>JARQOD010000001.1:70138826-70316294 GCA_033576555.1 Oophaga sylvatica | reverse complement strand
CGGTCACAAATTAGTGGGCACAAAAGTCTTGCCCGGAGGCACAGACTCTAGCGAAACCGGGGCTACAGTTCTCAGGCTCTCTTCGGGGACAATAATCCGAGGCTCCTCATCCTCCTCCTCTGATGACACTAAGGAGCGAGAGAGAGCGTCGGCCCGAACATTCTTCTGACCGGAGAGAAAATGGAGGGTGAAGTGAAACTGAGAGAAGAATAGGGACCATCTGGCCTGGCGAGAATTTAGCCGCTGAGCGTTTGCAAATATACCAAGTTCTTGTGGTCGTTGAAGACTTGGAAGGGAAAACGAGCCCCTCCAGAAGATGTCTCCACTCAGAGAAGGCCAACTCCATAGCCAGCAACTCCTATCCCCGATGAAATAATTCCTCTCTGCTGGTGTAAAGGTCTTAGAAAAGAAGTAGCAAGGATGCTTCCGACCTTGAGCATCCTGTTGATAAAGAACTGCTCCAGCGCCAACAGAAGAGGCCTCCACCTCTAAAATAAACGGCTTATCAACATCGGGCAATGTAATATGGGAGCACTGGCAAAATGCGACTTATGGAAGAGAACGCCTTGGAGACCTCCTCAGACCACAACTTGAGATTTGCTCCCTTTTGGTGAGAGCTACCAAGGGAGCTACCAAAGTCGAGAAATGGGGGATGAACTGACGATAATAATTAATGAACCCCATAAAGCGCTGCACCGCTTTAAGTGAATGGGGTTCTTGCCAATCCATTACAGCCTGTAGTTTGACAGGATCCATAGCCAATCCCTGGGCGGAGATGATATAGCCCAGGAAAGGTAAGGACTCCTGCTCAAACACACATTTCTCCAGCTTGGCATAGAGGGAGTTTGCCCGTAAGAGGTCGAAGACTTTGTTGACATCCCTCCGGTGAGAGTCTATATCTGGTGAAAGGATGAGAATATCATCCAGATAGACTACTACAGAGGTGGAAAGCATATCCCGGAAGATGTCATTAACAAAGTCTTGGAAAACAGCGGGACATTACAGAGCACGAAGGGCATCACCAGGTATTCATAATGCCATCCCTGGTATTAAAAGCTGTCTTCCACTCGTCCCCCTCACGGATGCGAATAAGGTTATAGGCACCACGTAGATCTAGCTTGGTAAATCCCTTGCTCCTCGGAGCCTATCAAAGAACTCAGAGATTAAGGGCAACGGGTACTTATTCTTGACGGTGATGGCGTTAAGACCCCTGTAGTCAATACATGGACGTAATTCTCCGTTCTTCTTTTGCACGAAGAAGAACCCCGCCCCTGCTGGTGACACCGACTTCCTAATGAACCCTCTTGCCAGATTCTCCTGAATATACTGGGACATGGCCTCCGTCTCAGGAAGCGAGAGGGGATAAACTCTTCTCGAGGAGTTCTGCTCCAGGCAAGAGATCAATAGGACAGTCGTAGGGGCGATGAGGCGGAAGATTCTCCTCCGCCTTCTTGGAGAAAACGTCTCGTATGACCAAAACACTGGGGAAGAGAAGTGAGATCTACGGGTATCTCTGTGGTGGTGATCTGAGCGCACTCCCTGACACACCTGCCTCTACATGAATCACCCCAACCCAGTATCCTCCCAGAGGACCACTCAATATGAGGAGAGTGGTGACTGAGCCAAGGTACTCCCAGCAACACCTCGTCTACTCCCTCGGGCAGGACAAGAAAGGAAATACTCTCCTGATGGGAAGGGGACATAGACAATGTGAGAGGGATCGTCTGGTGGGTGATTTGTGGGGGCAGAGTTGATCCATTCACTACACACACAGTCACGGTTTGGCGAGCATCACCAGAGGTATAGTTGGTGGAGAGCAAAGGCAGAGGACATGAAATTCCCCTCGGCTCTAAACACAGAGCTCAGCAGTGAGAGTGGATGGACCTACAGTAATTGTCCCCTTAAAGGACAACTTTGTGGAAAATGACGCAGTGTCTAGTGAACCTCCTCCCAAGATCACTAGACGCGTCCTTTTCCCGACCACTGTGGACATTTGTTGGCATAATGTCCTAACTGCTGGCAGATGTTACAGACCCGGGTACTCGAGTGGCCTGGGACTTAGGTCCTGCTCGAGAAATCTCCATGGATCATGGAGTCGGGCACCTGGCTGAAAGATTCCAGAGGTCTGGGAAGGTGGGAGCCAGCCGGAACCTCTGCCTACACTGGGACCGCTCCAACCTCCCCTCGTGAAAACGGAGGTCGATATGGCGATAAGCTTCTCCAGTGTGGCGGGAATCTCCCTGGTAGCCAAGGCATCTTTCACATGGCCTGCTAGTCCTCTCCAAAACACGGGAATGAGGACTTTATCTGGCCAGTCCAACTCCGAGGACAGAGTCCGAAATTGGACAGCAAAATAACTGACCAAGGACGAACCCTGTGAACTTGCCCGGAGTTGGAGCGTCGCATCGTGGGCGACCTGAGGTCCTAGAAAGACCTTTTTTAGAGCCTCCAGAAAACGAGGAGCACTCCGCACCACACGGTCGTCACGCTCCCACAGCGGGGTGGCCCACTCCAACGCTCTGCCCGACAGAAGAGATATTACAAAGCCCACTGTGCCCGATCCGTTGGGAAACGTGCAGCCAGAAGCTCGAGTTGTATAGAGCACTGACACACTAATCCCCGACATTGCTTGCTGTCACCAGCAAACTTGTCTGGAAGTGGGAGGTGGGATATGTGGGAACAGAGGTGGCAGTGGCACACTGGCTGCAGCCAGTTAGCAGCATGAACAGCGACTGCGGTAACATCCACAGCTGAGGTTGTGCGCTCATGAGCCGCCAACCTACCCTCCAGCTGCGGGATGTCCTGCAGTAGAGCTGATCGTCCGCCATTTTACTAGCCAGACCCTGGCGCTAGTATTATGTTAGGGCTGGCGGAACGCACAAAATAAATATAATAATAAGTGCGTTCGCAGCCCAAAGGTCCACCGTGCAGGCAGAGCCTGCTGCTAGTAGGATGGCGGTATGGCGAACTCTATTACTTCACAGAGTCGCAACTATGGACACTGTGGCCCTATATGGCGGTATAAGCGAACTCTGTTACGCCACAGAGTCGCTAAGGTAGAAACGCAGAAATATGGACTGTGTCCTGTTAACTCCACAGGTATGCACAGACAACTGCTGTGCGGACAGCAGTCCGTAGTAACGCAATCAGACAATCTCCTCACCGGAGAAGCCGGTATTCTAGGGGCTAATTTCAGCCGAGCCCTAAACACATGCATACAATCTCCTCACCGGAGGTGCCGGTATTCTAGGGGCTTATTTCAGCCGAGCCCTAACACATGCGTGCAAGATAACCCTGGCGCAAAGCACATAATGTGATGAATACTAGCACATGGCGGCACGACCATGCCACCCTTTTATACTAGCAACTACAGGACCTGCCAGATAAGTACCAATAGGAAACTGCTCCAGAACACAAGTGGTTTCAGGACCTTACTGGTGAACCAATAGGAGCTGATGCAATACCTGAGCATGTGACCCCTGATCTCCAATGAGAGATCTTACTCTGGGCATGCTCAGAAGGGGAAAGCAAGGACTTTGTCCTAAAGACGTCTGCTCGCCACTAACCAGTACTGGCTACAATAGCAGAGCCTGGAGGAGCAGCGGTAATCCTCTGCACAATGTTAGACTAGGCGAGATGCTGGGACCGACGTCTAAGCTGAGCAGAGTCCACTGCAGCCGGAGACGGATGGGAGACTGCAGCAGGGACGGCTTGAGATTCCACTTGTGCAGAAGCGGGAACTCGACCCCTAACAGTGACATAACCTTGAGTTGACAATCTGGAGTTTGATATCTAAGAAATCAATTGATGAATCTGCAATGGTGGACATCAGTTGGTTTGTTGAAGGGATTATTGTTTAGATCTTCAATAAATACTCTGCAATCAGTGAGGGTACCTGTCCAGAAAAAAGGATGATGTCAATGGAACGCTGCCATGAAAATCTTTGGTGAAAAAAACCTCATGAGCATAAACTGTTGTCTCCTCCCTCCAACTCAAAAACAGATTCACATATGAGGGCACACAACTGCCCCATAGCAGTGTCTGAAGTCTGTCTATAAAATTTCCTGTCCAAAAATTTAGTAGTTTTTTTCTGAAATGAAATTAAGCAGTTCCAATAAAAACTGATCATGGCTCTCGTTTCTGGGTACTTGTTTATCAAGAAAGAAAGAAACAGCTTGTATATCTAGACTGTGTGAGATTGCTGGTGTAAAGTGATTCCACGTCTAGGCTGACCAAGATGGTGTTTTCAGAGAGGAAAAGGTTCTCAAATTTTTGCAGAAGATGTGTTGAGTCTCTGATAAAAGAGTCAAGAGTAGTAACAAGTGGTTGTAGAAAATGGTCGATGTAGATACAGGGACGTTCAAGTAGACCACCAGTTCCCGACACAATTGGCCTACTTGGGAGTTTCTTTAAAGATTTGTGAATTTTAGGTAGAATATAAAATGTAGGTATCACAGGATGAGATGATATGAGAAAATACGCCTCCCTCTTGGTCAGAATATTCGTCCCACGGGCCTGCTGATAAGGTAATCAATCTTGTCCTTGAAAAATAAAGTAGAATCAGAGGGCAAAAGTTGGTAACATTTCACATTTGTTAATTGTCTCATAACTTCTTTTACGTCCTTATCGTGCGGCCACAACATTACCTCCTTTGTCAGCCTCACGTATTACAAATTAATTGTTCCTTTTACGTTTTTGTAGAGGGGTCCATTTTCAATCACTCAATATCTCTGCTCACACTGTCAAAGACAATTTGTACAGCAGGTAATAATGAAAAAGCCTGTGTTGCTTGAGATGGTAATCTTCTCGAAAATTTTCTCCTGGAATCAGAAGCCTCATTTTCCTGTAACAAATCCAATAAATCTTGAAAGGCTTGCTTTTTGTTATCTGGAAAGGAGTCTAAAATTTAAGGCTGATGGTACAGTAGCTTGAAAGTAAATTGGTGTCAAAGCAAGTAAAGGTCTTTGATCAATATAAACTTATTCAGAATGTTCATTGGGGAAAAAGAAAGTCCACATGACAATACTGATGTTTCAAGATCAGAAAGAGCATAAGAGGAGAGTTGATGATTTGTAGATTACCTTTAGAAGTTATGTGAGGTTGAATCTGTTCTATCATCTCCTGTTGTACCTCGTCTCTCTCCTGAAAGTGGGGACCAATTTTTGCATGTTCTCCCCTTCTCCCTGTTTCCGTCTCGTTTTCCGTCGACCCCTCCTATGGTGCCTTCTGTATGCTGGAATCCAAATATAAAAAATCACTTAAAGAACAATCCTGTCTCAAAGTGAGCTCATTTGTGATTCTAGTTACCTCACCAAGGGACGTCTATTACCATGATGTACCTGCTTAAATGCTCTCCCTTTTTGGAAGTCCATTTTGTGCCTATTGAATTTGTTTCTTTTACCATTAATTATATTTCTTTCTCATATTGGTCAATCATTGACCATTTCCAGGAAAGGGCACATTGTGGTTCAGTGACTGAGGTTACCACCCTCCTCATCTATACTCTCCTTGTTTGCACCTTGTATTTTGGGTATTGTGCAATATTCCATTTGTTAGGATGCTTATTGCGTTAAGTTGGTCTTGGATACTGATTTGTTTCTTGTAAACAGTATTTTTAGATGGTTTTATTTAATTGTGGTCTGGTGTGTTTTAGTGCACTTTAATAAAATTATTACATCTATGTGTATATTATTATGTTTCATTGTTATTTTTTGTGGTCCCTAGTTCCATGATTTGTTTCCTTTCTTCAAGTGTGGTACATATTTTTGGAGAGGTCCTAGGTTGATCATTTTGTCTATTATTCTATTATAATCAATGATGGTGCCCTCCAATTAGGTGTTTTGTATCAAGACCAAAGTCATCACAGCCGTCTATCAGGAAATTTTAGAGCACTTATTGCTTCCCTTTGCCGACAAGCTATTTGGAGATGGAAATTTCATTTTCCTGCAGGACTTGGCACCTTTTCCACACTGCCAAAAATAACACTTCCTGGTTTAAAAACAACAACATCACTGTGCTTGATTGACCAGCAAACTCGTCTGATTATAACCCCATGGAGAATCTATGGGGTGTTGTCAAGAGGAAGATGAGAGACACCAGACCCAACAATCCAGACGAGCTGAAGGCTGCTATCAAAGCAACCTGGTCTTCCACAACACATCAGCAGTGCCACAGACTGATCGCCTCCATGCCACGCCGCTTTGATGGAGTAATTGATGCAAAAGGATCCCCGACTAAGTTTTGAGTGCATTTACTGAACATACATTTCAGTGGGCCAACATTTTGGATTATAAATTCATTTTTTCAAGCTGGTGTTATAAAGCATTCTAATTTACTGAGATAATGACTTTTGGGTTTTCATTGGCTGTAAGACATAATAATCAACATTAACAGAAATAAACACTTGAAATACACCACTCTGTTTGTAATAACTCTATCTAGTATATGAGTTTCACTTTTTGCATTGAAGAACTTAAATAAATTAACTTTTTGATGATGTTCTAATTTTGTGAGATGCACTTGTACTTGTTAGTTTTTCTTTAAGAAGCCCTCCTACTCTGCACTCATAACCTTTATAAAAGACACCTGTCCACACACTCAATCAATCACACTCCAATCTCTCTACCATGGCCAAGACCAAAGAACTCTCTAAGGACATCAGGGACAAAATTGTTTACCTGCACAAGACTGGGATGGGCTACAGGACAATAGACAAGCAACTTGATGAGAAGGCAACAAACGTTAACACAATTCTTAGAACATGGAAGAAACACAAGATGATTGTCAATCTTCCTCAGGCTGGGGCTTGAGGAATAATCTTGCCTCATAGGGTAAGGATGATTCTGAGAAAGGTCAAGAATCAGCCCTGAACTACACGCAAGGACCTGGTCAATGATCTGAAGAGAATTGGGACCACAGTCTCAACATTACCTTTAGTAACACTCTATGCCACCATGTATTAACATAAACGTCCCCCTACTCTTGGCAGCACATGTTCAAGCCCATTTGAAGTTCACCAATGACCATCTGGATGATCCTGATGAGTCATAAGAGAAGGTTATGTGGTCATATCAGACCAAAATAGAACTTTTTGTTACAGTATAAACTCTACTCCACTGTTTGGAGGAAGAAGAAGGATGAGTACATCCCAAGAACATTGTCCCAACCATGAAGCATTGTGGGAAACATCATACTTTGGAGATGCTTTTCTGCAAAGGGGAGAGGATATTTGCACTGTCTTGAAAGGAGGATGGATGGGGTCATGTATCGCAAGATTTTGACCAACAACATCCTTCCCTGAGTAAGAGCATTGACGATCTGTTGAGGCTGGGTCTTCTAGCATGACAATGAGCTAAAACACAGCCAGGGCAACTACAGAGTGACTCTGTAAGAAATATTTCAAGGTCCTGGAGTGGTCTAGCCTGTCTCCAAATCCCAATCTAATAGAAAATCTTTGGAGAGAGCTGAAACTCAATGTTGCCCAGTGACAGCCTCAAAGCTTGAAAGATCTGGAGAAGATCTGTATGGAGGAGTGGGCCAAAATCCCTGCTGCAGCGTGTGCAAACTTGGTTAAGAACTACAGGAAACGTCTGACCTCAGTAATTGTAAACAAAGATTTCTGTACCAAACATTAAGTTTTTTTTTTCTATTGTATCAAATACTTATTTCATACAATAAAGTGTAAATTAATTATGTAAAACTGGCAGCGCCATTGCTGCAATGCGGTGGCCTCCGGGAAAATGGCCACTGCATGCTCAGCTTCAGATCTCGTCTCAAGAGACGAGATCTGAAACTGAGCATGCGCGCCCTCAGCGGCCATTTTCCCGGAGGCCACCGCATCGCAGCAATGGAGCTGCCGGGGCCTCCAAGGATTGAGGTAATGCCTGCAGAGCCCCGACTCTGCAGAAAGAACCACCGCCGCCTGTCCCCCAGCACAGAGCCTGGTGGGGCTGCACAAAGAGGAGCCGCCACCGTGCCCCAGCACAGATCCCCCCCAGGCTGCACAAAGAGGAGTCGCCGCCGTCCCCCAGCAGAGTCCCCCAGGCTGCACAAAGAGGAGCCACCGACGCCACCCCCAGCGCCTAGACCCTCACTGATATGATCAGGTAAACACCTTGCCTCTGAAACGCCCACTCCCCCACCATATCTTCCGTACCCGGCGTATAAGATGACAACGGGCGTATAAGAAGATACCCCCCACTTTTAAGACGATTTCATATTTTGACTGTAAAAGTTGGGGGGTTGTCTTATACGCCCAGTCGTCTTATACGCCGGAAATACGGTATGTATATATATATAATATAACTATATATATATATATACATACCGTATATACCATGTATAAGCCGAGATTTTCAGCCCATTTTTTAGGGCTGAAAGTCCCCTCTCGGCTTATACGTGGGTCATATACGGGTCGGCGGGGGAGGGGAGCGGGGGTGTCGGATCATACTCACCCCTCCGCCGGCGCAGTCTCTGCAGCCCCCTGCTTCTCCCACGATCTCCGGCTCCTTCCTGCAGCTGTCACATGGCACCGCTCATTAAAGTCATGAATATGCACATATTCATGACTTTAATGAGTGGTAGCACGTGACCGTTGCAGGACTGAAGTGCTGCGGAGAGCGCCGGGAGAAGAGGAGAGGCTGCAGGGACGCTGGCGGAGGGGTGAGTATAGTGATATTTACCTGTCCCTCGGTCCACCGCAGCGCACTGCTTCCTCGGTCTGACTCCTCTGTGTGTGAATGATCAGGCAGAGGGCGCGATGATGTCGTTAGTGCGCGCCCCGCCCCCTGCCAGATCATTCACACACAGAGGAGTCAGAACGAGGGAGCAGTGCGCTGCGGTGGACCGAGGGACAGGTAAATATCTCAGGTGCCGGGGTCCTGAGCGAGCGGTGACACCGGAACCTGTCCCCCATAGCGCGCTGGTGTCAGCGCCTGCTCAGGACACCGGCACCTGGCCCCAGAGACGAGAGGTGAGTATGTCATTTTTTTTTTTTTTTTTTTGCAGCAGCATATGAGGCCTATACTATGGGGCATAATTGTGCAGCATATGGGGCATAATATGGAGTATATGGGAGCATAATATTGGGCATATGTGGGCATAATCTGGAGCATATGTGGGCATAATATGGAGCATATGGGGGCAAAAGCTGTGGGAACATATGGGGCATAATCTGGAGCATATGAGGGCATAATATGGAGCATATGGGGGCATAAGCTGTGGAACATATGGGGCATAATCTGGAGCATATGGGGGCATAATATGGTAGCATATGGGGGCATAAGCTGTGGAACATATGGGGCATAATCTGGAGCATATGGGGGCATAATATGGAGGCATAATGGGCATAATATGGAGCATATGGGGCATAATATGGAGCATATGGGGGCATAAGCTGTGGAACATATGGGGCATAATCTGGAGCATATGGGGGCATAATATGGAGCATATGGGGGCATAATCTGTGGAACATATGGGGGCATAATATGGGCAAGCATATGGGGGCATAATCTGTTGGAAAACATATGGGGCATAATCTGGAGCATATGGGGGCATAATCTGTGGAATATATGGGGCATAATCTGGAGCATATGGGGGCATAATCTGTGGATCATACGGGGGCATAATCTGTGGAATATATGGGGGCATAATCTGGGAGCATATGGGGCATAATATGGAGCATAATGGGCATAATATGGAGCATATGGGGGCATAATATGGAGCATATGGGGCATAAATATGGGCATGGAACATATGGGGCATAATATGGAGCATATGGGGCATAATATGGAGCATATGGGGCATAACTGTGGACATATGGGGCATAATCTGGAGCATATGGGGCTATATGGAGCATATGGGGGCATAATCTGTGGAACATATGGGGCATAATATGGAGCATATGGGGGCATAATCTGTGGAACATATGGGGCATAATCTGGAGCATATGGGGCATAATCTGTGGAACATATGGGGCATAATCTGGAGCATATGGGGGCATAATCTGTGGATCATACGGGGGCATAATCTGTGGCTTATACGCGAGTCAATAAGTTTTCCCAGTTTTTGTGGCAAAATTAGGGGGGTCGGCTTATACACGGGTAGGCTTATGCATGAGTATATACGGTTAAAATATATATATATATATATATATATATATATATATATATACCCCTTCTCTCTCTAATATTCACCTTTTATTTTTTCATTATTTTCCTTTACACTCATGTACTAAATATTACTCTTGGAAACACTAGCACTTTTTAACATTTATGTCTATATTTTTTCACCTTACACAGCATATATATACATTTTTGATGCTTAATTTCCCAGTTTGTTGTATTTAAATTTTTACAACCATCTTTTCACTCCTAATTATCATAACCACTTTCACCTATCTTCAGAATATTATTTTTGATGTAATCATATGACACTGTTCTGCTGTTTGGTCTTATATATTATATTTTATTTTATATATATTCAATTTTGTCACTGTTTTGTGACTTGCGATCAAATAATATTGGTCATTTCCTACAGCCACTTATCTGTTACTTATATTGCACATGCAAACTGTAACTGCGGCTCCCTGCACTGCAATACATGCCACAGGCCAATCAAGGGCTGGCAGCTAATGTTGGCATATCAATCACGAGCTGCACATGTCAGTGAAGTCATGTGCTACCTGTTCCAGCACACTGAAGTCAACTACAGAAGAGAACGTCGCATGTCATGGGAACAGGGGCCGATTAGAAGAATCTTTTTTTTTAAATTTTAGAAAAACAGAATGCACATTATACATGGAAGGGGGCTCAGAATAAGTGTCCTAATACAAGGAAGGAGCCCAGGATGGCTAACATTATACTAGGAAGGGGCCAAGGATGGAGGTAATTATACCAGAATAGAGTCCAGGATGAGAGTCATAATGCAAAGAAGGGGCCCAGGATTGGGGTCATTTTACAAGAAAGAGGCCGAGTATGGCGGATGATATTATAAGATTGAGACCATATGCCAGAAAGGGGCCAAAAATGAGGGTAATTATACTAGAATGGGGTCCAGCATGGTGATCATTATACCAGGAAGGGGCCCAGGATAACAGACACAATTATAGAAGGGGGGGCAGTATACCTGGAAAGGAACCTTGTTGGTGTACATTATACAAAGATGGGAGACATTGTTACAGGATTCGGCCATGATGGGAAGACATTATTTTTGAAAGATGCTCAGGAATGGTGACATTATACGGGAAAGGAGTCCTGGATGTGAGACATTACAACAGGAAGAGGCCCAGGATATTATAACAAGAAGGGGCTTAGGATAACAGACATTATTACAGGATTAGTGCCAGATAGGGGACAATAATACAGAAAGAGATCTGGATGTGGAAAAGAATTACAAAAACATGCTTGTTAGGGGTCGAGTTCCCGCTTTTGCACAAAACGAATCTCGAGCCATCCCGGCTGCGGTCTCCCATTCATCTCTGGCTGCAGTGGACTCTGCTCAGCTTAGACGTCGGTCCCAGCGTCTCGCCCAGTCTAACAGTGTGCAGAGGATTACTGTTGCATCTCCAGGCTCTGCTATTGTGGCCAGTGCTGGTTAGCGGCGAGCAGACGTCTTTAGGACAAAGTCCTTGTTTTCCCCTTCTGAGCATGCCCAGGGTGAGATCTCTCATTGGAGATCAGGGGTCACATGCTCAGGTACTGCAGCAGCTCCTATTGGTCCACCAGGTCCTGTGACTACTGGTGTTCTGGAACAGTTTCATTGGTCCTTGTTTCTGGCAGGTCCTGTAGCTGTTACTATAAAAAGGTGGCATGGCTGGGCCGCCATGCGCTAGTGTCAATCTTTATATGCTTTGCGCCAGTGTGGTCATGCGTGTGTGTGGTTAGGGCCCGGCTGAAATAAGCCCCTAGAATACCGACTTAATCGGTGAGGAGTTTGGTATGCTAGCTGGTCAGGGTCGGTGTCCTAGATGCCCTAGATTGCCGGCATAACCGGTGAGGAGTTTGATTGCCGTATTCAGGGTCTGGCGTTCAGATGCCATAGATTGCGGGTGACTCCCGCGAGGACATCAGCGCATGATCACGTTCTATGTTCACTTCGCAGTTAACTGTGTACCTGGGTGCCTGACAGGACACAGAAGTTTGTCTCAGCGGCTCTGTGACATAACAGGGTTCGCTTTCAACAATAGACAGCGCCTTAGCGTGTTTATTTTGCGACACAGTTGTGTTAAGTGAGTTCGCACACATCGCCATATAGCGCTGCGGCACTCCTTCTAGCGGCTCTGTGGATTAACAGAGTTTGCACATATTGCCACAGCGCGTTACGGCGTTTATTTTGGCGACTCTGCGGGATAACAGAGTTCGCTTCTTGCGCCATTTTACTACCAGCAGGCTCCGCCTGCCCGGGCTGCAAACGCACCTCTCCACATCATATATTTGGTGCGTTCCGCAGACCCTAACATAACACTAGCGCCAGGGTCTGGCTAGTAAAATGGCGGATGACCAGCGTCTACTACGGGACATCCAGCAGCTGGAGGGTAGGTTGGCGGCTCTTGAGCGCACAACCTCAGATGTGGATGTTACCACAGTCGCTGTTCAGGCTGCTAGCGTTGCTGCAGCCAGTGTGTCCCCTGCCACCTCTGCCCCCACAATATCCCACCTCCCACTTCCAGACAAGTTTACTGGTGACAGCAAGCAATGTCGGGGATTCGTGAGTCAGTGCTCTATACAACTCGAGCTTCTGGCTGCACGTTTCCCCACGGATCGGGCACAAGTGGGCTTTGTAATATTTCTTCTGTCGGGCAGAGCGTTGGAGTGGGCCACCCCGCTGTGGGAGCGTGACGACCGTGTGGTGCGGAGTGCTCCTCGTTTTCTGGAGGCTCTAAAAAAGGTCTTTCTAGGACCTCAGGTTACCCACGATGCGGCGCTCCAACTTCTGGCAAGTTCACAGGGTTTGTCTTTGGTCAGCTGTTTTGCTGTCCAATTTCGGACTCTGTCCTCGGAGTTGGACTGGCCGGATAAAGTCCTCATTCCAGAGTTTTGGAGAGGACTAGCGTGCCATGTGAAAGATGCCTTGGCTACCAGGGAGATTCCTGCCACACTGGAGAAGCTTATCGCCATATCTACCCGCATAGACCTCCGTTTTCACGAGGGGAGGTTGGAGCGGTCCCAGTGTATGCAGAGGTTTCGGCTGGCTACCACCTTCGCCAGACCTCTAGAATCTTCCAGACAGGCGCCCGACTCCCATGAGGCCATGGAGGTTTCTTGAGCAGGACCTAAGTCCCGGGCAGCTCGAGTACCCGTGCTCTGTAACAGCTGCCAGCAGTTAGGACATTATGCCAACAAATGTCCACAGCGGTCGGGAAAACGGTCGCATCTAATGACCTTGGGAGGAGGTTCACTAGACACTGTGGCATTTTCCACCAAGTTGTCCTTTAAGGGGACAATTACTGTAGGTCCATCCACGCTCACCGCCGAGCTCTGTGTGGATTCTGGAGCCGAGGGGAATTTCATGTCCTCTGCATTTGCTCTCCGCCACACTATACCTCTGGTGATGCTCGCCAAAACCGGTGACTGTGCGAGTAGTGAATGGATCAATTCTGCCCTCACAAATCACCCACCAGACGATCCCTCTCACTTTATCTATGTCCCCTTCCCATCAGGAGAGTATTTCTTTTCTTGTCCTGACCGAGGGAATAGACGAGGTGTTGCTGGGAGTACCTTGGCTCCGTTACCACTCTCCCATATTGAGTGGTCCTCTGGGAGGATACTGGGTTGGGGTGATTTATGTAGAGGCAGGTGTGTCAGGGAGTGCATTCAGGTCACCACCACAGAGATACCGTAGATCTCACTTATCTTCTTCAGGGATATTGGTCATATGCAGACATTTTCTCCAAGAAGGCGGCAGAGACACTTCCACCTCATCACCCCTACAACTGTCCTATTGATCTCTTGCCTGGAGCAGAACCTCCTCGGGGGAGAGTCTACCCCCTCTCGCTTCCTGAGACGGAGGCCATGTCCCAGTATATTCAGGAGAATCTGGCAAGAGGGTTCATTAGGAAGTCGGTGTCACCAGCAGGGGCGGGGTTCTTCTTTGTGCTAAAGAAGAACGGAGAATTACGTCCATGTATTGACTACAGGGGTCTTAACGCCATCACAGTCAAGAATAAGTACCCATTGCCCCTAATCTCTGAGCTCTTTGATAGGCTCCGAGGAGCAAGAGTATTTACCAAGCTTGATCTACGTGGTATATAACCTAATTCGCATCCATGAGGGGGACGAGTGGAAGACAGCTTTTAATACCAGGGATGGGCATTATGAATACTTGGTGATGCCCTTCTGGCTCTGTAATGCTCCCGCTGTTTTCCAAGACTTTGTCAATGATATCTACCGGGATATGCTCTCCACCTCTGTAGTAGTCTATCTGGATGATATTCTCATCTTTTCACCAGATATAGACTCTCACGGAGGGATGTCAACAAAGTCTTCGACCTCTTACGGGCAAACTCCCTCTATGCCAAGCTGGAGAAATGTATGTTTGAGCAGGAGTCCTTACCTTTCCTGGGCTATATCATCTCTGCCCAGGGATTGGCTATGGATCCTGCCAAACTACAGGCTGTAATGGACTGGCAAGAACCCCATTCTCTTAAAGCGGTGCAGCACTTTATGGGGTTCATTAATTATTATCGCCAGTTCATTCCCCATTTCTCGACTTTGGTAGCTCCCTTGGTAGCCCTCACCAAGAAGGGAGCAAATCCCAAGTTGTGGTCAGAGGAGGTCTCCAAGGCATTCTCTTCAATCAAGTGCATTTTGCCAGTGCTCCCATATTACATCGCTCTGATGTTGATAAGCCGTTTATTTTAGAGGTGGACGCCTCTTCTGTTGGTGTTGGAGCAGTCCTTTATCAAAAGGATGCTCAAGGTCGGAAGCATCCATGCTTCTTCTTTTCTAAGACCTTTACACCAGCAGAGAGGAATTATTCCATCGGGGACAGGGAGTTGCTGGCTATGAAGTTAGCCTTCTCTGAGTGGAGACTTCTTCTGGAGGGGGCTCATTTTCCCTTCCAAGTCTTCACCGACCACAAAAACTTGGTATATTTGCAAATGGCTCAGCGGCTAAATTCTCGCAAGGCCAGATGGTCCCTATTCTTCTCTTGGTTCCACTTCACCCTCCATTTTCTCTCCAGTGAGAAGAATGTTCGGGCCGACGCTCTCTTTCGCTCCTCAGTGTCATCAGAGGAGGAGGATGAGGAGCCTTGGCTTATTGTCCCTGAAGAAAGCCTGAGAACTGTAGCCCCGGTTTCGCTAGAGTCTGTGCCTCCGGGCAAGACTTTTGTGCCCACTAATTTGCGACCTGAGGTACTCTCTTGGGCACACTCGTCCACGGTGGGTGGACACTTTGGGGCAAAGAGGACAACTGAGTTATTGGCGAGGACATACTGGTGGCCACATATGGTCCGTTACGTCAGGGAGTATGTTCAGGCATGTGTCTCCTGCGCCCGGAACAAGTCCCCTCGACAACGGCAGCTGGGTTACTTTTTCCTTTGCGGTGGCAGACAGGCCTGGGATGGTCGGGATGGACTTTGTGGTGGGCTTACCCAAGTCTCGGGGTTGCACTATCATTTGGGTGATCACTGACCACTTCTCCAAAATGATGCACTTAGTGCCGCTACCACGGTTACCTTCTGCATGGGCCTTGGCAGCATTGTTTGTTAGACACATCTTCCATCTACACGGTTTGCCAGACAAGATTGTCATCGATCGAGGTCCCCAATTTGCGTCTCAGTTCTGGAGAGAGTTGTGTCATCTACTCTGCATTGAGTTGAACCTCTCCTCTGCATATCATCCCGAGACGAATGGGTTGGTAGAGAGGGCCAACCAGACCTTGGTTACCTACTTGCGACATTTGGTCCTTCCAGGCAGGATGATTGGGCATCCTTGCTCCCGTGGGCGGAGTTCGCGCTAAACCATGCTGTGGCTGACTCCACGGACAGACCCCATTCCTCTTAAATTACAGCCAGCATCCGCGGGTACCAGTGCCCATGCCCGTGGCATCCGCCGACTCCAGGGTGGCAGACTGGGCTGTGGAAGCACGGGACATATGGGACTGCACCCAAGATGCCATTCAGGCTTCCAAGGAAAGGATGAGGTCTTCTGCCGATGCCCATCGACGTCCCGCTCCGACATTTGCTCCTGGCGACCTAGTGTGGCTCTCCGCCCGAAACATCAGGCTACGGGTGGAATCACTAAGTTGGCACCCCGCTATTTGGGTCCCTTCAAGGTTTACGAGCAGGTGTACCCTGTGGTTTACCGTTTGGCCCTTCCGCCTCACCTTGGTATCTCCGACACCTTCCATGTGTCCCTTCTAAAACCCGTGGTCATCTCCCAGTTGCCTGAGTCATCCGCCGGGACGTCGGGTTCGTCTTCGGACGACTACGAGGTGAATGCCATTGTAGGTGCAAGGTGGTACGGGGCAAAAAAATTTTTGGGTGGATTGGAGGGGTTATGGGCCTGAGGATAGGTCCTGGGAGCCTGCCGAGCATGTTCATGCTCCGCAGCTCATCACTGCCTTTGAGCGTAGCGAGGCCCAGAGAAGGGGGGCCATGTTAGTGGTCGAGTTCCCGCTTCTGCACAAGGGAATCTAGAGCCATCCCTGCTGCAGTCTCCCATTCGTCTCGGCCGCAGTGGACTCTGCTCAGGTTAGACGTCGGTCCCAGTGTCTCGCCCAGTCTAAAAGTGTGCAGAGGATTACTGCTGCATCTCCAGGCTCTGCTATAGTGGCCAGTGATGGTTTGCGGCGAGCAGACGTCTTTAGGACAAAGTCCTTGTTTTCCCCTTCTGAGCATGCCCAGGGTGAGATTTCTCATTGGAGATCAGGGGTCACATGCTCAGGTACTGCAGTAGCTCCTATTGGTCCGCCAGGAAGTTCCTGTGACTACTGGTGTTCTGGAACAGTTTCATTGGTCCTTGTTTCTGGCAGGTCCTGTAGCTGTTACTATAAAAGGGTGGCATGGCTGGGCGGCCATGCGCTAGTGTCAATCTTTATATGCTTTACGCCAGTGTGGTCATGCGTGTGTGTGGTTAGGGCCGGCTGAAATAAGCCCCTAGAATACCAACTTAATCGGTGAGGAGTTTGGTATGCTAGCTGGTCAGGGTCGGTGTCCTAGATGCCCTAGATTACCGGCATAACCGGTGAGGAGTTTGATTGCCGTATTCAGGGCCTGGCGTTCAGACGCCATAGATTCGGGTGACTCCCGCGAGGACATTAGCGCATGATCACGTTCTATGTTCGCTTAGAGGTTAACTGTATACCTGGGTGGCTGACAGAACACAGAAGTTTGTCTCAGCGGCTCTGTGACGTAACAGGGTTCGCTTTCAATGCTAGACAGCGCCCTAGCGTGTTTATTTTGCGACTCAGTTGTGTTAAGTGAGTTCGCACACATCGCCATATATCGCTGCGGCACTCCTTCTAGCGGCTCTGTGGATTAACAGAGTTCACACATATTGCCACAGCGCGTTACGGCGTTTATTTTGGCGACTCTGCGGGATAACAGAGTTCGCTTCTTGCGCCATTTTACTAGCAGCAGGCTCCGCCTGCACGGTGGACCCCGGGCTGCGAACGCACCTCTCCACATCTTATATTTGGTGCGTTCCGCAGACCCTAACAATGCTATGACTAGACGTATATCTTATAGGATCTAGAACACTACGAATGCCCTTACTTCTGATTAATATGGAGAACACCAGGTCCAAATTTTTCATCAGACTGACTGGATTTATGTCTATATACATTATGTTACATTTTTCATTATTGATTTATTTACTATGAATTAATAATTTATGCGCTGAGCATCTTCAGCTTTGTCACTGGTGACATTGCAGTGTTGTAGAAAATAAATTATACATTAACAACGTTCACCATCTTTATGGGATTCAATCCACATTATTCTTTGTTATTCTTTTTTTCTGTCACAGCAAGACAGAGTAATTTTAGAGGAATTTTTAAGTTATATTTTGATTCATAGCATTAATGCAAACATAACTACTCATTTCTTGGTTGACATTTGTATGACAGTGTCTCATTGCACATATATATATATTTTTTTTAAATATTTGTATAGGTTTTTGATAAAGCTTTATGTATCTAAACAATATACAGTGTTTGGAGAACAGGAGAAAACAGAGCTATAAGGCATAATATTTAATCATAAAAGTAGAAAATTTTATTGGTAACAACATTAGTATCAATAATAGTACAATACATCAGGTGACAATTGCAAACAAGAACCACCTCACATAATACTCAATTGCCTCAGAAAAGTGAACACTTATGTATCTGTGGAGTCAAACAGCCATATCCATAAAGGTTACTCTGTGGGTAATACATGTATATGGGATCAGCAGATTCACATTATGGACTTATGAAAGACTGCAAGGGTAATAGTACCAAGTTTAACTAAAGTGGTTTATATCAGTTATAGATATATATCCATATGCAGCGGATAGCAGTAAACCCACGTTTGTAAATATGTAATCACCATATAAATGATACTGCTGAACCTATGACAGGTGGGTATATAACCACATCCATAAAGGTTACTCTATGGGTAATACATGTATATGGGATCAGCAGACTCACATTATGGACATGTGAAAGACTGCAAGGATAATAGTACTGCTAGCATAAAATGGTTTGTATTTAGTTATTGGTATAAATCCACATACAGCAGGAAGCAGTAAACTCACGTTTGTAATCCCGTATAAATTGTTGAACCTATAACAGATGGGTGTGTAGTAACACCATTAGATACTACTGTCAGATGTAGTTTGGCTGCATCGGATATATATCAATATGTCACTAGTAGCGCAATAGTAGAAATGACAAGTGTCAGATAAAAGCAGTCTCAATAATGTTCATATCTCATACAACATGTCACATGTCACAAGAAACACTGTAATAACAATGGCAAGTGCCAGATATAAATAGTCTCAACAGTGTCCATATCTCATATAACACATTGTGAAAATGACATGATGAAAGTACAATACGTTGTAGGTGTTATAAAGATAATCTTACCAAATCACCAAGGCAAAGGAGAATATGTGGGGAGATGAATTTAACGCCCCGACGCCCGTTTCGCAACGCCAACGTGTTGCTTCCTCAAGGGGGTAGCCCACAGAATGAGTCACATGTTCCCAAATGGCCAATTACGTTGCGCGATGTCCGCGCATGCGCGGAGGGAACCCGCAGGTCCTTCAATCAATAGGGAAAATCCCAGGTCTCAAAACATCAAATGGATATACAGTGTTTGTAGTTTACAGTTATATGTTTAATAATGTGTATAAATGTTCTAAAACTTTTACTAAGAAATCTCTATTTTCTAGTTTATTCTAATTGGTATCAAATAATTCCACAAAGAAAGTCATTTCAAGCAGTTTTCTCTTGTTAACTGTTCTGTCTGACATTTTTATTACTAATAGCAGGACAGGCAGCTTCCTAAAATGCCATAAATTAAAACTATGTGTGTGCTGTAAAACATGCAAAATGCACCCATGATAAGAGTTATCAAGATTTATTCTACCAAATTCTGCTTGCGTTATTTAATTAGAATAATTTGCACATTATTATGTTGCAAATAAAGCGTTCTTTTCGAAAAATTTTATTTAAATAGTCACTATAGACTCATTAACACATTACTTCGACCATCCTTGAATAAGTGAAGTGCTCTTTAGAAACAATAGATCATCATAATGTTGTATGACAGGATATCACTAATCCTAAGTAATAATCTAGGCGTAGTGTGCCAAGATAGAAGCTGAATTTGCAGACAGCATCACTTTTACAATTGATATATACTTATTACTAGAATCTGCATTTGATTTAAAGGTGTTGTAAACATGAAAAAGTTACCATGAATAGTCAAAATAAATCTATTCCTTTCTGGTTTGCATTGTAGCCAAAATTAATCATCATCATCATCATCATCATCATCATTTTCATTAGAGATTAGCAGTTACTTTGAATTTTTAATATTCAAACTTCTGTGAATTTTCCTGCAAAATTTTATTTGCAGCAAAAAAATTCCCATGAATCTCAATACTGGAAAGCTTATAATTGCTTATAAAACACATGTGGTGGAAAGGAGAGAAGATCACCCTACAGACCATAAGATCTTACACTCTACAGAAATGAGACAGGGAGGACTCTGCTGACCATAAGAGCTTACACTCTCCAGGAGAGAGAGAGAGATCCCAGATGACAAGAACAGCTTACACTCTACAGGAGCGAGAGAGATAGGACTCTGCTAACTATAAAAGATTACACTCTTCAGAAATGAGAGAGGGAGGACTCTGCTGACCATAAGAGCTTACACTCTCCAGGAGAGAGAGAGAGATCCCAGATGACAAGAACAGCTTACACTCTACAGGAGCGAGAGAGATAGGACTCTGCTAACTATAAAAGATTACACTCTTCAGAAATGAGAGAGGGAGGACTCTGCTGACCATAAGAGCTTACACTCTCCAGGAGAGAGAGAGAGATCCCAGAGGACAAGAACAGCTTACACTCTACAGGAGCGAGAGAGATAGGACTCTGCTAACTATAAAAGATTACACTCTTCAGAAATGAGAGAGGGAGGACTCTGCTGACCATAAAGCTTACACTCTCCAGGAGAGAGAGAGAGATCCAGATGACAAGAACAGCTTACACTCTACAGGAGCGAGAGAGATAGGACTCTGCTAACTATAAAAGATTACACTCTTCAGAAATGAGAGAGGAGGACTCTGCTGACCATAAGAGCTTACACTCTCCAGGAGAGAGAGAGAGATCCCAGATGACAAGAACAGCTTACACTCTACAGGAGCGAGAGAGATAGGACTCTGCTAACTATAAAAGATTACACTCTTCAGAAATGAGAGAGGGAGGACTCTGCTGACCATAAGAGCTTACACTCTCCAGGAGAGAGAGAGAGAGATCCCAGATGACAAGAACAGCTTACACTCTACAGGAGCGAGAGAGATAAGACTCTGCTTACTATAAAAGCTTGCACTCTACAGAAATGAGAGAGGGAGGACTCTGTTGACCATAAGAGCGTACACTCTACAGGAGAGAGAGGTCCCAGATGACAAGAACAGCTTACACTCTACAGGAGCGAGAGAGATAGGACTCTGCTAACTATAAAAGCTTACACTCTACAAAAAAGAGAGAGAGGACCCTGATGACCAAAAGAGCTTACACTATACAGGAAATAGAGAGGACCATGTTAACCATTAAAGCTTACACTCTACAGGAGAGAGATGGCAATGTTGTCCATAAGAGCTTGACACTTCACATGAGAAAGAAAGAGAGGGCCAAGTTAACCATAAGAGCTTACACTTTAAAAGAGAGAGACCTACCCCCTACCAGGAGACTCTGGAAATGTAAAATGACCATGCCATACAAATTGCACTCCACTGAAAACTGGTGATCTGTGATGACCCAGGTACAGACCACCAGTGTACAAAGTATGATATTCTGAAAAATATCATAGCCACATGTTATTATGGGGAGGCCAGCATGGCAATGCAAAACTACACTTGCCTGCTCTTAAATACTTTTTAAGTGTAGGAATTGATGCTAAGGAATAGTATTTTTTTTTTCGAACCTCAAATTCTATCTCAAAATGTTCAAATTTGCATTTAACTGCCGAATTCAGGAACTTCAATTCAAACTATTCTCTGCAGATCTATCTTCTCATGGGCTTTCCATTTAAGTCTATTTAATTATCAAAGCACGAAACACAGGGCTTCTCACAAAATTAGAATATCATCAAAATGTTAATTCATTTCAGTTCTTCAAACAAAAAGTGAAACTCATATATTATATAGAGTCATTACAGAGTGATCTATTTCAAGTGTTTATTCTGTTATTGTTGATGATTATGGCTTGCAGTCAATGAAAACTCTAAACGTCATTATCTCAGTAAATTAGAATACTTTATAACACCAGCTTGAAAAAGGATTTTAAAATCCGAAATGTTGCCATGCTGAAATGTATGTTCAGTAAATGCATTCAAGACTTGGTTGGGGCTTTTTTTGTATCAATTATACAATTAGTGTATCAATGCGGCGTGGTATGGAGGATGGAGGCGGTCATCCTGCGGCACTGCTGAGGTGTTATGGAATCCCAGGTTGTTTTGATGGCAGCCTTCAGCTCATTGGGTCTGATGTCTCTCATCTTCCTCCCGACAATACCCCATAGATTCTCTATGGGGTTAAGGTCAGGTGAGTTTGCTGGCCAATCAAGCACAGTGATATTGATGTTTTTAAACCAGGTATTGGTACTTTTGGCAGTGTGGAGAGGTGCCAAGTCCTGCTGGAGAATGAAATTTCCATTTCCAAAAGCTTGTCGGCAGAGGGAAGCATGACTTGCTCTAAAATTTCCTGGTAGACTGCTGCACTGTTTTTGGTCTTGATAAAACACAGTGGACCTACACCAACAGATGACATGGCTCCCCAAACCATCACTGATTGTGGAAACTTCACACTAGACTTAAGCAACTTGGATTGTGTGCCTTACCATTCTTCCTCCAGACCATGGGACATTGATTTCCAAATAAAATGCAAAATGTACTTTCATCTGAAAACAACACCTTAGACCACTGAGCAACAGTCCAGTTCTTTTTCTCCTTGGCCCAGGCAATATGCTTCTGGCGTTGTAAATTGGTCATGAGTAGAGTTGAGCGAAACAGGTCGGTCAGATTCATAAGTCGCCGACTTTCGCCAAAGTTGGGTTTCGATGACAGAAACCAGACAATAGCGTGCAGTCGGCCATGCGGTCAGCAAAACGAGCGCAAAGTCGGTTTTCCAGAATGCTTTCAGGAGTCTTTTTTCAGCCAATGAGCAAGGACATACACTGTGGGCACTGAGATGACATATGCAGCGTCCACCACCATCTTAGAGAAGGGCATTGCAGTGATTGGCTTGCTTTGGGGGGCGTCATAGTGTCTATAAAAAGCCCAGAGTGCCTACCTCCATTTTACTTCTGCCAATCTTAACAGTGAGAGGTTGATGACTCTGTTTATCAGTAGGGAGAGAGTTAGCGCTGGAAAGAGAAGTTCTTCTGTGCTTGTGCTGATAGCAATTGTGCTGTACAGTTAGTGTGCAGTGAGAGGGGAGGATTTTCTTGTGTGCAGCAGCACTGGTTATTAGGCTGCCTGATAGCTGTATTGCTGTGTGTACACTGCTGTGCAACTGCTTTTTACGCAGCACTAATACTTTTATTCTTTTTTTCTGCAGTTACCGACCGTTCATTTTTTTCCACACCGTATAGAGCTGTATGCTCCTCACACACCACCATGTACCGGCTGGTATCTCGAACAAATGCATGCTGACTATCTGTGTGTGACTCCGGAAATATATACAGAGATTTAAATTTTCCCCTACACCGTATACAGCTGTCCGCTTCTGATACAGTACAGTATATCTGCTCTTTGTATTACAGTCAAATCCATACTGAGTGAGCGCTGTTTTTACGCAGAAATATATTTTTCGGAGATTTAAATTTTTCACACACCGTATACAGCTGTACGCTCCTATACACACCGTATTATCCGTTGCATTCGGACAAATGCCATCTGAGTATCTGTGTGTGACCAGAAATATATACAGAGATTTAATTTTCCCTACACCGTATACAGCTGTCGCTTCTGATACAGTACCGTATATCTGCTCTTTGTATTACAGTCAAATCCATACTGAAGAGCGTCTTTGTGTGACTCGAAATATATACGGAGATTTAAATTTTTCACCATACACCGTATACAGCTGTACGCTTCTGATACAGTACGTATATATGTCTTTATTACGGTTAAATCCATACTGAGTGAGCGTCTGTGTGTGACTCAGGAAATATATACGGAGATTTAATTTTTTCCCTACACCGTATACAGCTGTCGGCTTCTGATACAGTACCGTATATATGCTCTTTGTATTACGGTCAAATCCATACTGAGAGAGCGTCTGTGTGTGACTCCAGAAATATATACGGAGATTTAAATTTTTCCCTACTCCGTATACAGCTGTACGCTCTCATACAGTACCATATATCTGCTGGTATTTTTGGTACATTTTCCCAAACATGAGGAAGTATGATGGAAGAGGCCCTGACGTGGGCGGGGGGGGGGCAGCTCGTACTGATGGTGGTGGTGGTGCATCTGCTGGTAGTGCCAAAAGCACAATAACACCTAAGGCAGGAGGTGTTGAGCCTGCGTCATCGTCTGGCTCCAGAAGGCCTGAAGGTTCCCTATTCTGGGTGAAGGTAAACCGCTTTTAAAGCTGGAGCATCAGGAACAGGTTTTGGCTTACATTGCAGAAACAGCCTCCAGCTCTATCGCCTTCTCTTCTGAAGTTTCAAAAAATGCAAGCACTAAGTCGTCAGTGCAGGCTCCTGGTCAGGAACAACACCTTTCCTTGTCTCCTTCACCAACACCAAAAGTGAAGGATGCGGCAGGCCACACTTCAGATTACTCCCTGGAGCTCTTTTCACATACCATGTATGGGTTATCAAGTGAAATCCTGAATTTCCCAATCCAAGATGAATATGACATGGAGTGCACTGATGCACAGCCACTGCTATATGATTCTGCTGGCACATTCACCTAGAGCACTGCATTGCCCTCGCAGTCTACTGAGCCAGATTCTGACCCTGATGAAACTCAGGTGCCCCTTCCCGCATACTATACCACCTTACACAGTGACACAGAGGAATGTGCAGATGAAATTGAAGAGCAGGTGATGGATGACCCATTTGTTGACCCGGATTGGCAACCATTGGGGAAAGAGAGTGCCGCTGGCAATAGCTCAGAAGAGGAGGAGAATCCGCAGCAGGCAACGACATTGCAGCTGTCTTTATCTGGCAAGCCTGTAGCAGTCCAAAAATGTGTTAAAAAACAAAATGATTTGCTGGACAGCTTGGCCAGACGGTCAAATAAGCACAGCGTGAAAGCCCTGAAAATTTATCCCATAGTAGGAAGAGTGCAGTGTGGTATTTTTTTAACCAAAATCCTATTGATGAGGCAAAGGTTATCTGTGCTAAGGGCCAACGGAACGCACCTAATAGATATTAAAGAAAGGTGCGTTCGCAGCCCAGGGTCCATCGTGAAGGCAGAGCCTGCTGCTAGTAAGATGGTACAAATAGGCAGTATGAGCGAACTCTGTTATCCCGCAGAGTCGCAGATGTAAATGCTATAGCACTAAATGGTGGTATAAGTGAACTCTGTTAATCCACCGAGTCGCTAACTAAAGCGCTGTAGCGCTATATGGCGGTATAAGCGAACTCTGTTACTTCACAGAGCCGCTGCGACAAAGACTGTGTCCTGTCAGACTCACGGGCGACACAGATGACCGCTAAGCGATTGCAGTCTGTGATCATGCAATACACACAGCAAACGCCTCACCGGAGGTGCCGGTATACTAGGGGCTTATTACAGCCAGAGCCCTGAATCCAAACACACAAACTCCTCACCGGAGGTGCCGATATTCTAGGGGCTTATTTCAGGTGGGTCCATTACCACATGCATAAGACCACACTGGCGCAAGCACGTAACAGATATGATACTAGCGCACGGCCATGCGGTCATGCAAGCTTTTTATAGCAGCAACAGCTGCAGGACCTTCCAGAAAGGACCAATGGAAGCCTGCCCCAGAACTCGAGTAACTTCAGGACCTTCATGGAGGAACAATGGGAGTCGCTGCAATAGCCAAGCATGTGACCCCTGAACGCCTATGAGAGATCTTACCATGGGCATGCTCAGAAGGAGACACACAGGACTTAATCCCAAATACGTCTGCTCGCCACTGACCTGCACTGGTTACAATAGCAGGAGCTAGAGAGGCAGTAGTCATCCTCTTCACAGTATTAAACTGGGCGAGACGCTGGGACCCACGTCTCTGCTGAGCAGGCTCCACTGTGGCCGGAGACGGATGGGAGACCGCAGCGGGGATGGATCAAGATTACCCTTGTGAAGAAGCGGGAACTCAACCCCTAACATTAACCCCCCTCCTAGGGCCCCCCTTCTTTGGGCCTCTCTAAGTTCAAAGGCCACGATGAGCTGCGGAGAGTGAATATGCTCGGCAGGCTCCCAGGACCTATCCTCAGACCCATAACCCCTCCACATAACCAAACCAGAAGAAAAGAAAAATTAATTAAATTATTTAAATTTAATCAAATAGCTGCCCCTACCTAGTAGTTGGGGTTTTATAAAGGATGAATATATAGATAAAATATCACACAATGAGAGGTATTTTAAACAAGATATATATCAATTTTATTAAAGCAATATAAATATACAATATATGAGACTTATGGACAAAGGTGCAATGGGAACAGGATGTAAAAACAGCTAATCAACTATCATAAGGATGGAGGTAGACAGGAATGAGAAAGAAATGCACACACTAACCCTCCAGGCCGACAGTTATGCAGACATATTACTAATAAATAGATGAAATATCATATAATTATCCCGCAAAAATATATGGCAAGGTGATCACTTGTTGGTAAGCCAAAATGAGGCCTCAGTGAATGGACATATGTGCGTCAGCAACCGTGCCCAAGATACTGAAATAAGGTCTAAAGTGGGTTTATATAATGGTGAAATCACCAATAATTGTCACTAGAGACGAAGATATTACAACTATAGGGGCAAAAATTGCTGACCACCCAGTGCTCAGACAGAATGAGGACGCACTATTAGATACAGATGTACATATATCAAGTATAAGGCTGTATATGGGCAAAAGATGTTGGCCATACAGTGCCCAGATAAGATCAGGGCACTTAGTAACTATAAGTGTACATATGTCAGATAATAGGCAAATAATGTGTCTATATCTATTTATGACGTGGATAAAAAGGTCACATTACAATATTAGAAAATCGCTATACTGCCTGTAAACAGCAGCCTGCAATATATAACAATAAGTGTGTGCAGGCATGAGCAATCAATAGTATATATAAACTCAAACGTCAGATTTTATGTGGCCATGTATTGTCCTGGCATAAATAGTTTCCATAATGGAATTACCGCTACCACGGTGTCGGAGCAATCCATAACCACAGTTATAATAGAACACATATATTTAGCCATTACCTTGTGCCATATTGATCAGGGAGCATAAAGTACCGGTAAGGAGGGAAGTGGGAGTACCGGTACTTTATGCTCCCTGATCAATATGGCACAAGGTAATGGCTAAATATATGTGTTCTATTATAACTGTGGTTATGGATTGCTCCGACACCGTGGTAGCGGTAATTCCATTATGGAAACTATTTATGCCAGGACAATACATGGCCACATAAAATCTGACGTTTGAGTTTATATATACTATTGATTGCTCATGCCTGCACACACTTATTGTTATATATTGCAGGCTGCTGTTTACAGGCAGTATAGCGATTTTCTAATATTGTAATGTGACCTTTTTATCCACGTCATAAATAGATATAGACACATTATTTGCCTATTATCTGACATATGTACACTTATAGTTACTAAGTGCCCTGATCTTATCTGGGCATTGTATGGCCAACATCTTTTGCCCATATACAGCCTTATACTTGATATATGTACATCTGTATCTAATAGTGCGTCCTCATTCTGTCTGAACACTGGGTGGTCAGCAATTTTTGCCCCTATAGTTGTAATATCTTCGTCTCTAGTGACAATTATTGGTGATTTCACCATTATATAAACCCACTTTAGACCTTATTTCAGTATCTTGGGCACGGTTGCTGACGCACATATGTCCATTCACTGAGGCCTCATTTTGGCTTACCAACAAGTGATCACCTTGCCATATATTTTTGCGGGATAATTATATGATATTTCATCTATTTATTAGTAATATGTCTGCATAACTGTCGGCCTGGAGGGTTAGTGTGTGCATTTCTTTCTCATTCCTGTCTACCTCCATCCTTATGATAGTTGATTAGCTGTTTTTACATCCTGTTCCCATTGCACCTTTGTCCATAAGTCTCATATATTGTATATTTATATTGCTTTAATAAAATTGATATATATCTTGTTTAAAATACCTCTCATTGTGTGATATTTTATCTATATATTCATCCTTTATAAAACCCCAACTACTAGGTAGGGGCAGCTATTTGATTAAATTTAAATAATTTAATTAATTTTTCTTTTCTTCTGGTTTGGTTATGTGTTTGGCTAGAGGTATGTCCCGAGTAGCCACGGTGACAATGTTTTAGGTTTAGATAAACCATAACCCCTCCATTCCACCAAGTAAAATTTTTTGCCCCGTACCACCTTGCACCCTGCAATAGTGTTCACCTCGTGATCATCCGTAGACGAACCCGATGTCCTGGCAGATGACTCGGAAAACCAGGAAATGACCACGGGTTTCAGTAGGAACACATGAAAAGATACCAAGGCGAGGCGGAGGGGCTAACTGGTAAACCACAGGGTTAACTTGCTCAAGGTCCTTGAAGGGACCCAAATAGTGGGGTGCCAATTTAGTGGACTCCACTCGCAGCCTGATGTTTCGAGCGGAGATCCACACTAGGTCACCTGGAGTAAATATTGGAGCGGGGCGCCGATGAGCGTCGGCGGAAGACCTCATCCTCTCCTTGGAAGCCTGAATGGCATACTGGGTATGGTCCCAAATGTCCGGTGCCTCCACAGCCCAGTCTGCCACCCTGGAGTCAGCGGAAGACACGGGCATAGGCACCTGAACCCGCGGGTGGTGACCATAATTGAGAAGGAATGGGGTCTGTCCAGTGGAGTCAACTACCGCGTTGTTAAGTGCAAACTCAGCCCATGGTAACAAGAATGCCCAGTCATCCTGCCTGGCAGAAACAAAGTGTCACAGATATGTGACCAAGGTCTGGTTGGCCCTCTCTACCAACCCATTCGTCTCGGGATGATATGCTGAGGAGAGATTTAATTCAATACTGAGTAGATGACAAAGCTCTCTCCAGAACCGAGACACAAACTGGGGACCTCGGTCACTGATAATTTTATCTGGCATGCCGTGTAGACGGAAGATTTGCCTAATGAACAATGCTGCCAGAGCCCGTGCACAAGGTAACCGTGGTAGCGGCACCAGGTGCACCATTTTGGGGAAATGGTCGGTGATCACCCAAATGATGGTGCAGCCCCGAGACTTGGGTAGGCCCACCACAAAGTCCATCTCAACCATCTCCTAGGGCCTGTCTGCCACCGGCAAAGGGTAAATTAACCCAGCTGGCCGTTGCCGAGGGGACTTATTCTTGGCACAGGGGACGCATGCTCGTACATAATCCCTGATGTCACGGACCATATGCGACCACCAGTATGTTCTCGCCAGCAACTCAGATGTCCTCTTTGCCCCAAAATGTCCACCCAACCTGGATGAATGTGCCCAAGAGAGTACCTCCGGTCGCAAATTGGTGGGCACAAAAGTTTTGCCCGGAGGCACAGACTCCAGCGAAACCGGGACCACTGTTCTCAGGCTCTCTGTGGGGACAATAAGTCGAGGCTCTCCTCCTCCTCCTCAGAGGACACCATGGAGTGAGAGAGAGCGTCGGCTCGAATGTTCTCTCCCGAGAGAAAATGGAGGGCAAAGTCAAACCGGGAGAAGAACAAGGACCATCTGGCCTGACGAGAATTAAGCCGCTGGGCTGCTTGTAAATACACCAAATTTTTGTAGTCGGTGAAGACTTGGAAGGGAAAATGAGCCCCTCCAGGAGATATCTCCTCTCAGAGAAGGCCAACTTAATTGCTAGCAACTCCCTGTCCCCAATGGAATAATTCCTCTCCGCTGGAGTGAAGGTCTTGGAAAAGAAGAAGCAAGGATGCTTCCGACCATGAGCATCCTTTTGGAAGAGTACTGTTCCAGCACCAACGGATGAGGCATCCACCTCCCATAAAAATGGCTTATCAACATCGGGGCAATGTAGGATGGGAGCACTAGCAAAATGAGACTTAATAGGGGTGAAAGCCTTGGAGACCTCCTCCGACCACAATTTGTGATTTGCTCCCTTCTTGGTGAGGGCTAGCAAGGGAGCTACCAAAGTCGAGAAATGGGGGATAAACTGGCGATAGTAATTAATGAACGCCATAAAGCGCTGCACCACTTTAAGAGAATGGGGTTCTTGCCAGTCCATCACAGCCTGTAGTTTGGCAGGATCCATAGCCAATCCCTGGGCGGAGATGCTATAGCCCAGGAAAGGTAAAGACTCCTGCTCAAACGCGCATTTCTCCAACTTTGCATAGAGGGAGTTTGCCCGTAAAAGGTCAAAGACTCTGCAGACATCCTTCTGGTGAGAGTCAATATCTGGAGAAAAGATGAGGATATCATCCAGATAGACTACTACTGAGGTGGAAAGCATATCCCGGAAGATGTCATTGACAAAGTCTTGGAAAACGGTTGGAGCATTACAGAGCCCGAAGGGCATCACCATGTATTCATAATGCCCATCTCTGGTATTAAAATCCGTCTTCCATTCGTCCCTTCACGGATGCGAATCAGGTTATAAGCACCACGCAGATCTAATTTAGTATATACCCTTGCTACCCAGAGCCTATCAAAGAGCTCAGAAATCAGGGGCAACAGGTACTTCTTCTTAACGGTGATGGCGTTTCGACCCCTGTAATCTATGCATGGACGTAATTCTCCATTCTTCTTCTGAACAAAGAAGAACCCCGCCCCTGCTGGTGCCACCGACTTCCTGATGAACCCTCTTGCCAGATTCTCCTGGATATACTGGGACATAGCCTCCATCTCAGGAAGAGAGAGGGGATAGACCCTTCCCCAAGGAGGTTATGCTCCAGGCAAGAGGTCAATAGGACAGTTATAGGGGCGATGAGGTGGAAGAGTCTCCGCAGCCTTCTTGGAGAACACATCTGCTTATGACCAATAACACTTGGGAAGAGGAGTAAGATCTGCGGGTAACTCAGTAGTGGTAACCTGAACGCACTCCCTGACACATCTGCCTCTACACGAATCTCTCCAACCCAGTATCCTAACAGAGGTCCAGTCTACAGTCATGGCCAAAAGTTTTGAGAATGACACAAATATAAATTTTTACAAAATCTACTGCTTCACTTTTTCTAATGGCAATTTGCATATACTCCAGAATGTTATAAAGAGTGATCAGCTTAACAGCAATTACTTGCAAAGTCAATATTTGGCTAGAAAATGAACTTTATCCCCCAAAACACATTTCAACATCATTGCAGCCCTGCCTTAAAAGGACCAGATAACCTCTTTTCAGTGATTACTCCATTAACACAGGTGTGGGTGTTGATGAGGACATGGCTGGAGATCAATCTGTCATGATTAAGTAAGAATGACACCAATGGACACTTTAAAAGGAGGCTGGTGCTTGGCATCATTGTTTCTCTTCTGTTAACCATGGTTATCTCTAAAGAAACATGTGCAGTCATCATTGCAATGCACAAAAATGGCCTAACAGGGAAGAGTATCGCAGCTAGAAAGATTGCACCTCAGTCAACAATCTATCGCATCATCAAGAACTTCAAGGAGAGAGGTTCCATTGTTGCCAAAAAGGCTCTAGGGCGCCCAAGAAAGACCAGCAAGCGCCAGGACCGTCTCTTAAAAGTGTTTCAGCTGCGGGATCGGGCTACCAGCAGTGCAGAGCTTGCTCAGGAATGGCAGCAGGCAGATGTGAGTGCATCTCCACGCACTGTGAGGCGGAGACTCTTGGAGCAAGCCTGGTCTCAAGGACGGCACCAAAGAAGCCACTTCTCTCCAGAAAAAACATCATGGACAGACTGATATTCTGCAAAAGGTACAGGCAGTGGACTGCTGAGGACTGGGGTAAAGTTATTTTCTCTGATGAATCCCCTTTTCGATTGTTTGGGACATCAGGAAAACGCCTCATTCGGAGAAGACAAGGTGAGCGCTACCACCAGTCTTGTCTCATGCCAACTGTTAAGCATCCTGAAACCATTCATGTGTGGGGTTGCTTCTCAGCCAAGGGAATCGGCTCTCTCACAGTCTTGCCTAAAAACACAGCCATGAATAAAGAATGGTACCAGAATGTCCTCCAAGAGCAACTTCTCCCAACCCTCCAAGAGCAGTTTGGCGATCAACAATGCCTTTTCCAGCATGATGGAGCACCTTGCCATAAAGCAAAGGTGATAACTAAATGGCTCAGGGAACAAAACATAGAGATTTTGGGTCCATGGGCCTGGAAACTCCACAGATCTTAATCCCATTGAGAACTTGTGGTCAATCATCAAGAGACGGGTGGACAAACAAAAACCTAAAAATTCTGACAAAATGAAAGCATTGATTGTGCAAGAATGGACTGCTATCAGTCAGGATTTGGTCCAGAAGTTGATTGAGAGCATGCCAGGGAGAATTGCAGGGGTCCTGAAGAAGAAGGGTCAACACTGCAAATATTGACTTGCTGCATTAACTCATTCTAATTGTCAATATAAGCTTTTGTTACTCATATGTTTGCAATTATATTTCTGTCTGTGATAAAAACATCTGTCAAACACACATAAAAACCAGAGGGCAGCAGATCATGTGAAAATATAATATTTGTGTCATTCTCAAAACTTTTGGCCATGACTGTATATGTGGAGAGTGGAAACAGAGCCTGGTACTCCCAGTAGGATCTCATCTATTCCCTCGGGAAGGACAAGAAGGGAAATAATCTCCTGATGGGAAGGAGATACAGACAATGCGAGAGGAACCATTTGGTGTGTAATCTGTGAGGGCAGTGTCGACCCATTCACAACTCAAACAGTCACTGATTTGTCGAGCGCCACCAGAGGTATTGCGTGGCGGAGGGCAAAGGAAGAGGACATGAAATTCCCCTCAGCTCCCGAGTCCACACAAAGCTCGACTGTAAGAATGGAAGAGCCTACAGTGACTGTCCCCTTGAAAGTCATCTTGGAGGAAAATGTCGCAGTCTCTAGTGAACCTTCTCCCAGGGTCACTAGACGTGATCGCTTTCCTGATTGCTGTGGACACCTATTAACATAGTGTAATGACAGTTGGCAACCATTACAAACTACTGGTACTAGAGCGGCCCGGGACTTAGGTCCTGCTCGAGAAACCTCCATGGCTTCATGGGAGTCGGACGCCGGAACGGAAGATTCCAGAGGTCTGGCGAAGGTGGGGGCCAGCCTGAACCTCTGCCTACACTGGGACCGCTCCAGCCTCCGCTCGTGAAAACGGAGGTCGATGCGGGTTTATATAGCGATAAGCTTCTCCAGTGTGGCGGGAATCTCCCTGGTAGCCAAGGCGTCATTTACATGGCCCGCCACTCCTCTCCAAAACAAGGGAATGAGGACTTTATCTGGCCATTCTAACTCCGAGGCCAGAGTCCGAAATTGGACAGCGAAATAGCTGACCAAGGACTAACCCTGTGTACTTGCCAGCAGTTAGAGCGTTGTATCGTGGGTGACATGAGGTCCTAAAAAGACCTTTTTTAGAGCCTCCAGAAAGTGAGGAGCACTCCGCACCACACGGTCGTCACGCTCCCACAGCGGCGAGGCCCACTCCAACGCTCTGCCCGATAGGAGAGATATTACATAACTCACTTGTGCTCGATCCGTGGGGAAAGCTTGCAGCCAGAAGCTCGAGCTGTATAGAGCACTGACTCACGAATCCTCGACATTGCTTGCTGTCACTAGCAAACTTGTCTGGAAGCGGGAGGTGGGATTATGTAGGAGCAGAGGTGGCAGTGGACAAACTGGCTGCTGCCATGCTAGCAGCCTGAACAGTGACTGTGGTAACATCCAAAGCTGAGGTTATGCGCTCAAGGGACACCAAACTACCCTCCAGCTGCTGGATGTACTGCTGAAGATACTGGTCATCCGCCATTTTACTAGCCTGACCCTGGTGCTAGTATCATGTTATGGGCCAGTGGAACGCACCTAATAGATATTAAAGAAAGGTGTGTTCGCAGCCCTGGGTCCACCATGCAGGCAGAGCCTGCTGCTAGTAAGATGGCGCAAATAGGCAGTATGAGCAAACTCTTATCCCGCAGAGTCGCAGATGTTAACGCCATAGCACTAAATCACGGTATGAGCAAACTCTGTTAATCCACCGAGTCGCTAACTAAAGCGCTGTAGCGCTATATGAAATATAAGTGAACTCTGTTACTTCACGGAGCCGCTGCGACAAAGACTTTGTCCTGTCAGACTCAGAGGCAACACAGATGACGCTAAACGATTGCAGTCTGTAGTCATGCAATACACACAGCAAACTCCTCACCGGATGTGCCGGTATACTAGCAGCTTATTACAGCCAGAGCCCTGAATCCAAACACACAAACTCCTCACCGGAGGTGCCGGTATTCTAGGGGCTTATTTCAGGCAGGTCCCTAACCACATGCATAATACCACACTGGTGCAAGCACATAATAGATATGATACTAGCTCACGGCCGTTCGGTCATGCTTGCTTTTTATAGCAGCAACAACTGCAGGACCTTCCTGTAAAAACCAATGGGAGTCGCTGCAGTGTCAGAGCATGTGACCCCTGATCTCCAATGAGAGACCTTACCCTGGGCATGCCCAGAAGGAAACACACAGGACTTAGTCCCAAATACGTCTGCTTGCCGTTGACCTGCACTGGTTATAATAGCAGGACCTGGAGAGGCAGCAGTCATCCTCTGCACAGTATTAAACCGGGCAAGACGCTGGGACTGACATCTCTGCTGAGCAGGCTCCACTGCGGCCGGAGAAGGATGGGGGACCGCAGCGGGACTGGCTTGAGATTCCCCTTGAGCAGCAGTGGGAACTCGATCCCTAACATTACCCCCCTCCTAGGGCCCCCTTCTTTGGGCCCCACTACGTTCAAAGGCAGGGATGAGCTGCGGAGCGTGAATATGCTCGGCAGTCTCCCAGGACCTATCCTAAGGCCCATAACCCCTCCAATCTACAAATAAAATTTTTTGTCCCGTACCACTTGCACCCTTCAGTGGCGTTGAACTCGTGATCATCCGTATATGAACCAGATGTCCCGGCAGATGACTCGGAAAATCGGGACATGAACACGAGTTTCAGGAGGGACACATGAAAGGTGTCGGAGAGAGCTGCAGGACCTTCCAGAAAGGACCAATGGAAGCCTGCCCCAGAATTTGAGCAATTTCAGGACCTTCCTGGAGGATCAATGGTAGTCTCTGCAATAGCAGAGCATGTGACCCCTGATCTCCTATGAGAGATCGTACCATGGGCATGCTCAGAAGGAGACACGCAGGACTTAGTCCCAAATACGTCTGCTCGCCGCTGACCTGCACAGTTACAATAGCAAGAGCTGGAGAGGCAGCATTCATCCTCTGCACAATATTAGACTGGGCAAGACGCTGGGACCGACGTCTCTGCTGAGCAGGCTCCACTGTGGCCGGAGACGGATGGGAGACCGCAGCGGGGATGGCTCGAGATTACCCTTGTGCTGAAGCGGGAACTCAACCCCTAACATTAACCCCCTCCTAGGGCCCCCCTTCTTTGGGCCTTGCTTTTGTTCAAAGGCAGCGATGATCTGCGGAGCGTGTGTTAGGGTTCGAGTTCCCTCTCCTGCACAAGCGGAATCTTGAGCTGTTCCCGCAGCGGTCCCTCATCCGTCTCCGGCCACAGTGGTTCCTGCTCAGCAGAAACGTCGGTCCCAGCGTCTTGCCCGACCCAGTACTGTGCAGAGACTTGCTGCTGCAACCAGTATTGGAGCAGGCAGATTTTGGACTAAGGCTACTTTCACACTTGAGTTTTATCGCGCAGGCATCTTGCGCTATCGGACGCATGCGTAATGTTCCCCTATCTTTAACATGGCGGGCGCAGGGTCTAGCGCTTGCACGCGTTCATGTGCGTTTGTCGTGCGCTGCGCATTTTCCCGGTGTGCGCCCATACGCGCTAGACGCTACTTGTTGCATTTTTTTTTTGGTCAACCGCTTTAAAAAAGTGTGCGCACGTGGCCTGTATGCACAAAAAACTACATTGCAGTCTATGGGGGCGCTGGCGTGCGCATGGCTTTGCGCTCGTCAGCGCTTTTGCACGCACGCGATTTTTCTGTAAATAATGGAGCCAGAGATGATGGAGACAGAGGAGAGGAAAGAGTGATGGAGACAGAGATGATGGAGACAGACAGAGATGATGGAGACAGAGATGATGGAGACAGACAGAGATGATGGAGACAGAGATGATGGAGACAGAGTGATGGAGACAGACAGAGATGATGGAGACAGAGATGATGGATGGAGACAGAGATGATGGAGACAGAGATGATGGAGACAGACAGAGATGATGGAGACAGAGATGATGGAGACAGACAGAGATGATGGAGACAGAGATGATGGATGGAGACAGAGATGATGGAGACAGACAGAGATGATGGAGACAGAGATGATGGATGGAGACAGAGATGATGGAGATAGACAGAGATGATGGAGACAGATGATGGAGACAGAGATGATAGAAATGTGACACATAGACAACGCATGCGCCAAAAAAAACGCAAACGCATGCAAAAATGCATGAAATCGCAGACAAACGCTGCGTTTTTTTGTCGAAATGCGCATGCTGATGCGACTAAAAATCGCAGTGTTTACAAGCGTTTGCATGCGTTTTTTTAATGCGCTTCATGTGCGCTCGAAACGCAGCGCAAAAAAACGCAAGTGTGAAAGTAGCCTTAGTCCTTTGTTGCTTCATCTGAGCAAGATCTCCCATTGGAGAACAGGGGTCACATGCTCAGATACAGCTGCCACTCCTATTTGTCCTTCAGGAAGGTCCTGTGGCTGTTGATGTTCTGAAGCAGCTTCCCATTGGTCCTTCCTGTAAGGTCTTTTCTCGTGGCTGCTATAAAAGGCTGTCCTTATCGCACGGCCGTGCGCTAGTATCAAATCTGTTACGTGCTTGCGCCAGTGTGGTCATGTATGCATGTGGCTAGGTCTGGCGGAAATAAGCCCCTAAAATACCGGCACCTCCGGTGAGGAGATTGTATGCACGTGTTCAGGGCTCGGCTGAAAACGCCATTAGAATACCGGCTACTCCGGTGAGTATTGCTTGGGTTCTGATTGCATGACGACAGACTGCAATCCGCTTAGCAGTCATCTGTGTTCCCTGTGAGTCTAACAGGACACAGACTTTATTACAGCGGCTCTGTGAATTAACAGAGTCTGGTTATATTGCCATTTAGTGCTACAGCAGGATAACAGAGTTCGCTTATACTGCCTATTTACGCCATCTTACTAGCATCAGGCTCTGCCTCACGGTGGACCCCGGGCTGCGAACGCACCTCTCCTTAATATCTATTAGGTGCGTTCCGCAGACCCCTAACATAATACTAGCGCCAGGGTCTGGCTAGTAAAATGGTGGATGACCAGCGTCTACCGCAGTACATCCAGCAGCTGGAGGGTAGGTTGGCGGCTCTTGAGCGCGCAACCTCAGCTGTGGATGTTACCGCAGTCGCTGTTCAGGCTGCTAGCGTGGCTGCAGCAAGTTTGTCCTCTGCCACCTCTGCTTCCTGACAAGTTTGCCGGTGACAGCAAGCAATGTCGGGGATTCGTGAGTTAGTGCTCTATACAGCTCGAGCTTCTGGCTGCACGTTTACCCACGGATCGGGCACAAGTGGGTTTTGTATTGTCTTTACTCTCGGGCAGAGCGTTGGAGTGGGCAACACCGCTATGGGAGCGCGACGATCGTGTGGTGCGGAGTGCTCCTCGTTTCCTGGAGGCTCTTAAAAAGTCTTTTTAGGACCTCAGGTTACCCATGATACAGTGCTCCAACTGCTGGCATTAGCACAGGATTCATCTTTGGTCAGTCAGTTTTCCGTCCAGTTTCATACTCTGGCCTCAGAGCTAGACTGGTGTATAAAGTTCTCATTCCAGTCTACTGGCGAGGACTGGCTGACCATGTTAAAGACGCTTTGGCTACCTGGGAGATTCCCGCCACACTGGAGAAACTTATCTCCATATCTATCAGCATCGACCTCTGTTTTCACGAGCGGAGATTGGAGCGGGCCGGTGTAGGCAGAGGATTCGGTTGGCTTCCACCTTTGCCAAACTTCTCGAATCCCCCGATCTGGCGTCCGAACCCCAAAATGCCACAGTGGTTCCTTGTGCAGGACCTAAGCTCGAGTCGTCAGAGTATCCGTGGTCTGTAACCTTTGTCAGCAGATAGGACTCTATGCTAACAAATGTCCACAGCGATCGGGGAAGCAATCGATCTAGTGTCCCTGGGAGGAGGTTCACTAGAGACAGCGGCATTTTCCTCCAAGATGACATTTAAAGGGACAGTCACTGGAGACTCTTCCACACTTACAGTCGAGCTTTGTGTGGACTCAGGAGCAGAGGGGAATTTCATGTCATCTACCTTTGCTCATCACCATGCAATACATCTGGTAGCGCTCGACAAACCAGTGACTGTCCGGGAAGTGAATGGGTTGACATTGCTCTCGCAGATTACACATCAGACTGTCCCTCTTACTTTGTGTGTACCCCCTTCCCATCAGGAAATTATTTCCCTTCTCGTCCTTCCCGAGGGAATAGACAAAATCCGTTCCCACTCCCCTCATATTGAGTGGACCTCTGGTAGGATACTGTGTTGGAATGAGTCATGTAAGGACAGATGTGTCAGGGAGTGCATTCAGGTTACCACTACAGAGATACCCGCAGATCTTTCTCCTCTTCCCAAGTGCTATCAGTCATATGCAGACGTGTTCTCTAAAAAGGCTGCGGAGACTCTGCCACCCCATCATCCCTACGACTGTCCTATTGACCTCTTGCCTGGAGCAGAACCTCCTCGGGGAAGGGTCTATCCCCTCTCTCTTCCTGAGATGGAGGCTATGTCTCAATATATCCTGGAGAATCTGGCAAGAGGGCTCATTAGGAAGTCGGTGTCACCAGCAGGAGCGGGGTTCTTCTTCGTGCAGAAGAAGAGTGGAGAATTACGTCCGTGTATAGATTACAGAGGTCTTAACGCCATCACCGTTAAGAATAAGTACCCGTTGCCCCTGATTTCTGAGCTCTTTGATAGGCTCTGAGGGTATTTACTTAATTAGATCTGCGTGGTGCTTATAACCTGATTCGCATCCGTGAGGGGGACAAATGGAAGACGGCTTTTAATACCAGGGATGGGCATTATGAATACCTGGTGATGCCCTTCGGGCTCTGTAATGCCCCAGCCGTTTTCCAAGACTTTGTCAATGACATCTTCCGGGATATGCTTTCCACTTCTGTAGTAGTCTATCTGGATGATATTCTCATCTTTTCTCCAAATATTGACTCTCACCGGAGGGATGTCTGCAAAGTCTTCGACCTGTTACGGGCGAACTAGCTCTATGCAAAATTGGAGAAATGCATGTTTGAGCAGGAGTCTTTACTAGGGATGAGCTTTCCGATATTGAAATATCGGAAATTGGCCCGATATTTGCTATATCTGAATTCCCATTTCCGATTCCGATATTTTTTTCACATCGGAAATTGGAAATCTCATAATCCTTCAGCCTCTGAGCGCTCCGTGAAGCCATTCAGGAGCTGAAGAATTGCTGACAACATTGTGTAACTCCCCTAAGCTTGGTAGGAGGCGTCCAAACTTGCTAGCTAGGGGCTGCACTTCGATTGGCTGGCTGGATGGTGTGATCAGGCAGTATAAAAGGCTGCGTCTACCATTTAGCCTCCCTCTACTGTGAAAGCAGATAGGGATAGGTTGCTGTTGGAGATAGGGAGAGATCTCGGATCTAATAGCGATAAAAAATTGTTTTTCAGCGACTGTAGCAGCCCCTGTGTGTTACAGAAGCAGTCTTTTTCCTCACTGACCCTGCTCAGTTTCATTTTTTGTGCTGTGCAGGCTCTCAGTGAGGTGCCTAGTAAGACAGTGCAGCGCACATTCACTGCAGCTGCTGCAGCCCTCTTGCTGCAGCACTGTGTGGTGTTTGTCTCACTGCCTTTTCACAGACTTTTCTTTTCATTCCTTAAATCCCCTCCCCTATTTTTTCCTAAAAGTGTAGCTTCACCATCCAGTACATTTTGGTGAAAGCTATATAGGGATTTTTAAGTGAGGGGTTCCACCTCGAACCTCCTCCCCCCAATCCCTTACCCCCATTTATCCCTCAATTTTCCTGATGCTCGGGTGCGCTTTGCACAGTTTAGTCAACTCCTCTGCGCAGACCGCCTGTGTGCTTTTTTTTAGTGAGTGCAGCACCCACTAGGTCAGTCTCATCAGACTGCCGGACCCCTAGTGCAGCCTGTTCTATCGCGCACCCCAAATTTTTCACCAGTAAATTCACTCTCAGTGCCCTATAAGTGTTACTTTACCTTACAGCATCTATTGAGGTTAAAGTTAAACACTATATAGGGATTGTGCTGTGAGGGCCCAAACAACCTCTGTGGCTCGTGCCACACAGCACCTAGCCCAGTCCCGGAGAATCCTTTTTTTTTTGGTATCACAGCAGTGTCATTTACTGCGCTGTGACATCCGACATTAACGTGTACACCAACACCACAAACACAGTTACTCTTTGTGTAGGCCACACTAGATTCAAATAAAGTGCAGCAGACACACCATCATACAGTGCCATTAGTGTTTCTTATACCTGTTTGTAGTCCTACAGGAATAAGCACACTAATCCCTAATAATTACTTTCTTGCCATTCTGAATCCATCAATAGAGATGAAGGCAGGGAGTAAGGGACGTCCCCGTGGCGGCCGCGGAAGAGGTGCATCAGCTGGTGCACATCCCGAGCAAGCAGCAGGCCCAAGTCACTCAGCACCTACTTTCACTCGGCAGCAGTCATTTATGCGCAGCTTGTTAGGAGCACAGGCCATAGGCTGATAAGAGAGGATCAAGTAGAAACCGTTGTTGGTTGGATGGCAGCTGAGGTATCCACCTCAATGAGCGCAGCATCTCCCAGGACCTCTCCACCACATCGGATCAGGCCACTGAAGAGCAGCACACATCTGCTTCTACACCGCCCACTAAATTGCCCATACATTCAGAGGGCCAGGAGCCAACCTTAATCCTCTTCTCAGAATCTGTTGGCTTGGAATCTGTGTGCCAGCCAGACAGCATTCCTGCAGCTGAAGAAGAGGTAGTGTGCACAGATGCGCAACCACTGTGTGCGTCTGAGGAAGAAGTGGAGGGTGGGCCAGTGCCCACAGTGATCAGACCCCAGTCAGCAGATGATGATGAAACTCAGCTTCCAGTTTCTGCTGATGAAAGTGTATTGGATGACAGGTCCTTGACCCATCATGGCATGCTGAGGGGCAGCAAGCAAGTAGGGATAGCTCAGAGGAAGAGCTTGCAGGTGTGGCGCAGCGTGGTCATCACAGTGAGGAGGAAGATGGAAAAATGTCTGCTCCCTCAACTTCGGGCACCCGTTAGGAGCAGGGCTCTTTAAAGCTCAGCACAACCAAGGTTGGGGTGGGCAATGGCCTTTTCAACCAAGTTGACAGATGACGTCCGTAGTCAGAATCCAAGCTTTGTCGACAAACTGTGCGGAGGGGAAGAAGTCAACAACCTTAATTACACCAATATGTTGGTGCATGTCAGGAAGAGGTCCCTGTGAGTGGCAGTATCACACCCAGATGATTCGTCACCTGTAAGCAGGTCCCCAAAAACCACTTCATCCTCTCTTCCAGGTGCATCTGAGGCAGTGTTACGCGCGCACACTGTCTGTACTACATCGCAGATGACATCCAATCCCACAGTCCCAACAGTGTGCACCCATCTGTCACACAAGTGTGGGAGAAAAGGCGACCGTACTCGACAAACCACCCACGAGCTCAGGGCATGAATTCTCGCATTGCCAACTGCTTGCAGGGGAAATGTACCATTTGCTGGTGACAAGCCAGGCTTTAACGATATGTGGGGTTTGCAATCCACAATCCCAGCGTTCCAAGCCACTATCTTCGCAGGCAAGCTGTCCCCGCCCTGCAACGACGCGGGCAGCGTAAAATAATAGCATGCCTTACCAAAATGCATTAGTACACGGTCCAACCTAACCACCGATGCGGGACCGATCAGCATGGCAGGACACTACTTTCCACACGCCCATTGGGTAAATGTAGTTGACTAGAACTTGAGATACATCAAGTGCACTCGAATTAGACAGGCTTCTCCATACAATGACCTCCTCCTCCATACTCAACTCATTCGCCTGCACCAGCGTACAAGAATAAACAATTGCAGCACTGGCATTCGGCCAACATCAATAGCCTGGTAAATTGGGTTATCTGGCTAATGTGAGTTGACACACGCAACCGAGCTGTGGAACACGCTCAAGGCAGAGCGACATAGTGTTTCGCCGCTCAACCTCAGCAGTATGATGTGTGTGACAACGGCCGAACCTGGTCGCGGCTCTGGGCCTAGGTGGTCTGACTCACATTCCATGCCTTGCCCATGTCCTAAACTTGGTGGTGCAGAGTTTCCTTAGGAACTATCCTGACCTTGAGGAGCTGCTGCACAAAGTCAGATACGAGTGCTCTCATTTGCAGCGTTCAAGCATGGCTACATCGCGCCTTTCAGTCATGCAGCGCAGATTGGGCCTGCTCGAGCACCGCATCATTGTTGACTCCCCCACCACCAGGGTGGAATTTGGAGTTGCAGCAGGCGCAAAGTAGGCAAACATATCTCAGCCCTCCTACTGTACAACCACAGAGTGGGCATCCATGAAGGACATATGCACCATTTTGAAGTGCTTGGAGGACTCCACTCTGATGGTGAGCGCGGATGCTGCCCTACTCAGCCTGACTATTCCCCTTATATGCCTTATAGAATCATCACTTGAAGGACTAAAGGATGAGGTTTCTCAGGAGGAGGAGAAGTATGATGAGACAGTTGCACCAACCAGGCAATCTTCATTGGCCCGGTTGGTACAAAGCTCTGTTGGTGCCTCACAAAGATCCAGGCAGGACACAGCAAGCGAGGAGGATGAGGAGGACTATGAGGATGAGCTAGAAGAGGAAAGTACACAGCGCTCTACTAGTAGTCACCAGATAGAGCGTGGATGGAGTGATGCAGAGCAGCCAGAGCACATTCCTCCAGCTGTGACAGCAATGCATGGCCAGTTGGCAGCCTTCAGCATATGAGTGACTTCATGCAGTGTCTGAGAAAAGACCCACGCGTGGCTCGTATTCTCACACAAATGACTACTGGGTGGCCACCCTCTTAGATCTACGTTACCGGGACAGCCTTGAAAGCCTAATTATACCATTGAACCGGGCGCGTAAAATGCAGGAGTACCAAGACGCACTGGTTAATTCACTCATGTACTCTTTTCCACCGCATAGCAGTGATGCGCGTTCACTAGCAGGCACCTCAGTGCGTCCTGGGCCCAGTGGAATCCATTCAGAAGCCGGTAGCAGAAGCAGTACATCTGCTACTGACAGGTTCAGTATATCCAACCTGTTTCAACGGTTTCTGAACCCGCAAACAGTTCGGGCACCATCAGCACAGACAGTGCAATGCACTAGGATGCAACGTTACCTGACATGGTGGCACAATACCTCTTCACCCCTGACAGTGGGCTTCAGGAAGGATCTGCCCCCTTCAAGTTTTGGGTCTCCAAGTTGGATACATGGCCCGAGCTTAGCCAGTATGCCTTGGCGGTCCAGGCTTGTCCTTGTGCCAGTGTGATTTCTGAGCGCGTCTTTAGTGCAGCTGGCAATGTACTAACAGACCAACGTACCAGACTATCCGCTGCAAATGTGGACCGGCTTACATTCCTAAAAATGAACCAGGCCTGGAATTCTGGTGACTTTTGCTGCCCTGGGCCACAGTACACAGGTTACATGCATGGTTGGTAGCAGTATGCGTCATCTGTTATGCCCGTGCTCTGGCCTCTACTACCAACATCTAGCACCTGGTTCTGTGACTGACTCTTTCACCTCAGACTGTTTTCCATTGGCTCTAGTACCACCAGCTAGTGCCCATATCCGCGACTGCCACTTTCACAGCATGCTGTGTTTCTGGGCAACAGTACCGCCAGCTGTACCTCATTAGATTAAAGTAGAAAAAAAGGATGACAGATGCCAAACACCTATAGGCAGAAGCACAAGAGGCGGGATCCAGCCACGCCGGCTGTTTTTTCGTGGCAGTGAAGTGTGGACACAGGTGCCTCCCCCAGAGGGTAAACTGAGTTCCAGCATTGCCAGCTGGTTCTCGGGAGAGCCCAAGGGCACGGGTACCTCCTGTTCCAAACCGTGTTTTGACAACGCTCACTCTAACCCTAACCGTTACCCTACTAACCATAAACCCTAACCCTACCCCAACTAATCCTAACCCAAAGAAAAAACACCGCTGTTAAGAAGATGGCAACCAGTTTTCCTGCTTCAGTTTTCGCTCTGTGCATTTTTCTAGCAATTTTTTGATCCTCTGCCTCTGCAAACTCCTTCCCCATTATCCTGAGGTGTTTCCCCTCCATTTTATCAATTATTTAGCACTGTACGAGCGTAGTGGTCATTTTGTAATTCCGATTTTTTTTCTCCCATTGACTTGCATTGATATCGGAAATCGGAAATTCTGATATCCGATATTTTTCCAACATCGGAAATCGGAATTCCGATACGATATCGGGCAATGTCGCTCATCCCTAGTCTTTACTTTTCCTGGCTATATCATCTCCGCCCAGGGATTGGCTATGGATCCTGCCAAGCTACAGGCTGTGATGGATTGGCAAGAACCTCATTCTCTTAAAGCGGTGCAGCGCTTTATGGGGTTCATAAATTACTCTCTCCAATTCATTTCCCACTTCTCCACTTTGGTAGCTCCCTTGGTAGCCCTCACCAAGAAGGGAGACAATCCCAAATTGTGGTCAGAGGAGGTCTCCAAGGCCTTTACTTCAATTATTTCCCATTTTGCTAGCGCTCCCATCTTACATCGCCCCGAGGTTGATAAGCCTTTTATATTGGAGGTTGATGCTTCGTCCGTTGGTGCTGGAGCAGTCCTTTTTCAAAAGGATGCTCAAGGTTGGAAACATCCTTGTTTCTTCTTTTCCAAGACCTTCACACCAGCGGAGAAGAATTATTCCATTGGGGATAGGGAGTTGCTAGCCATGAAGCTGGCCTTTTCCGAGTGGAGACAACTCCTGGAGGGGGCTCGCTTTCCCTTTCAAGTTTTCACACTGACCACAAAAATTTGGTCTATTTACAGCGGCTAAATTCTCGTCAGGCCAGATGGTCCCTGTTCTTCTTTCAGTTCCATTTCACCCTCCATTTCCTCTCCGGCGAGAAAAACATTAGAGGCGGTGCTCTTTCTCGCTCCGTGGTGTCCTCTGAGGAGGTGGAGGAGAAGCCTTGGTTGATTGTCCCCACAGAGAGCCTAAGAACTGTGGCCCCGATTTCGCTTGAGTCTGTGCCTCCGGGCAAGACTTTTGTGCCCACCAATTTGCGACCGGAGGTACTCTCTTGGGCACATTCGTCCAGGGTGGGTGGACATTTTGGGGCAAAAAGGACATCTGAGTTGCTGGCGAGGACATACTGGTGGCCACATATGGTCCGTGACATCAGGGAATACGTTCAGGCGTGCGTCTCCTGCCCAAGAATAAGTCCCCTCAACAACGGTCAGCTGGGCTACTTTTCCCTTTACCGGTGGCAGACAGGCTTTGGGAGATGGTCGAGATGGATTTTGTGGTGGGCGTTTTCAAGACTCGGGGCTGCACCATCATCTGGTGATAACCGACCACTTCTCCAAAATGGTGCACTTGGTGCCCTTACCACGGTTACCGTCTGCACGGGCCTTGGCAGCATTATTTTATAAGGCATATTTTCCGTTTACACGGAATGCCAGACAAAATCGTCAGTGATCGAGGTCCCCAATTTGCGTCTCGGTTCTGGAGAGAGCTGTGTCGTCTACTCAGCATTGAGTTAAATCTCTCCTCGCATATCATCCTGAGACGAATGGGTTGGTAGAGAGGGTCAACCAGACCTTGGTCACATACTTGCAACATTTTGTCTCAGCCAGGCAGGATGACTGGACATCCTTGCTACCGTGGGCTGAGTTCGCTCTACATAATGCTGTGGCTGACTCCACCGGCAGACCCCACTCCTCCTGAACTACGGTCAGCATCCGCGGGTACCAGTGCTTTTGCCCGTGAATTCTGCCGATTCAAGGGTAGCAGACTGGGCTGTGGAGGCACGGGACATTTGGGACGGCACCCAGGATGCCATTCAGGCCTCCAAAGAGAGGATGAGGTCTTTGGCCGATGCCCATCGGCGCCCCGCTCCTACATTTGCTTCGGGTGACCTAGTGTGGCTCTCTGCCCGAAACATCAGGCTACGTGTAGAGTCCACCAAGTTGGCACCTCGCTTTTTGGGTCCCTTTAAAGTTCTTGAGCAGGTGTACCCGGTGGTTTACCGCCTCGCCTTGGTATCACCGACACCTTTCACTTGTCCCTCCTGAAACCCGTGGCCATTTCCCGGTTTTCCGAGTCATCTGCCTGGACGTCGGGTTCATCTACCGACGATCATGAGGTGAACGCCATTGTTGGGTACAAGGTGGTACGAGGCAAAAAAATGTATTTGGTGGATTGGAGGGGTTATGGGCTTGAGGATAGGTCCTGGGAGCCTGCCGAGCATGTTCATGCTCCGCAGCTCATCGTTGCCTTTGAGCGCAGCGAGGCCCAAAGAAGGGGGGCCCTAGGAGGTAGGTATTGTTAGGGTTCGTGTTCCCACTCCTGCACAGGGGGAATCTCAAGCTGTTCCCGCTGCGGTCTCCCATCCGTCTTCGGCCAAAGTGGTTCCTGCTCAGCAGAGACGTCGATCCCAGCGTATTGCCCGGCCCAGTACTGTGCAGAGACTTGCTGCTGCAACCAGTGTTGGAGCAGGCAGATTTGGGACGAAGTCCTTTGTTGCTTCATCTGAGCATGCCCAGGGCAAGATCTCCCATTGGAGATCAGGGGTCACATGCTCAGATACAGCTGCCACTCCTATTGGTCCTTCAGGAAGGTCCTGTGGCTGTTGATGTTCTGAAGCAGCTTCCCATTGGTCCTTCCTGGAAGGTCTTTTTCTCGTGGCTGCTATAAAAGGCTGTCCTTACCGCACGGCCGTGCGCTAGTATCAAATCTGTTACGTGCTTGCGCCAGTGTGGTCATGTATGCATGTGGTTAGGTCTGGCTGAAATAAGCCCCTAGAATACCGGCACCTCTGGTGAGGAGATTGTATGCACGTGTGCAGGGATCGGCTGAAAACGCCATTAGAAAACCGGCTACTCCGGTGATGAGATTATTGCTTGGGTTATGATTGCATGACCACAGACTGCAATCCGCTTAGCAGTAATCTGTGTTCCCTATGAGTCTAACAGGACACAGGCTTTGTTACAGCGGCTCTGTGAATTAACAGTGTCCGCTTATATCGCCATATAGTGCTACGGCGTTTACATCTGCGACTCTGCGGGATAACAGAGTTCGCTCATACTGCCTATTTACGCCATCTTACTAGCAGCAGGCTCTGCCTGCACGGTGGACCCCGGGCTGCGAACGCACCTCTCCTTAATATCTATTAGGTGTGTTCCGCAGGCCCCTAACTGCGTGAATATGCTCGGCAGGCTCCCAGGACCTATCCTCAGGCCCATAACCCCTCCAATCTACCAAATAAAATTTTTTGTCCCGTACCACCTTGCACCCTACAATGGCGTTCACCTCGTGATCGTCCGTAGACGAACCCGATGTCCCGGCAGATGACTCGGAAAACCTGGACATGACCACGAGTTTCAGGAGGGACACATGAAAGGTGTCGGAGAGAGCTGCAGGACCTTCCAGAAAGGACCAAGAGAAGCCTGCCCCATAACTCTAGCAACTTCAGGACCTTCCTGGAGGAACAATGGAAGTCGCTGCAATAGCCGAGCATGTGACCCCTGATCTCCTATGAGAGATCTTACCCTGGGCATGCTCAGAAGGAGACACACAGGACTTAGTCCCAAATACGTCTGCTCGCCACTGACCTGCACTGGTTACAATAGCAGGAACTGGAGAGCAGGCAGTCATCCTCTGCACAGTATTAGACTGGGCGAGACACTGGGACTGACGTCTCTGCTGAGCAGGCTCCACTGCGGCCGGAGACGGATGGGAGACCGCAGCGGGAATGGCTCGAGATTCACCTTGTGCAGAAGTGGGAACTTGACCCCTAACAATCTGTAAGAATTGCGGAAGGACCTTTAGCCGACGGAAAAATCTCTGAAATTTGAATGCCAGTTGCATGCTTAGACATTTAAACACCATGCACTTGCAAGCATGGAAGAACTACAAAACCTCAGGTAGCACACATGCACCTGCTCCGACTGAAGGTAGCCAGCAGCGATACATCTCTTCCCCCACTGTATGCCCACCGGTTAGCACACCACCAGCAAGAAATGTTGAGGTGTCGTCGCAAGGCCAAAGCAGTCACGGAATCAAAATGTTTTTCCAACGAAAAACTGAATCTAGGCCATCACCACCACAAAAACCATAGCCAACCCCCTCTTAGTCCGTCATGTCCACTGCTAGTTCCCCCATATGCATCTCTCAAGTCCAGCTCACTCTAGCAGACACTCTGAGTAGGACAAGAAAGTACTCATCCTCTCATCCGCGTACACTGGCTTTGAATGCCTATATTGCCAAATTGATCTCATTAGAGATGATGCCCTTCTGTTTGGTTAAAAGCGCAGCGTTCCGAGAGCTCATGGCCTATGCTGTCCCACGCTATGTCCTACCCAGTCGGCACTTCTTTTCTAAAAAAGCCATCCTTGCCCTCCACCTATATGTGAAAGACCACATTGTCCATGCACTCAAACAATCAGTGAGTGGAAAGGTGCACCTCACAACAGATGCATGGGCCAGTAGGCATGGCCAGGGCCGTTACGTGTCCATCACTGCACACTGGGTTAATGTGGTGTATGCAGGGTCCATAGGGGACAACGGCAGTGGGACAGTGCTGCCTAGCCCACGGTATAGGCAACAGTTGGCTGTAGGCGTTCGACCCTACTACTCCTCCAGAATCAAAAGCTCGTCGACAGAGCGCAGTCGCATGAGCACTCCATCCGCAGCTGACAGTGTTGCACACGAGGTGACCCACAATCGATCAGCTAGTGGTAAGCGTCAGCATGCTGTTTTAAAGATGATGTCTTTGGGCGACAACAGGCACACCACGGAGGTACTGGCCGACTACTTGCAGCAAGAAACTGAGTCATGGCTGGGCAGTATACATCTTGAGCCAGGCAAGGTAGTCAGTGATAACGGAAGTAATATTGTGGTGGCCATAGCCCTGGAAAAACTCAGACACATACCTTGCCTGACTCACACCTTGAACCTGGTGGTGCAGTGCTTCATAAATACAGGGTTTGTGCGTGACTGGAGGGATGTGATTTGGCAGAAAGTGCTCCTCCACCCACCACTGGCAGTGCATCATTGACACCTGGAACATTGGCCCACATGTGTGATTATGTCTTGCGGATCCTATAAAAGGGACCCCTGCTTTGCCAAAATTATGAAGGATGATGAGTACTGGCTGGCCAGCATCCTCGATCCACGCTATAAAGGCAAATTACAGAACATCATGCCACAGGAGAACCTAGAGCTAATATTGGCGAACAAACAAGCAACTCTGGTAAACCGTTTGTTAGAGGCATTCCCAGCACACAGCAGCGGTGCAGTTTCTACCATGAGCCGTACTGGGCCCAATGGAAGAGGTGTTCATGGTGCACACAGTCAAAGTGGCGTTGGAGACAGGGGTTTCATGACCATATTGTGGTCTGATTTCTCGAGTAACGCTCACACGACTGGTAATACTGAATCGATTGCAATAGACAGGAGACAGCAGTTGTCAACTATGGTTCAAAATTACCTCTCCTCCCCTATCGATGTTCTCCCTCAGAGTTCATTCCCCTTTCTCTACTGGGCCTGTAAACTGGACACCTGGCCTGAATTGGCACAATATGCCTAACAGGAGCTCGCTTGCCCCGCTGGTAGTGTGCTATCAGAAAGAGTCTTCAGTGCTCCTGGATCAATCCTGACAGAAAGAAGGACCTGGCTTTCGACCCAACATGTAGGTGATCTCACCTTCATTAAAATGAACCATGCCTGGGTTTCAAAGGATTTTGTACCACCTTCCCCTGATGACAAATAGGTTGCCAGCAAATGGCTCGCTTTGTCCTCCTCTTCCTCCGACTTCTCCAACTCCTCCATTTGCAGCTGCTGAATGTCCAGCCTACACCTCAACATATGCCAGTTTTTCCACTTCCCTAACTGGGCTGTACCTCCAGGGCCGGCGTCAGCACCTGGCGAACCTGGCAAGTGCCAGTGCCCTGAGCAGATGGGGGGGCCCACTCGCCGTCAGAGACACCGGTGTACTATGAGGGGCCCTTTGCCAGTGCAGGCACCCACGAGTGGGCCCCCCCTGCTTGCTCAGGGCCCCAGCACTTGCAACATTTACCTCTTCCTGCTCCATCACTGTGACGTCTTCCGCATTTCCTGACAGTGACATTCAGGTCAGAGAGCGCAATGATATTGCGTCTGTGCGCCCTTTGCCTGAACAGTCACAGTGCAGAGAGCTCGAAGATGGCGATGCTGAGGAGTCCAGAGTAGAGCAGTGCCCAGCAAAAAGAGGTATTTCATTTTTTTTTAATGTTTGGAGCAATATATGGGGAGCATTATACACTGGAGAATTATATATGGGGCCCATCATACACTTTAGCATCATATATAGGGCCCATTATACACTGGAGCATTATATATGGGGCCCATCATACACTGGAGCATTATAAATGGGGTCCATCATACACTAGAGCATCATATACGGGGCCCATTATACACTGGAGCATCATATATGGGGCCCATGATACAGTGGAACATCATATATGCGGCCCTTTATATACTGGAGCATCACATGGAGCCCATTATATATGGAGCATTATATATGAGGAACATTATATTTGGAGCATTATATGGGCTCATCATACACTGGAGCATCAAAGGGGGTTCATTATTTATGGGTCATCATATAGGGCCCTTTATGGACCATCATATGGAGCACATATGGGCCTATTCTGTATGGAGCAATATATGGAGCCCATTATTCTGTATAGAGCAATATATGGGGCTCATTATTCTGTATGGCGCACTATGTGGTGCCCATAATACTATATGGAGGACTATACTGTACATTTTTGAGCTATTGTAGAATTTACAATAGATATTACTCATGTAATATAATAAGTGAAGTATTTTGCATTTTACTATACCTATATTTCTCTGCCGTATCGGAGCATCGTGAATTTTGGTATGTGTTAAAAGGGCCCACAAAAACCTGGAGCCAGCCCTGCCCCCCCACAACTTTAGCCAAATAACCCCCAGTTTTCAATGTGTTACTATTATTATAAAGTAATTTAATCTTGACAAGCTTAAGTATTAAGAATTGATGTTGTTGGCATTGAAATGGGCACTGTAGGTGTGTTTACTGTTCTCCACTCACTGGAGACTGTTATTCCCCATTGACTTGCATTGGGGTCGGGTTTTGTTTTTGTCCGAACTTCGACTTTTGCCGAGAGCTAGTCGGCTGATCTTGATCGACTCGACTTTTGGTAAAGTCGGATAGTCCGAAACACGACTCGATCCGGCCGGAGGCAAAGTCGCTCATCTCTAGTCATAAGAGGCTTGACACAAGAAATGCGACACTTGTAACCCATGTATTCAGGGCCGGACTGGCCATCTGGCAATTCTGGCAAATGCCAGAAGGGCCTGTCTGGGCGTGGGCTGCCTTGGCTGCTACATTGTTAACAGAATCAGTGTTCTCAAGACACCCATACTGTTAAGAGTTGTTGCGAAGCACAACGTCGCTGACTCTGTCACTTACCATAGCAGGCCACGGGTATCATTTTGAAATATTGGTCTTGTAGAAAATCTTGCTTTCCTCCATCCCGGTTATTAGTAATTTATCCCATCACGTGCTTGGGGATGGGGACAGAATAGGCCTGTGTGATTTCAAATGCCAAGGCTGAATTTCAGTACCAATCCGTACCTGCATGTATTGGATACATCTGTGTGTGGTGGCTCTTGAAGCAATGACTCTTTTTTAATGGCCTTTTTAATCCCTTAACCCCCAAGGGTGTTTTGCACGTTAATGAACAGGCCAATTTTTACAATTCTGATCACTGTCCCTTTATGAGGTAATAACTCTGGAATGCTCCCATGGATCCTGGTGATTCTGACAATGTTTTCTCAAGACATATTGCACTTCAAGACAGTGGTAAAATTTCTTTGATATGATGTGCGTTTATTTGTGAAAAAAATGGAAATTTATTGAAAATTTTGAAAATTTCGCAATTTTCTAACTTTGAATTTTCATGCCCTTAAATCACAGAGATATGTCACACAAATACTTAATAAGTAACATTTCCCACATGTCTACTTTACATCAGCACAATTTTGTAACCAAAATTTTTTTTGTTAGGAAGTTATAAGGGTTAAAAGTTGACCAGCAATTTCTCATTTTTACAACACCATTTTTTTTAGGGACCACATGACATTTGAAGTCACTTTGAGGGGTCTATATGATAGAAAATACCCAAAATCGACACCATTCTAAAATCAGCTCCTCTCAAAGTGCTCAAAACCACATTCAAGAAGTTTATTAACCCTTCAGGTGCTTCAGGAATTTTTGGAATGTTTTAAAAAATGAACATTTATCTTTTTTTCACAAAAAATTTACTTCAGATGCAATTTGTTTTATTTTACCAAGGATAAAAGGAGAAATTGGACCTCAAATATTGTTATACAATTTGTCCTGAGTACACTGATACCCCATATGTGGGGGTGAACTACTGTTTGGGCGCATGGAAGAGCTCGGAAGGGAAGGAGCGCCGTTTGACTTTTCAATGCAAAATTGGTTAGAATTGAGATCGGACGCCATGTCGTGTTTGGAGAGCCCCTGATGTGCCTAAACAGTGGAAATTGCCCACAAGTGACAACATTTTGGAAACTAGACACCCTAAGGAACTTAACTAGATGTGTGGTGAGTAGTGTTGAGCAATACTGCTCGATATCTAAAAATATCGGATCGGAATGGTATCGCCGATATCACTAAATATCGGCGATATCCGATTCCGATACCGGAAGTCCCATGTAAGTCTATGGGAACAAAATATCGCAACTAAAAAAAACCTTTATTTCCTTGTAAACACTAAATATACACACATAGAATACATATATATATATATATATATATATAAATATATATATATATATACATGTCATTGTGACATATATATACATATATGTATAGTTTATACACTTCTACATAGTAAAATATCCTCTGATTCAATTGCCGGGTAAAGCCGGCTTCTGTGAAAAGACAGAAGCACCCGACATGAAATGACACTTGATGTACATAGGGTTAACCATGTCTTTTCATGTCGTTTGCAATCTGATTTGCACAAACAATTACATCAGTCTATGTGTGCAAAATTTCACACCTGTAGGGCTTAATTAAAGGTGTAAATTCGTTGTAAAAAAACCTGACTTTTTTGCTACGAATTTACACCTTTAATTAACCCCTACAGGTGTGAAATTTTGCACACATAGACTGATGTAATTGTTTGTGCAAATCAGATAGCAAAGGCCATGAAAAGACATGGTTAACCCTATGTACACCAAGTGTCATTTCATGTCGGGTTCTGCATTTTCACAAAAGCCGTCAATTGAATTAGCGGCTATTATACTATGTAGAAGTGTATGAACTATAAATATAAATATATATATATATGTGTCACAAATTCAATGACATGTATATATATATATATATATGAGGTGTAAAATTGTTTAAAAAAAATGCGTGGGCTCCCGCCCTATTTTCGCAACCAGACAGACAAAGCCAGCGAATGGGGGCAGATAATAATAGCCCAGAGAGGGACCATTATTTTTGGCCCCCCCTGGCTACTAACATCTGCCCCCAGACACCCCAGAAAAGACAAATCTATAATTAGATTCGCCCTTTCTGGCACTTTGCCCGTCTATTCCCATTGCCCTGTAGCGGTGGCGAATGGGTTAATATGGGGTTAAAGCCACATTGCAATTGAAAGGTGACCTTAAGCCAGGTTAATAATTGAGAGCTGTCAATTAGACAACTATCAATTATTAATCCTATTGCATGAAATAAAAATAAAACACACACACTTTAATTAAAAATCATTTTAATGAAATAAAGACACATGTTTTTGACCATCTTTTATTTGACTGCAAAAACCATTTCCTGTAATAAAAATAAAATAAAAAAGCAAAATTATTCTTACCTATCCCATGCACAGTCAGGTCCCACAGTGTAATCCTTCAGAAAGGGTTAATGTTTACTGCAGGGACCGCAGCTAATGCTGCAGCCTCACAGTAAACCCCCAAATGAATGAGTTCCTCTCCTGGCTGACAGGAGAGGAAGTGGAAAGCTTAATTGATTGCTTTCCACTTTCACTTCAGGTCAGCCAGGGACACAATCAGTGACGTCAGAGGGAACTGATTAACAAAAATAGGGGTTCCCTTTGAATAAAAAATGGCGTGGGGTACCCCCTATTTTTGTTAACCAGCCAGATGAAGCAGACCGCTGAGGCCTGGATTTTCAGGCTGTTAAGGAGCCAAGATCCATGGACCTTGCCAGCCTGATAATACCAGGCCACAGCAGTCTGCATATCTTGGCTGATTAACAAAAATAGGGGATCCCCTCGAAAAAAATTGGCGTGGGGTCCCCCCTATTTTGTTAACCAGCCAGATGAAGCAGACCGCTGAGGCCTGGTTTTTCAGGCTGGTAAGGATCCAATATCCATGGACCTTGCAAGCCTGATAATACCAGGCCACAGCAGTCTGCTTAGCTTGGCTGGTTAACAAAAATAGGGGATCCCCTCGAAAAAAAAACGGCGTAGGGGTCCCCCTATTTTTGTTAACCAGCCAAGTAAAATGCAGACTGCTGCGGCCTGGTATTAAAAGACTGTCAAGGCCCATGGATTTTGGCCCTCAACAGCCTGATAATACCAGGCTACAGCAGCCCCACATTTGGCGCATCAAAAGATGTGCCAATTGTGGCACTTTACCCGGCTCTTGCCACTTGCCCTGTAGCGGTGGCAAGTGGGGTAATAAGGGGTTAATGTCACCGTTGATTGCAATAAGCCCGGTTAATAATGGAGAGGTGTCAATAAGACACCGATCCATTATTAATCCCAAAGTTATTAAATGTATAAAAAAAGACAAAGCAAGAAAAAAGTCTTTTAATGAAATAAAAGAGACAACACAGTTTTCATTAATTTTATTATACACTCATTCCTGCGACGACATCGATCTCCTGTAAAAAAAGAAAAAAAACAAACCAACAGTATACCACCTGTCCGACGCAGTCCATAGTAACGACAGTCCCACGACGATCCAGCTCTGCTACATCGCAATGACAGGCAGAGCCTGTCATCGCGACGCAGCACAGCTGATTACCTGCTTCCCCGGCGGTGACGTCATCGGACTGACTGCTTTACGGCCGGGATTACCCAGCAGTCACTGCAGTTATCGCGAGAAACTGCATGTGACCGCCGGGGAAAGATGATGGCGGCCATGAAGCAGTCCAGCCCGTGACCGCCGGAGATCTTCTGCCAGGTAAGTGCCGCTGACTCCTGACAGACCCGACCGACGGAGACTGACAGTGACAGTGACAATCCCGATTCTGGTATCCGATAAGACGAAAATATCGGAACTAAGTATCGAAAGGCCGATAGAGCTAATATCGGCCGATACCCGATACTTGCGGTATCGTATCGCTCAACACTAGTGGTGAGCACTTTGAACCCCCAAGTGCTTCACAGAAGTTTATAAGGTAGAGTCACAAAAACAAAAAATCATATTTTTTTCACAAAAGTGATCTTTTGCTCCCAATTTTTTATTTTCACAAGAGTAACAGGAGAAATTGGACTGCAAAAGTTGTGCAAATTGTCCTGAGAATGCAGATACCCTATATGTGGGGGGTAAACCACTGTTTGGGCATACAGCATAGCTTGGAAAGGAAGGAGCGCCATTTGACTTTTTCAATGCAGAATTGGCTGTAATTGAGATCGGACACCATGTCATGTTTGGAGAGCCATGATGTGCCTAAACAGTGGAAATCCCCAATGCTGACTCCAACACTAATCGGAACACACCCCTAACTCTAATCCCAGCCCTAACAGTAACCCTAACCACAAACCAAACCATAAAACACACCTAAGCCTAATCCCAACTCTAACTCTAATCCCAGCCCTAACCCTAATCCAAACCCTAACCCTAATCCAAACCCTAACCCTAATCCACACTCTAACCCCAACTCTAACCCTAACACTAACTTTAGGCCCAACCCTAACCCTAACTTTAGCCCCAACCCTAACCCTAACTTTAGTCCCAATCCTAACCCTAACTTTCGCCCCAAACCTAACCCTATCCCTAATGAGAAAATGGAAATAAATACATTTTTTTTATTTTATTATTTTTCCCCAAATAAGGGGGTGTTAAAAGGGGTTTGACTTACTATTTATAGCAGGTTTTTATAGCAGTTTTTTACATTTGGCAGCTGTCCTCGGGTGTCCTCTGAGTATTTGTGCGTGCTCGGAGATTTAGTTTTTGTCGCCGCAGCTGCATGATTTGTGACTGCTAGACAGCCTGAATACATGTGGGGATTCTCTAACAAACAGGCAATCCCCACATGTATTCAGGCTATCTAGCAGCCGCAAAGCATGCAGCTGCAGCAACAAAAATCAAAATCTCCGAGCACGCCCAAATACTAAGAGGACACCCGAGCATGCTCGGAAAACCGAGAAACTAGTATACTCGCTCATCACTAGCCATAATCATCAACATTAACAGAAATAAACACTTGAAATAGATCACTCGGTTTGTAATGTCTCTATATATTAGTTTCACTTTTTGTTTTGAAGAACTGAACTAAATTAACTTTTTGATGATATTCTAATTTTCTGAGAAGCACCTGTATATGCACACTTAAGTAAAGCTTTAAATTTTAAATCAAATAATCCCTACACGCTCCTATTTCAAAACCCTCATGCAGCACAATAATCCCATTAATCCACCAAAATGAGCAAATGAGTGTAAAATTATATTAAATTAATTACTTTGTTCTCATATGGGATACATTTATAATCAAAACCAATTATCAATCTGTTGAAGATTTGTGTAACTGGAAATATTATGAAAGTCGCTGGAATTCCAGCTTGGTGTGAATCAGGTCCTTGGTATCCACAGACCACGATATGATCCTGGATGTGGAGTGAGGTAACCTCAGGTAACTTTTGATCTTTATTCAAATTAAAGCTCAAGTGCACTTGGTGCTTCAGAGACTTGCAAGTGCTCTGCCACTCTTTTGTAATACTTGCTCAATTCCCCAGTCTTAAATGACTGATGTAATATACTTTTGCATCACTTTCTTCACCACCGGAGAGAGTAACTTGCTGGGTTTAGATCCGTCATCTGTGCATTTTTGATCAAATTTCCATATGAATAAACATTTTGATTTCTGGTTTACTAGGCCTATCTCAAAAGCTACAATTTAATCAATACTTTTTCTTTAGTCCACTACCTGGAATTTTTAATAGTTTAATGAGCAATAAGATGCCGACAGACTACTTTTAAAGTCAGAAAAAACATTTTGATGGACATATTTTTACAGTTCAGTTTTTATTTTTTTTTTCTTTTAATATAGTACACACATATCTTGTCACTTATCCTATATGTCATCACTCACAGTACCCACCGGGGCTCACAATCTAAATTCTCTATTATTGTGTTTGGGCAGAAAAACAAGTTAACATTTAGTGAATTTAAATCATAAAAAGTAAATAATGTGCACTTTAAGAATGAAAGCTCTTTTTTTTGAAAATTAGCAAATGATGGAACACACATTCATCCTTTCGATGAGTCAGGTAAACTAAATAGATTGTTTTAAAGTCTGTGTTTTCAAGCCATTTATTTTCATTATGTTATTGGCTACATGACTTCCAAACTTTTCTGTGATTTTACAGCTCCATAAACAACTTTCTAGATGCGCTTCTTACATCATATTTTGTTTAGGACATTTATTTTCTTGTTTGTTCCTTTGAGATGTTGATGGGCTCTATCGGGCACTGTGCAGACTGAGGGAACAATTTACAATTGTTTTTCCTTCTATTTCTCAACAGAATGTTTTTCGCAGTTCTTTTATTAAGTCAATTTATTAAAGTTTGTTATGATAAATTTCAATTCTCTTGATGTTTACATGAATAAAAAAATATTCTAGAATATTTTTGTGAGTTAGCTTCTTCATGTACAAAATCATAGATGTATACAGTATAAAATCTGGAGACTTTAAAAAAAGGAATTAAAAAATACACTTATACATATGATATAAGAATTAAAGATTAGCGAATCACTTTCCATAAAAACAGTTCATGGTCCAGGTCAGAAGTCTTACCCTTTGGGAGCTCAGGCTCAGCTTATGATTAGCTGTGCTGGTGAGACATCACATGTATGAATACATACATCTGTATATACTGTACATAAACATCCAGGTGGTAGTGTCCTTATGGTGCTGTTTGTCAGGGAGCTACATTTCATTAATGGTATCATAAATTCACAGATGTACTGTCCTACATTTTAAGAATGCTATCTTCTCTCAGTGACCTTGGTAGATGTGAACTTTTTCAACATGACAATGATACAAAACACACAGTTATTGCATTTTTGAAGAAGGACAGGGTGTAAGTAATTGAGTGGCCAACTATGTCTCCTTATCTGAACCCAACCAAAACACCTATTTTTTTCTGTTAATGGCCTTAGGTGTATGTTTTGGATCATTGTCCTGTTGGAAAAGTTCACATCTACTAAGGGCACAGAGAGATGCCGTATTCATGTACTGATATTGATTCTGATGCTGTTTTAATGTGCTGATGATGGTTTTGGTGTTGCAGTTTTGTACTAATGGTTGGTCTGTGTTGATGTATTGATGGTGGATCTGGTGAAACATTCATGTAATTTTAATTGCTCTGGTGATGCATTCACATATTGATTGATATGGTAATATTTTGATGTACTGATTATGCTTCTGTTGCTGTATTAATGTACTGATGGTGGTTTTTGCTGTTGTATTTGTGTCCTCATGGTGGTTCTGTTGATTTATTCATGCACTAATAGTGGTTTTGGTGCTGTATTAATGTGTTGATAGTAGTGTCGGTGCTTCCTTCATAGGAAACAGTATTTGTAATATATACTGCAAATTTACAATATAGTAAAAGCGATCAATCATCACAGTTTCATGTCTGCTAAGGCGACTAAGTAATAATGAATGAATACCTTAAAAATAAAACCTAACAAACAATGACCAAATTGCTTTTGTTGACTGCATGTTTAAATTGCACTGTGAAACAAGGAATGGGGAAGAGGGTGCCATTTCAATTTTTCTCAAGGCATCAGAAAAGCTAGAATTGGAGCTGCTTTGAGGTCTTAAGTATTTAGATCATTTGTTATTCTGATTTTTATTGTATAATCGCTCAATAAACACTTTGAAATTAACAATCACAAATAGTTTTATTATCATTAAGCTGTCTATATATATACTACAGGTCATATATAATAGTTTCAGGCTGACATATAAAAAATGTAATTTGCTATTTTTATCACCAAAGCTTTGCTTTTTAAAATTAGTATACATCTCAGACAGCAAAAACAAGAATTGCATTCAACTTTAAATCTGGAATTTCTTTTTTATAAATAACTTAGTCTGACAAACAAATATGTTTAATGTAAAATGTGCTTTTTATAAGCAAATAATAGGCTTCAAATAGTTATGCAGGCTAAAAAAAACTATGGATGTCAATAGGTATGAAGGGAAAAATGAATGCACTCTTTCTATGATCAGAATAAAAGGTTGAATTTCTATACCCTCTAGATCAAATATCACTGTTCATTAATATTAAAATCCTGTAAAACTTTTTTAATCTTAACTCCTTTACCCCCAAGGTGGTTTGCACGTTAATGACTGGGCCAATTTTTACAATTCTTACCACTGTCATTTTATGAGGTTATAACTCTGGAACTTTTTCATGGATCCCGGTGATTCTGACATTGTTTTCTCGTAACATATTGTAATTCATGTTAGTGGTAAAATTTATTTGATATATCTTGCGTTTATTTGTGAAAAAAACTGAAATTTTTGAAAATTTCGCAATTTTTCAAATTTGAATTTTCATGCCAATAAATCACAAAGATATGGCACACAAAATATTTAATAAGTAATATTTTCCACATGTCTACTTTACATCAGCATAATTTTGGAACTAACATTTTTTTTGTTACAAAGTTATAAGGGTTAAAAGTTAACCAGCGATTTCTGATTTTTACAACACCATTTTTTGGGGGGACAACATCACATTTGAAGTCACTTTGAGGGGTCTATATGATAGAAAATACCCAAAAGTGATACCATTCTAAAAACTGCACCCTCAAGGTGCTCAAAAACCACATTAAAGACGCTTATTAACCTTCAGGTGCTTCACAGGAATTTTTTTAATGTTTAAAAAAATGAACTTATAACTTTTTTCACAAAAAAAATTATTTCAGGTCCAATATTTTTATTTTCCCAAGGGTAACAGGAGAAATTGGACCCCAAAAGTTATTGTGAAATTTGTCCTGAGTACGCTGATAACCAATATTTGGGGGGAACCACTGTTTCGGCGCACGGCAGAGATCGGAACACAAAATTGGCTGGAATTGAGATCGGATGCCATGTCGCGTTTGGAGAGTCCCTAATGTGCCTAAACAGTGGAAAACCCCCAATTCTAACTCCAACCCTAACCCCAACACACCCCTAACCCTAATCCCTAACCCTAATCCTAACCCTAACCCTAACGCTAACCCTAACGCTAACCCTAACGCTAACTCTAATGGGAAAATGGAAATAAATACATTTTTTTATTTTATTAATTTTCCCTAACTAAGGGAGTGATAAAGAGAGGTTTGATTTACTATTTATAGCGGGTTTTTATATCGGGTTTTTATGTTTGGCTGCTGTCACACACTAAAACACGCTTTTTATTGCAAAAAATAGTTTTTGCATCACCACATTTTGAGAGCTATAATTTTTCCATATTTTGGCCCACAGAGTCATATGAGGTCTTATTTTTTGCGGGACGAGTTGACGTTTTCATTGATACCATTTTCGGGCACATTACATTTTTTGATCGCTTTTATTACGATTTTTGAGAGGCAGAATGAACAAAAACCAGCAATTCAGGAATTTCTTTTGGGGAGACCTTTATATGGTTCCGTGTGTGGTAAAATTGATAAAGCGGATTTATTCCTCGGGTCAGTACGGCTACAGCGATACATGATTTATATCATTTTTTTATGTTTTGGCACTTTTATACAATAAAAACAAGTTTATATAAAAAATAATTATTTTTGCATAGCTTTATTCTGAGAGCTATAACTTTTTTATTTTTTCACTGATGATGCTGTATTGCAGCTCGTTTCTTGCGGGACAAGAAGACGTTTTCAGTGGTACCATGTTTACTTATATCCGTCTTTTTGATCGCGTGTTATTCCACTTTTTGTTCGGCAGTATGATGCTAAAGCAGTTTTTTTGCCTTGTATTTTTCTTTTTTTTTTAAGGGGTTCACTAAAGGGGTAACCTAGTGGGGCAATTTTATAGGGCGGGTGTTAAGGGCCTGCGGAATGCACCTAATAGATATTAAGGAGAGGTGCGTTCGCAGCCCAGGGTCCACCGTGCAGGCAGAGCCTGCTGCTAGTAAGATGGCGTAAATAGTATGAGCGAACTCTGTTATCCCGCAGAGTGGCAGATGCCGTAGCACTACATGGCAATTTAAGCGGACTATGTTAATTCACAGAGCCACTGTAACAAAGACTGTGTCCTGTTAGACTCACAGGGAACACAGATGACTGCTAAGCGGATTGCAGTCTGTGGTCATGCAAACAGAACCCAAGCAGTAATCTCCTCACCTGAGTAGCCGGTTTTCTAATGGCATTTTCAGCCGAGCCCTGAACACGTGCATTCAATCTCCTCACCGGAGGTGCCGGTATTCTAGGGGCTTATTTCAGCCAGACCTAACCGCTTACATACGTGACCACACTGGTGCAAGCACGTAACAGATTTGATACTAGCGCACGGCCGTGCGGTAAAGACAGCCTTTTATAGCAGCCACGAGGAAAAGACCTTCCAGGAAGGACCAATGGGAAGCTGCTTCAGAACATCAACAGCCACAGGACCTTCCTGAAGGACCAATAGGAGTGGCAGCTGTATCTGAGCATGTGACCCCTGATCTCCAATGGGAGATCTTGACCTGGGCATGTTCAGATGAAGCAACAAAGGACTTAGTCCTAAAGACGTCTGCTCTCCGCTGACAAGTACTGGCTACAATAGCAGAACCTGAAGAGGCAGCAGCAAGTCTCTGCACAGTATTAGACCGGGCGAGACGCTGGGACTGATGTCTTTGCTGAGCAGGCTCCACTGTGGCCGGAGATGGATGGGGGACCGCAGCGGGACTGGTTCGAGACTCCCCTTGTGCAGTAGCGGGAACTCGAACCCTAACAGCGGGTCATTACGTATGCGGCAATACTAAATATGTGTACTTTTATTGTTTGTTTTTTTATTTACATAAAGAAATGAATTTATTGGGGATTATTTTTTTTAATTTATTTAGGATTTTTTAAATTATTTTTACACATGTTAATTTTTTTTTACTTTTTTACTTTGTCCCAGGGTGGGACATCACTGTATAATATCAGATAGCTGGTCAGACAGTCTGCTTAGCACTCTGTCAGACCAACGGTCTGACAGGCACTGCTGGAGGCTTTCTCAGTGCCTGCTCTCAGCAGATACTGAGGAAGCCGCCTCCCTGCAGGACCCGGAATGACCCCACGGCCATCTTGGAATCGGGGTCCTGCAGGGAAGATGCCCTTGGAACAGCGCGATCACATTGCGCTGTTCTGAGGGTCTTAGGGAAGAATGCAGGTAGCCCCCTCCCTGCGCGATGCTTCCCTGTGCCCCCCAGTACACTGCTATCATGTTTGATCGCAGTGTTCCAGGGTTTAATGTGCCGGGAGCCGTTTGTGACACCCGGCCGCGATCAGCTGCGCTCCACACATGAGCGCAGCTGATCACGATGACGTACTATCCCGTCCACGGTCATACGGGACCAGGTACCATGGACTGGATAGTGCGTCTGATGTCAGAAAGGGGTTAAACCAAATCCCAATTGTTAATATTGTATATGTTATTTACTAAAGCGTTCCATATAAATAAAATAGATGATAAAATGAGTTAGTAGTAGGTACAAATGCTTGAATAATCATTTTGTTAAATATATTTAGCGGGCTAAGAAATATTCATATTTTCACAGAACACTTATGATGTACATTTGGGAAGAATTTCATTACATACTGTATCAGGCAGGTGTGGCATTTGAGTAATTTCTTCACCTTGGTAGGTGATAAGCCAGTTATTTAAATCCAAGTTCATAGGTTAGATATTTTAAGTCCAACTAAATAATGGTGTAAAAAAGTCAAGAACAAATGAAGAAACATTCAGATTTACTTTTTGACATTCCTGCTCAGATAGTTAACTTCTATCTAGAATAAAGTGAAATTATCTTGAGTGAGCAAATGAACTTCTAAAAGAAAAATGTTATTCTTTTACTCTTCTTTTTAATGGTCTGACCTTTCTTGGTTACTTGGTCACAGCTTTTTTCCCACTGTGACTTTTTATGCTTTAAGAGAACATGAAAAAATATTCTTTCATTATTAAAATGGGCAAATACAATTCCTGTATAACTAATATCGGAAAGATACCATACAAGAAAACTAATATTTCCAAACTGAGGAATATGCCTTATGAATGGAGATCAGCTAATATTTCAATGTTCAGTTCGGATTACGATTGCCGATTTTGCAATATTCGCTGATTTATTCATAAAATATTTGCCAAAAAAAGCCACCTTCAGCGTCAATGGGTGGCATAAACAAATGCATAAACAACACTTTCAAACGGGCCCAAAAGCTGCCAAAGCACATCTAATAGGGACAGACACCAAGAAAGTGAACATAATTCAACCACAGTGCAAATTTTTGCATGGCACGGCAGCAATCATCCATGCATGAGATTATCAGGGTCTGGGCCAGCATATAAAGCAACAGGTAGATTAGAAAGGACTCAGGCATATCGAGTCTTGAAGTTAACACAAAACATCATAGTAAAAGGATCAGGGGAATCATGTTCCTGAGAAATAGACCCAAGTGATCCCAAGGGGCTGTGAGTCTGGTGTCACACTGAGATCTACATGAGTAAGGATCAGTCCTGAACTAGCCATTACATTTTTGGCCTTTTAAAGGCACATTCACACATTTATATGACTTGGGTCTATTTCGCAGGAACATGATTCCCCAATCCTTTTACTATAATGTTTTGTGTTGAATTCCAGACATGCTCTGCCTGAGTCCTTTATAATCTTCCTGTCGCTTTGTACTACTATTAAATCTGGGGGAAAAATAATTTACTACATGTTGTCGTATTCTGTAGTAATAAAGACTTTTTTGTATTCATTATAGACAGAATTTTTGACTCCATTCTTCTAAGATTTCACCCATCAATTGCAATCAAGTAGAACTAGTATAATGGGGACCGGCACCTCTTTCAGTACAGCCAACCCAGCAGATGGACACCCAAACAGGAGTGTTCACATTTAAACAAATGAGTGCCTTACACCACAAAAGTGGCATCAATTTCACAAGAGTAGAAATAGTATATTTGGGACCGACAGGTCTTTCACTACAGGCAAACCAACAGATGGACACCCAATCTAGAGTCTCCACATTAGCAGCAGACACCAACAAAGTGGCATCAATTTCACCAGAGCAGAAATAGTATAATAGGGACAACTCTTACACTATAGACAACCCAGCAGATGGAGACTCAACCAGGAGTGTTCACATTTCCAAAAATTAGTGAGAGACACCAACAAAATTGCATCAATTTCACCAGAATAGAAATAATATTATAGGGATGGACACCTCTTCTACTACAGCCAACCCAGCAGATGGAGACTCAACCAGGAGTGTTCACTTGTCTAAAAAATAATGGCAGACACAAACAGAGTAGCATCAATTTCACCAGAGTAGAAATATTATAATAGGGACCGACATCTCTTACAATACAGCCAACTCAGCAAATGGAACCCCAACCAGGAGTGTTCACATTTGCAAAAATTAGTGGCAGACACCAACAAAGTGGCAACAATTTCACGAGAGTAGAAATAGTACAATAGGGACTGACACATCTTCCACTACAGCCAACCCAGCAAATGGAAACCCAACCAGAAGTGTTCACATTGTCACAAATTAGTGTTAACAACTGCAGCAGCATGCACAGAAGCCCCACTAAAGATATCACAGAACGCAATTACACAAGATCAATGCAGCACACTAAAAACTACATCGTCTATTCTGTACAGTCTGCGATTGGGGTGCAAAAGTCCTTGGAGATCCATGACTTGTTCATATTGAACAGTATGCGATTGAGGTGCAAAAGTACTTAGAGATCCATGACATGTTCATCTTGATGAAAGTTAGGTGTTCTACACTTTCGGTGACAACCGGCTGTGCTTATCCATCAGGACACTACCAGCAGTGCTGAAGACATGTTCTGAGAGAACGCTGGCTGCCGGGCATGATAAAACCTCCAAAATGTGACAAGAGAGCTCAGGCCATGCAACCATTTTTGAAGAGCAAAATTTAAAAGGGTTCAAACCCTCCCTGATAGTATTGATATTGAGTTCAAAATAGTTCTGGACCATCCTCTCCAGTCATTCACAACATGTCAGACTTGTACTCTTTTGTGCTGGTACATGAGCTGGTCTAAAAATTGTGTCAAAGGACTCACAGACATTGCTTCTACCACTTACACTACTGCTGCTGCTAATGTTTTGGTGTTTATGAACTGATGTGCTGGAAATTGGAAGTCTAGAGCTGTGATGCACAATGTGTGCCTCACTGCTGACTTGGGGAAAATCTCTCTTAACCCCTTAATGTCCATTGACGTGCACAGTCCGTCATGGCAAGGTGTCAGTTTTGGCACCTTGACGGACTGTGCACGTCATCCCTTTGAACTACCACTGCGTGTAAACACGCAGTGGTATTTCAGTGCCGACAGCTGTCTATGACAGCTGACAGGCACAGCAAGCGGTGCGGGGACCTTTGCCGTCGGTCCCTGCACCCACAGCGCTGTGATTGGTCAGTCAATCTGACTGACCAAACACAGCAGCGATCGCGCAGCACATGCTGAAATTTCAGCATCTCCAGCGCGATCAGTGCAGGAGCCGGCGCTGCAGTGGCTGAGCTTCCTGCACTGACAGCCGGGAGCAGCGCCCCCGCCACCCCTGGCTGTTAACCCCCTGACTGCTGCGATCGAGCTCGATCGCAGCGCTCAGGGGGGAGGCAGAGGGTCGGGAGCTCCCTCTGCCTCAGATCGGCGCCCTGCAATGTATTTGCAGGGCCCGATCTCTGCCTTGATGACCCGGGGGTTGTCATGACAACCTCCGGGTCATCTAGCTACGGAAAGCTGCTGTGATCATGGTCACAGCAGCTTTCACTATAGTTACAATGTCATGGAAATATATATGTATTCCATATATTCAAAGTATATTCACATATATGTATTCACAGTTCACAGTTAGATAGATCTCACTTGCTAAAAAACCCTGTGCTCACATATTTCTAGGCCAGCTATAATCAGTCGTTTTAAAGAAATCTGGCCTTCATAAGGCCTTCATAAGGCCTTCATAAGGAACAAGTACATGAAGTCTTATTAGCTATCTGTTGTTTACCTTACAGTCATGCAAGACAACTAGGTCAAAAGAATATAAAACAATAATTCTGCAACTTCAGCTCTTTTTATCATTATTATCATAATTATCATATTTACACTAGAACAGCCAATAATCTAGCAGCTTTTAATTGTATGTTAATTGACTAACCAGCCCCTTTTTGTAAATGTATAAAACCTTGAATGAATAATAAATGTATGTCTTTGACGAACTGTTATACTGACACTTGCGTTGTGGACAGTTTTTATTTTGTTCTGAGCGCTCAAAGAAGACATTAAATAGAGATTTGGACATGGCAAGCAGCAAACACTGAAGGATATTTTTATCCTAATTAAATTTCCATATCAACAATGCATTGCAATGCTGGAGCATTGCAATGCATTGTAACTGCAATAAAAAGTAAAAAAGTGAAAGTCCCATAAAGGGACAAGTTAAAAAAAATCATTTTTTTAAAAAAATTGTAAAAAAAATATTAAAAAATAATTTTAAAAAAATCCCTAAAAAATACACATTTTTATGTAATAAAAAAAAAAAAAAAAAAAAATACACATGTTTGGTATCGCCACGTCCGTAAAAATCCCATCTATAAAAGCATAACCCTAGTTAACCCCTTCAGTGAAAGCCTTAAAAAAAACACACAAAAAAGTAGTAAATTATACTTTTTCCAAGCGGTATTATCATACCGCTTGGAAAAAGTGCAATAACACGCGATCAAAAAGTCAGATATAAATAATCATGGTACCGATGAAAACGGCATCTTGTCCCGCAAAAAACAAGCTGCCAAACATCATCATCAGCGAAAAAATAAAAAAGTTATAGCTCGTGGAATAAACTGATGCAAAAATAATTATTTTTTCTATAAAATTTTTTATTGTGTAAAAAACACCAAAACATAAAAAATTATATAAATGAGGTATCGCTGTAATCGCAGTGACCCAAAGAATAAAGTTGCTTTATCAATTTTACCACACGTGGAATGGAGGAAAAAAAAAACAATTCCTGAATTGCTGGTTTTTGTTCATTTATTCATTCTGCTTCCACAAAAATCGGAATAGGAAGCGATCAAAAAACGTTATGTGCCCGAATATGGTACCAATAAAAATGTCAGCTCTCCCCGCAAAAAATAAGCTCACAGATAACTCTGTCGGCCGAAATATGGAAAAATTATAGCTCTCAAAATACGGCGTTGCAAAAATTTCTTACAAAAAATTATTAAAAAAAAAAGCATCTTTTAGAGTGTGACAGAAGCTAAACATGAAAAAAGGGTGTATATCTGTTATCGCTGTAATCGCACCGATCTGAGAAATAAAGTCGCCTAATCACTAATACCGCACGAGGAACGGCGTAAAAAAGAAAAACAATTCTTCACCTTTTGTGGATTTGTTCATTCTGCCTCCCAAAGATCGCAGTAAGGCGATCACAATGGTTCCCCCCCCACATATGGGGTATCAGTGTACTCAGGACAAAATGCACTTCAACTTTTGGGGCCCTATTTCTCCTGTTACCCTTATAAAAATAAAAATTTGGGGGCAAAAAGGTCATTTTTGTGGAAAAAAATATGATTTTTTTATTTTCACGGCTCTACGTTATAAACTTCTGTAAAGCCCTTGGGGGTTCAAAGTGCTGACCACACGTCTAGATAAGTTCCTTGGGGGGTCTAGTTTCCAAAATGGGGTCACTTGTGGTGGGTTTCTACTGTTTAGGCACATCAGGGGCTCTCCAAACGTGACATGAAACCCGCAGACCATTCCATCAAAGTCTGCATTTAAAAACGGTGCTCCTTCCCTTCCGAGCTCTGCCATGCATCAAAATAGTGGTTCTCCCCCACATATGGGGTTTCAGCGTACTCAGGACAAATTGCACAATAGCTTTTGGGGTCCTATTTCTCCTGTTACCCTTATAAAAATAAAAATTTGGGGGCAAAAAGATTATTTTTGTGGAAAAAAATATGATTTTTTTATTTTCACAGCTCTACGTTATAAACTTCTGTGAAGCACTTGGGGGTTCAAAGTGCTCATCACACATCTAGATAAGTTCCTTGGGGGGTCTAGTTTCCAAAATGGAGTCACTTGTGGGGGGTTTCTACTGTTTAGGCACATCAGGGGCTCTCCAAACGTGACATGACACCCGCAGACCATTCCATCAAAGTCTGCATTTGAAAAAGGCGCTCCTTCCCTTCCGAGCTCTGCCATGGATCAAAATAGTGGTTTACCCCCACATATGGGGTATCAGCGTACTCAGGACAAATTGCACAATAACTTCTGGGTCCTGTTACCCTTTGGAAAATAAAAATTGGGAGTGGAAAGATCATTTTTGTGGAAAAGATATGATTTTTTAATTTTACAGCTCTACGTTATAACCTTTTGTGAAGCCCTTGGGGGTTCAAAGTGCTGACAACATGTCTAGATAAGTTCCTTGGGGGGGTCTAGTTTCCAAAATGGGGTCACTTGTGGGGGGTTTCTACTGTTTAGGCACATCAGGGGCTCTCCAAACGTGACATGAAACCCGCAGACCATTCCATCAAAGTCTGCATTTAAAAACGGTGCTCCTTCCCTTCCGAGCTCTGCCATGCATCAAAATAGTGGTTCTCCCCCACATATGGGGTTTCAGCGTACTCAGGACAAATTGCACAATAGCTTTTGGGGTCCTATTTCTCCTGTTACCCTTATAAAAATAAAAATTTGGGGCAAAAAGATTATTTTTGTGGAAAAAAATATGATTTTTTTATTTTCACAGCTCTACGTTATAAACTTCTGTGAAGCACTTGGGGGTTCAAAGTGCTCATCACACATCTAGATAAGTTCCTTGGGGGGGTCTAGTTTCCAAAATGGAGTCACTTGTGGGGGGTTTCTACTGTTTAGGCACATCAGGGGCTCTCCAAACGTGACATGACACCCGCAGACCATTCTATCAAAGTCTGCATTTGAAAAAGGCGCTCCTTCCCTTCCGAGCTCTGCCATGGATCAAAATAGTGGTTTACCCCCACATATGGGGTATCAGCGTACTCAGGACAAATTGCACAATAACTTCTGGGGTCCTGTTACCCTTTGGAAAATAAAAATTGGGAGTGGAAAGATCATTTTTGTGGAAAAGATATGATTTTTTAATTTTACAGCTCTACGTTATAACCTTTTGTGAAGCCCTTGGGGGTTCAAAGCTCTCACCACAATCTAGAAAGTTCTTGGGGGTCTAGTTTCCAAAATGGGGTCACTTGTGGGGGGTTTCCACTGTTTAGGCACACAGGGACTCTCCAAATGCGACATGGCGTCCAATCTCAATTCCAGCCAAAAAAGTCAAATGGCGCTGCTTCCCTTCCGAGCTCTGCCATGCGCCCAAATAGTGGTTTACCCCCACATATGGGGTATCAGCATACTCAGGACTAATTGCACAATAACTCTTGAGGTCCTTTTATCCTTTGGAAAATAAAAATTGGGATGAAAAAATCATTTTTGTGGAAAAAATATGATTTTTTAATTTTACGGCTCTACGTTATAACCTTCTGTGAAGCCCTTGGGGGTTAAAATCTCTCACAACACATTTAGATAAGTTCCTTGGAGGGTCTAGCTTCCAAAATGGGGTCACTTGTAGGGGGTTTCTACTGTTTAGGCACACAGGGACGCTCCAAATGCGACATGGCGTCCAATCTCAATTCCAGCCAAAAAAGTCAAATGGCGCTGCTTCCCTTCCGAGCTCTGCCATGCGCCCAAATAGTGGTTTACCCCACATATGGGGTATCAGCGTATTCAGGACTAATTGCACAATAACTTTTGGGGTCCTTTTATCCTTTGGAAAATAAAAATTGGGATGAAAAGATCATTTTTGTGGAAAAAATATGATTTTTTTAATTTTACGGCTCTACGTTATAACCTTCTGTGAAGCCCTTGGGGGTTCAAAGCTCTCACAACAAATTTAGATAAGTTCCTTGGGGGGTCTAGTTTCCAAAATGGGGTCACTTGTGGGGGGTTTCCACTGTTTAGGCACATAGGGACTCTCCAAATGCGACATTGCGTCCAATCTCAATTCCAGCCAAAAAAGTCAAATGGCGCTGCTTCCCTTCCGAGCTCTGCCATGCGCCCAAATAGTGGTTTACACCCACACATGGGGTATCGGTGTACTCAGGAGAAATTGTACAACAAATATTGTGGTTCATTTTCTACTGATACCCTTGACAAAATTTTAAAAAATTGTGTCGAAAGAAAAATTTTTGGAAAAAAAGTTAAATGTTCATTTTTTCCTTCCACATTGCTTCAATTCTTGTGAAGTACCTAAAGGGTTAATAAACTTCTTGAATGTCTCTCTGATTTAATGGCATAAAAATTAAAAGTTTGAAAATTTCAAAATTTTCAAAATTTTTGCCATATTTCCATTTATTTCATAAATAAACGCAAGTTAATATTGTAGAATTTTTACCACTATCATGAAGAACAATATGTCACGAGAAAACAATCTCAGAATCGCCAAGATCAGTTGAAGCGTTCCAGAGTTATAAGCACATAAAGTGACAGTGGTCAGAATTGTAAAATTGGTCTGGTCTTTAACCTACAAAATGGCTTGGTCATTAAGGGGTTAAGGCTGTGTAAAAAAATGTTTCGGATCTCCAGCTTTCGCATGTCCCTTTCCAGGGCGGGAAGCATTTTGCAAAATTTACTTTTTTGACATGGTTCTAATAGAGTGACAATCCAGTAGTTAGCACGATTTTGAATCATTACTATACGGGGATTATGTTGCACATGTAATAAGAAGGCAGTCATATGTTGGGCTCTTCCATGAGATCCAAGCCCATGCTGTTTTGGTGGCTGGGTAACACTGATGTATGTTTCCTCTGTCTCCTCCTGCCAACCATAAAAAACAGAGAGGAGGTTATTAACCTCTTCATCTCCTGACAGTTGTTCACCCATCACCTCTTCCTCCTCCATTTGTTCCTCGTATCTTGCACCTTCACTAACAGTTTGTCTGGCATTACCAAACCCCATCAACCGCAGTAATCCACTTACTCTTGGCACCAACCTGTGTGACAACACTCTGGAACTTTGAGATATTGTTATCTGTTATGAATGTTTTAGAAATGAATTCTGAGCAGAAGCTCCCTCTGGTGGTTGCAAACAGTACTGAACCATTCAATAAGGATTGGCAATCAGGGATCACAGACTGGCTGGATATAAGGGAGGTTTCCCCCATCATGGTTGCCGGTGATCAATTGTTCTTGTCTCAATGTTGTTTCCTGGTTCACTTGGAAGCTTGCTGAGTCTTGCCTCTTCTCCTGCTCTCAGATAAGATATTTTCTGTTTTTTGTTTTTGTGCTTGCCATTTGTACATTTCTCTGCATTTCTGTGAGGTTGGCCAGGTTCCCCTCCACGGGGGGCTTGGTCTCCTCTCAGTTCCTCTGGAGCCATTGTTGTTTGTTCATTTGCCTTTTCCAGTTTTTTTTTCTGTGGCTGAGGCTTAGTTTTTTTACACCAGAGAACTAATTTAGGTGGTAGAGGTCGTGTGATCTCAGGTGTTTTTGCAATTACTAGCGTTGTTTTTTTTAGGGGTTTTTTTTGGATTGCAGTAAGTATCCTTCCTATCCTTTTCTGTCTAAGTCAGATTGGGCCCAGCGTTTGCTCATACTATTTTCTGTCTGTGTCTGTATTTCCTCTAGTCTAACCGCCATTACATGTTTGGGGGCTTCCTATGTTCTTTGGGGATCTGCTCCGGGGCAGATAGCTTTCCTCTTTCTATCTTTAGCTGTAGTTAGCCTCTCAGGCTGTGACGAGGCGTCTAGGACCAACGTAGGAACGCTCCACGGCTGCCTTTAGTTGTGGTGGTTAGTCAGGGTACTGCAATCCAGTAGATTCCAACCTCTCTGGTGTATTGACGTTTTTGCCTGCTCTCTTCAGCTACCAAAACATAACAGTATCACCGGCCAAACTGAAAATTATATGGTACTCACAGAAGGGAAAAATAGTGTGGGGAAAAAAAAAAATTGTCAGTTGTCAGAGTTTTTTGTTTTTTTTTCTGTTTGTTGCATTTTTTTTCCCTCTTTTTCTCTGGGTGCTGAGGAGGATTTTTTTTTCTCTCAATGGAGTTTGCACAGTTGTCTGGCCATGTGGATCAGCTTGCCACTGAAGTTCGTAGTATTGCTACCTATCTTGCAGGGTTGCCGGTTGTGGAACCTAGGATCCAAATGCCAGATTTGTTTTTAGGGGATCGAGCTAAATTTCTGAATTTCAAAAAATAACTGTAAGTTGTTTTTTGCCTTAAAACCTAAGTCCTCAGGGAATGCAGCACAGCAGGTTCAAATTGTCATCTCTCTCCTGCGCGGCGATCCTCAGGATTGGGCTTTTTCCCTGACACCTGGGGACCCTGTTTTGAGTAATGTTTATGCATTTTTTCTGGCTCTGGGGTTATTATGCGATGAACCTAATGTCACTGATCAAGCAGAAAAAACCTTGTTGGCATTAAATCAGGGGCTTGAGGACGCTGAGTTGTACTGTCAGAAATTCCAAGAGTGGGCAGTTCTGACCAAATGGAATGATGATGCTTTGGCAGCTCTTTTTCAGAAGGGTCTGTCAGAGAATGTAAAAGATGTTATGGTGGGTTTCTCTGCTCCCTCTGGTCTCAATGATTCTATGTCATTGGCGATTCAAATTGACAAACGTTTGCGTGAGCGTAGAGGTATGCGTGGAATGGTGTTGCCTTGTGAACCAGCTTCTGAACCCATGCAGTGTGATAGAGTGGCTTCTGGGGCACAGCGTCATGAGTTTCGAAAACGCAATGGGTTATGTTTCTACTGTGGTGATGCCTCTCATGCTATTTCAGTCTGCCCTAAGCGGGGAAGACGTTTTGCACGATCAATTGTCTTGGGTAGTGTTCAGACTAAATTTCTGTTGACTGTTACCCTGATATGCTCCCTGTCTACATTTTCTGCTCAGGCTTTTGTTGATTCTGGAGCAGCTATTAACCTGATGGATTTTGATTTTGCTAAACGTTGTGGGTTTCCCTTGATACCCCTACGGAAGTCTATTCCCCTACTGGGGATAGATTCTACCCCTTTGGCTGAGAATAAACCCCAGTTCTCTACTCAGGTGATAATGAGAGTTGAACCTGATCATCAGGAGAGTTGCAAATTTTTGGTGCTGTATAATCTGCATGTCATTATTGTACTAAGCTTCCCTTGGTTGCAGTCTCATAATCCTGTTTTGGATTGGAAATCTGTATCTGTAACCAGTTGGGGCTGCCAATTTTTATCGTAAATTTATTGGTAATTTCTCTGTTATTGTTAAACCATTGACTGATTTGACCAAAAAGGGTTCTGATGTGGTGAATTGGCCTCCTGAGGCAGTCTCTGCGTTTCAGGAGCTTAAGCGGAGATTCACTTCTGCTCCTGTTCTACGGCAGCCTGATGTCTCTCTGCCATTTCAGGTTGAGGTTGATGCCTCTGAAATTGAGGCAGGTGCCGTTTTGTCCCAAAGAGATCCTGAGACCTCTAAAAGTAACCCTTGTGCTTTTTTCTCTCGAAAATTTTCTCCAACTGAACGTAATTATGACGTGGGTAATCAGGAGTTATTGGCCATGAAGTGGGCTTTTGAAGAGAGGAGACATTGGCTGGAGGGAGCCAAACATCAGGTGGTGGTCCTCACGGACCATAAGAATCTGGTTTATCTGGAATCAGCCAAGTGACTTAATCCTAGACAGGCCAGGTGGGCCTTGTTTTTCACACGTTTTAATTTTGTGGTTTCCTTTCTTCCTGGCACTAAGAATGTTAAGGCGGATGCCCTCTCGAGGAGTTTCCTTGCGGACTCTCCTGAGTTATCTGATCCTGCTGTTATTTTGAAAGAGGGTGTGGTTCTTTCCGCCATCTCGCCCAATTTGAGACTGGCTCTGGAGGGGTGTCAGGAGGATAAACCCGAGCGCTGCCCTGTTGGGAAATTGTTTGTCCCAGACCAGTGGAAGAAGAGTGTGATGTCTGAGACTCATTGTTCCGCATTGGCCGGTCATCCCGGAATTTTTGGTACCAGAGACTTGGTGAGTCGGTCCTTTTGGTGGTCTACTTTGTCTCGTGACATCAGGGAGTTTGTGCAGTCCTGTGGGACTTGCTCTCGCTCCAAGCCTTGCTCTCGCTCTAGTGCTTTGTTGATGCCATTGCCTGTGCCCAAGAGACCATGGACCCATATCTCTATGGATTTTATTACTGACCTCCCTGTTTCTCAGAGAATGACCGTTATCTGGGTGATTTGTGATAGGTTTTCCAAGATGATACATCTTGTGCCATTACCTAAGTTGCCTTCCTCCTCCGAATTGGTGCCTTTGTTCCTTCAGCACGTGGTTCGGTTACACGGCATTACTGAGAACATTGTGTCTGACAGAGGAGTCCAGTTTGTTTACAGATTTTGGAGGACTTTTTGTTCCAAACTTGGTGTTCAATTGTCTTTCTCCTCTGCTTTTCATCCTCAGACCAATGGACAAACTGAGAGAACAAACAAGACATTGGAGACTTATCTGAGATGCTTTGTGTCTGCTGATCAAGATGACTGGGTCTCTTTTTTGCCTTTGGCTGAGTTTGCTCTTAATAATAGGGCAAGATCTGCCACATTGATGTCTCCATTTTTCTGCAATTTTGGGTTTCACCCTCGATTTTCTTCGGGACAGACAGAGGCTTCTGTCTGTCCGGGTGTTGACTTTGTTGTGGAGCGTGTGCAGCAGACTTGGGACCAGGTAGTGGAGAGGTTGTCCCTCTCTCAGGAGAAGGCCCAGCGGTTTGCCAACCGGCATAGAACTGATGGTCCTCGGTTTAAAGTGGGGGACTTGGTCTGGTTGTCCTCAAGAAATATCCCTATGAGAGTTGCATCTCCTAAGTTTAAGCCTAGGTTTATTGGACCTTATAAGATCATGGAGATTCTTAAATTGAAGAGGTTTGTCGAGCCAGTGGTTCCTATGGCTGCGCCCCCTGACTCTGTTTTGGTTGAGGGCAATCTGGAGTATGTGGTTGAGAAAATATTGGATTCTCGTTTTTCTAGACGGAAACTCCAGTATTTGGTTAAGTGGAGAGGTTATGGTCAGGAGGACAATTCTTGGGTGTTTGTTCGGACATCCATGCTAGGAGACTGATCCGTGCGTATCACAGAGCTCATCCTGACCGACCTGGTTGCACAAATGAGGGTTCGGTGACCCTCCTCAAGGGGGGGTACTGTTATGAATCTTTTAGAAATTAATTCTGAGCAGAAGCTCCCTCTGTTGGTTGCAAACAGTACTGAACCATTCAATGAGGATTGGAAATCAGGGATCACAGACTGGCTGAATATAAGGGAGGTTTCCTCCCATCATGGTTGCCGGTGATCCATTGTTCTTGTCTCAACGTTGTTTCCTGGTTCACTTGGAAGCTTGCTGAGTCTTGCCTCTTCTCCTGCTCTCAGATAAGATATTTTCTGTTTTTTGTTTGGGCGCTTGCCATTTGTATATTTCTCTGCATTTCTGTGAGGTTGGCCAGGTTCCCCTCCCCAGGGGGCTTGGTCTCCTCTCGGTTCCTCTGGAGCCATTGTTGTTTGGTCATTTGCCTTTTCCAGTTTTTTTTTCTGTGGCTACGGCTTAGTTTTTTTTACACCAGAGAACTAATTTAGGTGGTAGAGGTCGTGTGATCTCAGGTGTTTTTGCAATTAGTAGCGTTGGTTTTTTTAGGTTTTTTTTTGGATTGCAGTAAGCATCCTTCCTATCCTTTTCTGTCTAAGTCAGATTGGGCCCCAGCGTTTGCTCATACTATTTTCTGTCTGTGTCTGTATTTCCTCTTGTCTAACCGCCATTACATGTTTGGGGGCTTCCTATGTTCTTTGGGGATCTGCTCTGGGGCAGATAGCTTTCCTCTTTCTTTCTTTAGGTGTAGTTAGCCTCTCAGGCTGTGACGAGGCGTCTAGGACCAACGTAGGAACGCTCCACGGCTGCCTTTAGTTGTGGTGGTTAGTCAGGGTACTGCAATCCAGTAGATTCCAACCTCTCTGGTGTATTGCCGTTTTTGCCTGCTCTCCTCAGCTACCAAAACATAACAGTTATCTCTTCCGCATCCTCCTCTGCTTCCTCCTCTTCCTCTGGGACTACCACCTTCTCCCACACGGTATTTAAAGTCTGCTCCAGCATGTATATGACTGGAATAGTTATGCTGATGAAGGCATCGTCAGCACTAACCATCTTAGTAGCCATTTTGAAACTGTACAGAAAGATGCAGCGGTCCTTAATCTGTGCCCACTTCATAAACGTGATATGCACCACGTCCAAACTGGCTTTGCCCATGTTTTATAACATGACACAATGCGTCAGCACTCATTGCTGCTGCCACAGTCACTGCTACATGTGCAGAGTGGAATTCCACCATGTTGTCACATCGCATATCAACCCGTTAACCTCTTATCCTTCCTTGACATCATAGTACAGACCACACGAGCCCCAGATATCTGAGTTTCATCACGATCACCTCCCCTCCCGGGGGTTAATGTCTGGTGATGAGGGTTAGGATGTTGCTTAGACCCTACTTTGTCCTGCCCCAGATCCAAGCTAAAAAATTTGGGGCTTCGGTGCAGATGAATTCCTCCTTTTAATTCTGTGAAGTTTTGAAGTACATTTCTGATGCCCATGGCATAGAATGTGTGAACAGCTCTTCAGACTCACACATCTGGTGGGAAGCACGAGTAATTGGGGTTCTACCTCTGTGAACTTTACTGTGTGTAATGTTGAGGTGGATGAAGAGGAGGAGAAACCACTTGAAGCTGCGCTTACCATTCACTTGAGCATATGCTCTTACTGGCTCTCATCTACATACAATTTCATCCACCCTAAATAACAAGGTGAAATATGGCGTGCTGAACCACGTTAGCAACTGAAAAAAATAGTTTATTTTACTCTGCAACAGCTTTGCACACAACTGAATTTCAGCAGCACTAAATGACAAGGTGAAATATGATGTCCTGAATCAAGTTAGTAACAAAAGAAAGTATTTTTTTTACTGTGGATGAGACCTGTAAAACATCTTTTGTGTGGCATTACTGTGATTGGCTAGCCTTTCAGCGTCATGGGGACTATATAAAGGCTGCCGGCACCATCTTTTGCACATTGCAATGAGAGTAGTGAGAGCATAGTTTGAGCGTAAGGAGAGTGAAAGTAGCGTAAGGAGAGTGATAGGAGGTTATAGAGAGCGTTATTTATTCCAAAAAGCTCTTTTAAAAGCTGAAGATTGTGAAGAGATTACTTGTTTGTTAGGTGGGGATTTAAGTAGGAAGAAATTTAATAGGAGGGAGGGGGAAAGGCAGGCATCTTGGTGTTCTCATAATTGCAAGTAGATGCTGCAGATCTCTGGTATTATCCGCTTAAAATACCTAATATTTGTCTAGCAGTTGTGTGAATGGGGCAATCTGAGTAGAGATACGGTATCTGTACCTGACAAATTAGCAGGGAAAAAAAAATCTTCATTACTCCGCATTTGGAGTGTGTCAACAAGACGGTTGAAAAAAAACTCATAATTTTGTATTGGTTTAAAAAACAGTGTATCTTTATCTAGCAGTTGTGTGACTGGCGCAATCAGATTACAGATAATCTTACATGACAATTTAGCAGGGACAATAATCTTCATTACACCTCTGTTGGAGTGTGTCAGCAAGGGAATCGACAGCGAGTACAAGTTTCACCATTGTACAATGTGCCAAGATTTCGCAAAGTACAAAACATTAGCCATGTGGCGTATTCATACACTACCACTAAGTACTTGTTGCAAAAGCAGGAGGAGGAGTGGGAGGTGCTTTCATGAACAAAATGAGTTTGGATGGTAAGGGATGGATGTTAAGATAACTTCCCAAACAAAACATTTGGGCTGCTTTAACATTATGTTGCTGTAATTCGTAGGGCTTACAAAGTCGCCGAAAATCCATCCCTTGTTCAATTTTAGAAGAGTCAGCATGTCTGGAGTTTCCATTGACAGACTTGTGCACCTATCCATTATGATTGCACCAGCTAAACTAAAAACCCACTCAGGTAACACACTTGTCGCAGGGCATGGCAGCACCTCCAAGATGTAGAAGGAGAGGTCGGCCAAATGTGGAATTTGAACAACCAATAGTTAAAGGGCACTGAAGAATAAGGAAGGATGCTGGCATGGTCACTTCACCATCTTGGTCGACTTCTCCCTCCTCGTTATAGTAACACCCACAGATAGCACTTGCTGATGTGACGGTCTCATGAAAATGTGCCAGTTGGTGGACATTTACCCCCCTGAGTTGACCCTGGTTTGCGTGCCCCTCCCCTGTAATCCTTGTGGGTGAAAATAGCCGGTACTTTTGCCATCAGCATTGTCTTAGCAAGTCTTCCACAACGGCCCTCTGGCATACATGCACTGAAAATGGCACGTCTGCCTCTGACATGAGAGAAGCAGATTTCTCCTTTTACCATGGGTCAAGAAAGATGCAAAGACAGTATTTCATGTTGGACAAAGGGTCTGGCAGACTACAAAGAGTCAAACATTCAGTGTCCTCACCAGGAAGAACACTAACCATCCTCTTCTCCTCATGACCCATAGCTTCCTTCTCCTCCTCTTTAGGCCATCCATGCTGGACAAGCATGAAGCTGAAGTTGGGATTCCCCTCTGTAGCGTAGACTTAAAACTCCTGTTCCGCCTCATCCTCCTCCTCGTATTCCTCATCATCACCCAATGTGGCTTGAGGATATTGTGTGAGGCTGGGCTGTGTGGTATCAGCCACTGTAATATCTTGTTCCATAGCCACCTGCTCAACATTCAAAGAATCCTCTTTGAGATTCTGCAGCAAATATGTTAATAGACAGAGCAGTGGGATGGTTTCGCTGACAATAGCGTCATCAGTGCTCACCATCTTGGTGCAGTACTCAAAGTTTTGAAGAACCTCACAAATGTCATCGATCCACACCCACTAGGCAGTTGTTATGTGTGGGGGCTGAGTGTTACTCCAATGGGCATTGAGAAGCTGTAATTCTGACACTGCTCTCTACTGCTCACTAAGCTTTGCCAACATATGAACCACCTACCACCTCAACACATTTATCTAACTATCCGTGTGTTGCCCATTGAAAATTTTCTTCATAACCAGGATCCTTGTATCTTGCTCTCACATGCTTTATGCATTTAATAGCCCACTGTGTCTGTACTTTTACACATACTGGTTGGTAACCAGTTCTTGCCGCATTACATGAACACCTTATTTCTTACATTATGGCTTGTCAGAACATTGATAGCAATTGTTACCATCCACCTTTCGTGTCTCCCCTATTTCCAAATAGATTGTAAGCTTGCGAACAGGGCCCTTATTCCTCTTGGTATATGATGTTTGTGTGATTATTGTTATTCTGCATTGTCTTTTATTGTCTGTACAAATCCCCTCTAAAATGTAAACTGCTGCGGAATATGTTGGGCTATAGAAATAAAATGATTATTTAATAGTATTTTTAAAGGTCGAATTATAGCGTGTGTGGCCGGTCACAAATCAGTCAGTGACGACGCAAATTAAAGCGCTGCTGCAGCAAAGCTAATACGCTGAAAACTTGAGATAACTTTCGGAAATGACATACCATACCTGGCAAGTAGGTCTGGCGAATCAAGGTTTGCTTTTAAAAAATGCTGTACAACCAATTTCAGCACATGGGCCATGCATCGAAGGCGTTTACCAGCCTGCCGAGTTTTAAAGCCGCCACCAAGTTACAACCATTATCACACAAAAAAAACCTGGTTGTAGTTTCAGCAGTGAGAACGACTGATCGGTCTGTTCTTTTATTCCCTTCAACAGCTCAGCTGAATTGTGAGCTTTATCGTCTAAACAGATGAGCTTCAGCAGAGCATGCTGCCCCTTTGCCAAGGCAGTGCTGCAACCTACCAGCTGGGGAGTGATGGGGAGGCTACTTTCAGTGAGGAAGAGATATAGGAACTCTAACACGAAGAGACTGAAACCTGATAGAAGTTGAGACCTGCTTGTTGTGAATAGGCTGGAAATTAGTTCTGAGCGGAAGCTCCCTCTGGTGGTTTCAAACGGTACTGGTCTGTCCAGTGAAGATTGTGAGGATTGGGAATCAGGTGTTACTGACTGGTCTTATATAAGGGAGTCGCCTTCCCATCAGGGTTGCCGGTGATCAATTGTTCTGGTCTCAATCCTTGATTACTGTTTCCTTGATAGCCTGCTGTGTCGTGTCTGAATCTCCTGCTAACAGATAAGACATTTTCTTCTTTTTGTTTTTGTGCTTGATTTTTGCATTTTGTCCTGCATTTCTGTGGGGGCCTTCAGGGTCCCTTCTGGGGGCTTTTGCCCTCTCAGTTCAGTTCAGCCACTGATGTTTGTACATTAGCTTTTTCCAGTTTTTTCAGTGGCTGCTGTTTTGTTTTTGGTTACACCAGAGAACTAATTTAGGTGGTAGAGGTCGTGTGATCTCAGGTGTTTTTGAAATTAGTAGAGTTGGTGCTTTTCAGGGTTTTTTGGGATTGCAGTAAGTGCCCTTCCTATCCTTTTCTATTTAGTAAGTTTGGGCCCCAACGTTTGCTCATACTATTTTCTTTCTGTGTCAGTATTTCTTCTTGTCTAACCGCCATTACATGTTTGGGGGCTTTCTATGTTCTTTGGGGATCTGCTCCGGGGCAGATAGCTTTCCTCTTTCTACCTTTAGGTGTAGTTAGTTCCTCAGGCTGTGACGAGGCGTCTAGGACCAACGTAGGAATGCTCCACGGCTACCTCTAGTTGTGGTGGTTAGTCAGGGTACTGCAATCTCATAGTTTCCAACTGCTCTGGTGTATTTCCTTTTTGCCTGCTCTCCTCAGCTACCAAATCATAACAGTATCACCGGCCTAAACTGAAAATTATATGGTACTCACAGAAGGGAAAAATATTGTGGAAAGAAAAAAGTTGTCAGAGTTGTCAGAGATTTTTTATTTCTGTTTGTTGCATTTTTTTTTCCCTCTGTATCTCTGGGTGCTGAGGAGGATTTTTTTTTTTTCTCTCTCAATGGAGTTTGCACAGTTGTCTGGCCGTGTGGATCAGCTTGCCACTGAGGTTCGGAGTATTGCTACCTATCTTGCTGGGTTGCCTGTTGTGGAACCTAGGATCCCCATGCCAGATTTGTTTTTGGGGGATCGAGCTAAGTTTCTGAATTTCAAAAATAACTGTAAATTGTTTTTTGCCTTAAAATCTAAGTCCTCAGGGAATGCAGCGCAGCAGGTTCAAATTGTCATCTCTCTCCTGCGCGGCGACCCTCAGGATTGGGCTTTTTCCCTGACACCTGGGGATCCTGTTTTGAGTGATGTTGATGCATTTTTTCTGGCTTTGGGGTTATTGTACGATGAGCCTAATGTCACTGATCAAGCTGAAAAAACTTTGTTGGCATTAAGTCAGGGACTTGAGGACGCTGAGTTAGGGTGAGTTTCCACGGTCAGGAAACGCTGCGTGTTTGGCGCTGTGCGCTGGCGCAGCGCCAAACACGCAGCGTCCAGATGTTACAGCATAGTGGAGGGGATTTCAAGAAATCCCGTCTCCACTATGCGTAACAATACGCAGGTGGCAGACCTGCGTAAACGGACATGCGGCGCGTCTTTTCAGACCGCAGCATGTCCTCGCGTATTGCGGCGACGGTGCGTCGCCGCAACAGAATTAACACAGGGCTATGTAGCCCTGCGCTCTTTCCGGAGGTGTTCCGGAGGTGTCCTGAACACCTCCGGAAAGAGCGCGCGTCAGAAAGGGGGCGGGGCTTAGACGGAGCGGAATTTCCGCTCCGTCCAAAGCGCTATGGTTCCGGACCGTGGAACCATAGCCTTATACTGTCAGAGATTCCGTAAGTGGGCAGTCCTGACCAAATGGAATGACGACGCTTTGGCAGCTCTTTTTCGGAAGGGACTGTCAGATAATATAAAGGATGTTATGGTGGGATTCCCTGTTCCCTCTGGTCTCAATGATTCTATGTCATTAGCGATTTAAATTGACAGACGTTTGTGTGAGCGGAAAGGTATGCGTGGAATAATGTTGCCTTGTGAACCTGCTTCTGAATCCATGCAGTGTGATAGAGAGGTTTCTGGGGCACAGCGTCATGAATTTCGAAAGCGCAATGGGTTATGTTTCTACTGTGGTGATGCCTCTCATGCTATTTCAGTCTGCCCTAAGCGGGGAAGACGTTTTGCACGCTCAGTTGTCTTGGGTAGTGTTCAGACTAAGTTTTTATTAACTGTTACCCTGATATGCTCTCTGTCCTCATTTTCTGCTCAGGCTTTTGTTGATTCTGGAGCAGCTATTAACCTGATGGATTTTGATTTTGCTAAACGTTGTGGGTTTCCCTTGATACCCCTATGGAAGTCTATTCCCCTTCTGGGGATCGATTCTACACCTTTGGCTGAGAATAAACCTCAGTTCTCTACTCAGGTGATAATGAGGGTAGAACCTGATCATCAGGAGAGTTGCAAATTTTTGATTCTGTATAATCTGCATGACATTATCGTACTGGGTTTCCCTTGGTTACAGTCTCATAATCCTGTTTTGGATTGGAAATCTGTGTCTGTTACCAGTTGGGGCTGCCAATGTGTTAATACCAACACTCCTGTTTTTTCTGCCTCTCCCCAGGCTCAGGATGTTCCTGACTTTTTGACTGATTTTTCTGATGTGTTTAGCGAAAGTAAATCTGCATCCTTGCCCCCCCATAGGAGCTATGACGGCGCTATTGAATTAGTGCCTGGTAGTAAATTCCCTAAAGGTCGCCTTTTTAACTTGTCTGTACCTGAACATGACGCTATGCGGTCTTATATCAAGGAGTCATTGGAGAAGGGTCATATCAGACCATCCTCTTCACCCTTGGGTGCCGGTTTTTTCTTTGTGGCCAAAAAGGATGGTTCATTAAAGCCGTGTATTGATTATCGTCTCTTGAACAATATTACTGTGAAATATCAATATCCGTTACCCTTGATCTCTGATCTGTTTTCCAGGGTGAAAAACGCTACTTGGTTTACCAAGCTTGACCTCAGGGGGGCATATAACCTTTTTCGCATTAAGCACGGTGATGAATGGAAGACGGCATTTAATACCCCTGAAGGGCATTTTGAGTACCTTGTGATGCCCTTTGGGCTCACAAATGCTCCTTCTGTCTTCCAGTCCTTCATGAATGACATTTTCAGGGATTTTGTGGATAAATTTCTGATTGTTTATTTGGATGATATCTTGATTTTTTCCAATGACTGGGACTCTCATGTAAAACATGTTCGGACTGTGTTCCAGATTTTGAGAGAGAATGCTCTGTATGTGAAGGGAACAAAGTGTCTTTTTGGCGTTCAGAGGATCTCATTTCTGGGATTCATTTTGTCCCCATCTGTTATTGAAATGGACCCAGTCAAAGTTCAGGCCATCTGTGATTGGGTCCAACCTACTTCATTAAAGTCTCTTCAAAGATTCTTGGGTTTTGCCAATTTTTATCGTAAATTTATTGGTAATTTCTCTGTTATTGTTAAACCATTAACTGATTTGACCAAGAAGAGTTCTGATGTGGTGAATTGGCCTCCTGAGGCAGTCTCTGCATTTCAGGAACTTAAGCAGAGATTCACTTCTGCTCCTGTTCTACGGCATCCTGATGTTTCTCTACCATTTCAGGTGGAGGTGGATGCCTCTGAAATTGGGGCAGGTGCCGTTTTGTCCCAAAGAGATCCAGAGACCTCTAAGAGTAACCCTTGTGCCTTTTTCTCTCGAAAATTTTCTCCCACTGAACGTAATTATGACGTGGGTAATCGGGAGTTATTGGCCATGAAGTGGGCTTTTGAAGAGTGGAGACATTGGCTGGAGGGAGCCAAACATCAGGTGGTGGTCCTTACGGACCATAAGAATCTAGTTTATCTGGAATCTGCCAAGCGACTTAATCCTAGACAGGCCAGGTGGGCCTTGTTTTTCACACGTTTTAATTTTGTGGTTTCATTTCTTCCTGGCACTAAAAATGTTAAGGCGGATGCCCTCTCGAGGAGTTTCCTGGCGGACTCTCCTGAGTTATCTGATCCTTCTGTTATTTTGAAAGAGGGTGTTGTTCTTTCCACCATCTCGCCCAATTTGAGACTGGCTCTGGAGGGGTGTCAGGAGGATAAGCCCGAGCGCTGCCCTGTTGGGAAATTATTTGTCCCGGACCAGTGGAAAAGGAGTGTAATGTCTGAGATTCATTGTTCCTCGTTGGCCGGTCATCCCGGAATTTTTGGTACCAGAGATTTGGTTAGTCGGTCCTTTTGGTGGTCTACCTTGTCTCGTGATGTCAGGGAGTTTGTGCAGTCCTGCGGGACTTGCTCTCGCTCCAAGCCTTGCTCTCGTTCTAGTGGTTTGTTGATGCCATTACCTGTGCCCAAGAGACCATGGACCCATATCTCTATGGATTTCATTTCCGACCTCCCTGTTTCTCAGAGAATGAACGTCATCTGGGTGATTTGCGATAGGTTTTCCAAGATGATACATCTTGTACCATTACCTAAGTTGCCTTCCTCCTCTGAATTGGTGCCTTTGTTCCTTCAGCATGTGGTTCGTTTACACGGCATTCCTGAGAACATTGTGTCTGACAGAGGAGTCCAGTTTGTTTCCAGATTTTGGAGGACCTTTTGTTCTAAAATTGGTGTTCAATTGTCTTTCTCCTCGGCGTTTCATCCTCAGACCAATGGTCAAACTGAGAGAACAAACCAGACATTGGAGACTTATCTAAGATGCTTTGTGTCTGCTGATCAGGAAGACTGGGTCTCTTTTTTGCCTTTGGCTGAGTTTGCTCTTAATAATAGGGCTAGCTCTGCCACTTTGATGTCTCCATTTTTCTGTAATTCTGTGTTTCACCCTCGATTTTCTTCAGGACAGACGGAGGCTTCTGCCTGTCCAGGTGTTGACTCTGTTGTGGAGCGTATGCAGCAGATTTGGGACCAGGTAGTGGAGAGGTTGTCCCTCTCTCAGGAGAGGGCCGAGAGGTTTGCTAACCCTCATAGGACTGATGGTCCTCGGTTTAAAGTGGGGGACTTGGTCTGGTTGTCCTCAAGAAATATTCCTATGAGAGTGGCATCTCCTAAATTTAAGCCTAGGTTCATTGGACCTTATAAGATCATGGAGATTCTTAATCCTGTTTCTTTTCGTTTGCTTCTTCCAGGGACATTTAAGATCCATAACGTGTTCCACAAGTCCTTGTTGAAGAGGTTTGTTGAGCCAGTGGTTCCTACTACTGTGCCTCCTGACCCTGTTTTGGTTGAGGGCAATCTGGAGTATGTGGTTGAGAAAATATTGAATTCTCGTTTTTCTAGACGGAAACTCCAGTATTTGGTTAAATGGAGAGGTTATGGTCAGGAAGACAATTCTTGGGTGTTTGCTTCGGACATCCATGCTAGGAGACTCATCCGTGCTTATCATAGAACTCATCCTGACCGACCTGGTTGCTCAAATGAGGGTTCGGTGACCCCTCCTCAAGGGGGGGTACTGTTGTGAATAGGCTGGAAATGAGTTCTGAGCGGAAGCTCCCTCTGGTGGTTACAAATGGTACTGGTCTGTCCAGTGAAGATTGTGAGGATTGAGAATCAGGTGTTACTGACTGGTCTTATATAAGGGAGTCGCCTTCCCATCAGGGTTGCCGGTGATCAATTGTTCTGGTCTCAATCCTTGATTACTGTTTCCTTGATAGCCTGCTGTGTCGTGTCTGAATCTCCTGCTAACAGATAAGACATTTTCTTCTTTTTGTTTTTGTGCTTGATTTTTGCATTTTGTCCTGCACTTCTGTGGGGGCCTTCAGGGTCCCTTCTGGGGCTTTTGCCCTCTGAGTTCAGTTCAGCCACTGATGTTTGTACATTAGCTTTTTCCAGTTTTTTCAGTGGCTGCTGTTTTGTTTTTGGTTACACCAGAGAACTAATTTAGGTGGTAGAGGTCGTGTGATCTCAGGTGTTTTTGAAATTAGTAGAGTTGGTGCTTTTCAGGGTTTTTTGGGATTGCAGTAAGTGCCCTTCCTATCCTTTTCTATTTAGTAAGTTTGGGCCCCAACGTTTGCTCATACTATTTTCTTTCTGTGTCAGTATTTCTTCTTGTCTAAGCGCCATTACATGTTTGGGGGCTTTCTATGTTCTTTGGGGATCTGCTCCGGGGCAGATAGCTTTCCTCTTTCTATCTTTAGGTGTAGTTAGTTCCTCAGGCTGTGACGAGGCGTCTAGGACCAACGTAGGAACGCTCCACGGCTACCTCTAGTTGTGGTGGTTAGTCAGGGTACTGCAATCTCATAGTTTCCAACTGCTCTGGTGTATTTCCTTTTTTGCCTGCTCTCCTCAGCTACCAAATCATAACACCTGCTATTCTTGTGTGGGTAAGATGGTAAGATGTGTGATGTCCTAGCCTCTGACTCTGTCCCAGACTACACCAGATTCAGCCAGTGTGACTTAAGGGAATTGTAGCATCCCTGTTGACAAGAACTTATCTTCGTGTATATGGTAAAATAGACCTTTCGTGTGACTGCCAGAGCACGGCTGATATTGTGCAACACTTGCTTATGTAATGCGCTGATGGCACACCGGGAAATATAGCGTCGGATGGGAATCGAGTACCGTGGGGCTGCCACCCCCAAGAGGTCGCGGAAAAACTCAGTTCACACAAGTCAAAATGGCAACATTTCCAGGGCTACCAATCTGGCTATGTGGGTGTTTAGCTTTTTGGCCTGTGGGTGAGTGGGTTGATATTTTTGTTTTCTATTAAATGTCTGTGGCAAGGACAAGTGAATGCTGCGTTGGGACAACAAACTAGACGTAGTAGCTGACTGTTGTGTCTGTGCAACTGCAGGTTGTGGGCAGGAGGCATCAGCACCTACTTCATGGAAGGCTGTAACACAGGGGAAGGGCAGTGGTTTCATCATTAGGCAAAGATCTTGTACCCAGGCATTCTGACCACCTACTGGGGTGGTTGGCTGTCATGTTGTCATGGGACAGTAGTGGGAAAACAGGGGACGAGGAACCTGGGCCCCTGAACTGCCCCTAATCTAAGGGGGTGCCCTGTCTTTCCTTAAGTTGGGGTTACCTTTTAAGGTAGGGAGCCCCAAGTCACCGACCTGTCCCTTTCCCCTGTTTAGCCCTGAGCTAAACCCCAACCCCCACCCCAGGAGGTGAGACAGGTAATAAAGTAAACTGCATCAATTCAACAAAAGGAAAGAAAAGACAGACACCTAAGGGACAGGGCAACTAAAATACAGCACTTATATTTTTCTGCTGCAAAACACCACACAGCAGAGTAAGGCACTAGATCAAGGTATTCAGCTGAACCACACTTCACCAGAAAGCTCCTGTGTCCAGCTCGGTTGGTCTCCAAAAGGACTTGTATAACCAATGCATCAGTTGACTCTATAAAGGCTGGTGGGAATGGTCACCAACTAATTCAGCTGACTCAGCAACACTGCAGTGCACAAGCAGCAATGCAATTACACCAGCAAGCCACCAGGGGGAAAAACAGACATTAACCCCAGATGGCCTGAAAGAAAAAAAGTTTTAATACGAAAAGCCAGATCTGCCACAGATCCAAAAATGGATCGTGACTAGGGTTGAGCATTCCGATACTGCAAATATCGGGTATCGGCCGATATTGGCTGTATCGGAATTCCGATTCCGAGTTCCGATATTTTCGTCTTATCGGATACCGGAATCGGGATTGTCACTGTCACTGTCAGTGTCCGTCGGTCGGGTCTGTCAGGAGTCAGCGGCACTTACCTGGCAGAAGATCTCCGGCGGTCACGTCCTGGACTGCTTCATGGCCGCCATCTTCTTTCCCCGGCGGTCACATGCAGTTTCTCGCGATAACTGCAGTGACTGCTGGGTAATCCCGGCCGTAAAGCAGTCAGTCCGATGACGTCACTGCCGGGGAAGCAGGTAATCAGCTGTGCTGCGTCGAGATGACAGGCTCTGCCTGTCATTGCGATGTAGCAGAGTTGGATCGTCGTGGGACTGTCGTTACTATGGACTGCGTCGGACAGGTGGTATACTGTTGGTTTGTTTTTTTTATTTTTTTACAGGAGATCGATGGCGTCGCAGGAATGAGTGTATAATAAAATTAATGAAAACTGTGTTGTCTCTTTTATTTCATTGAAATACTTTTTTCTTGCTTTGTATTTTTTTTAAACATTTAATAACTTTGGGATTAATAATGGATCGGTGTCTTATTGACGCCTCTCCATTATTAACCGGGCTTATTGTCACCGTGCAATCAACGGTGACATTAACCCCTTATTACCCCGCTTGCCACCGCTACAGGGCAAGTGGGAAGAGCCGGGTAAAGTGCCACAATTGGCACATCTTTTGATGCGCCAAATGTGGGGCTGCTGTAGCCTGGTATTATCAGGCTGTTGAGGGCCAAAATCCATGGGCCTTGACAGTCTTTTAATACCAGGCCGCAGCAGTCTGCATTTTACTTGGCTGGTTAACAAAAATAGGGGGGATCCCCACGCCGTTTTTTTTTCGAGGGGATCCCCTATTTTTGTTAACCAGCCAAGCTAAGCAGACTGCTGTGGCCTGGTATTATCAGGCTGGCAAGGTCCATGGATATTGGATCCTTACCAGCCTGAAAAACCAGGCCTCAGCGGTCTGCTTCATCTGGCTGGTTAACAAAAATAGGGGGGACCCCACGCCAATTTTTTTCGAGGGGATCCCCTATTTTTGTTAATCAGCCAAGATATTGTCACGCTGTATAGCAGATATATATATGTGATGTCAGTAATCTATATCAAAAGGGCAACATACTATATAACATGCGCATAGATATATGATAACATAGATTTACCTGACAGAATGTCCAGAGGGTCAAAACGGAATCCGTTATACGCTGTCTCCGGCTAGAGGGTGACCGGGGTCTAAGCTGACCCTAAACTGGGGTCCTAACTAATCCCTCAACCTGGAGGTACTGTTAAAGGTACAGAGGTCCAGGCCACCAGCGTAAACCCTGTCTCCTATCAATCCCTGCCAACTGTATTCTAGTCCTAAGAAGGACCCTGAATACCACCAAAGGGAATGAACAGGTAACGGTTAATGAACAGAAAGACAAACAACAAAGACAAGAAATAAAGTAAATAAAGTCTTACATACAACACTCACACACAGTAGGAACACCTAAGGTCTCAGAGAAAAACTATAAGCTGTAAGAGTAAAAACAACTAAGGAGCTCTTAGCTTAAATATTCTCAGAACCGATCCAGTCTGCTAAACTACATGAATGCTTTCACCGGCGTCTAACACCCAGACTGGCAGAAATATAAAGGAAACTAATTAGAACATAATCAAAAGCAGCCGGGCGAGGCTGCACCTAGCCTTAGCAAAGAGCTAGGAAAAATTAACTCTCTCATTACCAAAAAACAAAGAAACAGCAGCTCAGCTGTGAGAAGTCAGAATGTGCAATCGCGACGATCTTCATGGCGATGCACCCATGACAGTACCCCCCCTTCTACGAGGGGCCTCCGGACCCTCATGACAAGGTCTGTCCGGGTGAGTTGTGTGAAAGGTCCGAACCAATCGATCTGCGTTAACATCAGACACAGGGACCCACGTCCCCTCCTCAGGACAATACCCCCTCCACTGAACTAAGTACTGAAGGGATCGGCGACTGAGACGTGAGTCAATGATTTTCGACCCATGAATTTCCACGTTATCATTGACCACCACTGAAGGAGGTAGAGGTGACGGTATGACTGGTGCCACATACTTTTTAAGTAATGACTTGTGAAACACATTATGATTTTTAAACGTAGGAGGGAGGTCCAGACGAAATGCCACAGGATTAATTATGGAACTGATCCTGTACGGCCCGATGAATCTGGGACCCAACCTCCAGGAGGAAACTTTACGTTTTATATTCCTGGTAGACAACCAAACCAGATCGTTCACCTTCAGATCTAGACCAGAAACTCTCCTCCTATCAGCCATCCGTTTGTAACGGTTCCCCGTAACCTTCAGTCTTAAGCGATCTGGAACTATCAGTCTCCCTGGAAGTCCCACGGGGCGTCCCCCTGAGCCCCCAATACCTCCCCCTCAAGCTCAGAGCATACAGCTGACACTACAACTCCCTCCTGAGGAATAGGAACCGGATCATCCGTCTTCCTGGCCCTTGGGAAAGTACGAGATAAGGCATCAGGAAGCAACTTTATTGAGCAGTCATATGCGCGATAAGGAGGAAACTCTTTACACCCCTCCTCTGAGAACATCTCCCCAAAGTCCTCCAGAAAAGGAGACAAAGTCCTAGGCACAACCGCACCGATGACCGTGCTCATGCAGTTATTCTTGCAAAATTCACCCCACTGGCTTATCTTTCTGGATTGCCAATCAATCACTGGGTTATGTTTAGCCAACCAAGGAAGTCCCAACACAATAGGAGTAGGTAGACCCTCCAACACATAACAAGACAATTGCTCTTTATGTATTGCCCCTACTCGAAGATCTATGTTATGAACAGCTTGTACCAAGCTACCTTGACCAAGAGGTCTAGAATCAATAGAGAGTATAGGGACCGGTTTGGCCAATACACTCAGTTGCATACCATGCACCTGGGCAAACCGAGCGTCCACCAAATTAGCCCCGGACCCACTATCAAGAAAAACAGAAATCCTCTCAGTTCTAGTACCAATCACCACCTCCGCAGGCACGAGAAACTGAGAGGGATTTGGGGACGAAATACACACTCCCAGGTTAACTCCTTGGCTCAAAGAGGTCCGGGATGGACACCCCCAACAAAATGTCCCTCTCTCCCGCAAAAGAAACACCTTCTAGTCTTGCGGCGCACCGCCGATTCCCTCCTACAAATGATGTCCCTCCCAACTGCATGGGTTCCTCAGAACAGACCAGGGGAACCTCAGTATAAGGGACTTTAGTAGTAGGTGGAGTCATCATGGGGGGCGGAGTTACCTCGCGTCTTCCCCGAAGTCGTCTATCAATGCGAATAGCGAGGGCCATAGCAGCCTCCAGTGATGGAGGAGAATCATACTGAGCCAACACATCTTTTAATTTGTCAGACAACCCTTGACAAAACTGGCTCCTAAGAGCTGGGTCATTCCACTGAGTATCTGTTGCCCATCTACGGAACTCAGAAGAATATTCCTCCGCTGGACGATTTCCTTGCCGTATTTTACGTAACCTTGTTTCAGCAAGGGAGACTCGATCCGGATCATCATATACCAGACCCAGGGCAGTAAAAAATCGATCCACTGACTGGAGATCTGGGGAGCCTGGAGGAATAGAGAACGCCCAAGATTGAGGGTCCCCTTGTAAGAGCGAGATAACAATTCCCACCCTCTGCTCTTCACTCCCAGATGACCGAGGCCGCAGCCGAAAGTACAATTTACATGCCTCCCGGAAAGTAAAAAATTTGTCCCGCCCACCAGTGAACCTGTCCGGGAGAGCAACCTTAGGTTCAGATCTGGTTTGCTCCAGGAGGGACAAAACCTTGGACTTAATGTCTGCAAATTCCATGGACAACCCTGCAACTGCCGGGCCAGCTGGGCTACTGGATCCATGACAGCTGGGGAGAATCTTTAGTTGGGCCGGTGAAAATGTCACGCTGTATAGCAGATATATATATGTGATGTCAGTAATTTATATCAAAAGGGCAACATACTATATAACATGCGCATAGATATATGATAACATAGATTTACCTGACAGAATGTCCAGAGGGTCAAAACGGAATCCGTTATACGCTGTCTCCGGCTAGAGGGTGACCGGGGTCTAAGCTGACCCTAAACTGGGGTCCTAACTAATCCCTCAACCTGGAGGTACTGTTAAAGGTACAGAGGTCCAGGCCACCAGCGTAAACCCTGTCTCCTATCAATCCCTGCCAACTGTATTCTAGTCCTAAGAAGGACCCTGAATACCACCAAAGGGAATGAACAGGTAACGGTTAATGAACAGAAAGACAAACAACAAAGACAAGAAATAAAGTAAATAAAGTCTTACATACAACACTCACACACAGTAGGAACACCTAAGGTCTCAGAGAAAAACTATAAGCTGTAAGAGTAAAAACAACTAAGGAGCTCTTAGCTTAAATATTCTCAGAACCGATCCAGTCTGCTAAACTACATGAATGCTTTCACCGGCGTCTAACACCCAGACTGGCAGAAATATAAAGGAAACTAATTAGAACATAATCAAAAGCAGCCGGGCGAGGCTGCACCTAGCCTTAGCAAAGAGCTAGGAAAAATTAACTCTCTCATTACCAAAAAACAAAGAAACAGCAGCTCAGCTGTGAGAAGTCAGAATGTGCAATCGCGACGATCTTCATGGCGATGCACCCATGACAGATATGCAGACTGCTGTGGCCTGGTATTATCAGGCTGGCAAGGTCCATGGATCTTGGCTCCTTAACAGCCTGAAAATCCAGGCCTCAGCGGTCTGCTTCATCTGGCTGGTTAACAAAAATAGGGGGGACCCCACGCCAATTTTTTTCGAGGGGATCCCCTATTTTTGTTAATCAGCCAAGATATGCAGACTGCTGTGGCCTGGTATTATCAGGCTGGCAAGGTCCATGGATCTTGGCTCCTTAACAGCCTGAAAATCCAGGCCTCAGCGGTCTGCTTCATCTGGCTGGTTAACAAAAATAGGGGGGACCCCACGCCATTTTTTTTTCGAAGGGAACCCCTATTTTTGTTAATCAGTTCCCTCTGACGTCACTGATGGTGTCCCTGGCTGACCTGAAGTGAAAGTGGAAAGCAATCAATTAAGCTTTCCACTTAAGGGCCCGTCTCACATAGCGATATCGCTACCGAGATCGCTGCTGAGTCACTAGTTTTGTGACGCAGCAGCGAGCTCACCAGCGATATTGCTGTGTGTGACATTCAGCGACGATCAGCCCCCCTGCCGGGTATCGCTGATCGTCGCTGAAATGTCAGGACCTTTTTTTGATCGCTGGTTTCCCGCTGACAGGCACACATCGCTGCGTGTGACAGGCGGGAGACCAGCGATCCGCTGGTAACCAAGGTACACAGCGGGTTTCCAGGCGCGGGGCTGTGCCTAGAAACCCGCTGTGTACCTTGGATACCAGCGCCCTGATGCAGGGAGCTGGTATCCAAGGTACACAGCGGGTTTCCAAGCGCTGCGCGGTGCCTGGAAACCCGCTGTGTACCTTGGTTACCAGCGGATCGCTGGTCTCCCGCCTGTCACACGCAGCGATGCGTGCCTGTCAGAGGGAAACCAGCGATCAAAAAAAGGTCCTGACATTTCTGCGACGATCAGCGATACCCGGCAGGGGGGCTGATCGTCGCTGAATGTCACACACAGCGATATCGCTGGTGAGCTCGCTGCTGCGTCACAAAACTAGTGACTCAGCAGCGATCTCGGTAGCGATATCGCTATGTGAGACGGGCCCTTAAGCGATGTTACCCGCAGTGTCGCTGTCCCAGATCGCTGCCTGAGCTGCCTGTTTGGCAGCTCAGCAGCGATCATGTAGCGATACACCAGCGATCCTGACAAGTGCATATCGTTGTCGGGATCGCTGGTGTATCGTTATGTGACACCCAGCCTTTACTCTCCTGTCAGGCAGGAGAGGAACTCATTCATTTGGGGTTTACTGTGAGGCTGCAGCATTATCTGCGGTCCCTGCAGTAAACATTAACCCTTTCTGAAGGATTACACCGTGGGACCTGACTGTGCATGGGATAGGTAAGAATAATTTTGCTTTTTTATTTTATTTTTATTACAGGAAATGGTTTTTGCAGTAAAATAAAAGATGGTCAAAAACATGTGTCTTTATTTCATTAAAATGATTTTTAATTAAAGTGTGTGTGTTTTATTTTTATTTCATGCAATAGGATTAATAATTGATAGTTGTCTAATTGACAGCTATCAATTATTAACCTGGCTTAAGGTCACCTTTCAATAGCAAGGTGGCTATAACCCCATATTAACCCATTCGCCACCGCTACAGGGCAATGGGAATAGACGGGCAAAGTGCCAGAAAGGGCGAATCTAATTATAGATTTGTCTTTCCTGGGGTGTCTGGGGGCAGATGTTAGTAGCCGGGGGGGGGCAAAAATAATGGTCCCTCTCTGGGCTATTATTATCTGCCCCCACTCACTGGCTTTGTCTGTCTGGTTGCGAAAATAGGGCGGGAGCCCACGCATTTTTTTTCAGCAATTTTACACCTCATATATATATATACATGTCATTGAATTTGTGACACATATATATATATATTTATATTTGTAGTTCATACACTTCTACATAGTATAATAGCCGCTAATTCAATTGCCGGCTTTGTGAAAATGCAGAACCCGACATGAAATGACACTTGGTGTACATAGGGTTAACCATGTCTTTTCATGTCCTTTGCTATCTAATTTGCACAAACAATTAAATCAGACTATGTGTGCAAAATTTCACACCTGTAGGGGTTAATTAAAGGTGTAAATTCTTAGCAAAAAAGTCCGTTTTTTTACAACGAATTTACACCTTTAATTAACCCCTACAGGTGTGAAATTTTGCACACATAGTCTGATTTAATTGTTTGTGCAAATCAGATAGCAAACGACATGAAAAGACATGGTTAACCCTATGTACACCAAGTGTCATTTCATGTCGGGTGCTTCTGTCTTTTCACTGAAGCCGGCTTTACCCGGCAATTAAATCAGAGGATATTTTACTATGTAGAAGTGTATAAACTATACATATATGTATATATATATGTCACAATGACATGTATATATATATATATGTATTCTATGTGTGTATATTTACTGTTTACAAGGAAAGAATGGGGTTTTTTTAGTTGCGATATTTTGTTCCCATAGACTTACATGGGACTTCCGGTATCGGTATCGGGTATCGCCGATATTTTAGTGATATCGGCGGTACCATTCCGATTCCGATACTTTAGGATATCGGAAAGTATCGCTCAACTCTAATCGTGACACATGTGCTTTTGCATGCTGGTGGTGCTCAGGTTGGCAGTGTTCTTCCTCTTCTTAGCTTGGTTTGGCAGATAATGCAAATTACAGTTGTTTTGTCTGAAGGAATTTCAGAAAAAGCTTCCATAAAGGGGAACAATGCAACCTTGGCATGTTATCTAGCCGAGTGCGGGGAAGCTCTGTGGAAGAGTTGACCGAGTTCTCCCTCTAGTCAAACCACTACCTCTTCTTGGCTGTTTTTGTGATACTGACCAATCCCTGTCTGCACTGCTGTGCTCACTAGGCATGCCACCATGCCAGGTTGGATCAGTGGCCTCATCATCAACCATATCATCTTACAATTCTTCAATCTGATCCTCCTTCTGATGTGCGATTTTAGGCTGGCCTGATGGCAACTGTGCATCATGATTAACCTCCACCTCTTCAGATATGAATTGACCTTCCCCCAACGTGGTTTTCTCCTGGCAGTGGGTGCTCAAATGTTTGGGCATCACTGCACTCTATCTCCCCATGAACCTCTTATATGGTGCACGTTGAGAGGCCTGACAATTTACAAGGGAACGTAAACAGTTCCTCAGAGTGGCCAGCATTGGGGTCTTATGTCTCCTGAGACTCTTGATGGTGGTAGGAAGGACAACCAAGTTGATGATTTAGAGGCCCAGCCTCTTGGCTACTGAGACTGGACCGTGTGGAAGACTTTGTGGTGCTGCTTGTCAACACACTGGGGCCTTTGTCTGCCATCCAACCCACAAAATCCTGTTAATTGGCTGGGTTTGTTAGTGGTGTACCATGCTGACCACATTTTGACAGGAAGCTAGAACGAGATCCAGTCACATTCTGATCTGTAACACGGCCTTGGCGGGCACGACCACATCCCTTAACATCACCTTTCCTCATATTGAATGCTTTATTCTTACAAAAAAAAAATTCCAGGCTTTAGTTTTATCAAGTAACCTCACAGATGTGTTATGTATAAATTCAATATATCTAGCAATGTGTGGCAATTTGTTTTTACATATCAGCTGTATTACACATGTCAACAGTGGACTCACAAAAATTAGAGATAAATAGTCATGTCATCTCTGCAGGCTTTGCACCAGTCACACAACTGCTAGATAAAGATACGCTATTTATTAAGTCAAAATAAAATGTGTAGGCTTGTGCAGATTGGTCAATGACACTTCTGTCTTTTTCCCTTAGGAGCCTGCTTGCAAGTAAAATGAGGCTAGTACAAGTTCCTGACATTGATTTCAGGCTTGACAGACTAAGCACCATAAAGGCCCTTTCTTTCATACACTGTATTCAGAATATAATTCTAATGCTTTTGGAGTCTTGTAGAATCCAATTTACTGACACTGATGAAACATCTCCCCTAACTCCTGTATTATATTCACCTTATAGCGTCTTCACCTGCTGTGAACAGTTATTCCATTGAGATCCCGTGGCAAAAATGAACTGCGAAGCTTACAAAACGCAGGTTTTACAGCACCTGCTGGTTCACTGCAAATTGTAAGCGAGGGCCGCATAATGACATGGCGGTGGACATGGTGGTGGTGGTGGCAGGCTAAGTCCAAAATTCAAATGGGCATGTTTTAGCTGGAATTGTAAAGGGATGGGGAATATGTTTTCCACCATCTGGCTAGCTATTTGGCATGAGGGAGGGACCTCCTGAATGTATTAGTGAGAGCTCTCTCAAATATATGATGTAGGACCACCTGAGGGCCTATACCATACTTAGGTTTCACGACACCTGCTGGCACTCTAATTGTCAGCGAGGGCCGCATAGTGACATGGCAGTGGACATGGTGATGTTGACGGGCGATGCCCAAAATTCAAATGGCATGTTTTAGCTGGCATTGTAAAGGGATGGGAAATATGTATTCCGCTATATTGCTAACTATTTGGCATGAGCCAGGGTCCTCCCAAATGTAGGAGTGAGAGCCCTCACAAATGTTAAAGTAAAAAAATCCAAAATGCTCCATGTGAACATATACTAAAGGAGAAATATATTTTTTATTTTTTTAATTTTTATTTTGCGTTATATACATGTAATTATGAGGAAGGAAATAATGTTTATTAGCATTTTTCCCTTTAAATTTTTTTTGTTTTGGTAGGTCTTTTTAAAAATCATCTGTCTTTTTTCTCTGATTTTAAAATTTTTTGGGGGAATTTCCACGTCCTCTTTTTGTGTCCGTGAGTTCTATTTTGATGTTTAGACTCGCGAACGTGGGGACCCTTGACGTAGGTTGCGAGCTTCCATATTTTGGCCTTAATATCAACTGACACCGCACATATATTGATATTTTTTTTTGCACTTTATTTATCTATTTTTCAGGGTGCAGTTGGGACCAGATGGCGTTGTAAACTGTGGCCTCTGTTCACACAGAATGCATTTTGGTTAGCACAGGGCAGCCCGCCTGATCTAAAAGTATGGGCATTACTAATAGTCTGTAAGCCAGATGCCCTGAATTCCATATTGTGCACTAATATACCAAACAATCACCACCTCCATGGCTTGTTAGGTTGAGAGTGATTGTTTTATCAGTATTGCTGCACCTGTGTTGCTGCCATCTTTAATCTGGTCCACTGCACCCTGATAGTGCATTTGTTTGGAGGCCAGGCAGGTAAGCATCTCTGCCTTTTTTCTCAGATTTTTAAAACATTTGGGGGGATTTCCCAGTCCTCTTTTTGTGTCAGTGAGCTCTTTTTAAAAATTTGTAATACCTATGCAATAGTCTGACAACATTATTTCCAGATGCCATATGTGAGTCAGAAAGGCATGCAGGCATGTTCTCCATGCTGTTCCCATTTAGTTTTAGCTCTTTCTCATCCATTTCAGATTTTTTCTCACGACTCCAGACCTGTTTGTTGGGTGCAGCAGAAAAATATTCTGCTTTCCTTTTGACTTTAATTAGATTAATTAAACGGTACGAATAGACGGTGTAGGGATGTGGTCTCGCTGGTGTGCAACCGGAGGGAAGCAGAAGGGTGACTCTTCCTGGTTCTTTAAGCAAGTTTATTAAAACTTCATAAACTTGCTTTAAAACAGAAAACAAAAACAGCCTTCTCTGGCACAAAGTAACAAAACAGATATAAAGTCCTGCTACTCGAAGTGAGCACTCTTTTCAGCAACCAGACTGGAGGTCTCCTCAGAACTCCCACACTGGAGGTTTCCACACCTCCAGCCACTCACACCTGTGGTCAGCAGCAGGCTCACTTATATACACCAGACATTCAGCTAACACAGAGCACATGACCTGTCATGTGCTCTGTGACCTCATCACAGTCCTCAAACCACATACAAAGTTATAGTGAAGTCTTACTATCACTACATACCTCCCCCCTCTGCCTAAAGCCGTGGGCTTGGCACATTTCATTCACCGACTAGAAACTCTTTTCAGTCATCTCCACAATTAACCGGTCTGTCAGAGTTTGGCTTAGGTCACTGAGTCCTGAGCTAATTGAGGTGTCACTGCCTCTACCTCTCATTTCAGGTGATCTATGTCCTGTCTTAGTTCCACTTTGATGACTTTCACTCTGAAGCGAACTTTTGCGCCTCTCTATATTGTGGTTCGAAGGTGGCTGCCTTTTTTTTCCAACTCTTGCAGATGTCTGTTGGTCTGCTCCTCCTCAATTCTTAGCTGCTCTATTCTTCCCTGGTGCACCTCCAGGAGCATCCGGATCTTCCCAAGGTTTTCCACCAACTCCTGATGTCTCTGCTTCTCGCGGAGGCATTGTAGTGGCATATCCTTTATGTCAGCCTCCCGCTTCATTGGGACTTCCCGGGTGTGGCCATCTGGGTGGCGGTTCCCTTGCTGACTTTCTTCCTCCGTTGAGGCCCCTTCTTTGGTCAGCCTCTCCAGTTCACTCTCCTCCCGTACGCTCGGACCGGGAGAGCGAAATCGTTCGGTTTCCCGGTCTGTCGTGTATTTCCTGAGCTGGGCATTAGCTTCCTTCTCACTCTGGAGTTCTTGGAGAATTTTCTCTCTCTCTCCTCTGCCCAGCAATGGTGCTCATCCTCTCTCCGTAGAAGTTCCTGGTGATGCTTCTCCTGGGCCTCTCTGAGCATCTCCATATCTTTCACTAGGATTTTGTTCGCCGTCTGGCACGCTGACAGTTGACTTTGGACTTTAGAGGCTTCCTTCTCCAGGCCCTCCACGTGTTGCTCAATCTCTTGTCTCCGTATCCTTTCTTGCCCGACTGTCTCTTTAAGCAGCTCCATCTCATGGACTTGCTCTCTTTTATCCAGTACATGTGGCACCATCCTTTCCCCCTTATTTCTCTTCTTAGAGAGCATAGGCTGTCTGGCCTTCCTGCAGCCCCTGCGGTGAGGAGGAGGTCTGCCCCTTGTACCCGACTCCACCTTGCTGCACTCGCTTTCACTTGCGGTTAAGTTACAGTCTGCATAGGAGTCATTCCCACTCCCTCTGTCATCTTGGAACAGCAAGTCCCCACTTAACCAGGTGTCGGTCCCTATTCCTGGAGCTACCCAGTTTTCTGCGGTCCTATATTTGGTCACGCCAAAGTCCTCACTTTGGTCTGAGCCACACTTTCTTACGGTCACCAGGCACTGGGTATCTTTGACTTTAGGGGTGGCTACCTCTGTTTTATCCACCACACTATCAGCCACCACTACAGCCTCCTGCAGGGATGGGCCTCTCTTAGGGTCATTCTGGTTCCCTTCTGAGCAATCAGCCAGTGCTTCGTCCCACACCTCCCAAAACCGTTTACAATCCTGGCCTATTATTATAGGATATGGTAAGTCTGGGACTACAGGGACATCCTGGGTAGAAATAATAGTGGACATCTCAACGATTACCCTGGTTACCTGATACTCCCTAGTGACCCCATGAACACAAGGGACTTCCATCTTCCTTCCGGGAATCAGATAGACAGGGAATGTGTCACTCAGCAGAGTCACCTGGCTTCCTGAGTCTAGAAGTCCACTCACACACTCTCCATTCACTATTAGAAAACAGTTCAGTGCCCCCCGGTCAGATGTAAAGTCAGTACACCATTCGCGACATACGCTGTTCAAACCCTGAACCTGGCAATAGTTCCTCGGCTCATCCGCCGCCACCTCTTTTCTCCTCATTGACTCAGTTTGAGACTCCGCCCCTTCTGAGTGTGGCAGTAGTTTGTTAGGGTTTACTGGTTCCCCATTCTCGCTAGGGACCTCAGAACCCTTTCTCCACAGATCCCAAAACAGACAGAAATCCCGGCCTATAATTATAAGACGCACCAAGTCCCGAACGACGCCGACTTCATGGGACTCAGTGCCATGCGTCGTTTCAATGTCTACTCTGGCCATAGGGTAGTCCTTTACATCACCATGTATGCATTGAACACCAACTTTTTTCCCTGGTAGTATGTTGAGAGGAAAAGTTGCCCTAATCAAGGTCACTAAGCTCCCAGAGTCTAGCAGCGCCGTTACTGCTTCACCGTTCACCTTCACGGGACATACTTGAGGACCCTGATTGGGGAACGGGTTTCCACTGCAGGCTGGATATGCATACCATGAAATACGGTGTCCTATGCTGCAGTCCATCTGCTCAGTGGTCTGCGGACACCGGGCAGCTATATGTCCTGGCTCGCGGCACCTCCAACAAATAATATCACCCGTAGTGACCTTGGGCACCACCTCCCCCTGCCATTTTGACCTTGGGCTCCCCACCCCTTTTTGGGACTCTCCCCCTGTTGGGGCCGCCAGTACGGAATAGGCTGCTTCCCCAAGGCACCTTCCATTCCCTGGTACCTCTCGACCAGTCCGACCAGTTCATCAACATTCCGGGGATCACCCTGGGCAAGCCAAGTCTGTAGGGGTTTTGGCAGGGAGTGCACAAACCGATCCATGACGACTCTTTCTACCATCTGTGCCGGCGTAGCGGACTCTGGCTGTAGCCATTTCTGGACCAGGTGCAGTAAGTCAAACATTTGGGAGCGAGGTGGTTTGTCCCGGTGATAAGCCCAGCGGTGCACCCTCTGTGCCCTGATAGTCATCGTTACCCCCATACGTGCGAGGATCTCAACCTTTAGCTTAGGATATTCCTGAGCGTCCTGCACAGTCAAATCGTAATACGCCTTCTGGGGTTCCCCTGTCAGGTATGGGGCCAGTATCTCGGCCCACTGCTCTGGGGGAAGTCTTTCCCTCTCAGCAACCCTCTCAAATACAGTCAGGAAGGCTTCCACATCATCCCCGGGGGTCATTTTTGTAATGTGCATCTTACCGCCTTTCTGATGTGGTTGTCATTAGCCAGACCTGGGGTTGGGGCGCTCGTCCTGCCCTGGATGGCGGTTGTCAGAAGCTGCATCTGCTGCCGATGCTCCTGCTGCACCTGCTGTTGGTGCTCCTGCTGGCTCTGCTGCATCTGTTGCAAGAACAACCTGTTGGCCTCTTGCTGCTGCACCTGCGCCTGGACCAAGTGTTTCAGCAGGTCCTCCATTTTCTCCGGCAATGCTGGCTGGGTTGCTATAGCCTTGACCCACGACATGCAGTAACCAGTCTCACTTCTCTGCTGGGAACGCTGCCCGCATTTACGCCAACATTTGTAGGGATGTGGTCTCGCTGGTGTGCGACCGGAGGTAAGCAGAAGGGCGACTCTTCCTGGTTCTTTAAGCAAGTTTATTAAAACTTCATAAACTTGCTTTAAAACAGAAAACAAAAACAGCCTTCTCTGGCACAAAGTAACAAAACAGATATAAAGTCCTAGTACTCGAAGTGAGCACTCTTTTCAGCAACCAGACTGGAGGTCTCCTCAGAACTCCCACACTGGAGGTTTCCACACCTCCAGCCACTCACACCTGTGGTCAGCAGCAGGCTCACTTATATACACCAGACATTCAGCTAACACAGAGCACATGACCTGTCATGTGCTCTGTGACCTCATCACAGGTCCTCAAACCACATACAAAGTTATAGTGAAGTCTTACTATCACTACAACGGATATTAGAAATGATTTGTTCTGATTTTCCAAATCCAAATATTTCACTATTCGATCATCACTAGTTAGTAACAGAACTAATAATTGTTTCAGTGTGGATGAGGCCTGTATAACAATGAATATGTGCTCCAAACAATTACAAAGTGAGATCTCCCCTACTGTATCACGTTAATAACAGAAGAAAGTATTTTTTAGTGTCGGTGAGGCCTGTATAACAAAGAAGATATGCTCCAAACAATTTCAAAGTGAGATCTTCCGTACTATATCACGTTAGAAACAATAGAAAAAATTGTTTCAGTGTGTATGAGGCCTGTATAACAAATAATATATGGTCTAAGCAATTTCCAAGTAAGATCTCCCATACTGTATCTTGTTAGTAAGAGAATAAAGCATTTTTTTAGTATTGCTGAGGCCTGTTTTGTATAGAAGATATGCACCAAACAATTTAAAAGTGAAAACTCCCCTGCTGTATCACGTTGGTAAGAGAAGAAAGAATTGTTTCAGTGTGGGTGAGGCCTGAATAACAAAGATTATATGCTCCAAACAATTTCAAACTCAGATCTAGCCTGCTGTATGACGTTTGTCACAGAAAAAGAAAATATTTTTTTACTCTGCATGAGCTGTGTACACAGCTGAATTTCACAGCCACAAGATGAGAAGGTGGGATACGGCATGCGGTGTCACATATGTAACAGAAACAAATATATTTATTGTACTCTGCAACAGCTCTGCACATAGACATATTTCAACCCAACAAAATGAGAAGGTGGGATATTAGCATGCTGTATCATGTTTGTAACAGAAAAAAAAGGTTTTTTAACTCTGCAACACCTGTTCATAGAGATGAATTTCTTCGCCACTAAATGACAAGTTTACCGGAGTTCACAGCTATAAGGTCTCTCCAGAAAGACACCCTAATTTTTAACTCTGTAAGTATAATTCGATAAACACATAAAGACAGAAAAGTCCTTTATTTTAACAATAAAAAACGCAGACAACCTAATTCACCAATTTTTTTTTCTCCCAAAAAATCCCATGTTCGTCTGTTGTAGTACAAATCGTCCACTGTAATCCACATTGATGCCCAAAATTCCAGAATGTGGAGACTCGTTCAGAGAATGGGGCTTCAAAAGATATCATACCAGAACACACTAATGGATCTCGCAGCTCTCAATAATCACAATAGTCAGCATTAGTCAGAATTTTCTGTTACCTGTGGTGATGTCAGTAAGGTTACCACCAGTAACAGATGCTGTGTCCCACAGTGTCACATAGCATCTGTGACTGGCGGTAACCTTCCTGACATCACCACTTAACAGAGCGGCTGGCTCTCCTGCTACCCTCAGTGTGAGAGCTGGCAGTGGCTGCTACAGCATATTAAGCTTTGTTCTATGAACTAGGCTTTATATGCTTCTGACGTTGGAGTGATGATTGTAGTACAGTGGACTACGTCAGACCAGCGCGGCTCTTTTACTTTCTAATAAATGGATAAATGCAAGGTAGAGATGAGCGACTTTGCCTTTTTTAGGGTCGAGTCGGGTTTCGTGAAACCCGACTTTCTCAAAAGTCGAGTCGAACCAAGTCGGCCGACTAACGGAAAAGGTCGGGTCCGAGTCGAAAATCCGACCCCAATGCAAGTCTATGGGGAATAAAAGTCGGCAGGGAGTGGTGGACAGTAGTGTTGAGCGATACTTTCCGATATTCAAAAGTATCGGAATCGGAATGGTATCGCCGATACCCAAAACATTTTGGCGATACCCGATACCGGAAATTCAATGTAAGTCTATGGGAACAAAATATCGGAATTAAAAAAAACCCATTCTTGCCTTGTTGGTTAATTGTACATGAAGGAAAACAACAAAGAGTAATGTAGAATGTATTGGGGGAGGTTGAGGAGACATTAAAGGCATAGATGTTAAACCCAATCAAATGGAATAGCATTAATAATTTTTTTTTAAAGATGTTCGGATTGACGAAGAAATTGACAATGTTTTAACGTTTTTTCTATTTTGGCAAATATGTATGTTTCACAACTTCCATGCTCTTGACCTTTTTAACTTTTGACACACTTTCTCCTTCATAATCTTAGCAGCATCATCTTTTTCATCAAATTATTCTTCATCTTCACCTTCTTTATCTTCTTCTTAAACTTCTTGCTATTCATCTTTTGTTAACATTACTCATATTGTTCTTATTAAACTACTAGCTGTAGTACCCGGCTTCGCCCGGGTTAATTAATAACTGCTGTTAGCTGTAACAAAATAGACTATGTTAACAAAAATTTATTCTGCACAAAAAAATCACACACCAAAACGTGCGGGGGTTAAAATTTCCATTCAACACATAGCCTTTGATGCTCCTGGGGTTGAGATGTGCGGGCATGCAAAATTTCATGCCCGTAAGTACAACGGTGCAGATTCCTATCCCGGGCCAAAATTATTTGCCGATTTGGAATGCACGGGGTTAAAATTTTGACTCAAAACCTAGCCTATGACGCTCCCGGGGTCGAGACGTGCGGGTGTGCAAAATTTCATGCCCGTAAATGCAGATTCCTATGCCGGACATACACACAAGCATTCAGCTTTTCCCCATTATGTAGATAGGGCCAAAATTGTTTGGCGATTTGGAACATGCGGGGGTTAAAATTTCCATTCAACACATAGCCTATGATGCTCCTGGGGTTGAGATGTGCGGGCATGCAAAATTTCATGCCCGTAAGTACAACGGTGCAGATTCCTATCCCGGGCCAAAATTATTTGCCGATTTGGAATGCGCGGAGTTAAAATTTTGACTCAAAACCTAGCCTATGACGCTCCCGGGGTCGAGACGTGCGGGTGTGCAAAATTTCATGCACGTAAATGCAGATTCCTATGCCGGACATACACACAAGCATTCAGCTTTCTCCCCATTATGTAGATAGGGCCAAAATTGTTTGGCGATTTGGAACGCGCGGGGTTAAAATTTCGATTCAAAACATAGCCTAGGACGCTTTCGGGGTCGAGACGTGCGGGCGTGCAAAATTTCATGCCCGTAAGTGCGACGGTGCGGATTCCAATCCCGGACAAACATACCCACATACATACACACATACATACATTCAGCTTTATATATTAGATTATTCTTCTTCATATTCTACTTCATCTTCATCTTCTTCATCATATTCTTATTTGTGACAGAGATTCCTGTACTTGTAATCTGTAAAAGTATGAATTTTTCATCCTTCCGTTCTTGCTGTCACAAAAGATTTAAATTACAACAGTATTTGTCCGTGTTCAGTTTAGCCTGCAGCAGCAGGCATTTTCCAGGGGCACCACGAGGAGGAACGGACTCACCCCCATACACTGCTTAGTCTTCTTCTGCTTATAATTTAGAGCATATATTTTGCTCTTCATTTTGGTCTTATACTTAATGTTCTTCTGCTTTTTGATCTTCTGCTTATTGTTCTTCTGTCTCTTTTTCTGTATCTTGTAGTTTGTCTTAACTTTCTTTGTCCTGTTGGTGATGTTCTTCTGGGTAATCTTTTATTTCTTCTTTGTGATGGTGTTCAGGCTGGTTGGCTTGATGCTCGTCGTCCTTGTGGTCGTCATCTTCTTCGGGGTGGTCATCACGGTCGTCTTCATTGTTGGAGATCCAGAGTGATTACCCAAAAAAACATTTAAAAAGTCTTCAATTTGTAAATGTAGCTGAAGGTACAAGAAGGCTGACTAACTTCCGAGAACCAGCTGACGTTACTGGAACCCGGACGGGTATCAGATGGTACAAGAGACAATGGAAGTAACGAGGACCAGCAGACTGTGCTGGAACCCGGAGGGGCAGCAGAAGGAAAAGAGCCAATGGCACAACCGAGGACCAGCTGACGTTACTGGGACACGGTTACTAAGCAGGAGGTACCTGTGCTCCAAAGCACTACCAAGGACCAGCAGACGTTGCTGGAACTCGGATACCGAGATGGAGGCACCTAGGCCAAAGGCACTGCGGAGAACCAGTTGATGGTACTGGAACCCGGACGGGTAGCAGAAGGTACAAGAGCCAATGCAAGTAACGAGGACCAGCTGACTGTGCTGGAACCCGGAGGGGCAGCAGAAGAAAAAGAGCCAATGGCACAACCGAGGACCAGCTGACGTTACTGGGACACGGTTACTAAGCAGGAGGTACCTGTGCTCCAAAGCACTACCAAGGACCAGCAGATGTTGCTGGAACTCGGATACCGAGATGGAGGCACCTAGGCCAAAGGCACTGCGGAGAACCAGTTGACGGTACTGGAACCCGGACGGGTAGCAGAAGGTACGAGAGCCAATGCAAGTAACGAGGACCAGCTGACTGTGCTGGAACCCGGAGGGGCAGCAGAAGGAAAAAAGCCAATGGCACAACCGAGGACCAGCTGACGTTACTGGGACACGGTTACTAAGCAGGAGGTACCTGTGCTCCAAAGGACTACCAAGGACCAGCAGACGTTGCTGGAACTCGGATACCGAGATGGAGGCACCTAGGCCAAAGGCACTGCGGAGAACCAGTTGACGGTACTGGAACCCGGACGGGTACCATAAGGCACCCATGAAAATGTAAGTTGACAGGCCGCAAGCCGTCCGCAGTTACCGAATCACACAGTCCTACAGTGGGTGCTTGTCCTATTGTCACAAAGGAAACAGCCTTTATTTACATATCCCACAGCACACATAGGAATGACCAAAACTGCAGGCACCATATAGTCGGCTAACCAGAATGCAACACGACAGGACAACTTATTGGAGGCTAATTGACGTTGACACTGTCAGGAAACAGCTGTCGTGCTGTAACCAGGCTGGGCAGGAGTCAGTACCCGTGCCAAGTACTTCCGAGCAACAACTGGCGGTGTTGGAGCCCAGGGTCAAGGAGGATGTTTAAATAGTAGATCAAGTATTTTCCTTGTTACGTGTCAATTTTAAATGTCTATACTCCAAACAAGAGAAAGATAAGCTTTACTACCATAAGATGATGATTTCAGTTAAAAAAATATCGAGATAAATAAAGAATTGACAAACATAAACACATACATTAACATGTTTAACAGCAATGCAAACCACAAAATAAATTAGTTAAGGAATCTGCTATACGGTTGTACATAAAAGCATACAAGTACATATCTGAATCCATTAATGATGGATAAGTAACAGTATGTACACCATTTTTATTGTATAGACAATGAATGTCTGACTTCAATACATCATCAGCATTACAAGTTATCTGTGACATTAATAAAATGTTACATTTGCTGAATAATGTCACTAAACAGTTTATAAAAATTATACAATTTCCATCATGTAATACTCATAATATGTGCCAATAATCATTTTTATTAACAAACATAACCTTTAAAAAGTGCATAGTGCAAATTGCTATTTATGCCTGACTGTGGACTTGCAAGCATGACAACGGATAGATAAGGTATATATAGATGAGACTGCATAGCCACAGATGGTGAATGGCCATGTAATACTGTACCTCAATAAAGTGTGCGTCACTACTACATCATTTTTTTTATATAGCTTTATAAACAGGGTACGTGCATGTATGCTTGCGCCTTTGTTTGGACGCACAGACTGCCTTCCTGCTTTGACGCGTTGGGTAGTGAACAGTTGTGTGCAGTGTTCACTGCAGTCTCTGCGGAATAACCACACTTAGGCCTTATAACTTTTCAGACTTTCTTTATCAATCTACCAAGATGAAGAAGGCAGGGAGTAAGGCACGTGGTCGTGGAGAGGACGTGGGGATTCCGTGGTTGCTGCCACCCCCAGTGACACAGCATCCACCAGTTTTCCCCGTGAGCGTTCCTTTATGCGCACTTTTGTAGGAGGTCGGCGTACCCCCCTGCTACGGGAAGAACAAATTGAAGCCGTTGTTGGTTGGATGTCAGTCAATGCATCGACTTCAATTGCTTCTACCTCCTCTCAGGACCACAGCACTGTTGAGCAACCATCTGTCTCTTCACCGCCTGCCAAATTGCCCAGGCAGTCACAGAGTTCTGTACAGGAGCCAGCTGAGTGTCTGCTTCTGTTCTCAGAATCTGTTGGCTTGCAAACAGGGGCCCAGCCAAGCAGCATTCCGGAATGAGAAGAAGAGGGAGTATGCAGTGATGCGCAACAGCTGTGTCTCTCTGAATCTGAAGAGGCGGGTGAGACAGTGCCGATGGTCAGCACACCGCAGAACGCATCTGATGATGATGAGACTCAGGTGCCAGTTTCTGTTGAGCATGGTGCTGGCCAGACCACCCAACAGCAGCAGGTGTTGGAAGAGGGTAGTGGAGATGATGAGGTCCAAGACCCAACATGGCGTGAGGAACAGGAAGGTGGTGGGAGCAGCTCAGAGGAATACTAATAATAATAATATTAATTTATATAGCGCCATCATATTCCGCAGCGCTTTACAGTTTAGCAGTTTCAGAACACAAGTCATAAGTAACAACGTTAACAATACAATAATTTAAGCAAAATAAGTCGCCCCTGCTCGTGACAGCTTACAATCTACAATGAGGTGGGGGAGATACAAAGTATAGGTGTTTATATACAATGGTACATTTACAATGATGGTCCAGCCATCTTAAGGGAGTGAGTGATGGAGATAGTGAATGGGCTAGACACACAGACACACACTTACACAGAATACATAGAATGACTTTGATTAGTGAATGTGATAGGCCGCTCTGAACAAATGTGTTTTGAGGGAGCGCCTGAAACCATGCAAATTGTGGATAGTCCTAATTTCTTGGGGTACAGCATTCCAGAGGATTGGCGCAGCGCGGGAGAAGTCTTGGAGTCGGGAGTGGGAGGTACGGATTAGTGCAGAGGTTAGTCGAAAGTCGTTTGCAGAGCGCAGCAGTCGGTTAGGCCGATAGATAGAAATGAGGGAGGAGATGTAGGGGGGTGCTGCACTGTGGATAGCTTTGTGGCTGAGAACCAGTACTTTGGTTGAAAGCTGTGAGAGGCCTAGAGAAGTGGTTAGTGATAGAAGGAAGATAGAGGAAGACATTGCCCCAGCGGTACAAACAGGAGGGAGAGTTAGGCTGCAGACTCGGTTGCCTGTAGCCTCCAGTATGGCACCTGTTTGGAGCAGTTGTCTTCCAAAAGTCAAAACGTGCGCTCCCAGGACTTGCACTACGTGGTCCTTTTTTGACACACTTGCAGATGATATTTGCTATGTCAAATGCAAGCTGTGTAATCAAAAATTAAAAATAGGTAAAAGTGTCAGTAACCTCAATACCACTAATATGTGGAAACATGTGCGGACAAAGCACATAGTTGAGTTACAAAGACACACTGGAGATGTAGGCCAACCTACAGCAGCACCTACATCTTCAGGTTGTGTTGAAGCCTCTTCATCGAGCTCACACACAGCTGGTTCTGCTTCCTCACAGGATCGCCATGGAAGAACCTCGGTCACTGTTGTCCAGAGACAAAGTGTTATTCCACACACAGCAGCAAGTTCCCTGTCATCCTCACACTCCCAGGCCACAAAACAGCCATCGGTAGCACAGGCATGGGATAAAAGACGGCCATACTCGGCAAACCATCCACGAGCACAGGCTCTGAATGCTGGCATTGCAAAACTCCTGTCCCTTGAAATACTGTCATTCAGGCTGGTGGAGACAGACAATTTCCGTAACTTAATATCATTGTCAGTCCACAATACAATGTGCCAAGCCGATTTCATTTCAGCAGGCAAGCCGTACCTGGTCTGCAAAAGCATGTTGAGGGAAAAATTAAACATGCGCTACTAAACGCCCTCAGTAGCAAGGTCCACCTGACCACCGATGCGTGGACCAGTACCCATTGTTATGATCTGCTACAACCACTAAGGAAAGAAGGGAATTCTGTCCCTACAATAGAACTAAGCTGAATCCCTACGATGAAACGGGGAACCTGATCCTGCGACCAGACCCGCTAAAGTCCTCAGCTAGTCTGAACGAAGACCTATAGTTGCGAGGGAGGAATCCCTACAAGATCTAGGGACTGGGAGAAAAGGTGGACACCTCCTAACAGAAATTGTAGCAGGGATAATTAAACAGAAAACAAAATACTTTGAGATCCTAACATCAAGCAAAACTGACTGAGTAAGGCACCTAAGCACCTGGCTAGCTTAACAGTAGATAATACAATGAAGTCAAGCAAAGCCAGAAGGGCGGAGCCAGAATAAATAGGGAAAAAAGGTCATGTGACCTGCAAACTGAAACAAAACCTAACAAGAGGGTTCTAACACCCATGGCAGGGACAATACCTTTCCCTCACTGCCCATTGGGTCAATGTTGTGGAGCCGGGTACTGATCTTGCGAGTGGCGCTGTACGTGTTCTGCCAACTACAAGGATTGCAGGAATCAAGTCTGTACACATTGACTCCTCCTCCTACTCCAGTTCCTCAGAATCATCGCTGCAGGAGCCGTCACGGTCTACCTCCACATGCACCCGTGAACGGTTACCTGTTGCGACCGATATGAGCACAGCCGTGTCCAAACGTCAACAGGCCGTCCTGAAATTAATTTCCATGGGGAATCTAAGCCACACAGCGCAGGAGCTCTGGAATGCCATCAAGCAGGAGAGCGACGTGTGGTTTTTGGCAGCGAATCTCCAGCCAGGCTTGGTAGTGTGTGACAATGGCCGAAATCTGGTGGCAGCTCTGGGCCTTGGCAACCTCACTCACATACCATGTCTGTCACATGTGCTCAACTTGGTCGTGCAGAGGTTTTTGAGGGACTATCCGGATCTTGATGCACTGCTGCACAAGGTCCGCCTAGAGTGCGCTCACTTGCGACGTTCCAGCATGGCCAGATCGCTGATTGCAGCTCTGCAACGCAGATTTCGCCTTCCTGAACATCGCATCATATATGACGTACCCACCAGGTGGAATTCCACGTTACATATGTTGGAGCGGTTGTGTGAGCAGTAGCCAACAGTATTGGAGTATCAGCTGCATCAGGCGCAATCAACTCGCAATTTGCGCCGTTCACACTTCACCACTACTGACTGGGCCTCTATAATAATAATAAGCTTTATTTATATAGCGCCAACATATTCCGCAGCGCTTTACAGTTTAACAGTTTCAGAACACAAGTCATAAGTAACAACGTTAACAATACAATAATTAAAGCAATATAAGCCGCCCCTGCTCGTGACAGCTTACAATCTACAATGAGGTGGGGAATACAAAGTACAGGTGTTTATATACAATGGTGTATTTACAATGATGGTCCAGCCATTTTGAGGGAGTGATGGATGGATGGAGATAGTGAATGGGCTACACACACAGACTTACACATAGAATGACTTTGATTAGTGAATGTGATAGGTCGCTCTGAACAAATGTGTTTTGAGGGAGCGCCTGAAACCATGCTAATTGCGGATAGTCCTAATTTCTTGGGGTACAGCATTCCAGAGGATTGGCGCAGCACGGGAGAAGTCTTGTAGTCGGGAGTGGGAGGTACGGATTAGTGCAGAGGTTAGTCGAAGGTCGTTTGCAGAGCGCAGCAGTCGGTTAGGTCGATAGATAGAAATGAGGGAGGAGATGTAGGGGGGTGCTGCACTGTGGAGAGCTTTGTGGGTGACAACCAGTACTTTGAATTGGATACTATAATGAATGGGCAGCCAGTGTAAAGACTGGCGAAGGACTCTATGAAGGACATCTGCCACGTTTTGCGTGCGTTTGATGAGTCAACGCGGATGGCGAGTGCAGATGATGCACTAGTCAGCCTGACTGTCCCCCTTATCTGCCTGCTTCAAAAAACAATGCAAGCACTAAGGGATGAGGTTTTGGAAGAGGTGGAGGATGAGGAGTCACAAATTCCGTCACCTTCTGGACAGTCAGCGCAACGTGGTTCCTCACAAAGGGCTGGGCAGGGCTCACTTTGTGAGGAGGATGAGGAGGAGTCAATGGAGGAGGAAGACATCGCTCCAGAGGGAGGTACACAAATCTCTAGTCAGTATGTATAGCGAGGGTGGGGTGATGCAGAGCAGGCAGAGATGACGCCTCTTGCAGGGGACAGCGTTTCTTGGCCAGTTGGGAGTCTGCAGCACATGGTTGATTTCATGCTGCAGTGCCTGAGAAACGACCGCCGCATCGCCCACATTCTCACCACGTCTGACTATTGGGTGTCCACCCTCCTAGACCCTCTCTACCGGGACAACTTACAAAGCCTCATCACACCGTTGAACCGGGAGCGTAAAATGCGGGAGTACCAAGACACACTGGTGCAATCCATAATGTTCTCCATTCCAGCCGAGAGCACTGCTGCTACTACTGCTTTATAAAGCAGCTCTGTGCGTCGAGGCAGTGGAGACAGCTCTGCAACAAGAGGGAGCACAAGCAGCGCCTCTGCACAGGGCAAGATGTTATGATTTGGTAGCTGAGGAGAGCAGGCAAAAAAGGCAATACACCAGAGAGGTTGGAATCTATGGGATTGCAGTACCCTGACTAACCACCACAATTAAAGGCAGCCGTGGAGCGTACCTACGTTGGTCCTAGACGCCTCGTCACAGCCTGAGAAGCTAACTACACCTAAAGATAGAAAGAGGAAAGCTATCTGCCCCGGAGCAGATCCACAAAAAACATAGAAAGCCCCCAAACATGTAATGGCGGTTAGACAAGAAGAAATACTGACACAGACAGAAAATAGTATGAGCAAACGTTGGGGCTCAAACTTCATAAATAGAAAAGGATAGGAAGGGCACTTTATGCAATCACAGAAAACCCTGAACAGTACCAACTCTACTAATTACAAAAACACCTGAGATGACACGACCTCTAGCACCTAAATTAGTTCTCTGGTGTAACAAAAACTAAACAGCAGCCACAGAAAAAAGTGAATAAGGAAAATGAACAAACAACAGTGGCTGAACTAAACTGAGAGGAGCACAAGCCCCCCAAGGGGACCCGGCAGACCCCCACAGAAGTGCAGGACAAAATGCCAAAAAAAAAACACAAAAAACTAAAAGAAGAAAATGTCTTATCTGTTAGAAAAAGATGCAGGCACGAAACAGCAAGCTACAAAGTGTACAGGAATCAAAGATGAGACCAGAACAATTGATCACCGTCAACCCTGTTGGGAGGGAACCTCCCTTATATAACACCAGTCAGTAACACCTGATCTCCAATCTTCACAATCTTCATTGGATAGTTCAGTACTGTTTGTAACCACCAGAGGGAGCTTCTGCTCAGAATTCATTTCTAGCACATTCACAACAGCAAGACCAGTATGTTCCAAATGTGGCGAAGTTTTGTGGCAGCGCCATCAATGTCTACACCATCCGAGACGGCTCCAGTCAGCAGGAGGCAAAGTTTCCGTAAGATGGTGACAGACTACAGGTCTTGGCCTCTCAGTGTACTCCCAGATGGCTCTTCCCCATTCAAGTTTTGGGTCTCTAAGCTGGATACTGGCCAGAGCTTAGCCAGTATGCATTGGAGGTGCTGGCTTGCCCTACTGCCAGTGTATTATTGGAGCGCTTCTTTAGTGCTGCAGGTGGTGTACTAACAGACCGTAGCATGCGACTATCCTCCGATAATGTAGACCGGCTTACTTTTCAGAAAATGAACAAGGCATGGATCTCGCATGAATTTGCCTGTCCGGTTTCAGATTAAATAACTGGTTGGCAACGTTATCCATGTCTCCTGTTATGTTCATCTTTCTACCACCTGAACTCTATTGCCTGGGCTACAACACTGCCAGTTGCTGCTCAGAAGTGTTGGATGCACAGATCAAAACAATCGCTGATGTGTTTGTGGGGTTCAGTAACGCCTGCTGTTCCCCTGCTGTGTGTCCGGCAAAAATTACTGCTAGGTAGCTACACATGTTGAAAAAAACATGACATGTTAAAGTGGCTACTGCTACACATAGATAAGAGGCTACACCCTTATTTCTAAGCTGTAAATAAGTGAAACGTCACCTTTGAAACCATAAAATTATTAGTCTTTGTCACAAATCTGTAACAAAATAATTGTGACATATTACTGCAGATATCCACATGTCGAACACAAATGCTAACACAAAAGCCTACTTATGCTATAGGGTACTGATGGTGAACCTTGTCACTCCATAACTTAGACAAATCCAACTCACATCATGCCTCAAATGCTGCAATGTTGGAAGTGCATAATGTGGGTTGAACTTTGACAACAGCTGCAATGCGAAGGTTAGCCTTCAGTGTTATTGGCTTTTAAATAAAAGCATACAAGTAAATTTAATAATCCATTGTTGATTAAGGGACGTGATGAACACCTGTAATATTGTGCAAACAATGGATGTAGGACTAGTCCTCTTCAACATTACTTATATTTGTGTCATTTCAAAAAATACATATTTAATTACAAATTTAACAACCCATATCATAAAGGTCCATCATGTAAAAATGAGAATCGGTAACAAAACTCATGCATTACCTTGATAAAGTCAATAGTGCATAGTCACAATAGCTAAATATATACCTGCAAGTTTTGCTGAAACAACGACAATTGATAGAAAAGGTGAATGATATCTAGTTATCAGACTGAATAGCGACACCTGTACAATGTCGATATAATACTGTACCTTAACAAAAAGGCTGTTTGCAACCAATGTATTATATACGGATGGAAGCGCATCACACTAATAGATTTGAGGTATTTGAAATAGAATGGAGCAGCACCAATTAGAGAAAAATGTCAAGGATGAGGCAGTGAGACACGCTCAGCAGAGTACAAGCAGCAGTGGTTGAAGAACTAACTGGAGCGTGATCTGCACTCCAAAAATGAAAACCTCTGACTACAGTAAACACTGCACACAACTGTTCAGTAGCTGTGAAAGGCCCGTTTGTGTACTTCTATATTGTTTGCAACCAATGTATTGGATACGGATGGAAGCACGTCACACTAATAGATTTGAATTATTTGAAATAGAATGTAGCAGCAACAATTAGAGAAAAATGTCAAGGATGAGGCAGTGAGACACGCTCAGCAGAGTACAAGCAGCAGTGGTTGAAGAACTAACTGGAGCGTGATCTGCACTCAAAAAAAAAAAAACTCACAGACTAGAGTGAACACTGCACACAACTGTTCACTATCTCTGAAAGGCTCCTTTGTGCACTTCTATAGTGTTTGCAACCAATGTATTGGATACGGATGGAAGCACGTCACACTAATAGATTTCATTTTTTTTAAATAGAAAGGAGCAGCACCAATTAGAGAAAAATGTCAAGGATGAGGCAGTGAGACACGCTCAGCAGAGTACAAGCAGCAGTGGTTCAAGAACTAACTGGAGCGTGATCTGCACTCAAAAAAAAAAAACTCACAGACTAGAGTGAACACTGCACACAACTGTTCACTATGTCTGAAAGGCTCCTTTGTGTACTTCTATAGTGTTTGCAACCAATGTATTGGATACGGATGGAAGCACGTCACACTAATAGATTTGATTTTTTTTTAAATAGAATGGAGCAGCACCAATTAGAGAAAAATGTCAAGGATGAGGTAGTGGGACACGCTCAGCAGAGTACAAGCAGCAGTGGTTCAAGAACTAACAGGAGCGTGATCTGCACTCAAAAAAAAAAAAAAAACTCACAGACTAGAGTGAACACTGCACACAACTGTTCACTATCTCTGAAAGGCTCCTTTGTGTACTTCTATAGTGTTTGCAAGCAATGTATTGGATACAGATGGAAGCACGTCACACTAATAGATTTCATTTTTTTTAAATAGAATGGAGCAGCACCAATTAGAGAAAAATGTCAAGGATGAGGCAGTGAGACACGCTCAGCAGAGTACAAGCAGCAGTGGTTCAAGAACTAACTGGAGCGTGATCTGCACTCAAAAAAAAAAAACCTCACAGACTAGAGTGAACACTGCACACAACTGTTCACTATCTCTGAAAGACTCCTTTGTGTACTTGTATAGTGTTTGCAACCAATGTATTGGATACGGATGGAAGCACGTCACACTAATAGATTTCCTTTTTTTAAATAGAATGGAGCAGCACCAATTAGAGAAAAATGTCAAGGATGAGGCAGTGAGACACGCTCAGCAGAGTACAAGCAGCAGTGGTTCAAGAACTAACTGGAGCGTGATCTGCACTCAAAAAAAAAAAAACCTCACAGACTAGAGTGAACACTGCACACAACTGTTCACTATCTCTGAAAGGCTCCTTTGTGTACTTGTATAGTGTTTGCAACCAATGTATTGGATACGGATGGAAGCACATCACACTAATACATTTCCTTTTTTTAAATAGAATGGAGCAGCACCAATTAGAGAAAAATGTCAAGGATGAGGCAGTGACACACGCTCAGCAGAGTACAAGCAGCAGTGGTTCAAGAACTAACTAGAGCGTGATCTGCACTCAAAAAAAAAGCCTCACAGACTAGAGTGAACACTGCACACAACTGTTCACTTTCTCTGAAAGGCTCCTTTGTGTACTTCTATAGTGTTTGCAACCAATGTATTGTATACGGATGGAAGCGCGTCACACTATAATTTCTACTGAATGGAGCAGCAAGAATTACACTAAAGAAAAAAAAAGAGTCTGTGAGTGACACGTGCAGATGCCTACAAACAGCGTTGGATGCAGAGCAAACTGCAGCGTCACCTGCACTCTCACACACACACCTTGCACAGAGCTGTTAAAACAACACTGCAAGGCAAAAGGAAGCTTTACAGAGCGGTTGGTAAACTAGCCTGCCTAAAGCACAGTACACAAAATCGCAATCTCTAACTGTCCCTTAGAGTCAGCAGAGCAGCGTTCTGTCCCTAACTGAATTCACAGCACAGTGACGCTAAAATGTCGGCGGCGCCTTTTATAGTGCATTCTGACATAATTTCAGCATCCAATCACAGCCACGCCATTAGTTAACATGACCGCAGCATTACATGATGTGCCCACACTTCTTAGGATTCCTCATTGGCTGACTTAAATCACATTGCCTCTCAAAGAATTATGGGAACTTCCGATTCCTGTATACGATATATGAAAAATATCGGAACTAAGTATCGGAATTCCAATACAGCGAATATCGACCGATACCCGATACTTGCGGTATCGGAATGCTCAACTCTAGTGGACAGTAAACACACCTACAGTGCCCATTTCAACTACATCAATTCTTATTACTTAAGCTTTTCAACCTTAATTTACTTTAGAATAATAGTAATGCATTGAAAACTGGGGGATATTTGGCTAAAGTTGTGGGGGGGCAGTGCTGGCTCCAGGTTTTCGTGGGCCCCGGACCGAAGAGTCTCAGTGGGCCCTTTTAACACATACCACAATTCATGATGCTCCGTTACGGCAGAGAAATATAGGTATAGTACAATGCCAAATACTTCGCTTCTTACATTACATGAGTGATATCTATTTTAAATTCTACAATAGCTCAAAAAATGGACAGTACAGTCCTCCATACAGTATTATGGGCACCACATAGTGCTCCATACAGAATAATGAGCCCCATATATTGCTCTATACAGAATAATGAACCCCATATATTGCTCAATACAGAATAGGCTCCATATTATGCTCCATATAGAATAGGCCCCATATGTGCTCCATATGATCCTCCATATTTAAAGGGCCCAATATGATGCCCCATAAATAATGAACCCCATATGATGCTCTAGTATATGATGGGCCCCATATATGATGCTCCATATATAATGGTCTCCATGTGATGCTCCATATATATTGTGCCCCATATGATGCGCCATATATAATGGGCCCCATATGATGCTCCAGTATATGATGTGCCCCATGGATGATGCTCCAGTGTGTATTGGGCCCTATATATGATGCTCAAGTGTATGATGGGTCCCATATATAATTCTCCAGTGTATAATGCTCCCCATATATTGCTCCAACCATTAAAAAAAATGAATTACCTCTCCTTGCTGGGAACTGCTCTACTCTGGACTCCTCAGCATCGCCATCTTCCAGCTCTCTGCACTGTGACTGTTCAGGCAGAGGGCGTACAGATGTGACGTCATCACGCTCTCTGACCTGAATGTCACTGTCAGAAAACTCGAAAGACGTCACAGCGGTGGAGCAGGGAGAGGTAAGTATAGCAAGTGCTGGGGCCCTGAGCTAGTGGGGGGTGCACACTTGTGGGTCCCGGTAACTGGCACATGGCCCCTCATAATACGACGGTGTCTCTGATGGCGAATGGGCCCCCCCACCTGCTCACAGCACCGGCACTTGCCCGGGTGCGCCAGGTACTGATGCCGGCCCTGGGGGGGGTACAGCCCAGTTAGGGAGCTGGAAAAACTGGCATATGTTGAGGTGTAGGCTGGACGTTCAGCAGCTGCAAATGGAGGAATTGGAGAAGACAGAGGAGAAAGGAGGACAAAGCGAGCCATTTTGCTGGCAACCTATGTGTCATCAGGGGAAAGTGGTACAAAATCCTTTGAAACCCAGGCATGGTTCATTTTAATGAAGGTGAGATCATCAACATTTTGGGTCGACAGCAGGGTCCTTCTTTCTGTCAGGATTGATCCAGCAGCACTGAAGACTCTTTCTGATAGCACACTACCAGCAGGGCAAGCGAGCTCCTGTAAGGCATGTTGTGCCAATTCCGGCCAGGTGTCCAGTTTACAGGCCCAGTAGTCAAATGGGAATGAACTGTGAGGGAGAACATAGATAGGGGAGGAAAGGTAATTTTGAACCATAGTTGACTACTATTGTCTCCTGTCTGTTGCAATCGATTCAGTATTACCAGTCGTGTGAGCGGTACTCGAGAAATCAGACAACAACATGTTCATGAATCCCCTGTCTCCAATGCCACTTCGGCTGTGTGCACCACGAACACCTCTTCTATTTGGCCCAATACGGCTCGTGGTAGAAACTGCACCGCTGCTGTGTGCTGGGAATGCCTCTAACAAACGGTTTACCAGAGTTGCTTGTTTGTTCGCCAATATTAGCTCTAGGTTCTCCTGTAGCATGACGTTCTGTAATTTGCCTTTATAGCGTGGATCGAGGATGCTGGCCAACCAGTAGTCGTCATCCTTCATAATTTTGGCAATGCAGGGGTCCCTTTTTAGGATCCGCAAGACATAATCACACATGTGTAGACTGTGAGCCCTCGCGGGCAGGGTCCTCTCTCCTTCTGTACTTGTGTGTCCCTTGTCTAGCACGTTTATTGTACCTGTCTATATTTTCCCTTTTCATATGTAAAGCGCCATGGAATAAATGGCGCTATATAAATGTGTAATAATAATAATAATAATGTGGGCCAATGTTCCAGGTGTCAATGATGCACTGCCAGTGGTGGGTGGAGGAGTACTTTCTGCCAAATCCACATCCCTCCATTCACACACAAACCCTGTAACTGACCTTGGCAAGCCAACATTTTCTTTTGCCGCCTGAGAAGCATCATCCTTCCCAAATCATCCCCCTCATCCTCATCCTCCTCCTCTTCCTCTTCTTCCTATATCTCGTCCAGGACAGTTCTCTGAGCAGACAATGCCTGACTGTCATGAAGGCTTCCCTCCTCCTCCTCTGCAGACGCCTGATCCTTAATGTGCATCAAAGTTTGCATGAGCAGACGCATAAGTGGGAGGCTCATGCTTATGATGGCATCGTCTGCGCTTACCAGCCATGCGCATTCCTCAAAAAACTGAAGGACTTTACAGAGGTCTTTCAGCTTTGACCACTGCACACCCGACAACTCCATGTCCGCCCTCAAACTGCCTGCCTGTGGATCCTCCCACAAATGCATTACAGACTGCCTCTTTTCGCACAGCCTCTCAACCATGTGCATGGTGGAGATTCCACCTTGTTGCAACGTCTATGATTAGGCGGTGCTTGGGGAGGTGGATCGATCACTGCAGCCTCTGCATTCGACTGGAGTCTATGGGCGAGCGACGGATGTGTGAGCACAGTCTTCGCACCTTATGGAGCAGGGCTGTTAACTCCGGATAATTATTTATGAAGCACTGCTCCACCAGGTTCAAGGTGTGAGCCAGGCAAGGTATGTGTCTGAGTTTTGCCAAGGCTATGGCCACCACAAAATTACGGCCGTTATCACTGACTACCTTGCCTGGCTCAAGATGTAGACTGCCCAGCCATGACTCAGTTTCTTGCTGCAAGTAGTCAGCCAGTACCTCCGCGGTGTGTCTGTTGTCGTCCAAAGACATCATCTGAACGAAGACCTATAGATGTGAGGGAGGGATCCCTACAAGGACTAGGGACTGGGAGAAAAGATGGACACCTCCTAACAGAAGTTGTAGCAGCAAAAGGCAAAATAAAGAACATAGAACATAGAGGTCAGAAGACCAAGCAAAAACTGTCTGAGTTAGGTAACAAAGCACCAGGCTAGCTTAAGAGTATAAGTTACAATGAAGTCCAGCAAAGCCAGAAGGGTGGAGCTGGATTAAATAGATAAAAAAAACCTAACAGGAGAGTTCTAACAGTACCCCCCCTTCTAAGAGGATCCAATAGGATCAGGCTTATCCGGAAACCTCTTGTGAAACGCTCTGACAAGTCTGGACGCAGAAACATCATCCGCCCTCATCCATGAGTTATCCTCGGGTCCGAAACCCTTCCAAGCGACGAGATACTGCAAACTCCCTCTATACCGTCTAGAACAGGGGTGGGCAATTCATTTTGCCAGGGGGCCGCATGAGAAATTGGGATGGTTTTAGAGGGCCGGACTAATATAATTAACTCTGTTCTACCCAATACTGTATATATACATATATATATTATATATATATATATATATATATATATATATAATATATACTGTATACTGTATATATACATACCTGCCCATTATCATCATCTTCTCCCCATCATCATCAATGCCTGCCCATCATCATCATCATCTTCTCCCCATCATAAATGCCTGCCCATTATCATCAATACCTGCCCATTATCATCATCTTCTCCCCATCATCATCAATGCCTGCCCATCATCATCATCATCTTCTCCCCATCATCAATGCCTGCCCATTATCATCAATACCTGCCCATTATCATCATCTTCTCCCCATCATCATCAATGCCTGCCCATCATCATCATCATCTTCTCCCCATCATAAATGCCTGCCCATTATCATCAATACCTGCCCATTATCATCATCTTCTCCCCATCATCATCAATGCCTGCCATCATCATCATCATCTTCTCCCCATCATCAATGCCTGCCCATTATCATCAATACCTGCCCATTATCATCATCTTCTCCCCATCATCAATGCCTGCCCATTATCATCAATACCTGACCATTATCATCATCTTCTCCCCATCATCATCAATGCCTCCCCATTATCAGCAATGCCTGCCCATCATCATCTTCTCCCCATTATCAATGCCTGCCCATTATCATCAATGCCTGCCCATTATCATCATCTTCTCCCCATCATCATCAATGCCTCCCCATTATCAGCAATGCCTGCCCATCATCACACACAGACAGCACAAAGCACTCTCTCACATACATACACACACACACACACATACACACACAAAGCACCGCACTACATAGACACAGACACACACAGAGACACGTCTTACCTGTCCAGCGTCCCCGCTCTCTGACACAGCCGGCCGCTGAATGATGACGTAATTCAGCGGCCGGCTGTGAGAGGAAGCGCCGGTGGAGCCCGGAGCTGCAGCAGCGGAGGCACGGGAGAGGTAAGTATTGTGCCAGCTGATGCCGGGGCCCTGAGACTGCCGGAGCGCCTCTGCGGGCCGGTCACTGACAGCCGGCGGGCCGGATGCGGCCCGCGGGCCGCCCCTTGCCCGGGTCTGGTCTAGAATTTAGAATGCGAGAAATTTCATATTCCCCGTCCTCCACCACCAGGGGAACAGTGGCAGCGGAGTCTCCATCCGACACATCAGCTCTTTTCAACAGAGAAACATGAAACACTGGATTAAACTTCCAGGAGGTAGGAACCTCCAACCTAACAGCCGATTGATTAACAACCTGAAGCAACTTAAAGGGCCCTACAAACTTGGGACCCAATTTTTTAGAAGGATCCTCAACCTCAGATTCTTAGAGGATAACCAAACCATGTCACCAATAGCAAACAAAACCTCTTGCCGTTTCCTTTCAAAGTACCCTTTAGATTTTCTGTTAGCCTCCTGAAGATTACCACGCACATCCGTCCAAACTCTCTCCAAATCACCAGAAAAATTTTCCTCTTCAGGCACGGCCGATACCAATTTGGAGAATGACCCAAATGACGGATGTCTCCCAGTACAACAAAAAAAAGGCGAACAACCAGCAGAGGAGGATGTATGATTGTTAAGAGCAAATTCAGCAAGTGGCAGAAACTCAGACCACCCCTCTTGATTGTCTGCCACAATACAACGCAAGAACTGCTCAACATCCTGGTTTTTCCTTTTTGTCTTGCCATTAGACTCAGGATGATATCCGGATGAAAACGACAAATGAACACCCAACCTGTCACAAAAAGCGTGCCAAAAACGAGCCACGAACTGAGGTCCCCTATCAGAAACAATGTCAGTAGGAACACCATGTAGTCTGACAATTTCCTTGACAAAGGTCTTAGCGAGAGTCTTAGCGCAGGGCAGTTTGATGAAAGGAACCAAGTGACACTTCTTGCTAAAACGGTCCACGACCACCCAGATGACAGTGAAACCCTTAGAGGGGGGAAGGTCAGTAATAAAGTCCATAGCCAAATGTGTCCAAGGTGCATTAGGAACCTCCAGAGGGCAAAGCAACCCCGCAGCAGAAGTATGTGAAGACTTAGATCTAGCACACTCAGTACACTGACGCACCCACTTAATGATTTCCTTCTGCCATCCGGGGCCACCGAAAACTGCGACCCACAAGTCTCTTGGTCTCAGAGATTCCAGGATGACCTGCCAACTGAGACTCATGACACTCCACAAACAAATCTCTCCTAAAGGTCCCAGGCACCAACAACCTCCCATGAGGAGTGTTAGATGGGGCATTCTCCTGTGCTTTAAGAATCTCATCTTCCAACACAGAGTCCAAAGCAGAAATCACAACCCCTTCTTGTAAAATGTTCTCCTCCTCCTCAGTACCAATCATGGGAGAAAAACTGCGAGACAAAGCATCAGCTTTCACATTCTTAGTACCTGGGATGTAAGTGACAGAAAAATTAAACCGCGAGAAAAACAGTGCCCATCTAGCCTGATGGGCATTCAAGCGTTTGGCAGCATCCAGATAGATCAGATTTTTATGATCCGTGAAAACCTGAACGGGAAATTCAGCACCTTCCAAGAGATGCCGCCAATGTTCAAATGCGAGTTTAATGGCCAATAATTCCCGATTACCAATATCATAATTCAGTTCAGTCTCAGAAAAAATTTTTGAAAAAAAAGCACAAGGATGCACTCCATCCGTGCTTTCCTGAGACAACACCGCGCCGACCCCCACAGAAGAAGCATCAACCTCAACCAAAAAAGGTTTAGTCACATCAGGCTGCATAAGGATGGGAGCAGAGCTGAACCTCTCCTTTAAATACACAAAAGCTTTAATGGCCTCAGTAGTCCACTGAACCGCATTAGAACCTTTCCTGGTGAGATCGGTCAGTGGTTTGACAATAATAGAAAAATTTTTAATGAATTTTCTATAAAATTGGCGAAACCCAAAAACCTCTGTAACGATTTCAAACCAATAGGCCTAGGCCATTCCTGCACAGCTTGAACTTTCACCGGGTCCATCTCAAAACCTTCGCTGGAGATAATGTAGCCCAAAAAACTAATTCTCTGTACAGCGAACTCACATTTCTCCAGCTTAGCAAAAAGCGAATTGTTCATTAACAACTGTAATACCTCACGCACACTCCGCCAATGAGACTCCAGATCCGGTGAATAAATCAAAAGGTCATCCAAATACACAACCACACTTTTGCCGATCAAAGGTCTAAGGATGTCATTAATAAGATTCTGAAAAAATGCAGGCGCATTGGTAAGACCAAAAGGCATAACCAGATTCTCAAAATGCCCCACAGGAGTGTTAAACGCAGTCTTCCATTCGTCACACTCCTTCATGCGCAACAAATTGTATGCCCCCCGAAGATCAATTTTGGAAAACCACTTGGCCCTCACTAACTGGTTAAACAAATCAGGAATCAATGGCAGTGGGTAAGGATTGCGTACAGTAATTTTATTAATCTCACGAAAGTCCAAACAAGGACGTAAACCGCCATCCTTTTTTTTAACAAAAAAAAATCCAACAGCCACAGGAGACTTAGAAGGTCTAATGTGACCGGCGGCTAAGCTTGTCTGTATGTACTCCTCCAAAGCCTTTCTCTCAGGAATAGTCAAATTAAATAAACGACTTTTAGGAAGAGTCGCTCCAGGGACAAATTCAATAGTACAATCATAGTCTCTATGAGGGGGCAAAATCTGCGATTCCTTCTCAGAAAAAACTTTCCAAAAATCCTGAATAGGTACAGGTAATTCCCCTTTATCCACAGCAGCAATACGCCCGTTACAACATTTGTCATAACACTTGGGGCTCCAGGACTTAATTTCATTGGTAGACCAGTCCAGTACAGGATTGTGTAATTTTAACCAGGTTAACCCCAAAATCACTGGAAAGGGCAAATTATTCAAAACTACCAAATCCAAATTCTCTTGGTGAACACCATTAATAGTGAGAGGAAATTCACAGATCTTGTGAGTAACATTCTTCAAGGGAGAACCATCAACAGAAACCACAGCAATAGGGGATGACAAAGGTTTAGGTTTTAATTTAAGTTTTTCCAAGAATTCCCCATCAATCAAATTCAGAGTGGAACCACAATCGACAAATACCTGAAAATCCATTAATTCTTCCTGAGCAGCAGTAGTAGTGGCAGAAAGAAAAACGCCCTTAGGCCGGCGTCACACACAACGACAAAAAATCGGTCCGTTTTAGACGGTCGATTGTCGGATAAAAATGCAAACATCACACATCCTTCTGGCATCCGATTTTCCTTCAAAGATGCGATTTAGTCGCATGTGTGTGTACCTTGTAACATCCGATTTTCATCCGACTTGCGAGAATTTCTCGCAGGCTTGCAAAACTGACATATAATGGATCCAAAAGAATAGTATTTCAATCACAAAAAAAAGAATAGATATATACACATAGAACACACATATATATATATATATATATATACAGTCATGGCCAAAAGTTTTGAGAATGACACAAATATTAATTTTTACAAAGTCTACTGCTTCACTTTTTCTAATGGCAATTTGCATATACTCCAGAATGTTATAAAGAGTGATCAGCTTAACAGCAATTACTTGCAAAGTCAATATTTGGCTAGAAAATGAACTTTATCCCCCAAAACACATTTCAACATGATTGCAGCCCTGCCTTAAAAGGACCAGCTAACCTCTTTTCAGTGATTCCTCCATTAACACAGGTGTGGGTGTTGATGAGGACATGGCTGGAGATCAATCTGTCATAATTAAGTAAGAATGAGACCACTGGACACTTTAAAAGGAGGCTGGTGCTTGACATCATTGTTTCTCTTCTGTTAACCATGGTTATCTCTAAAGAAACACATGCAGTCATCATTGCAATGCACAAAAATGGCCTAACAGGGAAGAGTATCGCAGCTAGAAAGATTACACCTCAATCAACAATCTAACGCATCATCAAGAACTTCAAGGAGAGAGGTTCCATTGTTGCCAAAAAGGCTCCAGGGCGCCCAAGAAAGACCATCAAGCGCCAGGACCGTCTCTTAAAAGTGTTTCAGCTGCGGGATCGGGCTACCAGAAGTGCAGAGCTTGCTCAGGAATGGCAGCAGGCAGGTGTGAGTGCATCTGCACGCACTGTGAGGCGGAGACTCTTGGAGCAAGGCCTGGCCTCAAGGAGGGCAGCAAAGAAGTCACTTCTCTCCAGAAAAAACATCATGGACAGACTGATATTCTGCAAAAGGTACAGGCAGTGGACTGCTGAAGACTGGGGTAAAGTTATTTTCTCTGATGAATCCCCTTTTCGATTGTTTGTGACATCAGGAAAACGCCTCATTCGGAGAAGACAAGGTGAGCGCTACCACCAGTCTTGTCTCATGCCAACTGTTAAGCATCCTGCATCCTGAAACCATTCATGTGTGGGGTTGATTCTCAGCCAAGGGAATTGGCTCTCTCACAGTCTTGCCTAAAAACACAGCCATGAATAAAGAATGGTACCAGAATGTCCTCCAAGAGCCACTTCTCCCAACCCTCCAAGAGCAGTTTGGCGATCAACAATGCCTTTTCCAGCATGATGGAGCACCTTGCCATAAAGCAAAGGTGATAACTAAATGGCTCAGGGAAAAAAACAGAGATTTTGGGTCCATGGCCTGGAAACTCCCCAGATCTTAATCCCATTGAGAACTTGTCGTCAATCATCAAGAGACGGGTGGTGTAATGTATGTAGTACAGTTCATATAGCGTCTTGTGCTTGGGTGCGATGAAAACACAGGAGTCACAGGTTTGATATAGAAAAGTCCTGTATTACTTCATACAAGTTGGCAGAAATAGTCACACAGTTTGCAGACACAGAAACAGGAGACACAGCAGGCCAGAGTAATCCAAGCTCAGCAATAACTCTCCAATACAGATTCAGGATCTTCTTCTCTGTTACCGTAAGTCCATGCAAACGTGGGTTTTTCAAAGAGCAGGGTTCAGAGTCCACAAGTGCTTCAGAGTTCCTCAGTAGGAATAGCTGGAGTACAAGGTCCAAGGCTTACAGGAGTCAAGTCACAGGTTCACTGCAGGCTAGATTCTGAAGCACTGATTGCTCAGCTGTGGCTGCTTAAGAAGCAAAGGAGAGAATCAGGGCGGGAACATGCAAGCTGGAAACTCCATTTTGACTGAGGGCAAGATAGCTGCAGCAAGACAGAAAGTAAAATGGCTGACGAACAAACTGAGTTTCAGGAATATATACATAGAACCTTACATTACTCCCCCTTAAGGACAACCTCCGGTTGACCTCAGACCAGGCTTGTGTGGGTACCTCTGATGAAACTGACGGAGCAAGCGAGGAGCATTAACGTTATTGACCGGTTCCCATGAGTTGTCCTCCACTGGGTAGCCCTGCCATTTAATCAGATATTGTAACTGATTTCTATACAACCTGGAATCTAAAATCCTTTCCACCACAAATTCTTCCTGACCATCGACTAGCACTGGGTCAGGGCAAGGACAGGAACGTCCAGGAAACGTATTGGGTGTCGCAGCCTTTAGTAGGGATACATGAAAGACAGGGTGGATTCTCATAGTTCTGGGCAGTTGAAGACGACAAGCAACGGCACTTATAATTTTACTGATTTTATAGGGTCCAATGTACTTATGTCCCAACTTAGACGATGGAATCCTTAACTTAAGATTTCTGGTTGACAGCCAGACCAAGTCTCCTACCTTGAAAGCTGGTGCAGGTTTACGAAATTTATCTGCTGCTTTCTTGTACCTTTCTTGAGCCGATTCCAGATTTTCCTTTAGAAGATCCATATTCTTCTGTAAAGACGTGATTCTTTCAGCCACTGCTGGTAAAGGCGTTTCTATGGGAAATCGTGGTAGAATGTTAGGATGATAACCTAGATTAGAGTAAAAAGGAGACTGTTTAGTGGAGGCACTCTGAGAGTTGTTATACGAGAACTCAGCTAATGGAAGTAGATCCACCCAATCATCCTGTAGGTGGCAGATAAAGCAGCGGAGATACTGCTCCAGGGTTTGATTGGTTCGTTCGGTCTGTCCATTAGTCTGGGGATGAAAAGCAGAAGAAAGGTTTACTTTAATGTCCAATGCTGCACAGAAATTTTGCCAAAACCTAGAAGTGAATTGCACCCCTCGATCCGAAATAACCTCATCCGGTACTCCATGTAAGTGAAACACATCTTTAATCATCAAATCTGATGTCTGTTTTGCAGTGGGTAAGCCGACACAAGGGATAAAATGAGCTGCCTTTGTTAGACGGTCAACCACCACTAGAATGGTGTTCTTCCCCTGAGAGGTTGGTAACTCCACAATGAAGTCCATAGAAATGGATCCCCACGGGCGGGACGGGGTGGGAAGAGGCTGTAACAGACCAGTTGGTGAGGAGAGAGGTGTTTTGCATCTTGCACAGACCTCACATGAAGTGACATAATTCAAAACATCCTTCCTGCAAGTGGGCCACCAAAAGAAACGAGAAAGAAATTCCTGTGTCTTTAGAATTCCTCTATGCCCAGCTATCTTGGAATCGTGAATGAGTTGCAATACTCTTAATCTGACTGTTTCAGGAATATACAGACGTTGTCCCTGAATCCACACACCATTCTTAAAGACAAGACTTACGTCCCTTGGGGGTTGTGCCAAAAAGGAATCCGCATGGTATGCTTCCTTGATGTCCTTAAGTAGGTCTTGATTATGAATTACTCCTAGGATTCTAGAGTCAGGAAGAATAGTCTTAGGAGGAGTAATTGGACGTGTCTCTGCTGAGTAAATCCTAGAGAGTGCATCAGCCTTTCCATTGCGCGATCCTGGTCTATAAGAGATGATAAAATTAAATTGGTTTAAGAAAAGATTCCATCGAGCCTGGCGAGGAGTCAGGCACTTAGCCGACCTGATAAACTCAAGGTTACGATGGTCTGTCAGGACGACTATTTGCTGTGCAGCTCCCTGAAGAAGGTGTCTCCATTCTTTGAAGGCGGCAATAATGGCCAACAACTCTCTATTGCCCACATCGTAGTTCCTCTCAGCCGAAGACAACTGCTGGGAAAAGAAGGCACAGGGATGCAAGACATTCTTCTCACCTGTTCTCTGAGAGAGTATAGCTCCAACGGCACAGTCTGAAGCATCCACCTCTATTATGAAGGCAAGCTCGGGGTTGGGATGTACTAGGATAGGTGCAGTGGTAAATTTATCTTTTAGACGGGAAAATGCTTCCTGGGCTTGGGGAGTCCAGGAAAACCTAGACTCTTTCTGGGTAAGTTGAGTGATAGGTGACACTACCTCAGAGAAATTTCTAATGAAACGTCTATAGAAGTTGGCAAACCCGATGAAGCGCTGTACCTCCTTCACATTTCTAGGACTTGGCCAATCCTTGATGGCTTGGGTTTTGCTTCCATCCATACTAATTCCTTGTGTAGACAGTACATACCCCAGAAATTGAATTTCGGTCCTATGGAATTCACACTTTTCAAGTTTGATGTAAAGATGATTTTGTCTTAGACGTTCCAAGACCATTCTCACATGTCCATGATGTTCCTCTGTGGAGTTAGAAAAAATTAGAATATCATCCAAATAAATTACCACGAATGTATCTAGGAGATCCCTGAAGATGTCATTCACTAAGTGTTGGAAAGTGGCTGGGGCGGTACTCAGACCAAAAGGCATAACTAGATATTCAAAGTGTCCATAGCGTGACCTGAATGCAGTCTTCCATTCATCCCCAGGTCTAATACGGACTAAGTTATAGGCCCCACGAAGATCTAGTTTAGAAAAAATTTTGGCATGTCGCACTCTCTCCAATAACTCAGGGATTAAAGGCAATGGATAACGGTTTCTAATAGTAACCTTATTGAGTTCCCTATAGTCTACGCATGGTCTCAGAGATCCATCTTTCTTCTTTACAAAGAAGATGGGTGCACCTGCAGGAGATGAAGAGGGGCGTATGAAGCCCTTGGCTAGATTTTCATCTATGTAATCCTTTAAAGCCTTTAGCTCGGGCCCCGCCAGGGGGTAGATCTTACCAAAAGGTATCTCTGCTCCAGGCAATAATTCAATTGGACAATCATATGGACGGTGAGGAGGAAGCTGGTCAGCGTTCTTCTTGTCACATAAATCCACATAGTCCTGGTATACAGCTGGTAGTTCAGGGACTGACATGATTCCTTTAGGAACAGAGCAAGCTGAAACTTTTGGACTCATCTGTTTCTCTGGAAAGTGTAATTCCTTGGTCTCCCAGTTAATGGTAGGATTCTGAGCCTGCAGCCATGGTAGCCCTAGAATAATGGGAAAGTGGGAGAAGAAATAAGCATAAAGGACAGTTTCTCTTGATGATCTTTACCCATAAGAACCCTCAAAGGCTCTGTTTCCTGATCCACTGGTCCAGAGGTCAGCAGGGAGCCATCCACAGTTTCCATCTGTACTGGAGTAGCCTTCTTCACTGAACGTATTCCCTGTTTCAGAGCAAAGGAGACATCCATAAAATTTCCACTTGCCCCTGAGTCGATCATAGCAGAGCTAGACACCCAAGCTGAGTCAACCCAGAGTTTGATGGAAAGAAAGCAATGAGAATTGTTTTTCTTACAACTCAGCTGGGACACCGCTGAGGAAACTTGAAAAATGGCAGCGTTTACACAGTCAACGTCCTCAGAGGTAACGGAGTTTAAGTCCGAGAAATCAAGATCTGTTGCTGCAGATCTCTCTGGAGCCTGAGGCTCGGACCTGACAGATCCCCTCTCGCAACACTCACAATGAATGAGTGCTGCAGTAGTCTTACGAGAACGGCTGGGGCAGTTTATAATGAAGTGCCCTGACTTACCACAATAGAAACATAGATTCTCCTTAAAACGATGTTCCTTGCGTGCATCACTAACCCGTCATTGTAAAGAGTCTACCTGCATGGGTTCAGGTTCAGGTTCCCGTGTAATCCTACTCAAAGGTTCCTTAGCTGGAGAGGAAGGTAGGAAAAGGTTAGTACGATTGTTTTCGAACCATCTCTCTTGCCTGCGTTCAGTCAGACGAGTATCAATACGGATGCAGTAGTTAATAAAGTCACCTAACACAGTGGGAGGGTCGGCACGAGCAAGTTCATCCTTAATCAGTGGAGATAACCCCTTTCGAAAAATAGATTTTTTGGCGGAACTGTCCCATGTGGTATCAAGGGCCCATCTCCTGAAATCCAAGGCATATTCAGCTACCGAGTGCTTACCTTGGCGCAAAGCTAACATGGCTGCTTCAGCTGTTGCACCTCGATTGGGGTCATCAAACACCTGCCCCATGGCTGAAATAAAATCATCAAGGTGATTCAAACAATCATCCTCAGTCTCAATCAGAGGGTTTGCCCACATTAAAGCCTTGTTGGTAAGCAACATAATTATAGTAAGCACCTTAGATCGTTCAGTGGGAAATTGTGAAGCATGTGCAGAAAAAAAAAGATTGCATTGATTAATAAATCCCCTGAATTTCTCACGTTCACCGCCAAAACGAAAAGGGGGCAACTTGGGAATCCCAGCACTCGGGGCTACGGCAGGAGCCTGGACTCGCCCCTCTAGAACCACAATCCTGGCTCGCAAATCCTGGGTAGTCTGTCCAACCACTTGCAAATTGTGATTATTGAGGTCCTGTAGATTTGTAAAACGGGTCTTTATATTCTGCAAATCTGCAAGGATATTATCAGTCACTCCGCAAAGTTCCTTAATGCGGGCCTCCATTTTCCAGATCTTTTAAGACAGGATTACTGGAAGAAGTGGAGAGAAAAAAAAACAATAGTGTTCACCTGTGGCAACACTGCAGAGAGAAAAAAAAATTAAGGGAACTGCTCACCTGGAATGGTTGTGAGAAGTCACAACCACTATCATCACAGAAAGTTTCAACCAGACATCTGATATCCAGAGTTACAGCAGACAAAAAAGAGAAAGGGAAAAAAAAAAAAAAAAAACAATAGTGTTTACCTGTGGTAACACTGCAAAAAGAAAAAACTTAAGGGAATTGCTCACCTGGAATGGTTGTGAGAAGTCACAACCACTGTCATCACAGAAAGTACAACCGGACGTCTGATATCCACAGTACAGCAGACACAGCCTTCCAGACCCAGCAGACACTAACGTTTTGGCTTCAGAATCTTGTAATGTATGTAGTACAGTTCATATAGCGTCTTGTGCTTGGGTGCGATGAAAACACAGGAGTCACAGGTTTGATATAGAAAAGTCCTGTATTACTTCATACAAGTTGGCAGAAATAGTCACACAGTTTGCAGACACAGAAACAGGAGACACAGCAGGCCAGAGTAATCCAAGCTCAGCAATAACTCTCCAATACAGATTCAGGATCTTCTTCTCTGTTACCGTAAGTCCATGCAAACGTGGGTCTTTCAAAGAGCAGGGTTCAGAGTCCACAAGTGCTTCAGAGTTCCTCAGTAGGAATAGCTGGAGTACAAGGTCCAAGGCTTACAGGAGTCAAGTCACAGGTTCACTGCAGGCTAGATTCTGAAGCACTGATTGCTCAGCTGTGGCTGCTTAAGAAGCAAAGGAGAGAATCAGGGCGGGAACATGCAAGCTGGAAACTCCATTTGACTGAGGGCAAGATAGCTGCAGCAAGACAGAAAGTAAAATGGCTGACGAACAAACTGAGTTTCAGGAATATATACATAGAACCTTACAGGTGGACAAACAAAAACCTAAAAATTCTGACAAAATGAAAGCATTGATTGTGCAAGAATGGACTGCTATCAGTCAGGATTTGGTCCAGAAGTTGATTGAGAGCATGCCAGGGAGAATTGCAGAGGTCCTGAAGAAGAAGGGTCAACACTAGGGTTGAGCATTCCGATACTGCAAATATCGGGTATCGGCCGATATTGGCTGTATCGGAATTCCGATTCCGAGTTCCGATATTTTCGTCATATCGGATACCGGAATCTGGATTGTCACTGTCACTGTCAGTGTCCGTCTGTCGGGTCTGTCAGGAGTCAGCGGCACTTACCTGGCAGAAGATCTCCGGCGGTCACGTCCTGGACTGCTTGATGGCCGCAATCTTCTTTCCCCGGCGGTCACATGCAGTATCTCGCGATAACTGCAGTGACTGCTGGGTAATCCCGGCCGTAAAGCAGTCAGTCCGATGACGTCACCGCCGGGGAAGCAGGTAATCAGCTGTGCTGCGTTGCGATGACAGGCTCTGCCTGTCATTGCGATGTAGCAGAGTTGGATCGTCGTGGGACTGTCGTTATGGACTGCGTCGGACAGGTGGTATACTGTTGGTTTGTTTTTTTTTCTTTTTTTACAGGAGATCGATGGCGTCGCAGGAATGAGAGTACAATAAAAGAAATGAAAACTGTGTTGTCTCTTTTATTTCATTAAAATACTTTTTTCTTGCTGTGTTTTTTTTTACACATTTAATAACTTTGGGATTAATAATGGATCGGTGTCTTATTGACACCTCTCCATTATTAACCGGGCTTATTGTCACCGTGCAATCAACGGTGACATTAACCCCTTATTACCCCGCTTGCCACCGCTACAGGGCAAGTGGGAAGAGCCGGGTAAAGTGCCACAATTGGCACATCTTTTGATGCGCCAAATGTGGGGCTGCTGTAGCCTGGTATTATCAGGCTGTTGAGGGCCAAAATCCATGGGCCTTGACAGTCTTTTAATACCAGGCCGCAGCAGTCTGCATTTTACTTGGCTGGTTAACAAAAATAGGGGGACCCCTACGCCGTTTTTTTTTCGAGGGGATCCCCTATTTTTGTTAACCAGCCAAGCTAAGCAGACTGCTGTGGCCTGGTATTATCAGGCTGGCAAGGTCCATGGATATTGGATCCTTACCAGCCTGAAAAACCAGGCCTCAGCGGTCTGCTTCATCTGGCTGGTTAACAAAAATAGGGGGGACCCCACGCCAATTTTTTTTCGAGGGGATCCCCTATTTTTGTTAATCAGCCAAGATATGCAGACTGCTGTGGCCTGGTATTATCAGGCTGGCAAGGTCCATGGATCTTGGCTCCTTAACAGCCTGAAAATCCAGGCCTCAGCGGTCTGCTTCATCTGGCTGGTTAACAAAAATAGGGGGGACCCCACGCCAATTTTTTTCGAGGGGATCCCCTATTTTTGTTAATCAGCCAAGATATGCAGACTGCTGTGGCCTAGTATTATCAGGCTGGCAAGGTCCATGGATCTTGGCTCCTTAACAGCCTGAAAATCCAGGCCTCAGCGGTCTGCTTCATCTGGCTGGTTAACAAAAATAGGGGGGACCCCACGCCATTTTTTTTTCGAAGGGAACCCCTATTTTTGTTAATCAGTTCCCTCTGACGTCACTGATTGTGTCCCTGGCTGACCTGAAGTGAAAGTGGAAAGCAATCAATTAAGCTTTCCACTTAAGGGCCCGTCTCACATAGCGATATCGCTACCGAGATCGCTGCTGAGTCACTAGTTTTGTGACGCAGCAGCGAGCTCACCAGCGATATCGCTGTGTGTGACATTCAGCGACGATCAGCCCCCCTGCTGGGTATCGCTGATCGTCGCTGAAATGTCAGGACCTTTTTTTGATCGCTGGTTTCCCGCTGACAGGCACACATCGCTGCGTGTGACAGGCGGGAGACCAGCGATCCGCTGGTAACCAAGGTACACAGCGGGTTTCCAGGCGCGGGGCTGTGCCTAGAAACCCGCTGTGTACCTTGGATACCAGTGCCCTGATGCAGGGAGCTGGTATCCAAGGTACACAGCGGGTTTCCAAGCGCTGCGCGGTGCCTGGAAACCCGCTGTGTACCTTGGTTACCAGCGGATCGCTGGTCTCCCGCCTGTCACACGCAGCGATGCGTGCCTGTCAGCGGGAGACCAGCGATCAAAAAAAGGTCCTGACATTTCTGCGACGATCAGCGATACCCGGCAGGGGGGCTGATCGTCGCTGAATGTCACACACAGCGATATCGCTGGTGAGCTCGCTGCTGCGTCACAAAACTAGTGACTCAGCAGCGATCTCGGTAGCGATAAGCGATGTTACCCGCAGTGTCGCTGTCCCAGATCGCTGTCTGAGCTGCCTGTTTGGCAGCTCAGCAGCGATCATGTAGCGATACACCAGCGATCCTGACAAGTGCATATCGTTGTCGGGATCGCTGGTGTATCGTTATGTGACACCCAGCCTTTACTCTCCTGTCAGGCAGGAGAGGAACTCATTCATTTGGGGTTTACTGTGAGGCTGCAGCATTAGCTGTGGTCCCTGCAGTAAACATTAACCCTTTCTGAAGGATTACACCGTGGGACCTGACTGTGCATGGGATAGGTAAGAATAATTTTGCTTTTTTATTTTATTTTTATTACAGGAAATGGTTTTTGCAGTAAAATAAAAGATGGTCAAAAACATGTGTCTTTATTTCATTAAAATGATTTTTAATTAAAGTGTGTGTGTTTTATTTTTATTTCATGCAATAGGATTAATAATTGATAGTTGTCTAATTGACAGCTCTCAATTATTAACCTGGCTTAAGGTCACCTTTCAATAGCAAGGTGGCTATAACCCCATATTAACCCATTCGCCACCGCTACAGGGCAATGGGAATAGACGGGCAAAGTGCCAGAAAGGGCGAATCTAATTATAGATTTGTCTTTCCTGGGGTGTCTGGGGGCAGATGTTAGTAGCCGGGGGGGCAAAAATAATGGTCCCTCTCTGGGCTATTATTATCTGCCCCCACTCACTGGCTTTGTCTGTCTGGTTGCGAAAATAGGGCGGGAGCCCACGCATTTTTTTTCAGCAATTTTACACCTCATATATATATATACATGTCATTGAATTTGTGACACATATATATATATATTTATATTTGTAGTTCATACACTTCTACATAGTATAATAGCCGCTAATTCAATTGCCGGCTTTTGTGAAAATGCAGAACCCGACATGAAATGACACTTGGTGTACATAGGGTTAACCATGTCTTTTCATGTCCTTTGCTATCTAATTTGCACAAACAATTAAATCAGACTATGTGTGCAAAATTTCACACCTGTAGGGGTTAATTAAAGGTGTAAATTCGTAGCAAAAAAGTCCGGTTTTTTTTACAACAAATTTACACCTTTAATTAACCCCTACAGGTGTGAAATTTTGCACACATAGACTGATTTAATTGTTTGTGCAAATTAGATAGCAAAGGACATGAAAAGACATGGTTAACCCTATGTACACCAAGTGTCATTTCATGTCGGGTGCTTCTGTCTTTTCACTGAAGCCGGCTTTACCCGGCAATTGAATCAGAGGATATTTTACTATGTAGAAGTGTATAAACTATACATATATGTATATATATATGTCACAATGACATGTATATATATATATATGTATTCTATGTGTGTATATTTAGTGTTTACAAGGAAAGAATGGGGTTTTTTTAGTTGCGATATTTTGTTCCCATAGACTTACATGGGACTTCCGGTATCTGTATCGGGTATCGCCGATATTTTAGTGATATCGGCGATACCATTCCGATTCCGATACTTTAGGATATCGGAAAGTATCGCTCAACTCTAGTCAACACTGCAAATATTGACTTGCTGCATTAACTCATTCTAACTGTCAATATAAGCTTTTGTTACTCATATGTTTGCAATTATATTTCTGTCTGTGATAAAAACATCTGTCAAACACACACATAAAAACCAGAGGGCAGCAGATCATGTGAAAATATAATATTTGTGTCATTCTCAAAACTTTTGGCCATGACTGTAGCTGTCATTGTGACATGTATATGTACATATATTTATAGTTCCTAGACTTCTACATACTGTTATAGCCGCTAATTCAATTGCCGGCTTTTGAGAAATCACAGAAGCCGACATGAAATGATACATTGTTTCCACACAGTTAACCATGTCATTTCCTGTATTTTGATATTTGTTTAGAACTTACAATTACATGAGTGTATTTGTGCAAAATTTCAGACATGTAGGGGTTAATTAAAGGTGTAAATTCGTTGAAAAAAAATGCGTGGGCTCCCGCTGTATTTTCTCCACCAGACAGACAAAGCAAGCGAGTGGGGGCGGATAATAATAGCCTAGGGAGGGTACATTTTTTTGGTGCCCCCCCTGGCTACTAACATCTGCCCCAGAGACCCCAGAAAGGGCAAATCTATAATTAGATTCGCCCTTTCTGGCACTTTGCCCGTCTATTCCCATTGCCCTGTAGCGGTGGCGAATGGGTTAATAATCTCACCTTAATGTCACCTTAGTATTGAAAGGTGACCTTTAGGCAGGTTAATAATTGAGAGCTGTCAATTAGACAACTATCAATTATTAATCCTATTGTATGAAAGAAAAATCAAACACACACAGTTTAATAAAAAAGAATTTTAATGAAATAATCACACAGTTTTTGACAATATTTTGTTTTCCTGCTAAAACCATTTCCTGTAATAAAAATAAAATAAAAAAGCAAAATCATACTTACCATTCCGATGTACAGTCAGGTCCCATGCTGTAATCCATCAGAAAGGGTTAACAGGTTACAGTTAGCAGAGAGATAATTCTGTCTCCTAGCTGTGACCCTCTGAATGAATAAGTTCCTCTACCACAGAAAGTAGAGGAAGTGATTCATGAATGGAGCTTAATTGATTTATTGGCAATTTAACTTTAGTGACCTGACCTAAAGGGAAAGTGGACACAATCAATTAAGCTTCATTCATTAAACACATCCTCTCCTGTCGCCAGGAGAGGAACTTATTCATTCAGGAGCTTTGAGCTGAGCATGCAGGATTACTTGCACTGCTTGGCTCAAAGCTAGTTAACCCTTTGTGAAGGATTACAGCGTGGGACGTGACAGATCGGTGGAATAGGTAAGAATAATGTTGTTTTATTTTTTTTTCTTTATTTTAGGAGATCAATGGCTTCGCACGGATTAAGTGTAAAATAAAAGATGGTCAAAAAAATGTGTTTTTATTTCATTAAAATTAATTTTTATTAATGTGTCTGTGTTTTTTTAATTTACTTCAATAGGATTAATAATTGATAGTTGTCTAATTGACAGCTCTCAATTATTAACCTGCTTTAAGGTCACCTTTCAATACTAAGGTGACATTAAGGTAAGATTATTAACCCATTCGCCACCGCTACAGGGCAATGGGAATAGACGGGCAAAGTGCCAGAAAGTGCGAATCTAATTATAGATTTGCCCTTTCTGGGGTGTCTGGGGGCAGATGTTAGTAGCCAGGGGGGGCACAAAAAAAGTACCCTCCCTAGGCTATTATTATCTGCCCCCACTCGCTTGCTTTGTCTGTCTGGTGGAGAAAATACAGCGGTAGCCCACGCATTTTTTTGTCAACGAATTTACACCTTTAATTAACCCCTACATGTCTGAAATTTAGCACAAATACACTCATGTAATTGTAAGTTCTAAACAAATATCAAAATACAGGAAATGACATGGTTAACTGTGTGGAAACAATGTATCATTTCATGTCGGCTTCCGTGATTTCACAGAAGCCGGCAATTGAATTTGCGGCTATTACAGTATGTAGAAGTCTAGGAAATATAAATATATATATATATACATGTCACAATTACATATATATATATATATATATATATATATATATATAATATGTATTCTATGTGTGTATATCTATTCTTTCTAGTCTTTATTAAAGCTGTCAGTGTGATTTTACAGTATAGCCGGGGATGAATTGCCGGCTTTTCTAAAGGACACCGATGCGATTTCATCGCAAGTCACACATGCGGTCCGTTTGTAATCCGATTTTTCATTGCTCCCATAGACTTGCATTGGCGATTGTCGACCCACAATCGGTGACAATCGCAGCATGCTGCGATTGCTCACGGATGTTTAAAACGGACCACAAAATAACGGATACTGGGAGCTGCTCCATAGATTAACATAGGGCAGACTGCAATACGATTTTTCATCGCATTGCAGTCGTCCGATTCTGTCGCCAGTGTGACGCCGGCCTTAGTATTTAAACAGGCTATACGGGCAAAACTGACCTTTTTTTTTTACTTTGTTCATACGAAGCACACAGTTCTTAATGAAATGGTCAGATTTGCCGCAATAAAAGCACAAACCTTCAGAAAACCTGCGGTCTTTTTCCTGAGAGCGAGATGCCATCGCTCCGATCTCCATCGGCTCTCCAATGTCAGAACAGAAACTCTCAAGACTGGGAGCTGACATGGCAGAGGATTTACTCTCATTAACCCTTGCACGCAGTCTCCTATCCACCCGTATGGCTAATTGCATAGCCTCTTGCAAGTTACCAGGTATGGGATAAGCAATCAGCAAATCTTTAACCCTTTCACTTAGCCCTGCAAGAAATAAACTTTTCAAAGCTGAATCGTTCCACCCCACCTGAGTAGACCACCGACGGAAGTGAGTACAGTATTTTTCCACATTACCTGATCCCTGTCTCAAATGTCTCAATTCTGTCTCAGCTGATAAAACACGATCAGGATCGTCATATAATAACCCCAAAGCAGGAAAAAAACTATCCACTGATCTAAAGCATGGATCACTAGGTTGCAGAGAAAAGGCCCAGTCCTGAGGTTCTTTGCGCAAAAGTGACATTATGAACCCTATGCGCTGAGATTCATCACCAGAGGATCTGGGTCTCAAACGGAAATACAACAAGCAAGCATTTTTAAAAGAAAAAAATCTTGTTGTTCACCAAAAAATAAATCAGGCAAACGTACCTTTGGCTCCACGAAATGTGCTCCAGAACAACTACTCACGTGTTGCTGGATCTCAGCCACCTCCAGAGAGAGTCCCTGCAGGCGTTGAGCCAAATCCTCAACCGACACCATGATGTAAACTGGAAATCTTTCCTTAGACATATTTTTGGGCTGGACTTACTGGTATGATCTGCTACAAGCACTAAGGAAAGAAGGGAGGTCTGTCCCTACAATAGAATTAAGCTGGATCCATACGATGTAACGGGGAACCTGATCCTGCGATCAGACCCACTAAGGTCCTCAGCTAGTCTGAACGAAGACCTATAGATGTGAGGGAGGGATCCCTAGAAGGACTAGGGACTGGGAGAAAAGATGGACACCTCCTAACAGAAGTTGTAGCAGCAAAAGGCAAAACAAAGAAACATAGAACATAGAGGTCAGAAGACCAAGCAAAAACTGTCTGAGTTAGGTAACAAAGCACCAGGCTAGCTTAAGAGTATAAGTTACAATGAAGTCCAGCAAAGCCAGAAGGGTGGAGCCGGACTAAATAGGCCACAAAGGTCATGTGACCAGCAAGATAAAAAAAAACTAACAGGAGAGTTCTAACACTGATTGTTTGAGTGCATGGACAATGCAGTCTTTCACATGCTGGTAGATGGCAGGAATGACTTTTCTAGAAGAGAAGTGCCGACTGGGTAGGTCATAGCGTGGGACAGCGTAGGCCATGAGCTCTCGGAACACTGTGCTTTCAACCAAACAGAAGGGCATCATCTCTAATGAGATCTGTTTGGCAATGTAGGCGTTCAAAGCCATTGAGATTTTGTAGTCCGTCCACGCTTGCAAGTGCATGGTGTTTAAATGTCTAAGCATGCAACTGGTATACAATTTTCAGGGATTTTTTACTCGGCTAAAGGTCCTTCCGCACTTCTTACAGATAACCTTTGCATCATCAATAGGATTTTGGTCAAAAAAGTGACACACTTCACTCTTCCTACTATGGGATAAATTTTCAGGGCTTGCACGCAGTGCTAATTTGACCATCTGGCCAAGCTGTCCTGCAACTCTTTTTGTTTTATTAACACATTTTTGGACTGTTATGGGCCTGCCAGATAACCGCAGCTGCGATGTCGATGCCTGCCGCGGATCCTTCTCCTCTTCTGAGCTATTGCCAGCGGCACCCTCTTCCCCCAATGGATGCCTATCCGGGTCAACAACTGGGTCATCCATCACCTCCTCTTCAATTTCATCTGCTCCTTTCTCTGTGTCACCGTGTAAGGTGGTAACGTTTGCGGGAAGGGACACCTGCGTTTCATCAGGGTCAGATTCTGGCTCAGTAGACTGCGAGGGCAATGCAGTGCTCTGGGTGAATGTACCAGCAAAATCAGATAGCAGTGGCTGTGCATCAGTGCACCCCATGTCATATTCATCTTGGACTGGGGAATTCAGGATTTGACTTGATAACCCAGGCATGGTATGTGAAAAGAGCTCCATGGAGTAATCTGAAGTGTGGCCTGCCGCATCCTTCACTTTTGGTGGGGGTGAAGAACACAAGGAAAGGTATTGTTCCTGACCAGAGCCTGCACTGATGACTCAGTGCTTGCATTTTTGAAACTTCAGAAGAGAATGCGATAAAGCAGGAGGCTGTTTGGGCAATCTAAGCCAAAACCTGTTCCTGATGCTCCGGCTTTAAAAGCGGTTTACCTACTCCCAGAAAAGGGAGCCTTCCAGGCCTTCTGGAGCCAGATGATGATGCAGGCTCAACACCTCCTGCCTTAGGTGCTATTGGGCTTTTGGCACTACCAGCAGATGCACCACCACCACCACCAACATTCCCCCTCTGCCTACGTCCATGGCCTCTTCCACCATACTTCCTCATGATTGGGAAAATGTACCAAAAATACCAGCAGATATATAGCATTGTATGATGAGCGTACAGCTGTATACGGCGTAGGAGAAAACTTAAATCTTCGTGCATATTTCCTGAGTCACACACAGACGCTCACTCAGTATTGATTTATAAAGAGCAGATATATGGTACTGCATGAGAAGCGGACAGCTGTATGCGGTGTAGGAGAAAATTGCAATCTGCGTTTGTTAGGGATCGAGTTCCCCCTGCTGCACAAGGGGAATCTCGAGTCATCCCCGCTGCGGTCCCCCATCTGTCTCCTGCCGCAGTGGAGCCTGCTCAGCAAAGACTTCGGTCCCAGCGTCTTGCCCAGTCTAACATTGTGCAGAGGATTACTGCTGCCTCTCCAGGTTCTGCTATTGTAGCCAGTACTGGTCAGTGGCGAGCAGATGTCTTTAGGACTAAGTCCTGCGTTTCCCCTTCTGAGCATGCCCAGTGTAAGATCTCTCATTGGAGATCAGGGTCACATGCTCAGGTACTGCAGCAGCTCCTATTTGTCCGCCAGGAAGGTCCTGAAACTACATGTGTTCTGGAACAATTTCTCATTGGTCCTTTTCTGGCAGGCCCTGTAGTTGCTACTATTAAAGGGTTGTATTGCGATGCGGCCAAGCGCTAGTATCAATTGCAGTATGTGCTTTGCGCCAGTGTGATCATGCACGCATGTGGTTAGGGCTCGGCTGAAATAAGCCCTTAAAATACCGGCACCTCCGGTGAGGAGATTTGTGTGCACGTGGTTAGGTGTTATGTTTCGGTAGCTGAGGAGAGCAGGCAAAAACGGCAATACACCAGAGAGGTTGGAATCTATTGGATTGCAGTACCCTGACTAACCACCACAACTAAAGGCAGCCGTGGAGCGTTCCTACGTTGGTCCTAGACGCCTCGTCACAGCCTGAGAGATTAACTACATCTAAAGATAGAAAGAGGAAAGCTATCTGCCCTGGAGCAGATCCCCAAAGAACATAGGAAGCCCTCAAACATGTAATGGCGGTTAGACAAGAGGAAATACAGACACAGACAGAAAATAGTATGAGCAAACGCTGGGGCCCAATCTGCCTAGACAGAGAAGGATAGAAAGGATGCTCACTGCAATCCAAAAAACCCTAAAAAATACCAACTCTACTGATTGCAAAAACACCTCAGATCACACGACCTCTACCACCTAAATCAGTTCTCTGGTGTAACCAAAACTAAGCCACAGCCACTGAAAAACTGGAAAAGGCAAATTAACAAATAACAATGGCTCCAGAGGAACTGAGAGGAGCCCAAGCCCCCCGGGGGGGGGGGGGGACCTGGCTAACCTCACAGAAATGCAGAGAAATAAATGTCCCTGGAGAAGTAAACGAAAGGAAACAGGATTAAGAATATCCATGATCTTATAAGGTCCAATGAACCTAGGCTTAAACTTAGTAGATGCAACTCTCATAGGGATATTTCTTGAGGACAACCAGACCAAGTCCCCCACTTTAAACCGAGGACCATCAGTCCTATGACGGTTGGCAAACCGCTGGGCCTTCAACTGAGAGAGGGACAACCTCTCCACTACCTGGTCCCAAATCTGCTGCATACGCTCCACAACAGAGTCAACACCCGGACAGACAGAAGCCTCCGTCTGTCCCGAAGAAAATCGAGGGTGAAACCCAAAATTGCAGAAAAATGGAGACATCAAAGTGGCAGAGCTTGCCCTATTATTAAGAGCAATCCCAGCCAAAGGCAAAAAAGAGACCTAGTCATCTTGATCAGCAGAAACAAAGCATCTAAGATAAGTCTCCAATGTCTGGTTTGTTCTCTCAGTTTGTCCATTGGTCTGAGGATGAAAAGCAGAGGAGAAAGACAATTGAACACCAAGTTTAGAACAAAAAGTCCTCCAAAATCTGGAAACAAACTGGACTCCTCTGTCAGACACAATGTTCTCAGGAATGCCGTGTAACCGAACCACGTGCTGAAGGAACAAAGGCACCAATTCGGAGGAGGAAGGCAACTTAGGTAATGGCACAAGATGTATCATCTTGGAAAACCTATCACAAATCACCCAGATAACGGTCATTCTCTGAGAAACACTAATTTTGGAAATAAAATCCATAGAGATATGGGTCCATGGTCTCTTGGGCACAGGCAATGGCATCAACAAACCACTAGAGCGAGAGCAAGGCTTGGAGCGAGAGCAAGTCCCACAGGACTGCACAAACTCCCTGACGTCACGAGACAAAGTAGGCCACCAAAAGGACCAACTCACCAAGTCTCTGGTACCAAAAATTCCGGGATGACCGGCCAACGCGGAATAATGAACCTCAGACATCACACTCTTTTTCCACCGGTCTGGGACAAACAATTTCCCAATAGGGCAGCGCTCGGGTTTATCCTCCTGACACCCTTCCAGAACCAGTCTCAAATTGGGCGAGATGGTGGAAAGAACCACACCCTCTTTCAAAATAACAGCTGGATCAGATAACTCAGGAGAGTCCGAAAGGAAACTCCTCAAGAGGGCATCCGCCTCAACATTCTTAGTGCCAGGAAGAAAAGAAACCACAAAATTAAAATGTGTGAAAAACAAGGCCCACCTGGCCTGTCTAGGATTAAGTCGCTTGGCTGATTCCAGATAAACCAGATTCTTATGGTCCGTGAGGACCACCACCTGATGTTTGGCTCCCTCCAGCCAATGTCTCCACTCTTCAAAAGCCCACTTCATGGCCAATAACTCCCGATTACCCATGTCATAATTACGTTCAGTTGGAGAAAATTTTCGAGAGAAAAAGGCACAAGGGTTACTTTTAGAGGTCTCAGGATCTCTTTGGGACAAATGGCACCTGCCCCAATTTCAGAGGCATCAACCTCCACCTGAAATGGCAGAGAAACATCAGGCTGCCGTAGAACAGGAGCAGAAGTGAATCTCTGCTTAAGTTCCTGAAATGCAGAGACTGCCTCAGGAGGCCAATTCACCACATCAGAACCCTTTTTGGTCAAATCAGTCAATGGTTTAACAATAACAGAGAAATTACCAATAAATTTACGATAAAAATTGGCAAAACCTAAGAATCTCTGAAGAGCCTTTAATGAAGTAGGTTGGACCCAATCACAGATGGCCTGAACCTTGACCGAGTCCATTTCAATAACAGATGGGGACAAAATGAATCTCAGAAATGAGATCCTCTGAACGCCAAAAAGACACTTTGATCCCTTCACATACAGAGCATTCTCTCTCAAAATCTGGAACACAGTCTGAACATGTTTCACATGAGAGTCCCAGTCATTGGAAAAAATCAAGATATCATCCAAATAAACAATCAGAAATGTATCCACAAAATCCCTGAAAATGTCATTCATGAAGGACTGGAAGACGGAAGGAGCATTAGTGAGCCCAAAGGGCATCACTAGGTACTCAAAATGCCCCTCTGGGGTATTAAACGCCGTCTTCCATTCATCCCCGTGCTTAATGCGAATAAGGTTATACGCCCCCCTGAGGTCAAGCTTGGTAACTTTTCACCCTGGAAAACAGGTCAGAAATCAAGGGTAACGGATATTGATATTTCACAGTGATCTTGTTCAAGAGACGATAATCAATACACGGCCTTAATGAACCATCCTTTTTGGCCACAAAGAAAACACCGGCACCCAAGGGTGAAGAGGATGGTCTGATATGACCCTTCTCCAATGACTCCTTGATATAAGACCGCATAGCATCATGTTCAGGTACAGACAAGTTAAAAAGGCGACCTTTAGGGAATTTACTACCAGGCACTAATTCAATAGCGCAGTCATAGCTCCTATGGGGGGCAAGGATGCAGATTTACTTTCGCTAAACACATCAGAAAAATCAGTCAAAAAGTCAGGAACATCCTGAGACTGGGGAGAGGCAGAAAAAACAGGAGTGTTGGCATTAACACATTGGCAGCCCCAACTGGTTACAGACACAGATTTCCAATCCAAAACAGGATTATGAGACTGCAACCAAGGGATAGGATTTTGGTATTAAACCAAAAAAAAAAGAGACGACCACAGACCCAAAGAGTAGAAAAGTAGAAAATGCTTTATTAAGACATGAAATGTAGTGGATAAACGGATACACAAAAGACGGTGACAAATAGGGTGGAGTAAATGTCAACCTCGACATACACCAAAAAAGACCCTTGTGACTGAAATCCCTGACCGCTGTGACAAAGACCTGTGGGCATCATATTGTATGATAATCATTCTGTGTAATAGTGTTTAAGATAAAGCAGCTGTTGTGGGGCACAAATTACCTAAAGAGCAAGTGCAAATAGGATACCACCACATAGATTTATATATACTGCTGCAAAAAACACTAGTGACCTATTGCTGCCCATATAACAGTTCAAAGGTGCCAGTATATCATAGGGTATTACCTCAGTGGAAAATAGACGGCACAGTCAGGGAGCGTCAGGGAGAGTCAGGTGGATGCCGACGTGCCCCAACGCACGTTTCGGATGCTCGTCCTTCGTCAGGGTGCACCTTTGAACTGTTATATGGGCAGCAATAGGTCACCAGTGTTTTTTGCAGCAGTATATATAAATCTATGTGGTGGTATCCTATTTGCACTTGCTCTTTAGGTAATTTGTGCCCCACAACAGCTGCTTTATCTTAAACACTATTACACAGAATGATTATCATACAATATGATGCCCACAGGTCTTTGTCACAGCGGTCAGGGATTTCAGTCACAAGGGTCTTTTTTGGTGTATGTCGAGGTTGACATTTACTCCACCCTATTTGTCACCGTCTTTTGTGTATCTGTTTATCCACTACATTTCATGTCTTAATAAAGCATTTTCTAATTTTCTACTCTTTGGGTCTGTGGTCGTCTCTTTTTTTTGGTTTAATACCAAAATCCTATCAATATTATTGCGATAGATCCTTTATTTTCCTTTTGCAACCTTATTACTAATTATTATGTTGTTCTGGTTCATCTGGTTGCTTTGTCATATAGGCTATATATGCAACCAAGGGAAACCTAGTACAATAATGTCATGCAGATTATACAGTACCAAAAATTTGCAACTCTCCTGATGATCAGGTTCAACCCTTATTATCACCTGAGTAGAAAACTGGGGTTTATTCTCAGCCAAAGGGTAGAATCAATCCCCAGTAGGGGAATAGACTTCCGTAGGGGTATCAAGGGAAACCCACAACGTTTGGCAAAATCAAAATCCATCAGGTTAATAGCTGCTCCCGAATCAACAAAAGCCTGAGCAGAAAATGTGGACAGGGAGCAAATCAGGGTAACAGTCAACAGAAATTTAGTCTGAACACTACCCAAGACAACTGAGTGTGCAAAACGTCTTCCCCGCTTAGGGCAGACATAATTAGCACGAGAGGCGTCACCACAATAGAAACATAACCCATTGTGTTTTCGAAACTCATGATGCTGTGCCCCAGAAGCCACTCTATCACACTGCATGGGTTCAGAAGCTGGCTCACAAGGCAACACTATTCCACGCATACCTCTACGCTCACGCAAACGTCTGTCAATTTGAATCGCTAATGACAGAATCATTGAGACCAGAGGGAGCAGGGAAACCCACCATAACATCTTTTACATTCTCTGACAGCCCCTTCCGAAAAAGGGCTGCCAAAGCATCATCATTCCATTTGGTTAGGACTGCCCATTTTCGGAATTTCTGACAGTACAACTCAGCGTCCTCAAGCCCCTGATTTAATACCAACAAGGTTCTTTCAGCTTGATCAGAGACATTAGGCTCATCGTACAATAACCCCAGAGCCAGAAAAAATGCATCAACATAACTCAAAACAGGGTACCCAGGTGTCAGGGAAAAAGCCCAATCCTGAGGATCGCCGTGCAGGAGAGAGATGACAATTTGAACCTGCTGTGCTGCGTTCCCTGAGGACTTAGGCTTTACGGCAAAAAACAACTTACAGTTATTTTTGAAATTCAGAAATTTGGCCCGATCTCCCAAAAACAAATCTGGCATGGGAATCCTAGGTTCCACAACCGGCAAACCAGCAAGATAGACAGCAATACTCCGAACCTCAGTGGCAAGCTGATCCACACGGCCAGACAGCTGTGCAAGCTCCATTGAGAGAAAAAAAAAAATCCTCCTCAGCACCCACGGAAAAAGAGGAAAAAAATGCAAGAAACAGAGAAAAAAAAAATCTCTGACAACTCTGACAACTTTTTTCTTTCCACACTATTTTTCCCTTCTGTGAGTACCATACAATTTTCAGTTAGGCCGGTGATACTGTTATGTTTCGGTAGCTGAGGAGAGCAGGCAAAAACGGCAATACACCAGAGAGGTTGGAATCTATTGGATTGCAGTACCCTGACTAACCACCACAACTAAAGGCAGCCGTGGAGTGTTCCTACGTTGGTCTTAGACGCCTCGTCACAGTCTGAGAGTTTAACTACACCTAAAGATAGAAAGAGGAAAGCTATCTGCTCTGGAGCAGGTCCCCAAAGAACATAGGAAGCCCCCAAACATGTAATGGCAGTTAGAAAAGAGAAAATACAGACACAGACAGAAAATAGTATGAGCAAACGCTGGGGCCCAATCTGCCTAGACAGAAAAGGATAGAAAGGATACTCACTGCAATAAAAAAAACCCTAAAAAATACCAACTCTACTGATTGCAAAAACACCTGAGATCACATGACCTCTACCACCTAAATCAGTTCTCTGGTGTAACAAAACTAAGCCGCAGCCACTGAAAAACTGGAAAAGGCAAATGAACAAATAACAATGGCTCCAGAGGAACTGAGAGGAGCCCAAGCCCCCGGGGGTGGGGGACCTGGCTAACCTCACAGAAATGCAGAGAAATATGCAAGTGGTAAGCACAAAAACAAAAACAGAAAATATCTTATCTGAAACCAGAAGAAGAGGCAAGACTCAGCAAGCTTCCAAGTGAACCAGGAACCACAGTTGAGACAAGAACAATTGATCACCGGCAACCATGATGAGAGGGAACCTCCCTTATATCAAGCCAGTCTGTGAATCCTGATTGCCAATCCTCATTGAATGGTTCAGTACTGTTTGTAACCACCAGAGGGAGCTTCTGCTCAGAATTCATTTCCAAAACATTCACAACAGTTAGGGCTTGGCTGAGATAATCCCCTAGAATACCGGCTTCTCCAGTGAGAAGATTGCTTGATTGCGTTGCTCTCTGCATGATCACGGATTGCTATCCGCACAGAAGTTATCTGTGTTTCCCTGTGGAGTTAACAGGACACAGTACCTATCTCTGCATCTCTACCTAAGCGACTCTATGGTGTAACAGAGTTCGATTATACCGCCATATTGTGCCACAGTATTTATACTGGCTACTATGTGAAGTAACAGAGTTTGCCTATATCGCCATCTTACTAGCAACAGGCTCTGCCTGCATGGTGGACCCTGGGCTGCGAACGCACCTATTATTTATATTTATTTTGTGTGTTCCGCCAGCCCTAACATAATACTAGTGCCAGGGTCTGGCTAGTAAAGCAGCGGGCGACCAGCATTTTCAGCGGAACATCCAGCAGCTGGAGGGTAGGTTGGCGACTCTTGAGGTCACAACCTCAGCTGTGGATGTTACCGCAGTCACTGTTCAGGCTGCTAGCGTGGCTGCAGCCAGTGTGTCCACTGCCACCTCTGCTCCTACATTATCCCACCTCCCGCTTCCATACAAGTTTACTAGTGATAGCAAGCAATGACGGGGATTCGTGAGTCAGTGCTCTATACAACTCGAGCTTCTAGCTGCACGTTTCCCCACAGATCGGGCACAAGTGGGTTTTGTAATGTCTCTCCTGTCGGGCAGAGCATTGGAGTGGGCCACCCCATTGTGGAAGCGTGACGACTGTGTGGTGCGGAGTGCTCCTCGTTTTCTGGAGGCTCTAAAAAAGGTCTTTCTAGGACCTCAGGTCACCCACGATAGTGGCGCTCCAACTGCTGGCAAGTTCACAGGGTTCGTCCTTGGACAGCTATTTTGCTGTCCAATTTCGGACTCTGGCCTCGGAGTTAGACTGGCCAGATAAAGTCCTCATTCCCGTGTTTTGGAGAGGACTGGCGGGCCATGTGAAAGATGCCTTGGTTACCAGGGAGATTCCCACCACACTGGAGAAGCTTATCGCCATATCTACCCGCATCGACCTCCATTTTCACGAGCGGAGGTTGGAGCGGTCGCAGTGTAGGGAGAAGTTCCGGCTGGCTCCAACCTTCGCCAGACCTCTAGAATCTTTTAGTCAGGTGTCCGACTCCCATGAGGCCATGGAGGTTTCTCGAGCAGGACCTAAGTCCCAGGCCGCTCGAGTACCCGTGGTTTGTAACACCTGTCAGCAGTTAGGACATTATGCCAACAAATGTCCACAGCGGAGGTTCACTAGACACCGCGGCATTTTCCACCAAGTTGTCCATCAAGGGAACAATTACTGCAGGTCCATCCACTCTCACCGCCAAGCTCTGTGTGGATTCTGGAGCCGAGGGGAATTTCATGTCCTCTGCCTTTGCTCTCCGCCACACTATACTTCAGGTGAAGCTCGCCAAGCCGTTGACTGTGCGAGTAGTGAATGGATCAACTCTGCCCTCACAAATCACCCACCAGACTATCCCTCTCACTTTGTCTATGTCCCTTTCCCATCAGGAGAGTATTTCCTTTCTTGTCCTGCCCTAGGGAATAGACAAGGTTTTGCTGGGAGTACCTTGGCTCCATCACCACTCTCCCCATATTGAGTGGTCCTCTGGGAGGATACTGGGTTGGGGTGATTCATGTAGAGGCAGGTGTGTCAGGAGTGCTTTCAGGTCACCACCACAGAGATACCCATAGACCTTACTTCTCTTCCCCAGTGTTATTGGTCATACGCAGACGTTTTCTCCAAGAAGGCGGCGGAGACTCTTCTGCCTCATCGCCCCTACGACTGTCCTATTGATCTCTTGCCTGGAGCAGAACCTCCTCGGGGAAGAGTCTATCCCCTCTCGCTTTCTGAGACGGAGGCCATGTCCCAGTACATTCAGGAGAATCTGGCAAGAGGGTTCATTAGGAAGTCGGTGTCACCAGCAGGGGTGGGGTTCTTCTTCGTGCAGAAGAAGAATGGAGAATTACATCCGTGTATTGACTACAGGGGTCTTAACGCCATCACCGTCAAGAATAAGTACCCGTTGCCCTTAATCTCTGAGCTCTATGACAGGCTCAGAGGAGCAAAGGTATTTACCAAGCTAGATCTACGTGGTGCCTATAACCTAATTCGCATCCGTGAAGGGGACGAGTGGAAGACAGCTTTTAATACCAGGGATGGGCATTATGATTACCTGGTGATGCCCTTCGGGCTCTGTAATGCTCCCGCTGTTTTCCAAGACTTTGTCAATGACATCTTCCGGGATATGCTCTCCACCTCTGTAGTAGTCTATCTGGATGATATTCTCATCTTTTCACCAGATATAGATTCTCACCGGAGGGATGTCAACAAAGTCTCCGACCTCTTACGGGCAAACTCCCTCTATGCCAAGCTGGAGAAATGTGTGTTTGAGCAGGAGTCTTTACCTTTCCTGGGCTATATAATCTCCGCCCATGGATTGGCTATGGATCCTGCCAAACTACAGGCTGAAATGGGCTGGCAAGAACCCCATTCTCTTAAAGCGGTGCAGCGCTTTATGGGGTTCATTAATTATTATCGCCAGTTCATTCCCCATTTCTTGACTTTGGTAGCTCCCTTGGTAGCCCTCACCAAGAAGGGAGCAAATCCCAAATTGTGGTCAGAGTAGGTCTCCAAGGCCTTTACTTCAATTAAGTCCCATTTTCGCTAGCGTTCCCATCTTACATCGCCCCGAGGTTGATAAGCCTTTTATATTGGAGGTTGATGCCTCGTCCTTTGGTGCTGGAGCAGTCCTTTTTCAAAAGGATGCTCAAGGTCGGAAACATCCTTGTTTCTTCTTTTCCAAGACCTTCACACCTGCGGAGAGGAATTATTCCATTGGGGATAGGGACTTGCTAGCCATGAAGTTGGCCTTTTCTGAGTGGAGGCATCTCCTGGAGGGGGCGCGCTTTCCCTTTCAAGTTTTCACTGACCACAAAAATTTGGTCTATTTACAGACCGCCCAGCGGCTAAATTCTCGTCAGGCCAGATGGTCCCTGTTCTTCTCCCGGTTCCATTTCACCTCCATTTCCTCTGAGAAGAACATTCGAGCCGATGCTCTCTCTCGCTCCGTGGTGTCCTCTGAGGAGGTGGAGGAGGAGCCTCGGCTGATTGTCCCCACAGAAAGCCTATGAACTGTGGCCCCGGTTTCGCTTGAGTCTGTGCCTCCGGGCAAGACTTTTGTGCCCACCAATTTGCGAACGGAGGTACTTTCTTGGGCAAATTCGTCCAGGGTGGGTGGACATTTTGGGGCAAAAAGGACATATGAGTTGCTGGCGAGGACATACTGGTGGTCACATATGGTCCGTGACGTCAGGGAATATGTTCAGGCTTGCATCTCCTGCGCCAAGAATAAGTCCCCTCGACAACGGCCAGCTGGGCTACTTTTCCCTTTACCGGTGGCAGACTGGCCTTGGGAGATGGTCGGGATGGATTTTATGGTGGGCTTACCCAAATCTCGGGGCTGCACCATCATCTGGGTGATAACTGACCACTTCTCCAAAATGGTGCACTTGGTGCCCTTACAACGGTTACCATCTGCACGGGCCTTGGCAGCATTATTTATTAGGCATATTTTCCGTTTACACGGAATGCTAGACAAAATCGTCAGTGATCGAGGTCCCCAATTTACGTCTCGGTTCTGGAAAGAGCTGTGTCATCTACTCAGCATTGAGTTAAATCTCTCCTCGGCATATCATCCCGAGACGAATGGGTTGGTAGAGAGGGCCAACCAGACCTTGGTCACATACTTGCGACATTTTGTCTCAGCCAGGCAGAATGACTGGGCATCTTTGCTACCGTGGGCTGTGTTCAGTTTAAATAATGCTGTGGCTGACTCCACCGGACAGACCCCATTCCTCTTAAACTACGGTCAGCATCCGCGGGTACCGGTGCACATGCCCGTGTCTTCCGCCGACTCCAGGGTGGCAAACTTGGCCGTGGAGGCACGGGACATTTGGGACCGCACTCAGGATGCCATTCAGGCCTCCAAGGAGAGGATGAGTTCTTCTGCCGACGCACATCGGCGCCCTGCTCCGGCATTTGCTCATGACGACCTATTGTGGCTCCCCGCCTGAAGCATCAGGCTGCGAGTGGAGTCCACTAAGTTGACACCCCGCTTTTTGGGTCCCTTCAAGGTCCTCGAGCAGGTCAACCCTGTGGTTTATCTCTTAGCCCTTCTGCCTCGCTTAGGTATCTTCAACACCTTTCATGTGTCCCTCCTGAAACCCGTGGTCATGTCCCGGTTTTCCGAGTCATCTGCCGGGACATCGGGTTTGTCTACGGACGATCACGAGGTGATCGCCATTGTAGGGTGCAAGGTGGTATAAGGCAAAAAATTTTATTTGGTGGATTGGAGGGGTTATGGGCCTGAGGATAGGTCCTGGGAGCCTGCCGAGCATATTGACACTCCGCAGCTCATCGCAGCCTTTGAACGTAGCGAGGCCCAAAGAAGGGGGGCATTAGGAGGGGAGTAATGTTAGGGATCGAGTTCCCACTACTGCACAAGGGGAATCTCGAGCCATCACCGCTGCGGTCCCCCATCCGTCTCCGGCCGAAGTGGAGCCTGCTCAGCAAAGACTTTGGTCCCAGCGTCTCGCCCAGTCTAACATTGTGCAGAGGACTACTGCTATTGTAGCGAGTACTGGTCAGCGGCGAGCAAAAGTCTTTAGGACTGAGTCCTGCGTTTCCCCTTCTGACATGCCCAGGGTAAGATCTCTCATTTGAGATCAGGGGTCACATGCTCAGGTACTGCAGCAGCTCCTATTAGTCAGCCAGGAAGGTCCTGAAACTACATGTGTTCTGGAACAGTTTCTCATTGGTCCTTTTCTGGCAGGCCCTGTAGTTGCTACTATAAAAGGGTTGTATGGCCATGCGGCCATGCGCTAGTATCAATTGCATTATGTGCTTTGCGCCAGTGTGATCATGCACGCATGTGGTTAGGGCTCGGCTGAAATAAGCCCCTAGAATACCGGCACCTCCGGTGAGTAGATTTGTGTGCACGTGGTTAGGACTTGGCTGAAATAATCCCCTAGAATACCGGCTTCTCCGGTGAGGAGATTGCTTGATTGCGTTGCTCTCTGCATGATCACAGACTGCTATCCGCACAGCAGTAATCTGTGTTTCCCTGTGGAGTTAACAGGACACAGTACCTATCTCTGCATCTCTACCTCAGCGACTCTATGGTGTACCGCCATATTGTGCCACAGTATTTATATTGGCGTCTCTGTGAAGTAACAGAGTTTGCCTATACCGCCATCTTACTAGCAGCAGGCTCTGCCTGCACGGTGGACCCCGGCTGCGAATGCACCTATTATTTTTACTTATTTTGTGCGTTCCTAACAGCTTTCATATTTCCGAAGTCACACACAGACGCCCACTCAGTATGGATTTGACCGTAATACAAAGAGCAGATATACGGTACTGTACCAGAAGCAGACAGCTGTATATGGTGTAGGGGAAAATTGCAATCTCCGTATATATTTCCGGAATCAAACACACACGGTCACTCAGTATGGATTTGACCGTAATACAAAGAGCAGATATGCAGTACTGTCTCAGAAGCATACAGCTGTATACAGTGTAGGGGAAAATTGCAATCTCCATATATATTTCCGGAGTCATACACAGATAGTCAGCATGTATTTGTCCGTGATACCAGCCGGTACATGTAGTGTGTGAGGAGCATACAGCTCTATACGGTGTGGGAAAAAATGAACGGTCGGTAACTGTGCAGAAAAAAAGAATAAAAGTATTAGTGCTGTGTAAAAAGCAATCTGCACAGCAGTGTACACACCGCAATACAGCTATCATGCAGCCTAATAACCAGCACTGCTGCACACAAGAAAATCCTCCCCTCTCACTGCACACTAACTGTACAGCACAATTGCTATCAGCACAAGCACAGCAGATCTTCTCATTCCAGCCCTAACTCTCTCCCCACTGATAAACAGCAACCTTTCCCTACTATTAAGATCAGCAGAAGTAAAATGGCTGTCGGCGGTCAGGGCTTTTATAGACACTATGACGCTCCCAAAACAAGCCAATCACTGCAATGCCCTTCTCTAAGATGGTGGTGGCAGCTGCCCATCTCATCTTGTTGCCCACAGTGTACATCCTTGCTCATTGGCTGAAATAAGGTGCCTGAAAGCATTCTGGGAAATTCGACTTGGACGCTGGGGTCGACGACCGCATGGCCGACTGCACGCTATGGTCGGGTTTGGGCCAACGAAACCCGACTTTGGCGAAAGTCGGCGTCTTTTGAATCTGACCGACCTGTTTCGCTCAACTCTAATGAAAGGAATTGTCAGGTAGTGGTTTTTTAAGTAAATGACTTTTACTGCTTCTCCCACCCATCTCTCAGCAATGAGTTATGGGCGGGAAAGCAGTGAATATTCATTTTATCCTCTTATTTTAGTGGTGAGAGGACCAAACATTGGGTCCCCAAGTCTTAGATACACCCAATGACGTAATTTGGCTGGTCAATCACAGTAATGCCAGTAGCCAACATGGCTATTGCATTATTGTGTATGGCAGGCAATCACCGAATGTTGATTGGCTGTATAAAAGTCGCAAAACATGTTGGACAGGAACTAGTGCATAATGGTCGACCACCCCTGATACTTGGCACTTTTTTGCTTGATCGAGTAATGAGCAGTGCTGAGCATGCTTGCTAATTGCTACTAATTAGTACTAAACTTGCAAATCAGCTTACTCATTTAAAGGGAACCTGTCTGCAGGATGGTGCACAGCAACCTACAGGCAGTGTCAGGTCAGCGCCTTTATAATAATGAAAATGATACCTTGGTTGATTAAATCTGTCTTGTGGTTGTTTAATCTATATTTTCAGTTTTAAGTTAATGATATGCTTCAGAGCGGGCCTGTGGGGGGTCTTCATGTGGTGCTCCACTTAGATATGCATGTGTATGTCTTCTGACAGGCCCTCAGTGACCTTTCCTCTAGTTTACATAATGAATATATATATATAAGCTTGGAACAAAAAAAAACCCTTCTGCAGGCAAGTGGCACCTGCAAGCAGGATTCCATATGCACTGTGCATGTAATTAATTTGTTTGATGTAATCCTGATATTTAAAAAAAAAATCTGTTTAAAAATGGTGCCGGCAGAGCCTGTGAAGTAACAGCTATCGTTGTTCTGATATCTGCTACAGCACAGGCACCGGTGGCGCCATCTTGCTAGAGAAAAAAAATTCCTCCTCCATGATGGTGCTGCCAATGCCTGCACAATAGCAGTTATCAGCGATCGCTGATAGCTTTTACTGCGTAGGCACAGCCGGCTCCATTTTCAAACTGATTCTGTTTTAAGAAAGTCAGGTTTTCATCAAACAAATTAATTATATGCTCAGTTGATATGCAATCATGCTGCAGCACAGGCGTCACCACTGACACCTGCCTGCAGAAGGTTTTTTTTTCCAAGCTATATAAATAATATTGATTATGTAAACTAGGGGGCAGGTCACTGAGGGATCAGTGACCTGTCAGAAGCCATACAGATGAATACTTAAGCAGAGCTTGCATACTCATATTCCCTTTAACACAAGAAACTATTACACAATGTCTTCTAAATGAAGTAGAAACCCTATGTGTCAAAAACTGACTCTTTATTAAACCTTGATACATAAAGAGTAAACAATGACATGCCAACAAAATCATCAAAATAAGCTAGAGACAGACTGTAGTGGTGCATATAATTTAAGGTTACCTTCCACGGGTCTTATACTTCACCTTTTATTTGCACAGCAACAGTCCCACAGCACATGGTTAAGTTCCAAGGTCTCAGTGCAAGTCTATGAGAGCCAAAATGAGAAACCGACAGGAGCGGCGGCAGGTGAATATGAGACTAAGTGCAACGACACTAGAAACTCCACTCCAGCAGTAAAATATAAAATTACCTGGAATGGTGCTTTAATCCCTTTGCAACATTTGCTGTATATATACGTCATGTTCAGGAAGGAGTTCCTAACCAATGCAGTAAATTTGTCAAGCGATTATCCATGCAGGAGGCAGTGCACAAGCGATCGCCGCTGGGTGTCAAATGACACCCAACACTCACTGCCAGGTGCGGTGCCCGGACCGCTCCCAGCAGTTTAACCCACTAAATGCTGTGGTCAACATCGATTGCAGCATTTAGAAGACAGACAGAGGGAGTGAGCCACATCAACGCTGGGCCCGATTGTTGCCATGGTGACAAGAGGTCTTCATGACGACATCCGGTTACACCATGCTTAGAGCACGAGAAATATAAGAAATTTTGGGGTCCATTTTCTCCTGCTACAATTGTGAAAATAAAAAATTGTGTCTAAATTAATATTTTTGTGAAAAAAAGTTAAATGTTAATTTTTACCTTCCACATTTCAAAAATTCCTGTGAAGCACCTGAAGAGTTCATAAATTTCTTGAATGTGGTTTTGAGCACCTAGAGTGGGGCTGTTTTTAGAATGGTATCACTTTTTAGTCATATACTTTTTTCTGTCATATAGACCCCTCACAGTCACTTCAAATGTGATGTGGTCCCTAAATAAGATGTTCTTGTAAATTTTGTTGGAAAAATGAGAAACAGCTGATCAACTATTAACTATTATAACTTACTAACAAAAAAAAAATGTGCTGATATAAAGTAGACACGTGGGAAATGTTATTTATTAACTATTTTTTGTGACATTACTCTCTGATTTAAGGGTATAAATTAAAAGTTTAGAAAATTTTAACATTTTCTAAATTTTCTGCAAAGTTCTCTTTTTTTGCAAATAAGCACAAGTCATAATGATAGTGGTAAAAATTCTTCAAGAAGTATAATATATCATGAAAAAACATTCTCAGAATCAGTGGGATCCATTTAAACTTTTTAGAGTTTTATCTCATAAAATGACACTGGTCAGAATTGTAATATTTGGTCTGGTCATAAAGGTGAAAACAGGCTAGGGGGTGAAAGGGGTAAAAGAGATAAATTGTCTTTGGAATCTTACTGGCTGTGATCCATGAGAGAAAAGTATGCAAATTAGCTGTCATGGAGAACAAAGGAAACTATCTTGTAAGTATTAACTCTTAAAGGTGATTAACCTATAATAAGCCCAAAAATACTTTTAATGAATGAAATTCAGATACCTTGGATCCTGCATGTTAACTTTAGTGACTCAGAAAATATTTAAAAACGGTTTCCAATTTTACAAAAGCATACCGATTTCAAATGATGCCTTTAGTTTAATATGAGTGCAGTGATTGGTTGCAGTGTAATTTGTAGAGATTAAATTTGAGTGAAGATTAATTTAACTCAAATTATCTGTAATTCACTTTTTCTAAACTGTAAAGGGACACCAAAATGGTAAAGAAAATCCTTAAGCTCTCCTTACTGCTCATCTCTCTGGTCTCTCCACAATACTGTTCATTATCACTCTTTAGGTCCATTTTCTAATCCTAGCCACTCACAGTAAAATCTCTGGGCCTCTTACACTGAGTCAGGACTTCTGTCTCTGTTGAGGTCTGGGATGGTACTTCTGATGTGTGCAAAAGGTCATAGAGTACATTCTGATGTCATGCGCCGAACCCTCCCTATGCCTCGTCAGAGCCAGAAGCCCTTGCTCAGTGTGAGAAGCCTGGGAATTTCAGAGTGGTGGGGATCTGAAGATGAGATGGGGACCATATTCACACGTGGTCAAAATTGTTGGTACCCTTCGTTTAATGACAGAAAAACCCACAATAGTCACAGAAATAACTTGAATCTGACAAAAGTAATAATAAACCAGAAATCTATGAAAATGAACAAATGAAAGTCAAACATTGATTTTCATCCATGCTTCCACAGAATTTCTAAAAAAATAAAACTCATGAAAAAGGCCTGGACAGAAGTGATGGTACCCCTGAAAATAATGTGACAAAAGGGTAATGTTAAATCAAGGTGTGTTCACTAATTAGCATCATAGGTGTCTTCAATCTTGGAATCAGTGAGTGGGTCTGTATAGAGGGCTACAGATACTCACTGTGCGTTTTGGTGACATGGTGTGTATCACACTCAACATGGACCAGAGGAAGCGAAAGAAAGAGTTGTCTCAGGAGATTAGAAAGAAATTATAGACAAACATGGACAAAAAATGGGGAAAGATTCCGGCACAACCATCAAGGAACTTAAATCTGACATAGACAATGTCAAATCTGATCTAAGCAAATTTGTCAATAATCCAGAGTATAACAATTTCATGAAAAAAATGTCTGATAATCTCAGATTTTTGGAAGATAGTATCACTAAAACAAAGAAATCCAAGTTCACAAGGGATCTTCTAGATTATCAGAATGATAAAGTTTACTCTTGGGTTATAAAAGCCATACACTAAACCTTCTAAATCTATTTTGAAACATCAGCAGGACTACCGTCCTCATCGTATGTCTCATAACAGTACTTTTTAATTTTCTTCATCTGAATTTAACAAAGGTGACAGTGGTGATACTTCTTTGTCTAGCATTGACAGCAGACAGGAATATAATCGTCATTTTTCAAAACGCAAAAAGAGGAGGAGGGGAGGGAGAAGAGCCAGGAACTGCAGAATGGAAACGCTATCCAGTACGGGAGAGAAAACAATCATTTGACACTGCACATACACTTTTCCCAGCAAATTATCACACTTGCTAAAGGACTGAAATTTTGATCTTTTCCACACCATCAAGGACGTAAATCGTTTCACCAGGCTGCTTAATGTCAAAAGGCATTTTTCAGATGACTGTCCTAATTCAACATTACCTACAATCAAACACAACTATGCTCACTTCACAGTCCCAGAACAGATTGCTTCTTTACATAGTAACATAGTAACATATTTATTAAGGTTGAAGGAAGACTTTAAGTCCATCTAGCTCCACCCAAGTCCTATTCTAACCTGCCCTAACATATTGTTCCATAGGAAGGCAAAAAAAACCCATGTGGCAACAGTAAGCTTCACATTGGGGAAAAAAATTCCTTCCCGACTACAGATATGGCAATTTGACTAGCTCCCTGGATCAACGCAATATCTAGGAAACTAGTGTATATAACCTGTAATGTTAAACTTTTCAAAAAAGGCAACCAGGGCCTTCTTAAATTTTAGTAGGGAATTACTCATTACAACATTATACAGCAGAGAGTTCCATAGTCTCACTGCTCTTATAGTAAAGAATCTGCATCTGTGATTATGACTAAACCTTCTTTACTCCAGATGTAGAGGATGCCCCCTTGTCCCCGTCAAAGGTCTAAGAGTGAAAAGATCATTAGAAAGGTCTTTGTACTGTCCCCTCATATATTTATACATTGTAATAAGATCACTCCTAAGCCTTCGTTTTTCCAAACTAAATAACCTCAAGTGTAATAACCTGTCTTTTTTTTGCAGACTCCCCAGTTCCCTAATAACCTTGGTCGCTCTTCTCTGCACCCGCTCCAGTTCAGCTATGTTTTTCTTATACACCGGAGACCAGAACTGTACACAGTATTCTAAGTGTGGTCGCACTAGTGACTTATATAGAGGTAAAATTATGTTCTCCTCATGATCATCTATGCCTCTTTTAATGCATCCCATTATTTTATTTGCCTTTGCAGCAGCTGCCTGACACCGGCCACTAAATGTGAGTTTGTCGTCCACCCATTCACCCAGGTCTTTTTCAGTGACAGTTTTGCTCAGTGTTTTACATTAAGCACATAATTATACATCTTGTTTGTTCTACCCAAGTGCATGACTTTACATTTATCCCCATTAAAGCTCATTTGCCATTTATCAGCCCAAGCTTCTAGCTTACATAAATCCTCTTGTAATATAAAATTGTCCTCCTCTGTATTGATTACTCTGCAGAGTTTAGTGTCATCTGCAAACATTGAAATATTACTCTGTATGCGCTCTACAAGGTCATTAATAAATATGTTAAAGAGAAGCGGCCCCAATACTGACCCCTGTGGTACCCCACTGTTAACTGTGACCCAGTCCGAGTGTGCTCCATTAATAATCACCCTTTGTTTCCTATCCCTGAGCCAGTTCTTAACCCACTTACACATATTTTCCCCTATCCCCATTGTTCTCATTTTATGTATCAACCTTTTGTGTGGGACCGTATCAAAAGCTTTTGAAAAGTCCATATACACCACGTCCACTGCGTTCCCTTGGTCCAGTCCGGAACTTACCTCTTCATAGAAACTCATCAGATTAGTCTGACAGCAACTGTCTCTCATAAACCCATGCTGATACTGTGTCATGAGGTTATTTTTCTTCAGATACTCCAATATAGTATCCCTTAGAAAACTCTCCAGCATTTTACCCACAGTAGAGGTTAAGCTCACTGGCCTATAATTTCCAGGTTCAGTTTTTGTCCCCTTTTTGAATATTTGCTATAAGTCAGTCCTGTGGTACAGAACCCGTTATTATGGAATCTTTAAAGATTAAAAATAATGGTATATCTATGACAGTACTTAATTCCTGGGTGTATCCCATCCGGACCCGGGGATTTGTCAATTTTAATGATTTTTAGACACAACCGTATTTCCTGCTGTGTTAAGCAGGTGACATTTAATGGAGAATTTTTTTTTATCACTGATCATGTTATCTGTCATGGGATTTTCTTGTTTAAGTACTGTTGAAAAAAAGTAATTTAGCATATTGGCTTTTACCTCATCCTCATCCTTCATTTCACCCAGACTATTTTTAAGGGGACCAACACTATCATTTTTTAGTTTCTTGCTATTTATGTAGTTAAAGAATATTTTGGGATTATTTTTACTTTCTCTGGCAATGAGTCTCTCTGTCTCAATCTTTGCTGTCTTGATTTGCTTTTTACAGAATTTATTTAATCTTCTGTATTTATTTAATGCCACATCACTACCTACTTGCTTTAATTCCCTAAACGCTTCTTTTTGTCAATTATTGCGCCCCTTACAGCTCTATTTAGCCATAGTGGTTTACTCCTATTTCTAGCATGTTTATTCCCATAGGGTATATATTGTGCACAGGTCCTATTCAGGAAGCTAATGAACGTCTCCTATATTCTTTGTGTATTTTTATGTCTCAGGATATCGTCCCAGTTAGAGATGAGTGACTTTGCCTCTGGGAGGGTCGAGTCGGATTTTGGACCACCCGACTTTCACAAAGGTCGAGTCGAACGAAATCGGCAGACTAAAGGAAAAAGTCGAAGGTCCGACTGAAACACGAAACCCAATGCAAGTCAATGGGGAAGCAAAGTAGTCAGGGAGTGAAGGACAGTAAACACATCTACAGTGCCCATTTCACTGCCAACGACATTAATTTGTTATTACTTAAGCATATCAACCTTAATTTACTTTACAATAATAGTTACGCATTGAAAACTGGGGGTTATTTGGCTAAAGTTGTGGGGGGGTGGGGCAGGGCTGGCTCCAGGTTTTCGTGGGCCCCGGGCCAAAGAGTCTCAGTGGGCCCCTTTAACACATACCACAATTCATGATGCTCTGATACTGCAGAGAAATATAGGTATAGTACAATGCCAAATTCTTCACTTCTTACATTACATGACTGATATCTATTTTAAATTCTACAATAGCTCAAAAACCGGACAGTATATTCCTCCATACAGTATTATGGTCACCACATAGTGCGCAATACAGAATAATGAGCCCCATATATTGCTCCATACAGAATAGTTGGTCCCATATAATGTTCCATACAGTATATGATGCGCTATACGTAATTCTCCAATATATGATGGTCCCCATATAATGTGCCATACAGTATAGGACAGTCCCCATGGAGTATAATGAGCCCCACATATTGCTCCATAGAGTATAATGAGTCGCATATAAAGCTCCATACAGTATATGATGGGCCCCATATATTGCTCCATACAGAATGGGATCCATATAATGCTCCATACAGAATAGGCCCCATATGTGCTCCATATGATGCTCCATAACCTATATGATGACCCATAAATAATGAACCTCATATAATGCTCCAGTATATGATGGGCCCCATGGATGATGCTCCAGTGAATGATGGGCCTATATAATGCTCCATATATTACGGGCCCCATATGATGCTCCAGTGTATAAAGGGCCCTGTATATGATGCTCCAGTGTATGATGGGCCCCATTTATAATGCTCCAGTGTATGATGGGCCCCATGGATGATGCTCCAGTGTATGATCGGCCTATATAATGCTCCATATAAAATGGGCCCCATTTATAATGCTCCAGTGTATAATGGGCCCTATCTATGATGCTCTAGTGTATGATGGGCCCCATATATAATTGTCCAGTGTATAATGCTCCCCATATATTGCTCCAAACATTAAAAGAAATGAAATACCTCTCCTCACTGGGCACTGCTCTACTCTGGACTCCCCAGCATCGCCATCTTCAAGCTCTCTGCACTTGGACTGTTCAGGAAGAGGGCGTACAGACGTGACATCATCGAGCTCTCTGGCTTGAATGTCACTGTCAGGAAACGAGGAAGACGTCACAGCGGTGGAGCAAGGAGAGGTAAGTATTGCAAGTGTTGGGGCTCTGAGAAAGCAGGGATGGCCCACTCGTGGGCGATGGCACTGGCACAGGGCCCCTCATAGTACGCCGGTTTCTCTGACGGTGAGTGGGCCCCTCCTCCATAAGAGACACCGGCATACTATGAGGGGCCCTGTGCCAGTACTGTCACCCACGAGTGGGCACCTCCACCTGCTCAGGGCACCATCACTTGCCCGGGTGCGCCAGGTGCTGACACAGGCCTTGGGGGTACAGCCCAGTTAGGGAGGTGGAAATACTGGCATATGTTGAGGTGTAGGCTGGACGCTCAGCAGCTGAAAATGGAGGAATTGGAGAAGTCGGAGGAAGAGGAGGACAAAACGAGCCATTTTGCTGGCAACCTATGTGTCATCAGGGAAGGTGGTACAAATCCTTTGAAACCCAGGCATGGTTCATTTTAATGAAGGTGAGATCACCAACTTTTGGGGTCGATAGCTGTTTCCTTCTTTCTGTCAGGATTGATCCAGCAGCACTGGAGACTCTTTCTGATAGCACACTACCAGCAGGGCAAGCGAGCTCATGTAAGGCATATTGTGCAAATTCAGGCCAGGTGTCCAGTTTACAGGCTCAGTAGTCAAAGGGAATGAACTGTGAGGAGAACATCGATAGGGAGGAGAGGTAATTGTCTGTTGCAATCGATTCAGTATTTTTGACAGTTAGGGTGATCAATGAGTGGAACAGGCTGCCACAAGAGGTGGTGAGTTCTCAATCAATGGAAGTCTTCAAACAGAGGCTGGATAGACATCTGTCTGGGATGATTTAGAGAATCCTGCTTTGAGCAGGGGGTTGACCAGATGACCCAGGAGGTCCCTTCCAACTCTACCATTCTATGATTCTACCAGTCGTGTGAGCAGTACTCGAGAAATCAGTCCACAACATGGTCATGAAACCCCTGTCTCCAATGCCACTTCGGCTGTGTGCACCACGAACACCTCTTCCATTTGGCCCAGTACGGCTCGTGGTAGAACTTGCACCGCAGCTGTGTGCTGGGAATGCCTCTAACAAACGGTTTACCAGAGTTGCTTGTTTGTTCTCCAATATTAGCTCTAGGTTCTCCTGTGGCATGTTGTTCTGTAATTTGCCTTTATAGCGTGGATCGAGGATGCTGGCAAACTAGTAATCGTCATCCTTCATCATTTTGGCAATGCAGGGGTCCCTTTTTAGGATCTGCAAGACATAATCACACATATGGGCCAGTGTTCCAGGTGTCAATGATGCACTGCCAGTGGTGTGTGGAGTAGCACTTTCTGTCAAATCCACATCCCTCCAGTCACGCACAAACCCTGTATCTGACCTTGGCAAGCCAACATTTTCTCTTGCCCTCAGAGAAGCATCCTCCTCCTCAAAATAATCATCCCCCTCTTCCTCCTCCTCTTCTTCCTCCACCCTGTCCACGACAGTTCCCTTAGCAGACAATGGCTGACTGTCATCAAGGCTTCCCTCCTCCTCCTCCTCCCATTCAGTTTCATCCCATTGCTTCTAGTCTTTCCTTGTGCAAGTGAGAATAAATATGATCCTTCTACAATGTGACAGCCCTTGAGATATTTGTAGACAGCTATTAAGTCTCCTCTCAGTCTTCTTTTTTGCAAGCTAAACATTCCTAAATCCTGCAACCGTTCCTCATAGGACATGGTTTGCAGACCGGTTACCATTCTGGTGGCTCTTCTCTGAACTTGCTCCAATTTGTTGATGTCTGTTTTAAAATGTGGTGCTTAAAACTGGACACAGTATTCCAGATGAGGTCTGACCAAAGAGGAGTAGAGGGCAATAATGACCTCACGTGATCTAGACTGTATGCTTCTGGTGATACATCCTAGAATTGCATTTGCCTTTTTTGCTGCTGCATCACACTGTTGACTCATGTTCAGTCTGTGATCAATTAGTATACCCAAGTCTTTTTCACATGTGCTGTTACTTAGCCCTATTCCTCCCATTTTGTATATGTTTTTTTCATTTTTATTGCCCAGATGTAGTACTTTACATTTTTCCCTGTTAAAATCCATTGTGTTAGTTGCTGCCCACTGCTCCAGTTTATTTATATCTTTTTGAATCCTCTCTCTCTCTTCTCTAGCATTAGCTACCCCTCCTAGCATTGTGTCAGCAGCAAATTTGATCAGTTTACCCTCAATTCCTTCATCTAAATCATTGATAAAGATGTAGAACAATACAGGGCCCAAAACGGAGCCCACAAATGCATTACAGCCTGACTCTGTTCGCACAGCCTCTCAACCATGTGCATGGTGGAGTTCCACCTTGTTGCAACGTCTATGATTAGGCGGTGCTTGGGGAGGTGGAGCGATCGCTGCAGCCTCTGCATACGACTGGAGTCTACTGGCGAGCGACGGATGTGCGAGCACAGTTTTCGCACCTTATGAAGTATGTCTGGTAACTCCGGATAATTATTTATGAAGCACTGTACCACCAGGTTCAAGGTGTGAGCCAGGCAAGGTATTTGTCTGAGTTTTGCCAGGGCTATGGCCGCCACAAAATTACAGCCGTTATCACTGACTGCCTTGCCTGGCTCAAGATGTAGACTGCCCAGCCATGACTCAGTTTCTCGCTGCAAGTAGTCCGCCAGTACCTCTGTGGTGTGTCTGTTTTCGCCCAAAGACATCATCTTTAAAGCAGCCTGCTGACACTTACCACTAGCTGTTCAATAGTGGGACACCTCACATGCAACACTGGCAGCTGCAGATGGAGTGCTCGTGCGACTGCGCTCTGTCGACGAACTTTCGCTTCTGGGCGAGGAGCAGGGTCGAACGCCTTCAGCCAACTGTTGCCTATAGTGTGGGCTAGGCAGCACTGTCCCACCGCCGCTGTCTGCTGTGGACCCTGCATCCACCACAATAACCCAGTGCGCAATGATGGACACGTAACGGCCCTGGCAATGGCTACTGGCTCATGCATCTGTTGTGAGGTGCACCTTTTCACTCACTGATTGTTTGAGTGCATGGACAATGTGGTCTTTCACATGTAGGTGGAGGGCAGGGATGGCTTTTCTAGAAAAGAAGTGCCGACTGAGTAGGTCATAGCTTGGGACAGCATAGGCCATGAGCTCTCGGAACGCTGCGCTTTCAACCAAATGGAAGGGCATCATCTCTAATGAGATTAGTTTGGCAATGTAGGCCTTTCAAAGCCAGTGTACGCGGATGAGAGGATGAGTACTTTCTTGTCCTACTCAGAGTGTCTGCTAGGGTGAGATGGACTTGAGAGCTGCATATGGGGGAAATAGCATTGGACATGACGGACTGAGAGGGGGTTCGTGATGGTGGTGGTGGTGCTGGTGATGGCCTAGATTCAGTCTTTTGTTGCAAAAACATTGTGATTCCCTGACTGCTTTGGCCTTGCGACGACACCTCAAAATTTCTTGCTAGTGGTGTGATAACCGGTGGACTTACAGTGTTTTAAGCAATGTTTCATTACTGGCTACCTTCAGCCGGAGCAGGTGCACATGTGCTACCTGAGGTATTGTAGTCCGTCCACGCTTGCAAGTGCATGGTGTTTAAATGTCTAGGCATGCAACTGGTATTCAAATTTTGGAGATCTTTCCTTCGGCTAAAGGTCCTTCCGCACTTCTTACAGATAACCTTTGCCTCATCAATAGGATTTTGGTCAAAAAAGTGCCAAACTTCACTCTTCCTACTTTGGGATAAATTTTCAGGGCTTGCACGCTGTGCTAATTTGACCTACTGGCCAAGCTGTCCTGCAACTGTTTTTGTTTTTTTAACACTTTTTTGGACTGCTACGGGCCTGCCAGATAACTGCAGCTGCGATGTCGATGCCTACTGCAGATACTCCTATTCTGAGCTATTGCCAGCGGCACCCTCTTCCCCCAATGGATGCCAATCCGGGACAACAACTGGGTCATCCATCATCTCCTCTTCAATTTTATCTGTGTTAGGGTCTGCGGAACGCACCAAATATAAGATGTAGAGAGGTGCGTTCGCAGCCCGGGGTCCACCGTGCAGGCAGAGCCTGCTGCTAGTAAAATGGCGTAAGTAGAGAACTCTGTTATCCCGCAGAGTCGCTAAAATAAACGCCGTAGCACGCTGTGGCAGTTAATGCAAACTTTGTTAATCCACAGACCCGCTAGCAGGAATGCCGCAGCGCTATATGGCGATACAAGCGAACTCTGTTACACCACAGAGTCGATGAGGTAAAGACGCAGAGATAGGTACTGTGTCCTTTTAACCCCACAGGGATACACAGATAACTGCTGTGCAGATAGCAGTCCGTGATCATTCAGACAGAAACGCAATCGAGCAATCTCCTCACCGGAGAAGCCGGTATTCTAGGGGCTTATTTCAGCTGAGCCCTAACCACATGCGTACATGATCACACTGGCGCAAAGCACATAATGCAATTGATCCTAGCGCACGGCTGTGTGGTAAGGACAGCCTTTTATAGCAGCCACGAGAAAAAGACCTTCCAGTAAGGACCAATGGGAGGCTGCTTCAGAACATTAACAGCCAGAGGACGTTCCTGAAGGACAAATAGGAGTGGCAGCTGTGTCTGAGCATGTGACCCCTGATCTCCAATGGGAGATCTCGCCCTGGGCATGCTCAGACGAAGCAACAAAGGACTTAGACATAAAGTTGTCTGCTCGCCACTGACCAGTATAATAGCAGAACCTGAAGAGGCAGCAGCAAGTCTCTGCACAGCATTAGATCGGGCGAGACGCTGGAACCGATGTCTTTGCTGAGCATGCTCCACTGCGGCCGGAGATGGATAGGGTACTACAGCAGGACTGGTTCGAGACTCCTCTTGTGCAGTAGCGGGAACTCGAACCCTAACAATCTGCACTTTCCTCTGTGTCACCGTGTAAGGTGGTATATTCTGCGGGAAGGGGCACCTGAGTTTCATCAGGGTCAGATTCTGGCTCAGTAAACTGCGGGGGCAATGTAGTGCTCTGGGTGAATGTACCAGAAAAATCATATAGCAGTGGCTATGCATCAGTGCACTCCATGTCATATTCATCTTGGACTGGGGAATTCAGGATTTGACTTGATAACCCAGGCATGGTATGTGAAAAGAGCTCCATGGAGTAATCTGAAGTGTGGTCTGCCACATCCTTCACTTTTGGTGTTGGTGAAGGACACAAGGAAAGGTGTTGTTCCTGAGCAGGTGCCTGCACTGACGACTCAGTGCTTGCATTTTTTGAAACTTCAGAAGAGGAGGCGATAGAGCTGGAGGCAATGTAAGCCAAAACCTGTTCCTGACGCTCCGGCTTTAAAAGCGGTTTACCTGCTCCCAGAAAAGGAGCCCACCAGGCCTTCTGGAGCCAGACGATGACGCAGGCTCAACACCTCCTGCCTTAGGTGCTATTGTGCTTTTGGAACTACCAGCAGATGCACCACCATCAGTACCAGCTGCCCCCCCGCCCACGTTTGTTGCCTCTTCCACCATACTTCTTCATGTTTGGGAAAATGTACCAAAAATACAGCAGATATATGGTACTGTATCAGAAGCGTACAGCTGTATATGGTGAAGGGGACAATTTAAATCTCCGTATATATTTCTGGAGTCACACACAGACACTCACAGGCTCAGTATGGATTAGACTAGAATATAAAAAGCAGAAAAAGGGTGCTGTATCATAAGCGTACAGCTGTATACAGTCTAGAGGTAATTGTAAATCTCTGTATATATTTCCAAAGTCAGACACAGACGCTCACAGGCTCAGTATGGATTAGACCAGAATATACAAAGCAGAAAAAGGGTACTGTATCAGAAGCATAAAGCTGTTTACAGTCTAGGGGTAATTGTAAATCTCCATATATATTTCCGGAGTCAGACACAGACGCTCACAGGCTCAGTATGGATTAGACCAGATTATAAAAAGCAGAAAAAGGGTACTATATCAGAAGCATACAGCTGTATACAGTCTAGGGGTAATTGTAAATCTCAGTATATATTTCAGGAGTAACACACAGACGCTCACAGGCTCAGTATGAATTAGACCAGAATATAAAAAGCAGAAAAAGGGTACTGTATCAGAAGATACCAGGTGTATACATTGTAGAAGTAGTTGTAAATCTCCGTATATATTTCCGGAGTCACACACAGACGCTCACTCAGTATGGATTAGACCAGAATATAAAAAACAGAAAAACGGTATTTTATCAGAAGCGTACAGCTGTATACAGTGTAGGGGTAATTTTAAATCTCAGTATATATTTCTGGAGTCAGACACAGACGCTCACAGGCTCAGTATGGATTAGACTAGAATATAAAAAGCAGAAAAAGGGTACTGTATCAGAAGATACCAGGTGTATATAGTGTAGGGGAAAATTGAAATCTCCGTATATATTTCCAGAGTCACACACAGATAGTCAGCATGTATTTGTCCGTGATACCAGCTGGTACATGGCAGTGTTTGAGGAGCGTATAGTTCTATACGTTGTGGGAAAAAATGAACGCTCGGTAACTGTGCTGAAAAAAAGAATAGAAGTCTTATAGCTGTGTAAAAAGCAGTCTGCAAAGCAGTGCACACACCGCAATACAGCTAGCAGGCAGCCTATTAACCAGCGCTGCTGCTCGCAAGAAAATCCTCCCCTGTAACTGGCAGGCAGCCTAATTACCAGCGCTGCAGCACACAAGAAAATCCTCCCTTGTCACTGGCAGGCAGCCTAATTACCAGCACTGCTGCACACAAGAAAATCCTCCCCTGTCACTGCACACTAACTGTACAGCACAATTGATATCAGCACAAGCACATAAGAACTTCTCTTTCCAGCCCTAACTCTCTCTCTACTGATAAACAGCGTCAGCAACCTCTCCCTACTTTTAAGATCGGCAGAAGTAAAATAGTGGTCGGCGATCAGGGCTTTTATAGACACTATGACACCCCCCAAAGCAAGCGAATTACTGCAATGCCCTTCTCTAAGATGGTGGTGGCCGCTGCCCATGTCATCTCGTTGCCCACAGTGTATGTCCTTGCTCATTGACTGAAAAAGGCGCCTGCAAGCATTATGGAATACCAACTTTGGCGCTCGGGTCGACGACCGCATGGCCGACTCCACGCTATAGTCTTTGGCGAAAGTCGGCGACTTTTGAATCTGACCGACCTGTTTCGCTCAACTCTAGTCCCAGTTAATTGCACCAAGATCATCTCTCATCCATTGGAAATTTGCCTTCCTGAAGTTTAGTGTCCTTGTAACCCCTCTACTACACATCTTATTAAAGGATACATGAAAGCTTATTATTTTGTGATCACTATTACCTAAGTGACCCCCCAACCCTTATATTTGATATGCATCTGGCCTGTTGGTTAATATTAGGTCTAGCAGTGCCCCCCCTCTTGTTGGGTCCTGAACCAGTTTATGAAAGGTAATTGTCTCTCATAGTTGTCAAAAACCTATTACCTTTGCTGGAACTGCAGGTTTCTGTTCCCCAATGTATTTCAAGGTAGTTGTAGTCCCCCATGATAATGACTTCTCCTTGAGTCGCTGCTTCATCTATTTGCTTTACGAGGATATTCTCCGTTGCTTCCATTATTTTTGGAGACTTATAACAAACCCCTATCAGTAATTTATTTTTTTTTCCCCCTCCCCTTATCTGCACCCAAGGGACTCTGTTCACACTGCAAGACATGGGAATGGATACTGGCAAGCCACGAGACCTGAATATTTCAGTCACACCTTCTAACCCTACCTACTACCCCATACAGAACAGAGTGCCTGCGTTAGATTTTTTTTCAAACTTTGGTAGAGAAGGATTTAAGACAGTTTCACTCTCATGTACGGAATAGTGGGAAAAAAATTTTAAAAATTTTTTTTAAAAAATTTTTTAATTTTTTTTGACAGTCAGATAAGGTTGGTTTTGTGGTTTTTTTAATTTTTGGGGTTTTTTTTTTTTAAAAAAACCTTTTTTTTTTCCCCCCCAAACCCCCCCAAAATTTTAAAAAAAAAAAGGGGGGAAAAAAAATTTTTTCAAAAATTTTTTTTTTTTCCCAAAAACCCCCCCCCCCAAAAATTTTTTAAATTTTTTCCCCCCCCAAACCCTTTTTTGGGTTCAATAAACCCCAAAACCTTTTGGGGGTTCCCCCTTTTTTCCCCTTTTTTTTCCAGCCCCTTTTTTTTGGGGGCCCCCCCTTTTTTTTTTTTAAAAAAAAAATTTTTTGGGGGGGGTTTTTTTTTTTTTTTTTTTTTTTTTTTTTTTTTTTTTTTTTTTTTTTTTTTTTTTTTTTTTTTTTTTTTTTTTTTTTTTTTTTTTTTTTTTTTTTTTTTTTGGGGGGGGGTTTTTTTTTTTTTTTTTTTGGGGGGGGGGGGTTTTTTTTTTTTTTTTTTTTTTTTTGGTTTTTTTTTTTTTTTTTTTTTTGGGGGGGGGTTTTTTTTTTTTTTTTTTTTTTTTTTTGGGGGTTTTTTTTGGGGGGGGGGGGGGGGGGGGGGGGGGGTTTTTTTTTTTTGGGGGGGGGGGGGGGGGGGGGGGGGGGGGGTTTTTTTTTTTTTTGGGGGGGGTTTTTTTTTTTTTTTTTTTTTTTTTTTGGGGGGGGGGGGGGGGGGGGGGGGGGGGGGGGGGGGGGGGGGGGGGGGGGGGGGGGGGGGGGGGGGGGGGGGGGGGGGGGGGGGGGGGGGGGGGGGGGGGGGGGTTTTTTTGGGGGGGGGGGGGGGGGGGGGGGGGGGGGGGGGGGGGGGGGGGGGGGGGGGGGGGGGGGGGGGGGGGGGGGGGGGGGGGGGGGGGGGGGGGGGGGGGGGGGGGGGGGGGGGGGGGGGGGGGGGGGGGGGGGGGGGGGGGGGGGGGGGGGGGGGGGGGGAAATTTTTTTAAAAAAATTTGGGTTTTAAAAAAGTGTAAAAAAATTTTTGAAAATGAATTTTTTTTTTGGTTTTATTTTTTTTTTTTAAAAGGGGGGTTTTTTTTTTAGGGTTTTAAAAAAAATTTAAAAAAACCCCTTTAAATTTTTTTCATTCTACTGTCATTTTTTTTAACCTTTTGAAAAAACTATTTCTTTTTTCCCAAAATAAAAATTTTTTTCCCCTTAAGACATTTGGGGGGCCCCCAATAGCATCTAAATTTTCTCCTTTTTTTGGCAACACTCTAAAAGGGGCCGGGGGGAGGAAATTTACATCTTCACCAATAGCAACCCTTTCATTTCACACATGGAAGGGATGCAAATTTTTTTGGGGAAAGAAGTCCTTCTAGCCTAGAAAGGTCCCCCTTTTCCATTTTTTCCCCTGAATTCACTTTCCCCCCAAAAATTTTCCCAATTTTCCCCTGAAACATCAGATTTACCTTGAAATTTTCCAAAATTTGCCACCAGTACCCCCCCCCTTTTTTAGACATTGGGGTTATGGTGACACTTTAAATACAAAAGGGGGGGTACTACACTGAAAAAGGGGGGAAAAAAATACGGCGGGGAATACAATATTGCTTTCCTCCAATTTTCCCTCCCAAGCATAAGACAAAGCTATCCCTAAAAAAGGGGAAAATTTTTTAGGGGGTTAAAGGGTCTGCTCAAATAAAAGGGCTGAAAATCAAGGGGAAAAAACATCATTAAAACAGGGAAAAAAAATAGAGGTTTTCCAAAATTTTTTTTTATTTGACTTTCCCAGAAACATTCCAAATTTTAAAAATCCCTGAACCCCCAAAATTTTTTTTGAAAACACACAACAAAAAATTTTTTCTCCTCTCTGACTTCCCCCCCAAACCCCTTTTTCCCCCCCAAAACAGCAATCAATTTTTTCTCATCAAAAAAACATTCTCAAATATTTTTTTTGTAATTTTTCACAATGAACGCTCCGCAAAATCATTGATGATGGATGCAGGGGGGTTTTTTAAAGGGGGGGTTCACTTTTGGGGAAAAAGCTATCTTCCAGCTTAACAACTCACAAATCGCCCCCCACAAAGCTCAAAAAAAACATAGGTTTCTTTACCCCGTGCACAAATCAAAGTAAAAAAGGTATACAGCAAAAGGGGGAAAAAAATTTTTTGGGGGGTGACACCCCAAATTTTTGCAGTTGGGGGGTCTGCATGCCACCCCATTTTGGAAAATTTTTTAAAGAAAAAACCCCCACAAAAAAAATTCAATGCAGATTTAACGTTTGATTTTAAGGTTTGAACAAAAATAAGTGTTAGAAAATGTACAATTGTACAACTTTCTTTACAAACACTCCCCCAATTTTTTGGGGGAAAAAAAAAAAAAAAACATCCCAAAAAAAAAAATTTTTAATTTAAAATTTTTAAATCTTTTGGGGAAAACGTTAAAACCGGCCCCCCGGGCAAAAAAAAGGGGCCCCCCCCTTTTTTGTTTCCCCCTTTACCGGGCCCAGTTTGGGGCGGGGTTTTTTTTTTCCCCTTTTCTTTTGAAAATGTGTGTCTTGGGGTTTTTAAAATTTTTATTTTTGGTTTTTTTTTTACTTTTTTCCCTTTTTTTTTTGGGTGTATTTGGGGTTTTTTTGTTTGAAGCCCGCCAACTTTGAGCTTTTAATTTTTCTAAAAAAACCCCTTTAAAATTAAACACCCACCCCAACCAAAAACCAAAACCCCCCCCCCCCCCCCCTCCCCCCCCCCTTTTTTAAAAAGGAGGGCCGGAATGGGTTTCCCCCCCTTTTTCCCAAATTTTGGCTTCCCTTTTTAAAGGGGTTTTTTTCCCCGCAAAATTTTTTTCCCCAAAATTTGGTTTGGGGGTTTTTTTAGAAATTTTAAACCGGCCCCTTTATTTTTAAATTGAGAATTTTTCCGAGGAACCCCTTGATTTTTTCAGGGCTTTTTTTCTTGACGAGCAATAATCCCCTTGAGTGTTCTGGATTTTTGGGGAAGTTTAAGGGTTTTTTTTAAAAAAAAGGGGGAAAAAGTTTTTGGGGCCCCGGGGGTTTTTTTATTATATCCCCCTTTTTCTTTTTCCTTAAAAATTTTTAATTTTTTTTTAAAAGGGGTTTTTTTGGGATTTTTTTTCCGTTTTAAAAGGGGCCCTTAACCCCCAACCCCCCATTTTCCCCCAAAATTCCGAAACCACATCAACCCTCCCCCCTTTTTTTGTTTTAAAAGGGGAAAAAAAAAGGGGGCCCCAAACCTTTCCAAAAACCAAAATTTTCCTTTTTTTGGGCCCCCTTTAAAAAACCCCCGGGGGCCGTTAAAAAAAAATTTAAAACCCCTTTCCTTTTTTTTTGGGGGTCCCTTGAAAAAAACTAACCAACTGCTTGTTTGTTTTGTTTCAAATTAAAAATTGGGGAATGTCAAACCCAAAAAATTTAATAAATGTCTCTGTCCAAATATTTATGGACCCAAAATGTAAATTTCAGACGGGAATAAAAATTTTTTTCCCCTTTTTTCGCCAATTGTTTCTTTTCCCCCTCAAACAGTTTATTAACTTTGACACAACACCTGTAGTTTAAATTCATTTTTTGTCCCGGGAGCCAACTGCAGTAAAACAGGGTAAAAACACCAGTAAATTAACCCTTTCTGACCCCCCGACGTAAACCCATTTCCCGGTGACCTGGCCTTATTGACCCCTTTGGAAAGGATAGTCTTCAAATGCAACAGGGCCTGCTCACAGGGGGAGCGCGACGGGCTGGGCCCGGGGTCAGCTGATTCTCACACTGCCCCCCTTCACCAAGTCCCGGAGTTGGGCTTAAAACAACACCCCAATTTAAAACCTCGACCACTGCAATCAAACAAGATCACAAACATTCCCTGAGCAGGGAGAAAAAGGCAGTCACTCTGATAAACACCTCCCGCCTTTGGAACAAACCTCGAGGCATGATTCGTGGCCCCCTCCCCTTCCCCCTGGGAACCCGACATCGCCCTGAAAGACAAACCGGGTTTTTCCAGGGGGATGCTAAAAAAAACGATCACCCCGCAGAAAAAGATTGTCCCATATTGGGGCAAAAATGTAACAGTTAAAAAAATTTTAAAAAAAAAAATAAAATAAAAAAATGTTTTTAAAAAAACTTTTTAAAAATTTTTTTAAAAAAAAATAAAAAATAATAAAAAAATCAATATTTATTCTATAAAAAATAAATATATAATTAAAAAAATCTAAACAAAAAAAATAATATATTTAGTATTGCGCGCCCCCGTAATGACCCTTTCCTATAAAACTGCCAAACTAGTTAACCCCTTTAGTAAACCCCCAGAAAAAAAACTATGAAAAAAAATGCTTTTTTCATCATCCCCGGCCGAACAAAAAGGGGAAAAACCCGGGATCAAAAAACTGAAAAAATAAACATGGTCCCCGCTGAAAACGCCCACCTTGCCCGAAAAAAAAACGACGGGCCCATACAGTATCCATGAAAAAATATAAAAGTTATAGCAAAAAGAAAAAAGCAATTCAAAAAAAATTTTTTTTTTTAAGATTTTTTTATTGTAAAAAAGCCCCCCAAAACAAAAAAATTTATATGAATGAGGTATCGTTTATAACGAACTAACCGAAAAAAAAACTCCCCTTAAATTAAATTTTTTATCAAAACACAAAAACGGAATAAACGCCCCCCAAAGAAATTCATGAATTGTTTGGTTTTTTTTTCATTCTGCCTCCCAAAAATCATAAAAAAAAACATAAAAAAAAATGCATGGCCCGAAAAGGGTACCAAAAATATTCAACTCGTTCTGCAAAAAACAAGACCCCACATGACTTTTGTGGGGCCAAAAAAATGGAAAATTAAAACCTCAAAATGTGGGATGCAAAAACTTTCCCTTTTCAATAAAAAGTGTCTAGCATGTGACAGCTGCAAAACATAAAAACCCCCTATAAAAAAACCCCAATTTAAAAGTAAAGCAAACCCCCCCCCTTTTTTCACCCCCCAAAAATTTTGGGAAAAATAATAAAAAAAAAAAAATTTTATTTATTTTCCATTTTCCCATTTGGGTCCCGAAAAGGGGGGGCAAAGTTAGGGTTAGGGTTGGGGGGTAAAGTTAGGGAAAGGGTTTGGGGGTAAAAGTTAGGGTAAGGTTGGGGCTAAAGTTAGGGGTTTGTGTTTGGGGTTATTTGGGCCCGGATTAGGGGGAGGGTTTTGGGGTAGGGTTTGTGTTTGGGTTAGGGGTAGGGTTGAGATTTTGAATTTGGGTTTGGGGTTAGGGGTTTGGGGGGTGGTTTTGGGTTTTGGTTTGTGGTTAGGATTATGTTTAGGGCTGAATTTTTGGTTGGGTGATTAGGGGTAAATTTGGTGGTTTTGGGGTTTAAGGAGGCTTTTTAATACTATTTTAGGAAAATCAAGGGTTTTAACGTGGGGGAATGAAAAAAATCCGAGACGGGTTTCTTTGAATGCAAATAAAAGTTTTGTGAAACAAACAAAAAACCCAAAAACAATATTTAAACAACCCCCTTTTGACAGCAAAGAGTCCCCTATATATAAACACCCAAACCATTAAAGAATTTCCGGGGTAAAAAGTCCTTGAAAAACCCCTATAGCGAGGGGGGTAAATTCTTAAAACGGGGTCCTCACAACAAATGTGACCACAAGGGAAGTCTAAGCACAGGGAAAGGGCTGATTTACAAAAACTGCGGTGGGGGGAAAAACAATCCAGTTGCAAAAAAAACAGGGGGGTTTCCCGGGAAAAAGTTAAACCCCATTGTGGCTTTTAATCATTTAATCCAACAACAAGTTCATATGTCCCCTAAGGGTTTCCCTAACCGTTCCAAAAGCCCACCGAGGAAAAGCACGGGAAAAATTAAACCGCAACAGTTCAGAAACACAGTTCTTATCAATGGAGTGAACCAAGGGGTTTAAAATTTCCCAATCAAAAAAGTTTTTTGTGATAACCAATATTTGGGAACTTACGTTGCAAGAATTCCCAGACCATGGGTAGAAACTGCTGGGCGAGAAACACCTGAAGAAAAGGGTTTTGGGCCCTTTTCCCGGGAAAAAACACAAAAATCTGTAAAGGGAAAAAAGCAACCCTGGTTGCAGGAAAAAAGGGGAAACAGAAAATTTTTTCCCCACATTTAAGCCAGCAAAACCGAAACCGGGGTTTTAAAAAAAAACAAAAAAGGAAATAGGGAAACCCCAAAAACAAAACAAAAAAACCCAAAATTTCACAAAGGGCAAAATCATTGAAAAAAGTTTCCTAGAAAAACCCCAAAATAAAAAATGACAAAAATTCCCCCCCCCCCCTAAAGACGGGTTCCGGAACGGGCCTACGGCCGGGCCGGACCCGAGGAAAGCCTTCCGGGTTATTTACTTTTTTTGGGTTTTA
>JARQOD010000001.1:70092630-70138726 GCA_033576555.1 Oophaga sylvatica | reverse complement strand
ACAGCCTGACTCTGTTCGCACAGCCTCTCAACCATGTGCATGGTGGAGTTCCACCTTGTTGCAACGTCTATGATTAGGCGGTGCTTGGGGAGGTGGAGCGATCGCTGCAGCCTCTGCATACGACTGGAGTCTACTGGCGAGCGACGGATGTGCGAGCACAGTTTTCGCACCTTATGAAGTATGTCTGGTAACTCCGGATAATTATTTATGAAGCACTGTACCACCAGGTTCAAGGTGTGAGCCAGGCAAGGTATTTGTCTGAGTTTTGCCAGGGCTATGGCCGCCACAAAATTACAGCCGTTATCACTGACTGCCTTGCCTGGCTCAAGATGTAGACTGCCCAGCCATGACTCAGTTTCTCGCTGCAAGTAGTCCGCCAGTACCTCTGTGGTGTGTCTGTTTTCGCCCAAAGACATCATCTTTAAAGCAGCCTGCTGACACTTACCACTAGCTGTTCAATAGTGGGACACCTCACATGCAACACTGGCAGCTGCAGATGGAGTGCTCGTGCGACTGCGCTCTGTCGACGAACTTTCGCTTCTGGGCGAGGAGCAGGGTCGAACGCCTTCAGCCAACTGTTGCCTATAGTGTGGGCTAGGCAGCACTGTCCCACCGCCGCTGTCTGCTGTGGACCCTGCATCCACCACAATAACCCAGTGCGCAATGATGGACACGTAACGGCCCTGGCAATGGCTACTGGCTCATGCATCTGTTGTGAGGTGCACCTTTTCACTCACTGATTGTTTGAGTGCATGGACAATGTGGTCTTTCACATGTAGGTGGAGGGCAGGGATGGCTTTTCTAGAAAAGAAGTGCCGACTGAGTAGGTCATAGCTTGGGACAGCATAGGCCATGAGCTCTCGGAACGCTGCGCTTTCAACCAAATGGAAGGGCATCATCTCTAATGAGATTAGTTTGGCAATGTAGGCCTTTCAAAGCCAGTGTACGCGGATGAGAGGATGAGTACTTTCTTGTCCTACTCAGAGTGTCTGCTAGGGTGAGATGGACTTGAGAGCTGCATATGGGGAAATAGCATTGGACATGACGGACTGAGAGGGGGTTCGTGATGGTGGTGGTGGTGCTGGTGATGGCCTAGATTCAGTCTTTTGTTGCAAAAACATTGTGATTCCCTGACTGCTTTGGCCTTGCGACGACACCTCAAAATTTCTTGCTAGTGGTGTGATAACCGGTGGACTTACAGTGTTTTAAGCAATGTTTCATTACTGGCTACCTTCAGCCGGAGCAGGTGCACATGTGCTACCTGAGGTATTGTAGTCCGTCCACGCTTGCAAGTGCATGGTGTTTAAATGTCTAGGCATGCAACTGGTATTCAAATTTTGGAGATCTTTCCTTCGGCTAAAGGTCTTCCGCACTTCTTACAGATAACCTTTGCCTCATCAATAGGATTTTGGTCAAAAAAGTGCCAAACTTCACTCTTCCTACTTTGGGATAAATTTTCAGGGCTTGCACGCTGTGCTAATTTGACCTACTGGCCAAGCTGTCCTGCAACTGTTTTTGTTTTTTTAACACTTTTTTGGACTGCTACGGGCCTGCCAGATAACTGCAGCTGCGATGTCGATGCCTACTGCAGATACTCCTATTCTGAGCTATTGCCAGCGGCACCCTCTTCCCCCAATGGATGCCAATCCGGACAACAACTGGGTCATCCATCATCTCCTCTTCAATTTTATCTGTGTTAGGGTCTGCGGAACGCACCAAATATAAGATGTAGAGAGGTGCGTTCGCAGCCCGGGTCCACCGTGCAGGCAGAGCCTGCTGCTAGTAAAATGGCGTAAGTAGAGAACTCTGTTATCCCGCAGAGTCGCTAAAATAAACGCCGTAGCACGCTGTGGCAGTTAATGCAAACTTTGTTAATCCACAGACCCGCTAGCAGGAATGCCGCAGCGCTATATGGCGATACAAGCGAACTCTGTTACACCACAGAGTCGATGAGGTAAAGACGCAGAGATAGGTACTGTGTCCTTTTAACCCCACAGGGATACACAGATAACTGCTGTGCAGATAGCAGTCCGTGATCATTCAGACAGAAACGCAATCGAGCAATCTCCTCACCGGAGAAGCCGGTATTCTAGGGGCTTATTTCAGCTGAGCCCTAACCACATGCGTACATGATCACACTGGCGCAAAGCACATAATGCAATTGATCCTAGCGCACGGCTGTGTGGTAAGGACAGCCTTTTATAGCAGCCACGAGAAAAAGACCTTCCAGTAAGGACCAATGGGAGGCTGCTTCAGAACATTAACAGCCAGAGGACGTTCCTGAAGGACAAATAGGAGTGGCAGCTGTGTCTGAGCATGTGACCCCTGATCTCCAATGGGAGATCTCGCCCTGGGCATGCTCAGACGAAGCAACAAAGGACTTAGACATAAAGTTGTCTGCTCGCCACTGACCAGTATAATAGCAGAACCTGAAGAGGCAGCAGCAAGTCTCTGCACAGCATTAGATCGGGCGAGACGCTGGAACCGATGTCTTTGCTGAGCATGCTCCACTGCGGCCGGAGATGGATAGGGTACTACAGCAGGACTGGTTCGAGACTCCTCTTGTGCAGTAGCGGGAACTCGAACCCTAACAATCTGCACTTTCCTCTGTGTCACCGTGTAAGGTGGTATATTCTGCGGGAAGGGGCACCTGAGTTTCATCAGGGTCAGATTCTGGCTCAGTAAACTGCGGGGCAATGTAGTGCTCTGGGTGAATGTACCAGAAAAATCATATAGCAGTGGCTATGCATCAGTGCACTCCATGTCATATTCATCTTGGACTGGGGAATTCAGGATTTGACTTGATAACCCAGGCATGGTATGTGAAAAGAGCTCCATGGAGTAATCTGAAGTGTGGTCTGCCACATCCTTCACTTTTGGTGTTGGTGAAGGACACAAGGAAAGGTGTTGTTCCTGAGCAGGTGCCTGCACTGACGACTCAGTGCTTGCATTTTTTGAAACTTCAGAAGAGGAGGCGATAGAGCTGGAGGCAATGTAAGCCAAAACCTGTTCCTGACGCTCCGGCTTTAAAAGCGGTTTACCTGCTCCCAGAAAAGGGAGCCCACCAGGCCTTCTGGAGCCAGACGATGACGCAGGCTCAACACCTCCTGCCTTAGGTGCTATTGTGCTTTTGGAACTACCAGCAGATGCACCACCATCAGTACCAGCTGCCCCCCCGCCCACGTTTGTTGCCTCTTCCACCATACTTCTTCATGTTTGGGAAAATGTACCAAAAATACCAGCAGATATATGGTACTGTATCAGAAGCGTACAGCTGTATATGGTGAAGGGGACAATTTAAATCTCCGTATATATTTCTGGAGTCACACACAGACACTCACAGGCTCAGTATGGATTAGACTAGAATATAAAAAGCAGAAAAAGGGTGCTGTATCATAAGCGTACAGCTGTATACAGTCTAGAGGTAATTGTAAATCTCTGTATATATTTCCAAAGTCAGACACAGACGCTCACAGGCTCAGTATGGATTAGACCAGAATATACAAAGCAGAAAAAGGGTACTGTATCAGAAGCATAAAGCTGTTACAGTCTAGGGGTAATTGTAAATCTCCATATATATTTCCGGAGTCAGACACAGACGCTCACAGGCTCAGTATGGATTAGACCAGATTATAAAAAGCAGAAAAAGGGTACTATATCAGAAGCATACAGCTGTATACAGTCTAGGGGTAATTGTAAATCTCAGTATATATTTCAGGAGTAACACACAGACGCTCACAGGCTCAGTATGAATTAGACCAGAATATAAAAAGCAGAAAAAGGGTACTGTATCAGAAGATACCAGGTGTATACATTGTAGAAGTAGTTGTAAATCTCCGTATATATTTCCGGAGTCACACACAGACGCTCACTCAGTATGGATTAGACCAGAATATAAAAAACAGAAAAACGGTATTTTATCAGAAGCGTACAGCTGTATACAGTGTAGGGGTAATTTTAAATCTCAGTATATATTTCTGGAGTCAGACACAGACGCTCACAGGCTCAGTATGGATTAGACTAGAATATAAAAAGCAGAAAAAGGGTACTGTATCAGAAGATACCAGGTGTATATAGTGTAGGGGAAAATTGAAATCTCCGTATATATTTCCAGAGTCACACACAGATAGTCAGCATGTATTTGTCCGTGATACCAGCTGGTACATGGCAGTGTTTGAGGAGCGTATAGTTCTATACGTTGTGGGAAAAAATGAACGCTCGGTAACTGTGCTGAAAAAAAGAATAGAAGTCTTATAGCTGTGTAAAAAGCAGTCTGCAAAGCAGTGCACACACCGCAATACAGCTAGCAGGCAGCCTATTAACCAGCGCTGCTGCTCGCAAGAAAATCCTCCCCTGTAACTGGCAGGCAGCCTAATTACCAGCGCTGCAGCACACAAGAAAATCCTCCCTTGTCACTGGCAGGCAGCCTAATTACCAGCACTGCTGCACACAAGAAAATCCTCCCCTGTCACTGCACACTAACTGTACAGCACAATTGATATCAGCACAAGCACATAAGAACTTCTCTTTCCAGCCCTAACTCTCTCTCTACTGATAAACAGCGTCAGCAACCTCTCCCTACTTTTAAGATCGGCAGAAGTAAAATAGTGGTCGGCGATCAGGGCTTTTATAGACACTATGACACCCCCCAAAGCAAGCGAATTACTGCAATGCCCTTCTCTAAGATGGTGGTGGCCGCTGCCCATGTCATCTCGTTGCCCACAGTGTATGTCCTTGCTCATTGACTGAAAAAGGCGCCTGCAAGCATTATGGGAATACCAACTTTGGCGCTCGGGTCGACGACCGCATGGCCGACTCCACGCTATAGTCTTTGGCGAAAGTCGGCGACTTTTGAATCTGACCGACCTGTTTCGCTCAACTCTAGTCCCAGTTAATTGCACCAAGATCATCTCTCATCCATTGGAAATTTGCCTTCCTGAAGTTTAGTGTCCTTGTAACCCCTCTACTACACATCTTATTAAAGGATACATGAAAGCTTATTATTTTGTGATCACTATTACCTAAGTGACCCCCAACCCTTATATTTGATATGCAGTCTGGCCTGTTGGTTAATATTAGGTCTAGCAGTGCCCCCCCTCTTGTTGGGTCCTGAACCAGTTATGAAAGGTAATTGTCTCTCATAGTTGTTAAAAACCTATTACCTTTGCTGGAACTGCAGGTTTCTGTTCCCCAATGTATTTCAAGGTAGTTGTAGTCCCCCATGATAATGACTTCTCCTTGAGTCGCTGCTTCATCTATTTGCTTTACGAGGATATTCTCCGTTGCTTCCATTATTTTTGGAGACTTATAACAAACCCCTATCAGTAATTTATTATTTTTCCCCCTCCCCTTATCTGCACGCACAGGGACTCTGTTCACACTGCAAGACATGGGAATGGATACTGGCAAGCCACGAGACCTGAATATTTCAGTCACACCTTCTAACCCTACCTACTACCCCATACAGAACAGAGTGCCTGCGTTAGATTTTTTTCAAACTTTGGTAGAGAAGGATTTAAGACAGTTTCACTCTCATGTACGGAATAGTGGTGAGAATTAACATTTTGACAAACAGTTGTTTGATGCTATGAAGGATAACTTGTCCTAATTTGACCATTCGACAGTCAGATAAGGGTGGATCTGTGGTGGTTCTAGATACCGATCTATACTGTTCTATGTTTTTTTCTATTCTCAATGACAGCAACACTTATTTTCCTTTAAGGTCAGATCCTACCACCGCTTCCAGATCCACTCTTAAACAGTGCCTTAATGAGGGAATGAGATTGGGGGTATTGAATTCTAAACTATTTAAGTGACTCAATCAAGATTTTCCTGTTATTCCTATGCTCCACTGTTTGCCCAAAATTCATAAGAATCTTTTTCCACCACCCTTAAGACCCATAATTTCAGGGATTGATTCACTCAACGAAAACCTTAGTGCATGGCTTGATCGATATCTTCAACCACTTATTTCCAGGACTCCTGTTTTTTGAAGGACTCTTCTACTGTCCTTAAGGTTTTTTAAATATTTAAATGGTTGGATGGATGTTTTTTGCAACATGCGATGTTGAAACCCTATATTACTCTATTCCCCATGCCACAGCTATTACAGCAATACAATTTCATTTGGATAAATACAGTGTGTATACCACACCTTTGAAACGGTTCATTCTACTGTCACTTGATTACCTTTTGAAACAGAACTATTTCATGTTCCAATCAAAATTGTTTCTACAGACACTTGGAGCCCCAATAGCATCTAAATTTTCTCCTTCTTTGGCAACACTCTACATGGCCTGGTGGGAGGAAATTTACATCTTCACCAATAGCAACCCTTTCATTTCACACATGGTATGGGATGCTAATTATTTGGATGACGTCCTTCTAGCCTAGAAAGGTGATGCCTCCACTTATTCTGAATTCACATCATACCTCAATTCCAATTCCTGCAACATCAGATTTACTTGTAATCCATTAGCCACCAGTACCCCCTTTTTAGACATTAGGCTTATGGGTGACAGCATTACTACTAAGGCTGATACTACACTGTACAGGAAAGATACGGCTGGCAATACAATATTGCTTTCCTCCAGTTCTCATCCCAAGCATATAGACAAAGCTATCCCTAAAGGGGAATTCAATAGGGTTAGAAGGATCTGCTCTACTAATGAACTGTACATCAAGGAAAGTGCAGTCATTAAAGACAGGTTACTAGATAGAGGTTACAAATTTTCTGATATTCGACTTGCCCAGAAACATTCATTTAACACTCCCTGATCCAAAATTTTATGTGATACACACAACAAAACTTCAATCTCCTCTCTGACTCCCATAACCTTTTCCACCCAATACAGCAATCAATTTTATCTCATCAAAAAAATCATTCTCAAATATTTACCTGTAATTTATCACAATGATCGTCTCCGCAATATCATTGATGATGGATGCAGGGTGGTAGCTGAAAGGGGCACTTCACTTGGAGACTTGCTATCTTCCAGCTTAGTACGAACTCACAAATCGCCCACTACATGCTCTATCAATCATAGGTTTCTTTACGCGTGCACAAATCAGATGTAATGTGTGTATACAGTCAGGGCCAGAAATATTTGGACAGTGACACAATTTTCGCGAGTTGGGCTCTGCATGCCACCACATTGGATTTGAAATGAAACCTCTACAACAGAATTCAAGTGCAGATTGTAACGTTTGATTTGAAGGTTTGAACAAAAATATGTGTTAGAAAATGTAGCAATTGTACACATTTCTTTACAAACACTCCACATTTTAGGAGGTCAAAAGTAATTGGACAAATAAACATAACCCAAACAAAATATTTTTATTTTCAAAATTTTGTGGCGAATCCTTTGGAGGCAATCACTGCCTTAAGTCTGGAACCCATGGACATCACCAAACGCTGGGTTTCCTCCTTCTTAATGCTTTGCCAGGCCTTTACAGCCGCAGCCTTCAGGTCTTGCTTGTTTGTGGGTCTTTCCCTCTTAAGTCTGGATTTGAGCAAGTGAAATGCATGCTCAATTGGGTTAAGATCTGGTGATTGACTTGGCCATTGAAGAATGTTCCACTTTTTTGCACTCATGAACTCCTGTGTAGCTTTGGCTGTATGCTTGGGGTCATTATCCATCTGTACTATGAAGCGCCGTCCAATCAAGTTTGCAGCATTTGGCTGAATCTGGGCTGAAAGTATATCCCGGTACACTTCAGAATTCATCCGGCTACTCTTGTCTGCTGTTATGTCATCAATAAACACAAGTGACCCAGTGCCATTGAAAGCCATGCATGGCCATGCCATCACGTTGCCTCCACCATGTTTTACAGAGGATGTGGTGTGCCTTGGATCATGTGCCGTTCCCTTTCTTCTCCAAACTTTTGGCTTCCCATCATTCTGGTACAGGTTGATCTTTGTCTCATCTGTCATAGAATACTTTTCCAGAACTGAGCTGGCTTCTGGAGGTGTTTTTCAGCAAATTTAACTCTGGCCTGTCTATTTTTGGAATTGATGAATGGTTTGCATCTAGATGTGAACCCTTTGTATTTACTTTCATGGAGTCTTCTCTTTACTGTTGACTTAGAGACAGATACACCTACTTCACTTAGAGTGTTCTGGACTTCAGTTGATGTTGTGAACGGGTTCTTCTTCACCAAAGAAAGTATGCGGCGATCATCCACCACTGTTGTCTTCCGTGGGCTCCCAGGTCTTTTTGGATTGATGAGTTCACCAGTGCTTTCTTTCTTTCTCAGGATGTACCAAATTGTAGATTTTGCCACTTCTAATGTTGTAGCAATTTCTTGGATGGGTTTTTTTCTGTTCTTGCAGCTTAAGGATGGCTTGTTTCACCTGCATGGAGAGCTCCTGTGACCACATGTTTCCTTCACAGCAAAACCTTCCAAATGCAAACACCACACCTCAAATCAACTCCGGCCCTTTCATCTGCTTAATTGAGAATGACATAACAAAGGGATTGCCCACACCTGTCCATGAAATAGCCTTGGAGTCATTTGTCCAATTACTTTTGGTCCCTTTAAAAACAGGGTGGCACATGTTAAGGAGCTGAAACTCCTAAACCCTTCATCCAATTTTAATGTGGATACCCTCAAATGAAAGCTGAAAGTCTGAACTTCAACTGCATCTGATTTGTTTTGTTTCAAATTCATTGTGGTAATGTCTAGAACCAAAATTAGATAAATGTCTCTGTCCAAATATTTATGGACCTAACTGTATATGCAGACGGCAATAAACATTCTTTCTCTTCTTCGCCAATTGTTTCTTTCCCCATCAAACAGTTTATTAACTGTGACACAACACATGTAGTTTATTGCATTTTCTGTCATGTATGCCAACTGCAGTAAGCAGGGTACACCACCCGTAAATTAACCTCTTTCTGACCCCAGACGTACTATCCCATCCAGGTGACCTGGGCCTTATTGACCTTGGACGGGATAGTACGTCAAATGCGATCAGCCGTGCTCACAGGGGGAGCGCGACTGATCGTGGCCAGGTGTCAGCTGATTCTCACAGCTGACACCCTTCACCAAGTGCCAGGAGTGGTCTTAGACAACACCCGGCAATTTAAGCCTCGACACACTGCAATCAAACATGATCACAGCATTCCTGAGCAGGCAGAAGAGGCAGTCAGCTCTGATAGCACCTCTGCCTTTGGATCAGAGACCTCGAGGCATGATGCGTGGTCCCGGTCGCTCCCATGGTAACCCGACATCGTCATGACGACATCCGGGTTACCAGGGCATGCTATAAAAGCGATCAGCCTGCAGAAAATGAGTGTCCCATAGTGGGACAAAGTGTAACAGTAAGAATTAAATAAAAAATAAAATAAAAAAATGTTTAAATACTTGTAAAAATATTTTTAAAAAAATAAAAAATAATAAAAAAATCAATATTTATTCTATCAATAAATAAATATATGAATTAAAAAAATCTAAACAATAAAAATATATATATTTAGTATTGCTGCGTCCGTAATGACCCTTCCTATAAAACTGCCATACTAGTTAACCCCTTTAGTGAACCCCATGAAAAAAAACTATGCAAAAAAATGCTTTATCATCATACCGCCGAACAAAAAGTGGAATAACACGTGATCAAAAAGACTGATAAAAATAAACATGGTACCGCTGAAAACGTCATCTTGTCCCGCAAAAAACGAGCTGCCATACAGTATCATCAGTGAAAAAATATAAAAGTTATAGCACTCAGAATAAAGCAATTCAAAAATAATATTTTTTTTAAGAGTTTTTATTGTATAAAAGCGCCCAAACATAAAAAATTATATGAATGAGGTATCGCTATAATCGTACTAACCTGAAGAATAAAACTGCCTTATCAATTTTATCACCACACGAAACGGTATAAACGCCCCCCAAAGAAATTCATGAATTGCTTGTTTTTGTTCATTCTGCCTCCCAAAAATCATAACAAAAAACAATCAAAAAATGTCATGTGCCCGAAAATGGTACCAAAAAATATGTCAACTCGTTCTGCAAAAAAACAAGACCTCACATGACTCTGTGGGCCAAAATATGGAAAATTATAACTCTCAAAATGTGGTGATGCAAAATCTGTTCTTTGCAATAAAAAGTGTCTAGCATGTGACAGCTGCAAAACATAAAAACCCACTATAAAAACCCGCTATTAATAGTAAAGCAAACCCCCCTTTATCACCCCCTAAAGTTAGGGAAAAATAATAAAATAAAAAAATTGTATTTATTTCCATTTTCCCATTAGGGTCAGCGTAAAGGTTGGGGCTAAAGTTAGGGTTAGGGTTGGGGCTAAAGTTAGGGTAAGGGTTGGGGCTAAAGTTAGGGTAAGGGTTGGGGCTAAAGTTAGGGTTAGTGTTTGGATTAGGGTTAGGGTCTGGATTAGGGTTAGGATTTGGAGTAGGGTTAGTGTTTGGATTAGGGCTAGGGTTGAGATTAGGATTAGGGTTGGGATTAGGGTTAGGGGTGTGTTAGGGTTAGGTTTGTGGTTAGGATTATGTTTAGGGCTGAGATTAGGGTTAAGGGTGAGTTAGGGCTAGGTTTGTGGTTAGGGTTATGGTTAGGGCTGTGTAATACTATTGTAGGAACTCAAGGATTCTGATAGCGTGGGGCAATGAACAATCAGAGACGGGTTTCTTTGAATGCAAATAATGTATTTGTGAAACAGCAAAACACCCAAAAACAATATTCAAACAACCCGTAGTGACATGCAATGAGTCCATATATATATACACAAGTCCAGTTATATGAATCCGGATATATAAGTCCTTGAACCTCTATAGCGAGGGTGGTAAAGTTCTTACGACGGAGTCCTCACACAAATGTGACCACAAGGTAAGTCTGATGCACAGGTAACGTGGCTGGATTTACACACTGCTGGTGTGTGAAGAGTCAGATCCAGGTATGCAGAAAACACAGGGAGGTCCAGGAACAAGTTAATCTCAGTTGTGGCTTAATTCAGTGAAGTCCAACAACAAGTTCATATGTCAGTAAGGTTCCAGTAACAGTTCCAACAGCTCTCACCAGAGGTAATGCACGAAGGGTTAAACAGCAACAGTTCAGAAACACAGTTCTTATCAGATGGAGTGAACCAAGGGTTAAATTCCCAAGTCAACAGTTTAGTGATAACACAGTATGTGCAACTTACGTATGCAGAGAATGTCCAGAGCCATGGGTAGAAACTGCTGTGGCTGAGAAACACCTGAAGATAAGGTTATGCACTTTCCTGGTAAATACACAAAAGATCTGTGAGGAACAAAGCAGCTGGGTTGCAGGGAAACGGAAGCAGAATATTCCAGCAGTGAAGCCAGCACCTGAGCCGGGTTTTAAACAAACGAACAGGAAGTAGGGCACACAAAACAGCAAACTCCATTTTAACAAAGGGCAAAATCATTGACAAAGTTACCTAGAAAACCCGGAATACTGACATTACTCCCCCCCTAAAGACGGCCTCCGGACGGTCCTGGACCAGGCCTGTCCGGGTATCTCCGATGAAACTGAGCAATCTTCAGAGGCGCATTGATGTTACTTACTGGTTCCCAAGAATCATTTTCAGGAGAGTAACCTTGCCATCTAACTAGATACTGAAGCCGGTTTCTATGAAGTCTCGAATTAACAATATCCTGTACCACGAATTGTTCTTCGCCATCAACCAACACTGGTGGAGGGGGAGGTACGATACGTCCCTGAAACGTGTTAGGAGAGACTGGTTTTAATAAGGAAACATGAAATACTGGGTGTACCTTTAAAGTCCGTGGTAGCTTCAACCGACAGGCAACAGAGCTCACAATCCAGTGATCTTGAATGGACCGATGAATTTCTGTCCCAGTTTCTGCGAAGGAACACCCAATTTTAGATTCTTGGTGGACAACCAAACTGAGTCTCCTACCTTATACATAGGTGCTGGTTTCCGGAATCTATCGGCCGACTTTTTGTAACGCTCCTGTGCTGTGGTCAGGGAGTCCTTCAAAACTTCAAGATTACGTTGCAACGCCGTCACTCTGTCTTCAACCGCTGGTACCGAAATCGTAACCGGAGACCTAGGCAAAATACTTGGATGATAACCCAGGTTGGCAAAAAAAGGCGTTACCTTCGTGGAACTGCTTTGGGAGTTGTTGTACGAAAATTCCGCTAGAGGAAGTAGCTTCAGCCAATCGTCCTGCAAATGACTGACGTAACAGCGTAGATATTGCTCCAAGGTTTGATTTGTCCGTTCGGTCTGCCCGTTGGTCTGAGGATGGTATGCAGAAGACAAGCAAACATTAATGTGGAGCGCAGAACAAAATCCTTTCCAAAATCTAGAGGTAAATTGTATTCCCCGGTCAGAAATGATGTCATCTGGTACCCCATGCAGCCGGAAAATGTTCTGGATAACTAGATCTACTGTCTCTGTAGCTGAGGGAAGACCAGCACACGGAATGAAATGAGCAGCTTTCGTTAAACGATCTACTACCACCAAAATAGTATTTTTACCACCAGAGGTGGGTAACTCCACAATAAAGTCCATCGAAATAGACCCCCAAGGGCGAGACGGTACAGGTAGCGGTTTAAGAAGACCAGTAGGTGAAACGCGAGGAACCTTGTACCGGCACAAACTTCACAAGAGCGGACATAGTCATTCACATCCTTCAAGCAGGTAGGCCACCAAAAAAAACGAGTTAACAATTCCTGCGTCTTCTGTACCCCCCTATGACCAGCCAATTTAGAGTCGTGGACCAATTTGAGAACTCGAAGTCTTACAGCCTCTGGGACATAAATACATCGATCTCTAAGCCACACACCATTCCGAAGGACAAGATTCACATTGTCAGGTGGAGCTGCAAGAAATACGTCACCGTCATAGGCCAGCTTGATCTCCTGCCACAAGTCCCGTTCCGGAGCACTCCAACGAAATTGGCCTCCGACAAGATGGTCTTCGACGGGGTCCCAGGCACGGAATCCACGGTATGGATTCGGGATAATGCGTCAGCTTTCCCATTACGTGAACCTGGGCGGTACGAAATAATAAAATTAAACTGGTTCAAGAACAAACTCCACCTAGCTTGTCGAGGAGAAAGACACCTGGCAGACTTAAGGAATTCCAAATTGCGATGATCCGTGAGTACTACTACCTGCTGAGTTGCCCCCTGCAAATGGTGTCTCCATTCCTTAAAGGCAGAAATAATTGCCAAAAGTTCCTTATCTGCCACATCATAGTTCAGTTCTGCAGAAGATAACCTACGAGAGAAGAAGGCACACGGGTGCAGCAAACCTTTGTCTCCGGTACGTTGTGAGAGGATAGCTCCCAATGCACAGTCAGACGCGTCCACCTCCACGATAAAAGGCTGTGCAGGATCCGGATGCATCAATATTGGAGCCGTGGTAAAACAACCCTTCAGGCGATCAAAGGCTTCCTGAGCTTGCGAAGACCATTCAAACTTCTTCCCCTTCTTGGTGAGGAGAGTGATGGGACGGACAATTTCTGAAAAATTTCGGATAAACCGTCTATAAAAGTTAGCAAAGCCAATGAATCGTTGTACCTCCTTAATGTTTCCTGGTACCGGCCAGTCCAAGATTGCCTGGATCTTGCTGGACTCCATATTCAATCCCTGAGGCGAGATAACATAGCCTAAAAATTGAATTTCAGAACAATGGAACTCACACTTTTCGAGTTTGATGTACAAATGATTATCTCTCAAACGTCTAAGTACGGTCTTGACATGTTCCTGATGTTCCTGTAAGGAGTCAGAAAAGATTAAGATGTCATCAAGGTAAATTACCACATATTGGTCCAATAAATCCCTGAAAATGTCGTTGGCTAAATGTTGAAAAGCAGCAGGAGCGTTACAGAGTCCGAATGGCATCACCAAATATTCAAAATGTCCATACCGGCATCTAAAAGCTGTCTTCCATTCGTCTCCGGGCCGTATACGGAGTAAATTATATGCCCCACGAAGATCTAATTTGGTAAATACTTTGGCCTGGCGAACTCTTTCCAACAATTCTGGAATTAGGGGCAACGGGTACCTGTTACGAATGGTTACCTTATTTAACTCCCGGTAGTCAATGCAGGGTCTTAGAGTACCATCCTTCTTCTTTACAAAGAATATTGGAGCTCCCGCTGGTGAAGAAGATGGTCGGATAAACCCCTTGGCTAAATTCTCATCTATATACTCTCGTAAAGATTTTAATTCCGGAGCCGCCAACGGGTAAACATGGCCGAAAGGAATCGCTGCTCCAGGAAGCAATTCTATGGGGCAGTCATACGGTCTATGTGGGGGAAGTTGATCTGCCTTCCTTTTATCACAAATGTCTGAGAATTCCTGATAAATCAGAGGGAGAGTAGGTACCTGTATCACCTCTTCCAAGTTCTGGGTAACTGGAGCCGCCACAGTTGGACTGATGGTAGAACTGCACTTCGGGAGAAAGGTTATCTCCTTGGTTTCCCAATTGATGATTGGATTTTGTGACCGTAACCAGGGAATTCCTAAAATTACAGGAAAATGAGGAGAAGATATTAACATGAATGAAAGTGTTTCTTGATGGTCTGGTTCCATCTTACACTCCAGAGGCACTGTCTCCCGATCTACTGGTCCAGAAACTAATGGGGAACCATCCACCGTTTCCATAGTGATTGGTGAAGCTCTTAGTTGTGTCTTTATACCATGTTCCTTTGCAAAAGAAGAATCCATGAAATTCCCACCTGCTCCAGAGTCTATCATGGCAGAACTTGATATCCACTGTTCCTCCCACTGAATCTGTATAGGAAGAGAACAATGTGAATATTTCTCCCCTTGATCTTTAGGGGAAGTCGGCATCAGTATTGGGGGAAAAACCGCATCTAGATGTAGACTGGTTTCCGAAACTTCAGACTCAGCGTCTGTGTTATCATAATCCCCTACTACCGCCAACACCTTGTTGGGTCGCCTAGGACATTTAGGACAATTGATGAGGAAATGGTCCGATTGACCACAATAGAAACATAAGCGCTCACGGAGACGGTGTTCGCGGCGTTCATTATTCTCACGTCTCTGCAGTGAGTCCACCTGCATAGGCACCTCCTCAGCCTCTCGCGGGTTTTTGCCTGTGGTTTCCCTGGACGGAAGAGAGTAATTAGTAATGCGATTTACAGCGGCCCATTTTTCTTGTCTGCGTTCAGTTAAACGGATATCAATACGTACACAGTGCTGTATAAACAATTCAAACTCCTGTGGAGACTCTGAACGAGCTAGCTCATCCTTGATTGCATTTGACAAACCTTTTCTAAAGATTGGTAATAAAGCATTGTTTTCCCACTGGGTGTCCACCACTAACCTTTTAAATTCAGTAACATATTCTATGACTGACCGTTTCCCCTGGCGTAAGGAAAGCAAGGCAGATTCAGCGGTAGCACGGCGGTTGGGATCGTCGAACATTTGCGCCATGGCTGCCAGAAAATTGTCCAAATTATTTAGACGGGTATCATGACTTTCAACCATAGGATTTGCCCAAGCCAGTGCACGTGATGTCAACAACATAATAATACATAGAACCTTAGATCTATCAGACCGGTAGTAGGAGGCATGTACATCAAAAAATAATATACATTGATTAACAAACCCACGGAATTGACTTCGGTCACCATTAAAACGGAATGGAGGCAATTTGGGCACACTGGTGGATGAGGTAGGCTCAGTAGGTAAGGCCTCCAGGACTCCTAACCTAGAACGTAGATCTTGGAGAGCCTGACCAAACCCCTGTGCATTGTGGTTAACCCGAGACTCCAAGTCTCTAATCTGATTGTGTGCAGCCGCCACCTCCTGCTGCAAGGAGTTAACTATGGTGAACAATTTGTCTGCCCATGTCTCCGTCATTGCCCCAGCAGAATCCTCTTTTTTAGGCTGGAATATCCTGTAATACTATTGTAGGAACTCAAGGATTCTGATAGCGTGGGGCAATGAACAATCAGAGACGGGTTTCTTTGAATGCAAATAATGTATTTGTGAAACAGCAAAACACCCAAAAACAATATTCAAACAACCCGTAGTGACATGCAATGAGTCCATATATATATACACAAGTCCAGTTATATGAATCCGGATATATAAGTCCTTGAACCTCTATAGCGAGGGTGGTAAAGTTCTTACGACGGAGTCCTCACACAAATGTGACCACAAGGTAAGTCTGATGCACAGGTAACGTGGCTGGATTTACACACTGCTGGTGTGTGAAGAGTCAGATCCAGGTATGCAGAAAACACAGGGAGGTCCAGGAACAAGTTAATCTCAGTTGTGGCTTAATTCAGTGAAGTCCAACAACAAGTTCATATGTCAGTAAGGTTCCAGTAACAGTTCCAACAGCTCTCACCAGAGGTAATGCACGAAGGGTTAAACAGCAACAGTTCAGAAACACAGTTCTTATCAGATGGAGTGAACCAAGGGTTAAATTCCCAAGTCAACAGTTTAGTGATAACACAGTATGTGCAACTTACGTATGCAGAGAATGTCCAGAGCCATGGGTAGAAACTGCTGTGGCTGAGAAACACCTGAAGATAAGGTTATGCACTTTCCTGGTAAATACACAAAAGATCTGTGAGGAACAAAGCAGCTGGGTTGCAGGGAAACGGAAGCAGAATATTCCAGCAGTGAAGCCAGCACTGAGCCGGGTTTTAAACAAACGAACAGGAAGTAGGGCACACAAAACAGCAAACTCCATTTTAACAAAGGGCAAAATCATTGACAAAGTTACCTAGAAAACCCGGAATACTGACAGGCTGGGATTAGGGTTAGGGGGGTGTTGGGGTTAGGGTTGGAGTTAGAATTGGGGGGTTTCCACTGTTTAGGCACATCAGGGACTCTCGAACACGAAATGGCATCTGATCTCAATTCCAGCCAATTCTGTGTTGAAAAAGTCAAAAGGCGCTCCTTCCCTTCCGAACTATACTGTGCGCCTAAACAGTGGTTTACCCCCACATTTAGGATATCTGCATACTCAGGACAAAGTGCTCAACAACTTTTGTGGTCCAATTTCTCCTGTTACCCTTGTGAAAATAAAAAATTGGGAGCAAAAAGATCATTTTTTTTGTGAAAAAAATATGATTTTTTTATTTTTATGGCTCTACGTTATAAACTTGTGTGAAGCACTTGCGGGTTCAAAGTGCTCACTACCCATCGAGATAAGTTCCTTAGGGGGTCTAGTTTCCAAAATGGGGTCACTTTTGGGGGTTTCCACTGTTTGGGCACATCAGGGGCTCTCCAAAAGCGACATGGCGTCCGATCTCAATTGCAGCAAATTTTGCATTGAAAAGTCAAACGGCGTCCCTTCCCTTCCGAGCTCTGTCATGCGCCCAAACAGTGGTTCACCTCCACATATGAGGTATCAGCGTACTCAGGACAAATTGTGCAACATCATTTGTGGTCCAATTTCTCCTTTTACCATTGGTAAAATACAGCAAGTTGGATCTGAATTTAATTTTTTGTTAAAAAAGTTAAATGTTAATTTTTTTATAAACATTCCAAAAAATTCCTGTGAAGCACCTGAACGGTTAATAAAACTTCTTGAATATGGTTTTGAGCACCTTGAGGGGTGCAGTTTTAAGAATGGTGTCAGTTTTGGGTATTTTCTATCATATAAACCCTTCAAAGTGACTTCAAATGTAATGTGGTCCCTAAAAAATAATTTTGTTGTAAAAATGAGAAATTATTGGTCAACTTTCAACCCTTATAACTTCCTAACAAAAAAAAAATTTGGTTACAAAATTGTGCTGATACAAAGTAGACATACTTTTTAAGTATTTTGTATGACATATCTCTGGGATTTAAGGGCATGAAAATTCAAATATGGAAAATTATGAAACTTTCAAAATTTGTCAAATTTCCATTTTTTTCACAAATAAATGCAAGTCATAACAAATAAGTTTTTCCACTATCATGAAATACAATATGTCACGAGAAAACATTGTCAGAATCACCAGGATCCATGGAAGCGTTCCAGAGTTATTACCTCATAAACAGACAGTGGTAAGAATTGTAAAAATTGGCCTGGTCATTATTGTGCAAACCACCCTTGGGGGTTAAGGGGTTAAAGAAAAGTATAGCTGAACATCCTACCAACATAGGCAATGACAATGGTGATTACTCTGGAGCTTCTAAGCATTTCACCACAGTTCACAAAAAAGACATTTCCAGCCTTTCTTTTTGGGGTTTGAAAGGGTTAATCAACCCATAGGAGGAGGCAATTGGAAAAAACTGCTAGCTCTCAGGGACGCTTACTGGATACTCACACTGAACACTAAGCATCCTACAGTTTAAATTATAGGAATGATCTTTATTTATTAATTTATTTTTGCTTTGTTTTTTTTTCATTCATTAAAAAAGTGCAGGCAGTGTACGTTGATTGCACGGTAACCAATACATTTATAATTTGTGACATTGTTTATATTATTTTTTTATTTAGGAATGGTTTTGTTTCTAATTTTTACAACTTGTGCTTTTTTATTTACTATTCTAGGGTTTTTTCCATATTTTCTGTGATGTGATTTTTTTCATTTTACTATTCTCTCTCATTACAAAAGTTCAGGCAGTGCACATTGTTTGCACTTTCACCAATGCATCTGTGTTTTGAGACTTTGTAACTTGTGTTTTTCATTTATTTGTTTTTCTGAAGTTTTTTTTATGTTTCCTGCGTCCACCTAATGTTTTCTAGTGTCAGGTTTTGTCATAGTGTGCTTCCATTTTTTCATCTAAGTCTGTGGTTTTTTTTTTCTTACCATTAGAATGTGGATCTTATGTGCACTTCATTGCATGAATTGCATTTATTCTTTTACCATCATGTGTGTTCCTCTCTCCTCTCCAGCCACAGGTTCCAACTTATGGGCATTGACTTTGTTCTAACCTATTGTATTTTTCCTTATGTTTAGACATTGTACATACTGTATGTTGGATTGATACAATTATGCTTCAGTTAGCCTATGACTAAGGGTATACACCTGAAATGAGTCAGGTACGAGGTCTCGCCTTTTAATGTTTTAACTACTTTTGAATAAAGAATTTATTTTATCCCTGGATGGTTGTGCCTGAATCTTTCCCCATTTTTTGTCTAGCTTCCTGTGATCACCAGTGAAAACAGCATCCTCATGAGAAACTCCGGGCCAAATCTTCCAGCTACACATTCACAACGTGATAAGCTCCTTCATCCCTCTCACTCTCCCTGCATTTCACCACGTATAGACAAACATGTTAAAGGTAAAAGTCATAAGACCATCTCCAAGCAGTTTGATGTTCCTGTGACTAGAGTTACACATATTATTCAGAAATTTAATCATCATGGGAGTGTAGCCAACCTCCATGGACGTGGCTGCAGAATGAAAATTGATGACAAATCAAAGAAACAGATACTATGAATGGCAACAAAAGAGCACAGAAAAAATTCTAAACAGATTAAAGGTGAACTTCAAGCTCAAGGAACATCAGTGTCAAATCACACCATCCATCGTTGTACGAGCCAAAGTGGACTTTATGGGAGACAACCAAGGAGGACACCATTGTTGAAAAAAAATCTTTAAAAAAACATGACTGGAATTTGCCAATCTACATGTTGACAAGCCACAAAGCTTCTGGGAGAATGTCCAATGGACAGATGAGACAAAAATTGAACTTTTTCGCAAGGCACATCAGCTCTATGTTCATAGATGGAAAAATGAAACATTTCAAGAAAAGAACACTGTCCCTACTGTGAAACATGGAGGAGGCTCTGTTATATCCTGGGGCTGCTTTGCTGCATCTGGCACAGTGTGTCTAGAGTCTGTGCAAGATACAATGAAATATCAAGACTATCCAGGGATTCTAGAGAGAAATGTGCTGCCCAGTGTAAGAAAGCTTGGTCTTAGTCGCAGGTCATGGGTCTTGCAACAGGATAATGACCCAAAACACACAGCTAAAAACACCCAAGAGTGGCTAAGAGGAAAACATTGGACTATTCTGAAGTGGCCTTCTATGAGCGCTGACCTAAATCCTATTGAGCATCTTTGGAAAGAGCTGAAATATGCCGTCTGGAAAAGGCAACCTTCAAACACAAGTCAACTGGAGCACTTTGCTCTTAAGGATTGTGCCAAAATCCCTGTCGATAGGTGCAGAAGTCTCATTGACAGTTACAGGAATCATTTGATTGCAGTGATTGCCTCAAAATGTTGTGCAACAAAATATTAAGTTAAGGGTACCATCATTTCTGTCCAGGCCTATTTCATGAGTTTTATTTTTTTAAAAAGTCTGTGGAAGCATGGTTGAAAAGCAATGTCTGACTTTCATTTGTTCATTTTCATAGATTTTTTATTTGTTATTACTTTTGTCAGATTCAAGTTGTTTCTATCACCATTGTGAGTTTTTCTGTCATTAAACGAGGGGTACCAACAATTTTGACCATGTGTGTAGGTGATGGTGAGGAGTGTAATGGAAAGGCTTGAGAGGTGAGCAGTTAGATGAGCATAATGATTATTTTTATTTTTTAAATATACATTTATTTTGCTCAGGGATCTGGGGACCTTAAATTCAAGGATATTATCTAATATGCAAATTGAAATTTTCATTCTTTTCTTCTCATTTCTAGTAATATACATTATCAATGTGATGTCATCACTATAGTAAAAAACCTGACACCAGTGAAGTAATGGGGAAGTGTCACTGGAATAGAAGAGAATAAGTACTACCTCTCTTTGATACTTTACATTCCAGGAATTGCTTCAAGTCAATTTTTCTAAAAATGTAATACCCATTTAACAATATTGCATATTTGTTAGTAGTTATAAGGTAATAGACAACATTTTTAAAATGTTAAGTGACAAACTGAAAAGTTTCATATAAACTTTAAATGCTTAAGTAAAACTGTTTGAAATTCTCACCTGTATTTCACCTCCAGCTAGTTAAACCACAATCTTTAAAATTAGAAGGTGAAATTAGATTTAATCATCCTATTATATTTGTTTTTTTTAAACTTGGATACACTTACAAGTTCATATAGCAATTTAAACTGCACTTATGCGATCTAAAAAATTCTGTAATTAAATAATCCTTTTTTAAATTTGATAAAAACAGCCAACTCTTTAAAATTCAAATTTGTCCTAGGGCACAGCAAAGCAATCTCATCTCTTACTGTAATTGGATTCATATTAGATTGTGCTTATGACAATTACATACATTCAAAAGATAACCTGTGTTTCAAACTAAAACTTTGGCAAAATGCATTTGCAAGTGTTTGCAAGTAAATGATATTTTTTATTATTACAAACGATACAAAATAGTAAAATAAGATTAATCTAAGAAGTATTTTTTGTTGTCATATTGCATAGAAAGAAATTGGAAATGTATTGAATTTTGTAGATTTAAAAATGTAAAATGTAAGCTGTGTTTAATTGTAAAAATAAAAACTTTGCTGTATTGAAATGACGCTAAAAGGTCAAAGGGATATAGTTGCTTTCCTAAGCAGTCAAGGTAGACTGCTCCACCTGGTATGACTGTTGTTAAAAATGTTGCTATGTCATCATAAATCCCAACCATCGTCATGTGCTGTTGGACAATTGAAGGTAGGCGTTCTGAGCATTTTACAAGTGCTGAATGCTGCCGCTGCTGGATTGTCTGACCACAAACAAGCTAGGAGGGATTCAAGCTGGTTTGACTGTTTGACGGTTTGATTAATTCACAGTTAACATTAGGGTACCACAGGAGTCAGAGCTGGGTCTTCTACTTTCAGTATATTTATTAATAATTTTCTTGAAGGCACATAGACTTTCGGTCTTTACAGATGATACTAAAGTCCACAAGGAAATCAAATAGAGGGATAATTTAATATTTCAGAGGGATTTGAGTAAGCTGTAGACTTGTGCCAAGAAATAGCAGTTGAAATTTAATATTAATGAATGTAAGGTGACATTGTTGTGTTACGTGTCGGATACAACCAGCGATCAGCTGCTTATAATTTGCATGTCATCATCAGGGCAGTGGACATCCACTCTGCTGAAATAGTAAAGGCTGCAGAAAATGAGCAGCCGCTCATTGGTTGCAGCCAGCACATGACATATCCATGCCACATCATCACTCGGCTTAACGTCTCCGACATTGCTGAAAATGTACTGTGGTGAGGTGAATACAGATTATTTTTATTTTAATTTAGATCCTGATTTAATTAAATTGGTTGTCTGGGCTTTCTGTGTCATCTGTGTGTGTTTCTAGGCTGCAGAAAGCTGACAGTGTGCAATGTAGTCTTTGGCCATGGTCACACTTGCGAGTGTGAAGAGAGAAACTCGAGCGAGTCTCTCACATCAATACCCGGCACTGCCGCCGGCACTCGGGACCGGAGTGTGTCTGCATGCATTTCTATGCAGCCGCACACTCCGATCTGAGTACTGGTGGCAGTGCCCGGTATTGACGCGAGAGACTCGCGCGAGTTTCTCTCATCACACTCGCAAGTGTGAACCCGGCCTTAGTCAGCATTCTGCATGGTGTCCTAGGTATCACACTTAGTCTGGTGAGTAGATTCTGGAGGAACTTCTCACTCTCCGACTAGAGTTTTCCTATCTGTCAGAGACTAGTGGTAACCACCCTCAGTCTCTCCAAGACCCTCCCCATCCTTATTCCTGCTGTAGCCTTCCCATGCAGTCCACAGTATGAGGCAGCAGAGGAATGTCTCAGCTAATTGGATGAATCAGGAAGGAAAAGGCTTCTACATAGGTGAGTTTAATGTGCTGTGCGCATCCATCCATCCCTCAACCATCCATCCATCCCTCCCTTATCCATCCATCCACACACACTTATGGATATACATTGATGTTCTGCAGCAGCTGAGGTGTATTATAATTTATGAGATATATATGTAGATACTAGAGATAAGCGACTTTGCCTCCGGGGAGGGTCGAGTCGGGTTTCGGCCGGCTCGACTTTTCCAAAAGTCGAGTCGAACGAAGTCGGCCGACTATCGGCCGGGTTTCGTCAAGTCGGAGACCCGACCCCAATGCAAGTCAATGGGGAATAAAAGTCGGCAAGGAGTGGAGGACAGTAAACACCTATAGTGCCCATTTCAATGCCAATGACATCAATTCTTATTACTTAAGCTTTGCAACCTTAATTTACTTTATAATAATAGTAATGCATTGAAAACTGGGGGTTATTTGGCTAAAGTTGTGGGGGGGCAGGGCTGGCTCCAGGTTTTCATGGGCCCCGGGCGAAAGAGTCTCAGTGGGCCCCTGTAACTCATACCACAATTCATGATGCTTCGATACAGCAGAGAAATATAGGTATAGTACAAAGACAAATACTTCACTTCTTACATTATATGAGTGATATCTATTGTAAATTCTACAATAGCTCAAAAACCAGACTGTATAGTCCTCCATACAGTATTATGACCAACACATAGTGCGCCATACAGAATAATGAGCCCCATATAATGCTCCATACAGAAAAGGCCCCATATGTGCTCCATATGATGCTCCATATATAAAGGGCCCTATATGATGCCCCATAAATAATGAACCCCATATGATGCTCTAGTATATGATGGGCCCCATATATGATGCTCTAGTGTATGATGAGCCCCATATAATGCTCCAAATATAATGGTCCCCATATATAATGCTCCATATATAATGGGCCCCATATGATGCTCCAGTGTACAATGAGCCCCGTATAAGATGCTCCAGTGTATGATGTGCCCCATATATAATGCACCAGTGTATAATGGGCCCTGTCTATGATGCTCAAGTGTATGATGGGCCCAATATATAATTCTCCAGTGTATAATGCTTCCCATATATTGCTCCAACCATTAAAAAAAATGAAATACCTCTCCTCGCTGGGCACTGCTCTACTCTGGACTCCTCAGCATCGCCATCCTCCAGCTGTCTGCACTGTGACTGTTCAGGCAGAAGGCGCACAGATGTGATGTCATCGAGCTCTCTGACCTGAATGTCAATGTCTGGAAACGTGGAAGACGTCACAGTGGTGGAGAAGGGAGAGGTAAGTATTGCAAGTACTGGGGCCCTGAGCAAGCAGGGGTGGCCCACTCATGGGTGCCGGCACTGGCATAGGGCCCCTCATAGTACGCCGGTGTCTCTGACGTCGAGTGGGCCCCCACCTGCTCAGGGCCCCGGCACTTGCCCGAGTGCGTCAGTTGCTGATGACAGCCCTGGGGGGGGACAGCGATCCATTTTGCAGAGGTCTTTCAGCTTTCACCACTGCACACCAGACAACTCCATGTCTGCCCTCAAACTGCTTGCCCATGTATCCTCCCACAAATGCATTACAGCCTGTCCCTGTTTGTCCAGCCTCTCAACCATAAGCATGGTGGAGTTCCACCTTGTTGCAACGTCTATGATTAGGCGGTGCTTGGGGAGGTGGAGCAATCGGTGCAACCTCTCATATGACTGGAGTCTATGGGCGAGCGACAGATGTGCGAGCACAGTCTTCGCACCTTATGGAGCAGGGCTGGTAACTCCGGATAATTATTTATGAAGCACTGCACCACCAGGTTCAATGTGTGAGCCAGGCAAGGTATGTGTCTGAGTTTTGCCAGGGCTATGGCCGCCAAAAAATTAAGGTAATTATCACTGACTACCTTGCCTGGCTTAAGATGTAGACTGCCCAACCATGACTCAGTTTCTCGCTGCAAGTAGTTGGCCAGTACTTCCACGGTGTGTCTGTTGTCGCCCAAAGACATCATCTTTAAATCAGCCTGCTGATGCTTACCACTAGCTGTTCGATAGATTGACAACTTGTGTGCAACACTGGCAGCTTCGGATGGAGTGCTCGTGCGAATGCGCTCTGTCGACGAGCTTTAGCTTCTGGAGGAGGATGAGGGTCGAACGCCAACTGTTGCCTATGCCGTGGGCTAGGCAGCACTGTTCCACCGCCGCTGTCCCCTGTGGACCCTGCATCCACCACATTCACCCAGTGTGCAGTGATGAACACGTAACGGCCCTGGCCATGCCTACTGGCCCATGCATCTGTTGTGAGGTGCACCTTTCCACTCACTGATTGTTTGAGTGCATGGACAATGCGGTCTTTCACATGCAAGTGGAGGGCAGGAATGGCTTTCCTAGAAAAGAAGTGCCGACTGGGTAAGTCATAGCGTGGGACTGCTTAGGCCATGAGCTCTGGGAACACTGCAATTTCAACCAAACGGAAGGGCATCATCTCTAATGAGATCAGTTTGGCAATGTAGGCGTTAAAAGCCAGTGAGTTTTGTAGTCCGTCCACGCTTGCAAGTGCATGGTGTTTCCATGTCTAAGCATGCAACTGGTATTCAAATGTCAGAGATTTTTCCCTCGGCTAAACGTCCTTCCACACTTCTTACAGATAACCTTTGCCTCATCAATAGGATTTAGGTAAAAAAAAATGCCACACTGCACTCTTCCAACTATGGCAAAACTTTTCACGGCTTGCATGTTGTGCTAATTTGACCATCTGGCCAAGCTGTCCTGCAACTCCTTTTGATTTTTTAACACGTTTTTGGACTGCTACGTGTCTGCCTGATAACCGCAGCTGCGATCGTGATGCCTGCTGCAGATCCTCCTCCTCTTCTGAGCTATTGCCAGTGGCACCCTCTTCCCCAATGGATTCCAATCCGGGTCAACAACTGGTCATCCATCACCTCCTCTTCAATTTCATCTGCACCTTCCTCTGTGTCACCATATAAGGTGGTATAGTATGCGGGAAGAGGCACCTGAGTTTCATCAGGGTCAGAATCTGGCTCAGTAGACTGCGAGGGCAATGCAGTGCTCTGGGTTAATGTACCAGCAGAATCATATAGCACTGGCTGTGCATCAGTGCACTCCATGTCATATTCATCTTGGACTGGGGAATTCAGGATTTCACTTGATAACCCAGGCATGGTATGTGAAAAGAGCTCCATGGAGTAATCTGAAGTGTGGCCTGCCACATCCTTCACTTTTGGTGGGAGTGAAGGACACAAGGAAAGGTTTTTGTTCCTGGCTAGGAGCCGGCACTGACTACTCAGTGCTTGCATTTTTTGAAACTTCAGAAGAGTTGGCGATAGAGCTGGAGGCTGTTTCGGCAATGTAAGCCAAAACCTGTTCCTGATGCTCCAGCTTTAAAAGCGGTTTACCTACTCCCAGAAGAGGGAGCCTTCCAGGCCTTCTGGAGCCAGACAATGATGCAGGCTCAACACCTCCTGCCTTAGGTGCTATTGTGCTTTTGGCACTACCAGCAGATGCACCACCACCATCAGTCCCAGCTGGCCCCCCCACCCACGTCCGCGGCCTCTTCCACCATACTTCCTCATGTTTGTGAAAATGTACCAAAAATGCCAGCAGATATATGATACTGTGTGAGGAGCGTACAGCGGTAAACGGTGTAGGGAAAAATTTAAATCTCCGTATATATTTCTGGAGTCACACACAGACGCTCACTCAGCATGGATTTGACCGTAATACAAAGAGCAGATATACGGTACTGTATCAGAAGCGGGCAGCTGTATACGGTGTAGGGGAAAATATATATTTACGGAGTCAGACACAGACGCTCACTCAGTATGGATTTGACCGTAATACAAAGAGCAGATATATGGTAATGTATCAGAAGTGGACATCTCTATATGGTGTAGGGGAAAATTTAAATCTCTGTATATATTTCTGGAGTCACACACAGATAGTCAAACGAAAAAAGATTGGTTTGGTACCGTGTTAGCCAGTAGAAAAAAACATATAGACAGATAGTCAGCATGCATTTGTCCGTGATACCAGCCGGTACACGGTAGTGTGTCAGGAGCGTACAGCTTTATACGGTATGGGTAAAAATGAACGCTCGGTAACTGCAGAAAAAAAGAATAAAACCATTAGTGCTGTGTAAAAAGCAGTCTGCTTCGCAGTGTGCACACAGCAATACAGCTAGCAGGCAGCCTATTAACCACCGCTGTTGCACACAAGAAAATCCTCCCATGTCACTGCACACTAACTGTTCAGCACAATTACTATCAGCACAAGCACAGAAGAACTTCTATCTTTACAGCCTTAACTCTCTCCCTACTGATAAACAGCAACCTCTCCCTACTGTGAAGATCGCCAGAAGTAAAATGGAGGTCGGAAGTGAGGGCTTTTATAGACACTAGGACGTCCCCCAAAGCAACAAATCACTGCAATGCCCTTCTCTAAGATGGTGGCAGATGCTGCTTATGTCATCTCGTTGCCCACAGTGTAACACGTGCTTGCTCAATGGCTGAAAAAAGGCACCAGCAAGCATTCTGGGAAATACACCTTTGGCGCTCGTTTCGACTACCACATGACCAATCTCACGCTATGGTCGGGTTTCGGTTGACGAAACTCGAAACTCGACTTTGATGAAAATTGGCGACTTTTGATTCTGACCGACCTGTTTCGCTCAACTCTAGCAGATACACATCACTATAAACTGAGGTTTTACAGCAGCTGAAATGTATTATGTGGTATATACAGTTGCAACCAAAAGTTTTGCGTTTTTTTGAAAATGTGATTACTTCTGACTTGCTGTTGTTATGTCATAATCCTGGTGATGCATTGAAAGTGCATGAAGTTGTCATCATACAAGACGTTATTTTTAACCAAAATGCTTTAGAATATACGTAAGGTCATTTAATTAAAGAAAACTAACTGCCAAAAGTTTTGCATATACTGTTTGTTCACCACAACAAAGAGAGTATAGATGAGCGGTGTTCGAATCGAACTGTTCGCAATCTCAAATTCGAGCTGTTTTGGGCGGTGTTCGAGCCGTTCGACGAACCCGAACGATTTTGCACCAAAATCGTAACTGGATTTTTTCACAGTAATGCTGAGAATCACTGTTAATACACAGTTTGAGTGTACAGCAGAGTGGTGGAGGGGCATGGGATGGATCTCTGCAGAAATAATGAAGATCTCCATTTTTTTTTACTCTTTCCCAGCATTTTCAGTGGAAGGTGCAGTCTGTCAGCCTATCAGCAGCGCTCACACGGAGCAAAGAGCATTTTTTCTCACAAGCAAGGGCATGTGTCATTGGCTGTGTATGCCACATGTCCTTGCCCTATAAGACCCAGCCATTTTCCCCGTCGCCACCATTTTCTCACTGCTGCAGCTCAGTGTTAGATGGCACTGCTGCTGCTGTGAGCACCATATTGTGCACCAGCGAATTAGAAGCGAAATTTCACAGAAATCGACAGAAAGGTTTATGGAGTAGGAGTGGGACTAGTTTGTAATTGCAGCCCTTTTGAGGGCTAGGTTACAGCAGTTCCTAGCACTTTTAGCAGGCAGGTCTGTGCTCTTAAATAGACAGATAAGTGAACTTGGGAGTAGTGACTATTTGTAATTGCAGCTCTTTTGAGGGCTACGTTACATTAGTTCCTATCACATTTTGCCAGCTCCACCAGCGTTCAAATAACTACGAATTTTTATCTGCATCTTGCCTGGACAATAAATTTGGGCATAGTAGCAGTGTGTGGTACTCATTCTATTAGGCCATCTATACTAAGCTCCACCAGCATTAAAATGCATACAAATTTTTATCTGCATCTTGCCTGGACAATAATTTTGGGCATAGTAGCAGTGTGTGGTACTCATTCTATTAGGTCATCTATACTAAGTTCCACCAGCGTTGAAATTACTAATAATTTTTATCTGCATCTTGCCTGGAGAATAATTTTGGGCATAGTAGCAGTGTGTGGTACTCATTCTATTCCACCAGCGTTGAAATTACTAATAATTTTTATCTGCATCTTGCCTGGACAATAATTTTGGGCATAGTAGCAGTGTGTGGTACTCATTCTATTAGGCCATCTATACTAAGCTCCACCAGCGTTCAAATAACTACAAATTTTTAGCTGCATCTTGCCTGGACAATAATTTTGGGCATAGTAGCAGTGTGTGGTACTCATTCTTTTAGGCCATCTATACTAAGCTCCACCAGCGTTCAAATAAATACGAATTTTTAGCTGCATCTTGCCTGGACAATAATTTCGGGCATAGTAGCAGTGTGTGGTACTCATTCTATTAGGCCATCTATACTAAGCTCCACCAGCGTTGAAATTCCTAATAATTTTTAGCTGCATCTTGCCTGGACAATAATTTTGGGCATAGTAGCAGTGTGTGGTACTCATTCTATTAGGCCATCTATACTAAGCTCCACCAGCATTCAAATAAATATGAATTTTTAGCTGCTTCTTGCCTGGACAATAATTTTGGGCATAGTAGCAGTGTGTGGTACTCATTCTATTAGGCCATCTATACAAAGCTCCACCAGCGTTCAAATAAATATGAATTTTTAGCTGCATCTTGCCTGGACAATAATTTTGGGCATAGTAGCAGTGTGTGGTACTCATTCTATTAGGCCATCTATACTAAGCTCCACCAGAGTTGAAATTACTAATAATTTTTATCTGCATCTTGCCTGGACAATAATTTTGGGCATAGTAGCAGTGTGTGGTACTCATTCTATTAGGTTATCTAAACTAAGCTCCACCAGCGTTCAAATAAATACAAATTTTTATGTGCATCTTGCCTGGACAATAATTTTGGGCATAGTAGCAGTGTGTGATACTCATTCTATTAGGCCATCTATACTAAGCTCCACCAGCATTCAAATAAATACGAATTTTTAGCTGCATCTTGCCTGGACAATAATTTTGGGCATAGTAGCAGTGTGTGGTACTCATTCTATTAGGCCATCTATAGTATGCTCCACCAGCATTCAAATAACTACGAATTTTTAGCTGCATCTTGCCTGGACAAAAATTTTGGACATAGTAGCAGTGTGTGGTACTCATTCTATTAGGCCATCTATACTAAGCTCCACCACCTGTGTATCTAATAAAATTGTTTTACTGCTTCTAACCCAGCCAATCCTTTTGAGCTAGTACCACAAATTGGCCACTCAGCTCTGCTCGGTTTCCATCCATCGTTTTTTGTGCAAACAACTCCAGAGTTGTCAATTAGTTAACCACCAAAATGAGCAAAAGGCCTGCTGCTAGTGGAAAGGGGAATTGGCGTGTTGGAAAGGGAAAAAAAGGTTGTGTCCATGGGGTAGGTGTTAAAGCAACAGTAACATCTGCAGAAGAAAGACCATCTTCCAGCCAAACTAAAATGTCTACTTCTTTTAGTGGACAATGTGATACGATCCCTTTCTTATGGCCACGCCCATCGCTACAAATTCCAGATGAGGCACAAAAACAGCAGGTGCTTCAACAGATATCAAGTGCTCTTTTAAGTCGGCTCTCCCACCTAAACATCAACATCTCAAATACTTCAGTCCTCAGAGGTATCACCCCAATCGCACTTGCTTCCTCACAGCTCCCAAGTCTCCAGCTGCCCATCTGAGTATGGGGTAGAACAGATGGTTGAGTCTGCAGAGCAGTTTACTCATACTATAGCCTGGGAATCAGAGGTCGTCTCCAGAGCTTCTGTGAATCCAGATGAGGAAATGATCTGCACTGATGCCCAGAATGTTTATGAGTTGGATCCAGGACCAGAAGAAGAAGTTTCTGAGCATAATGTAGACCCTTGTTCCCAAACTGTAACTCCTGTTGGTGGAGACAATGAGGAAGATGATGATGAGACTCAAATACCTGATTTGAGCGACAACTTGAGTATTTTGTCAGGGCAGGAAGAGGTTGGTCCTGAGGACGACGGGTGTGAGAATACACAGGGTGATGATGACGAGGTTGCAGATCCCATTTACTGTCAACCCACAGTCAACCAGTCGATGAGGTCAGCAGAGGAGGTGGAGGAGGATTCTAGTGACGACGAGGTCAGGTTGCACCTTCCTGGACAGAGACTTAGTAGTGGAAGCATGTCACCAACTGCATCCTCAACCACAACTCTGCCTCTGACCACAAGTCGTGGTGGCTCTTCAGGTCGCATGGGTCCTGAGCTTTGCATAGCCTGGGCATTTATTCAGATCGATAAGGATGACCCAACTCGTATTATCTGTAACACTTGTGACTAGTGTTGAGCATTCCGATACCGCAAGTATCGGGTATCGGCCGATATTCGCTGTATCGGAATTCCGATACTTAGTTCCGATAATTTTCATACATCGCATACCGGAATCGGAAGTTCCCATAATTCTTTGAGAGGCAGTGTGATTTTAGTCAGCCAATGAGGAATCCTACGAAGTGTGGGCACATCCTGTAATGCTGCGTTCATCTTAACTAATGGCATGGCTGTGATTGGCTGCTGAAATGATGTCAGAATGCACTATAAAAGGCGCCGCCGCCATTTTAGCGTCACTGTGCTGTGAACTCAGTTAGGGACAGAACGCTGCTCTGCTGACTCTGAGGGACAGTTAGAGATTGCGATTTTGTGTACTGTGCTTTAGGCAGGCTAGTTTACCAACCGCTGTGTAAAGCTTCCTTTTGCCTTGCAGTGTTGTTTTAACAGCTCTGTGCAAGGTGTGTGTGTGAGAGTGCAGGTGACGCTGCAGTTTGCTCTGCATCCACCGCTGTTTGTAGGCATCTGCACGTGTCACTCACTGACTCTTTTTTTTATTTTATTTTGTGGAATTGGTGCAGCTCCATTCAATTGAAATTAACAGTGATCTATTAGTGTGACGCGCTTCCATCCGTATACAATACATTGGTTGCAAACACTATAGAAGTACAGAAAGGAGCCTTTCACAGCTAGTGAACAGTTGTGTGCAGTGTTCACTGTAGTCTGTGAGGTTTTCATTTTTTGAGTGCAGATCACGCTCCAGTTAGTTCTTCAACCACTGCTGGTTGTAGTCTGCTGAGCGTGTGTCACTGCCTCCTCCTTGACATTTTTCTCTAATTGGTGCTGCTCCATTCTATTTTAAAAAAATCTAATCTATTAGTGTGACGCGCTTCCATCCGTATACAATACATTGGTTGCAAACACTATAGAAGTACAGAAAGGAGCCTTTCACAGCTAGTGAACAGTTGTGTGCAGTGTTCACTGTAGTCTGTGAGGTTTTCATTTTTTGAGTGCAGATCACGCTCCAGTTAGTTCTTCAACCACTGCTGGTTGTAGTCTGCTGAGCGTGTGTCACTGCCTCCTCCTTGACATTTTTCTCTAATTGGTGCTGCTCCATTCTATTTAAAAAAATCTAATCTATTAGTGTGACGCGCTTCCATCCGTATACAATACATTGGTTGCAAACACTATAGAAGTACAGAAAGGAGCCTTTCACAGCTAGTGAACAGTTGTGTGCAGTGTTCACTGTAGTCTGTGAGGTTTTCATTTTTTGAGTGCAGATCACGCTCCAGTTAGTTCTTCAACCACTGCTGGTTGTAGTCTGCTGAGCGTGTGTCACTGCCTCCTCCTTGACATTTTTCTCTAATTGGTGCTGCTCCATTCTATTTTAAAAAAATCTAATCTATTAGTGTGACGCGCTTCCATCCGTATACAATACATTGGTTGCAAACACTATAGAAGTACAGAAAGGAGCCTTTCACAGCTAGTGAACAGTTGTGTGCAGTGTTCACTGTAGTCTGTGAGGTTTTCATTTTTTGAGTGCAGATCACGCTCCAGTTAGTTCTTCAACCACTGCTGGTTGTAGTCTGCTGAGCGTGTGTCACTGCCTCCTCCTTGACATTTTTCTCTAATTGGTGCTGCTCCATTCTATTTTAAAAAAATCTAATCTATTAGTGTGACACGCTTCCATCCGTATACAATACATTGGTTGCAAACACTATAGAAGTACACAAAGGGGCCTTTCACAGCTACTGAACAGTTGTCTGCAGTGTTCACTGCAGTCTCTCAGGAATAACCACACTTAGGCCTTATAACTTTTCTGACTTTCTTTATCAATCTACCAAGATGAAGAAGGCAGGGAGTAAGGCACGTGGTCGTGGCCGTGGAGTTTCAGCAGGGAGAGGACGTGGGGATTCTGTGGCTGCTGCCGCACCCAGTGACACAGCATCCACCAGTTTTCCCCGTGAGCGTTCCTTTATGCGCACTTTTGTAGGAGGTCGGCGTACCCCCCTGCTGCGGGAAGAACAAATTGAAGCCGTTGTTGGTTGGATGGCAGCCAATGCATCGACTTCAATTGCTTCCACCTCCTCTCAGGACCACAGCACTGTTGAACAACCATCTGTCTCTTCACCGCCTGCCAAATTGCCCAGGCAGTCAGAGAGCTCTGTAAAGGAGCCAGCTGAGTCTCTGCTTCTGTTCTCAGAATCTGTTGGCTTGCAAACAGGGGCCCAGCCAAGCAGCATTCTGGAATGTGAAGAAGAGGGAGTATGCAGTGATGCGCAACAGCTGTGTCTCTCTGAATCTGAAGAGGGGGTGAGCCAGTGCCGATGGTCAGCACACCGCAGAACGCATCTGATGATGATGAGACTCAGGTGCCAGTTTCTGTTGAGCATGGTGCTGGCCAGACCACCCAACAGCAGCAGGTGTTGGAAGAGGGTAGTGGAGATGATGAGGTCCAAGACCCAACATGGCGTGAGGAACAGAAGGTGGTGGGAGCAGCTCTGAGGAAGAGATTGCCCCAACGGTCCAAACAGTAGGGAGAGGTAGGCTGCAGACTCGATTGCCTGTAGCCTCCAGTTTGGCACCTGTTCGTAGCAGTTCTCTTACAACAGCCAAAACGGGCACTCCCAGGACTTGCACTGCGTGGTCCTTTTTTGACACACTTGCAGATGATATTTGCTATGTCAAATGCAAGCTGTGTAATCAAAAAGTAAAAAGAGGTAAAAGTGTCAGTAACCTTAATACCACAAATATGTGGAAACATGTGCGGACAAAGCACGTGGTTGAGTTACAAAGACACACTGGAGATGTAGGCCAACCTACAGCAGCACCTACATCTTCAGCTCCTGTTGGAGCCTCTTCCTCCAGCTCACACACAGCTGGTTCGGCTTCCTCACAGGATCGCCATGGAAGAACCTCTGTCACTGTTGTCCAGAGACCCAGTGTTATTCCACCCACAGCTGCAAGTTCCCTGTCATCCTCACACTCCCAGGCCACAAAACAGCCATCGGTAGCACAGGCATGGGATAAAAGACGGCCATACTCGGCAAACCATCCACGAGCACAGGCTCTGAATGCTGGCATTGCAAAACTCCTGTCCCTTGAAATGCTGTCATTCAGGCTGGTGGAGACTGACAGTTTCCGTAACTTAATGGCATTGGCAGTCCCACAATACAATGTGCCCAGCCGATTTTATTTCAGCAGGCAAGCCGTCCCTGGTCTGCAAAAGCATGTTGAGGGAAAAATTAAACATGCGCTACTAAATGCCGTCAGTAGCAAGGTCCACCTGACCACCGATGCGTGGACCAGTACCCATGGCCAGGGACGATACCTTTCCCTCACTGCCCATTGGGTCAATGTTGTGGAGCCGGGAACAGATCTTGCGAGTGGCGCTGTACGTGTTCTGCCAACTCCAAGGATTGCAGGAATCCAGTCTGTCCACATTGACTCCTCCTCCTACTCCAGTTCCTCAGAATCATCGCTGCAGGAGCCGTCACGGTCTACCTCCACATGGACCCGTGAACGCTTACCTGTTGCGACCGATATGAGCACAGCCGTGGCCAAACGTCAACAGGCCGTCCTGAAATTAATTTCAATGGGGAATCGAAGCCACACAGCGCAGGAGGTCTGGAATGCCATCAAGCAGGAGAGCGACGTGTGGTTTTTGCCAGGAATCTCCAGCCAGGCTTGGTAGTGTGTGACAATGGCTGAAATCTGGTGGCAGCTCTGGGCCTTGGCAACCTCACTCACATACCATGTCTGACACATGTGCTCAACTTGGTCGTGCAGAGTTTTTTGAGGGACTATCCGGATGTTGATGCACTGCTGCACAAGGTCCGCCTAGAGTGCGCTCACTTGCGACGTTCCAGCATGGCCAGATCGCGCATTGCAGCTCTGCAACGCAGATTTCGCCTTCCTGAACATCGCATCATATGTGACGTACCCACCAGGTGGAATTCCACGTTACATATGTTGGAGCGGTTGTGTGAGCAGCAGCCAGCAGTAATGGAGTATCAGCTGCATCAGGCGCAATCAACTCGCAATTTGCGCCGTTCACACTTCACCACTACTGAGTGGGCCTCTATGAAGGACATCTGCCACGTTTTGCGTGCGTTTGATGAGTCAACGCGGATGGCGAGTGCAGATGATGCACTAGTCAGCCTGACTGTCCCCCTTATCTGCCTGCTTCAAAAAACACTGCAAGCACTAAGGGATGAGGTTTTGGAAGAGGTGGAGGATGAGGAGTCACAAATTCCATCACCTTCTGGACAGTCAGAGCAACGTGGTTCCTCACAAAGAGCTGGGCAGGGCTCACTTTGTGAGGAGGATGAGGAGGAGTCAATGGAGGAGGAAGACATCGCTCCAGAGGGAGGTACACAACGCTCTAGACAGTATGTAGAGCGAGGGTGGGGTGATGCAGGGCAGGCAGAGATGACGCCTCTTGCAGGGGACAGCGTTTCTTGGCCAGTTGGGAGTCTGCAGCACATTGTTGATTTCATGCTGCAGTGCCTGAGAAACGACCGCCGCATCGCCCACATTCTCACCACGTCTGATTATTGGGTGTACACCCTCCTAGACCCTCGCTACCGGGACAACTTACAAAGCCTCATCACACCGTTGAACCGGGAGCGTAAAATGCGGGAGTACCAAGACACACTGGTGCAATCCATAATGTTCTCCATTCCAGCCGAGAGCACTGCTGCTGCTACTGCTTTACAAAGCAGCTCTGTGCGTCGAGGCAGTGGAGACAGCTCTGCAACAAGAGGGAGCACAAGCAGCGCCTCTGCACAGGGCAAGACCAGTATGTTCCAAATGTGGCAAAGTTTTGTGGCAGCGCCACAAATGTCTACACCATCCGAGACGGCTCCAGTCAGCAGGAGGCAACGTTTCCGTAAGATGGTGACAGACTACATGTCTTTCCCTCTCAGTGTACTCCCAGATGGCTCTTCCCCATTCAAGTTTTGGGTCTCTAAGCTGGATACATGGCCAGAGCTTAGCCAGTATGCATTGGAGGTGCTGGCTTGCCCTGCTGCCAGTGTATTATCGGAGCGCGTCTTTAGTGCTGCAGGTGGTGTACTAACAGACCGTCGCATGCGACTATCCTCCGATAATGTAGACCGGCTTACTTTTCTGAAAATGAACAAGGCATGGATCTCGCCTGAATTTGTCTGTCCGTTTTCAGATTAAATAACTGGTTCGCAACGTTATCCATGTCTCCTGTTATGTTCATCTTTCTACCACCTGAACTCTACTCCCTGGGCTACAACACTGCCAGTTGCTGCTCAGAAGTGTCGTGTCCACAGACCAATACACAAGCTATACTGTTAGTGGGGTTCAGTAACGCCAGCTGTTCCCATGCTGTGTGTCCGGCAAGAAGTCTCCTGTTCCCTACACGTGCACAGAAAAACCCATGTCGAACATGCTCCAAATAGGGAAGAGCCGTCACCCTGATTGTTATGCTTAAAACAGGAAATTGTGAAGTTTTCCAGGCCTAGAATGATAAATTTTTATAACAAATATGGACAAATAATAATTTGTCATCACAGCGCATATCTGCACATGTCTATTAGAAATGGTAACAAAAACTAAAACATAGTGTTCACTTTTTTAAATTAATCCATAAAAGTACATTTCATACTTATCAATTAATGCTTTTTAAGGAACTTTATCTGTACCTGTAAGATAATGCAGTCAATGGATGTACGAATCATACACATCCTCATCATCATCATCACGAGTTATATTTATGATAGACATTATAAAATACACATACTGATGCCAACTGTAACTTCACACACCATATATGAAATGGCCAGCATCTAAACCTGGTAATAATGTGCAATACTAAATTATTACATCTACAAAGTGCATCATGCATACTGACAATAGGTAGTTATACCTGCAAGTGCTGTTGAAACAACCACAACAGATATAAATTAATAATGGTATATAGGTATCACAGTGCATAGTTACTCATGGACAATGTCGATGTAATACTGTACCTCAATAAAGTCAGCATCAACCATTATGCTTGTTAGTCTTGTAGATTGTTAAAGAGGGAACGTGCTTTTTTTGTTGGTCATAGGTGGAGTATTAGACAGTAAATGATTACTGCTGTCGTATTTTTGGCATCCCTAGGGCAGAATAACGCTGCGTAAGGTCACATTTTATGAGAGTCATCTAATAGACACACGCTACCCTACCCTACGCGTGACAGTAGGAAGGTAGTGTTGACGGATAAAGCCTTGCGCAACCAGACATGCTTTTACCCTCTTCAACACTGTACAAGCAAAAAATGCATGATTGCAGCCGCAGACTTTATTGACGTACAGTATAACATCGCCATTACCCATCAGAGGCTTTCCACTGTCTGATACAGACATAGAATATACCTTTGCTATCCGTAGCCTTTGTTTCACGTACACTTGCAGGCACACACTTAAATTGTGACAATGCATAATGTTTTTTTAAATGGTTATTTTTTATCGTACATTATTGCGTCATCACATTGATGAGTCCATGCTGGACATGTCATACATGCTGTACAAAGTAACGATTTTATTAACTTAAATAATTGAAATGTCTGTGACTGTCACATATAAATTGCAATGATGATGATGAGTGACTATTGCAAAATACATTGTCTTCACTATGTTATGGTTTAACATAGCGTTCCTTAAGCATTATTCATAAATACAAAAATGGACTTTTATTCTTAAATTTACAACACTATATTTTGTAAACTAATTATTGGATGGTGTGTTGTTCCATTTCTTGTTGCCATGTGCATATATGCGTTTATATTTGCAGGGTCTTTATTTTTAGTCTTGAAATTAGGAAAGATGTGTATCTTCGTACCGTGTTAGCCAGTAGATAGAAAAATATTTATACTTGAGAGTCCTCAGTGGTTGATACCTTTTAATGGATAACTGAAAAGATGGTAACAAATTGCAAGCTTTCGAGGCTACTCACGTCTCTTCATCAGGCAAAGACTAAAACAAAAAATGAAGAATCACATTTTTCTATACACAACAGGACACAGGAATAGTGCAATAGGTAAGACAAGTGACGTGCAGCTGAACTGTCATTATGCCAGAGGGATGAACATAAATATTGGAACAGTTCCTAGATAAGGATAGAAAGTTTTATTGCCCTCTGATTGTGGTCTGGTTTTGTGTTTTCATGCCCCTGGAAGGGCAGAGACGCAGATTCCTTAATTGATATAGAATGACATGAATCCGTGTGATCTATTCATTCCAGCACTAAGAGTGTCAAAGGTCATGATGAGCTTATATTCCAAAACCTTTCTATCTTTCTCAGATTTGAAGTTAGATTTTAATACCAGTAATTCCATATCCATCATGCTATGACCGGGCATACCAAAGTTTTTTGCCACAGGTAAATCCATTATTTTTTCTCTTATTGTGTGGCGATGATAATTCATCCTTGTTCTCAGTTTTTGGCCGGTCTCCCCCACATACAGTCCCCCATTTGGACATTTAGTACATATAATTAGGTACACCACATTAGATGTGATGCAGCTGAAAGTAGCTGAGATCTTGTAGTCGTGATGGGAGTTGGGGATTTTTATCTTGTCCGTGGTCATTATAGATGCACAGCTTTTACATTTCTTCTGGTTGCAAGGAAAGGTTCCTGCAGCTGTTGGGGAGGACAGGGAGCTTCTGACAATGATGCTTCTTAGATTTGGGGGCTGCCTAAAACACAGTAGTGGGGGGTCTGGAAATATGGATTGTAATATCGGGCATCTTTTTGTAGTAAAGGTTGTAGTTTCCGTGTAGCTCCCCTTAGCACCTCCAGATTTGGATTGTAGGTGACCACTAGAGGCACCCGGTTATTTTCTTCTTTACCTTTGTAATGTAGCAGGTGATTCCTTGATATTCTGTTGGCTCTTGAAATTTGGTTTTCAATTGTTCTTGGATGGTATCCCTGGTTCAAAAAAGTCTTTCTGAGGCGACCCCCCACTACTGGGTTTTAGGCAGCCCCCAAATCTAAGAAGCATCAATGTCAGAAGCTCCCTGTCCTCCCCAACAGCTGCAGGTACCTTTCCTTGCAACAAGAAGAAATGTAAAACCTGTGCATCTATAATGACCACGGACAAGATAAAGATCCCCTACTCCCATCAGGACTACAAGATCAAAGGTACTTTCAGCTGCATCACATCTAATGTGGTGTACCTAATTATATGTACAAAATGTCCAACTGGGGGTCTGTATGTGGGGGAGACCGGCCAAAAACTGAGAACAAGGATGAATTATCATCGCCATACAATAAGAGAAAAAATAATGGATTTACCTGTGGCAAAAAACTTTTGTATGCCCGGTCATAGCATGATGGATATGGAATTACTGGTATTAAAATATAACTTCAAATCTGAGAAAGATAGAAAGGTTTGGGAATATAATCTCATGATGACCTTTGACACTCTTAGTGCTGGAATGAATAGATCGCTCGGATTCATGTCATTCTATATCAATTAAGGAATCTGCATCTCTGACCTTCTAGGGCATCAAAACAGAACACCAGACCCCAATCAGAGGGCAATAAAACTTTCTCTCCTTATCTATGAACTGTTCCAAAATTTATGATCATCCCTCTGCCATAATGACAGTTCTGCTTCACGTCACTTGTCTTACCTATTGCACTATTCCTGTGTCCTGTTGTGTGTAGAAATATGTGATTCTTCATTTTTTGTTTTAGTCTTAGCCTGATGAGAGACCTGAGTAGTCTCGAAAGCTTTGAATTTGTTACCATCTTTTCAGTTAGCCATTAAACGGTATCAACCACTGAGGACTCTCAAGTATAAATATTTTTCTATTCTTGGAATTGAAATTCATCATTTTATTGTCCTAGTAAAACTTAATTTATTCTTGTTTGAAGTACATACATTTGCAATGGCCACGTAACAAGGCAATAACTCAATATTTTATTTCAAAACCCTCCTTGACCCTGGGCTTCAACACCGCCAGTTGCTGCTCAGAAGTGTTAGATGCACAGATGAAAACAATCGCTGATGTGTTTGTGGGGTTCAGTAACGCCTGCTGTTCCCCTGCTGTGTGTCCGGCAAAAATTACTGCTAGCTACCTACACATGGTGAAAAAAACATGACATGTCAAAGTGTCTAGTGCTACACATACATATGAGGCTACATCCTGATTTCTAAGCTGTAAACAATTGAAATGTCAGATTTAAAACCATAAAATGATTAGTCTTTGACACAAATCTGTAACAAAATAATTGTGACATATTATTTCAGATATGCACATGTCGAAAACAAATGCTAACACAAAAGCCTAGTTATGCTATAGGAGACGGATGGTCAACCTTGTCACTCCATAGCTTAGACAAATCAGACTCACATCATGACTCAAATGCTGCAATGTTGGAAGTGCATAATGTGGGTTGAACTTTGACAACAGCTGCAGTGCGAAGGTTAGACTTCAGTGTTCTTGGCTTTTAAATAAAAGCATACAAGTAAATATAATAATCCAATGTGATTAAGGGACATGATGTACACCTGTAATATTGTGCAAACAATGCATGTAGGAATAGTCCTCTTCCACATTACTTATATTTGTGTCATTTTAAAAAATACATATTTAATTAGAAAGTTAACAGCCCATATCATAAAGGTCCTTCATGTAAACATGATAATCGGTATCAAAAATCAGGCATTACCTTGTTAAAGTCAATAGTGCATAGTCACAATAGCAAAATATATACCTGTAAGTGGTGCTGAAAGAACGACAACTGATAGAATAGGTGAATGAATCTATTTATCAGACTGAAATGTAGGAAAACCCTTTTTTTCTCACCCTGGGCTAAACCCCCCAGTTGTTGCTCAAGGTTGTTAGCACATAACACTTCCTATTTTTTACTGGGTTCAAATGTCACTTTCCCCTTGTTTTAAGGCAAAAAATCAGGTCCCTCCATTGTTCCCCTTTTCCTTCACCCGGGGCTCAACACCCCATTTTTCCGGAATTTTGTTAGAGAAACACGTTGTTTTTATGGGTTCAAAAGCGCTTTTCCCCTGCTGTGGCGGCAAAAATTGCTGCCCACCATGCTCTTCCACCCCGGCTACAAACCCCGCCATTTTTTGCTCAAAATGCTTTTTACAAAATTTTCAACACTTCTTTTGTGTAATTTGGGGTTAGAATGTCACTGTTCCCCGCTGTTAAGCAAAAGGATGGTTTCCACCTTTCCCTTTTCCATCCCTTTACAAACCGCCAAATTTTGCCAAATTTTTTTGGGAAAGTCAAATTTTCTTGACGGGGTTCTTTAAAGTCATGTTCCCCCTTTTTGTAAGAAAAAAGTATGCGTACCCTGTTTATTTCACCCTGTTTAAAACCCCATTTTCTAAGTGCTTTAAAAATAAAAAATTTTTTGTTAACTTTCATAACCCTTTCCCCTCTGTTAAACGGCAAAAACCCGCTTCCTACCCTGTTTTTTCCCCCAAAACCCTTAAAAAACCCCGAGTTTTTGCTGGAAAGGCCTGTAGAAAAGTAAATTCCCCTTTTTACGGGGAAATTTTCACGCCCCTTGCTTTTAAGGCAAAAAACGTTTGGCCCCTCCACCCGTTTTTTTCCCCCCTGGTAAAAAACCCCGCCGTTGTTGCCAAGTGCTGTTCCAGTAACATTGCTCCTTGTTTGGGTTCGGGTAAAAAGTGCCCCCCTTGTTAACGGCAAAAACCCGCCTCACCCGGGTTCCCCCATCCCGGGCTAAAAACACCGCCATTTGTCCAATGCTTAAAAAATAACCTTCCCTGTTATTTGGTTCGAAATTCATGTTCCCTCTGTTTGAACCAAAATATCTTCCCCCACCGTTCCTTCTCACCTGGCAAAAAGCCCTTTTTTGCCAAGTGTGTTAAAAATAAACACTTTTGGTTACTGGGGTTATTAATTACTTTTGTGTTTTTAACAAAAAGTATGTGTCCCCCCGTTTCCTTTTATCCCGGGGAAAACCCCCCCCATTGTTCTAATGTTTTAACAGTCCCCTTTCCTGTTAGGGGGTTCAGAATTGTCCTCCCCCCTTTTTAAAAAAAGTTGCGTACCCTTTTTTTTTCCCTTGCTCAACAGATTTTTTTGTGGAAAATTTTCAATAAATTCTCCTTTTAAGGGGTTAGTAATTCCTGTTTGGGTTAACGGCAAAAAGAAAACGCCCCAATTTTCCTCTTCCTCCCGGGGCTCAACACCGCCATTGTTGCTAAAAAGTGCTGTTAGCACAGTCAACATTTGCCCTTTTTTACGGGGTTTTCTAATGCAGCTGTTCCCCTGCTGTGTGAACGGCAAAAAGCCTGCTGCCCCCACCCGTTCTCTTCTCACCCCGGGCAAAAACACCCCCAGTTTTGGCCCGGGAATGCTTTTTAGCACAGTCAACACTTGCCCCTTTGGGGTTACGGGGTTCAGTATGCCCCAGCTTTCCCCCCTGCGTGTGAACGGCAAAAAGTCTGCTGCCTCCCCCTTTCTCTTCCATCCCGGGCTACAACACCCCCAGTTGTTCCCGGAATTTTGTTGCACAGTCAACATTTCCCCGTGTTACTGGGGTTCAGAAGTCCTGTTCCCCTGCTGTGTGAACGCAAAAAGCCCCTGCTCCTCCCCCCTGTTTCTTCCACCCTGGGCTACAACACCCCATTTTTTCTGGGAATCTTTTAGCACAGTCAACACTTGTCCTGTGTTACTGGGGTTCGAAATGTACTGCCCCTGTTTGGGGAACGGCAAAAGTCTCGCCTCCACCTGTTCCTTCCTTTCCCGGGCACAACCCGCCATTTTCCGGAAGGGGTTTTTAGCACAGTCAACATTTTCCGTGTTTACTGGGTCAGAATGTCAGCTGTTCCCCTGCTGTGTGAACGAAAAAACCCCTGCGCCTCCACCCTTTCCTTCTCACCCCTGGCTACAACACCCCATTGTTGCTGGGAAGTGTTTTTGAAAAAGTCAACACTTGTCCGTTTTAAACTGGGTTCAGTAATTCAGCTGTTTCCCCGTGTGAAGGGAAAAATCTGCGCCTCCCCCCCGTTCTTTTCCACCCCGGGGCTACAACCCGCCAGTTTTTTCCGGGAAGTGCTGTAGCACATTCAACACTTTTTCCTGTGTTACTGGGGGTTCAGTAATGCAGCTGTTCCCCTGCTTTGAACGGCAAAAAGTCTGCTGCCTCCACCCTTTTCCTTTTCTCACCCGGGGCACAACACCGCCAGTTTTTTGCTGGAAGTGCGTTAGCACAGTCAACACTCTCCTGTTTACTGGGGTTCAGAATGCCCCTGTTCCTCGCGTTTAAGGCAAAAAGCCCTGCTCCTCCCCCCTGTTCTTTTCTCTCCCGGGCTACAACACCGCCATTGTTGCTCGGAAGTGGTGGACGTCAACACTTGTTTGGTTTTACGGGGTTCAGTAATGTCAGCTGTTCCCCTTTCTGGTGAACGGCAAAAAGCCCCTGCTGCCTCACCCTTTTCCCCTTTTTTCTCTCCCTGGGCTACAACACCGCCTTTTTTGGCTCGGAAGGCGTTAGCACAGTCCCTGCTCCTTTTACTGGGTTTCAGAATGTCAGCTTTCCCCGCTGTTGAACGGCAAAAATTCATGCTGCCTCCACCCTGTTCTCTTCTCATCCCTGGTCCAACACCGCCATTGTCCCGGAAATGTGTTAAAAAGTCAACCTTGCTCCTGTTTACGGGGGGTTCAGTAATGTCAGCGTTCCCCTGGTGTAAGGCAAAAATTTTGCTGCCCCACCCTTTTCCCTTTTCTCATCCCGGGCACACACCGCCATTTTTCTCAAGTGCTTTTTAGCACAGTCAACACTTGCCCGGTTACTGGGTTCATAATTCAGCTTTCCCCGCGTTGAACGGCAAAAAGCCCTCGCCTCCACCCTTTTTCCTTCCATCCCGGGTAAAAACACCCCATTTTGCCCCAAGTGCTGTTAGCACAGTAAACCCTTTCCCTGGTTATGGGTTCAAATTCCTTTTCCCCTGTGGTAAAAGGAAAAAAGTAAAGCTCCTCCACCCTGCTCTTTCCATCCCTGGGTTTCAACCCGCCATTGTTGCTGGGAAGTGCTGTTAGCACAGTCAACATTTGCTCCTGTTTACTGGGGTTCAGAATGTCAGCTTTTTCCCGCTGTTGAACGAAAAAAGTCCTCTGCCCCACCCGGTTCCTTCCATCCCTGGCTAAAACCCGCCATTTTTTCCCGGGAAGTGCTTTTAACACATCAACACTTCTCCTGGTTACTGGGGGTTCAGAATGTCACTGTTCCCCTGCTGTGTAAACCCAAAAAAGCCTGTGCCCCACCCTGTTCTCTTCCCACTCCCGGGGCCAACACCGCCATTTTTGCTCGAAGGCTGTTAGCAAGTCAACATTTGCCCTGTTTTTACGGGGTTCATAATGTCAGCTGTTCCCCCTGGTGTGAACGAAAAAAAGTCCTGCTGCTCCACCCTGTTCTCTTTCTCATCCCGGGGGCTACAACACCCCAGTTGTTCCCGGGAAAGTCGTTAACGCAACACTTGCCCCTTGTTACGGGGTTCAGAATGCACTTTTTCCCCCTGTTTTGGTGAACGGCAAAAAGTCTCTCCCTCCCCCCTTTTTCCTTCTCATCCCGGGGCAAACACCGCCAGTTTTGCTCGGAATGTGTAGCCAGTCAACACTTGCCCCCTGTGTTTACGGGTTCGTAAGTCAGCTGTTCCCCCTTGTGTGAAGGGCAAAAATTTCCTGCCTCCCCCTTTCTTTTCTCACCCCGGGGGTACAACACCGCCAGTTTTTCTCGGAATGCTGTTAGCACAGAAACACTTGCCCTGTGTTACGGGGTTCGTAATTCGCTGTTCCCCTTTTGAACGGCAAAAAGCCCTGCTGCCTCCACCCTGTTCCTTCTCCCCCTGGGCACAACACCCCCATTTTTTCTCGGAAGTGCTGTTAGCACAGTCAACACTTGCTCCTGTGTTACGGGTTCAGTAATGTACTGTTCCCCTGCTGTGTGAACGCAAAAAGCCCTGCGCCCCCACCCTGTTCTCTTCTCACCCCGGGGGCTACAACCCCCTTTTGCTGGAAGGCTGTTAACATAAAACACTTGCTCCTGTGTTCGGGGGTTTCAGAATGTCAGCTTTTCCCCTGCTTTTTGGAACGGAAAAAAAGCCCTCTGCCTCCACCCTTTTTTCTTTTCCCCCACCCTGGCTACAACACCGCCAGTTGTTGCTGGGAAGTGTGTTAGCACGTCAACATTTGCTCCTGTGTTACTGGGTTCAGTAATGTAGCTGTTCCCCTCTGGGAACGCAAAAACTGCTCCCTCCACCCTTTTCCTTCTCATCCCGGGGCTACAACACCGCCATTGTTCTGGGAAGTGCTGTTACACAGTCAACACTTGTCCTGTGTTACGGGGGTTCAGAATGTCAGCTGTTCCCCTCGTGTGAACCAAAAAGTCTGCTGCCTCCACCCTGTTCCTTTTCTCACCCTGGGCAAAACAACCCCCCATTGTTTGCTCGGAATGTTTTTTAGCACTTCAACACTTGCTCTGTTTTACGGGTTCAGAAAATGTCAGCTGTTCCCCCTTGTGAACGGCAAAAATCAGCTGCCCCCACCCTTTTTCCATTCTCACCCCGGGCTACAACACCGCCAGTTGTTCCGGAATTCTTTTAGCACATCAACATTTGTTCCTGTTACGGGGGGTCAGAAATGTCACTGTTCCCCTCTGTGTGAACGGAAAAAATTGCTGCCTCCACCCTGTTCTCTTCTCCCCGGGCTACAACACCCCCAGTTTTTGCTCGAAGTGCGTTAGCACAGTCAAACTTCTCGGTTTACGGGGTTCGAATGTCAGCTTTTCCCCTTGCTGTTTGAAAAAAAATCTGCGCCTCCACCCTGTTTCTCTTCTCCCCCCCGGGCTCAACCCCCATTGTTCTCGGAAGTGCGTTAGCACGTCAACACTTGCTCCTGTTTTACGGGGGTTCAGTAATGTCCTTTTCCCCCTGCTGTTGAAGGGGCAAAAAGTCTGCGCCTCCACCCTGTTCTTTTCTCATCCCTGGCTACAACCCCCGCCTTGTTGCTGGGGAAAGTCTGTTAGCACAGTCAACATTTTCTCCGGTTACTGGGTTCAGTAATGTCAGCGTTCCCCTCGGTGAACGGAAAAAACCCCTGCTGCCTCCACCCTTTTTCTTTTCTCATCCCGGGGGCTACAACACCGCCAGTTTTCTCGGAAGTCGTTAAAGCA
>JARQOD010000001.1:70072473-70092530 GCA_033576555.1 Oophaga sylvatica | reverse complement strand
TTGAAAAGTTTCTCGTTCCATCAAAATTAGAAAATTCTTTACTTTTAACAGAGTTAGAACATGCCTTGCATTTTTTGCAAGGAAAAAAGCCTTTTATCTCTCCGAAGACATTCATCTGAAAAGTTTTTTTAGGGCAATAATGGCTCTTGACCAATAAGTCAGATAGGTTCTTAGACCTTTTTGCAGTAATCAATGGTTTATCAGTCAGGATTTTCTTCAAAATCGGGTCAGTCATAAGAATATTCCATCTATTATGTATGATTTTTGTCAGATCATTCCATTGGCTATTAAACGGCGTAATCAATCTGACCTGTGGATTTGATGATTCATTCTTCTTATTTCTTTTAGAATATAATAACGAATTTCTCGACACATTTTGGGCTTTGTGATAGGCATATCTGATCGATCTATGGCCATATCCACGTTCCCGAAATCTAGAATAAAGATCTTTGGCTTGTTCTTGATATGCTTGTTCGGTAGAACAGATTCTTTTTGCCCGCAGGTATTGACTGACAGGAATTGATTTAATAGTAGATGGCAGATGGGAGGATCCAGCATACAAAATAGAATTGGTAGCAGTAGGTTTCCTAAAGATGTCAGTTGAGATGGTACCCTCATTTGTTATCGAGATATCAATATCCAGGAAGGTGACGTGATGTTCAGATGTATACGTCAAAAAAATGTTCATGTCATTGTTATTCAACAATGACATGAAGTCACCCAATTCTTCAACCGTTCCCTCCCAGACAAAAATGATGTCGTCTATATATCTAGACCAATTTTGAACTTTCTCAATACCAGGGATAGAAGAGCATTGGAAAAGATTACGTTCCCAAAATCCTAAGAATAAATTAGCATATGAGGGGGCACAAGCTGCCCCCATTGCTGTACCTTGCAGTTGTAGGAACACCTGATCCTTAAAGGTGAACACATTGTGAGTTAGTATAAATTCCAAAAGAGTAAGAATACAGGATACCAAATCATTATCAAGGTTACTATTATGAGAAACCATGATACTGCCTCCAGGCCCTGATTATGACTGATCGATGTGTAGAGAGCTTCTACATCAGCAGTCACTAAGATCATATTATCTTCCAAATGAAGTTGGTCAAGTTGTCTCAGTGCTGCTGTAGTGTCCAAGATATGAGAAGGCAAGGTTGCAACAATGGGTTTTAAATAATGGTCAATCATCTCATTAAGACTCTCATTGCCGGAAATGATCGGGCGTCCCGGAGGGTCATTGGGATTTTTGTGCAGCTTGGGAAGCAAATAAAAGGTGGCAATCTGGGTTTTAAAGTTTCAATGAAATCAAGTGTTTTTTTAGGAACAATTCCTAACATATGTGCCTCTGAAATGATCTCAACAAGCTCCCTTTGGTATTCATGTAAAGGAACATATGCTAATTTTTTGTAGCATTTATTATCTAATAATAATTTAAATGCCTGTTTTTCGTAGAGATCATTAGGCCAAATAACCAGATTGCCACCTTTATCTGCTAATTTAAAGGTAACATCATTCCAACTTGCAATTCCTGTATAATTTTCTTATTTTTGATGTCAGAAGATCCAAGATGATGATTATGGTCAATTCTCTCAAGATCTTGAGTGACCAATTTGACAAAGATTTCAACGGCAGGGCAAACATTGACATTAGGGAATTTTTTAGATTTATTAAACAAAAAATCAGGGAATGTGCTCACCATATCAGAGGGATTACTCTCCTCCGCCAGAGATTCCAAGATGGCAAGAGCTTAAATTTCTTCCATAGAATTTAATGTTAGTCCCATACTATTCTTCTCATGATATCTTTTGAGAATAAGTTTCCTCGCAAAGAGATGAACATCCTTTACCGTCGTGAATAGGTCTAAAGATTGGGGGGAGAGAATGTTAGTCCCTTTTCTAATAGGACAAGATGTTCATGTGTCAGTATGTGAGATGATAAGTTGATTACCTTAGGGTGATCATTTTTTTTGTTGCCAAAATTGTTTCCTTGTTTGCCTTGGTATCTATTTCTCCCTCCAAATCTAGTGTTCATCTGTCTAGAATTTTGAAATTCCTGCTCTGAATTGGAGGGGGCATTACTAGATGTAGAAGATATAGACGAAATAGAGGGACTTCTGTTGAACTGTTTGGATCTCGTCTGGTCCCAAGTTTTGTTCTGCCACCGAAAAATTTTCTTCTGCTCATAATCTTGTTTATCCCGTGTGTATTTTTTAATTTTGGTTGCACTGATTTGTTGGTCCCATTTTTCCACATCAAGATTCATTTCTTCATGAAATTTATTTAGCTCGTCAGATGTCAACTTAGAATTGAGGTCTTTTTGTAGACTATTTAATTCACCATCTATTTCGGTAAGAGATGAGGTATTTTTGTTATTAATGATTTCCATCAACGTAATAGAACAAGCTGAGGCAGCATTGATCCATTTATTAATCAAATCCTCATTATCCAATCCAAATGTTGGATATAGTTGCATACGTAAACCTCGTGGTACAATTTTTTGTTGAATATAATTATCCAACGTGGTTTTAGTACACCAGATCCTGTTTTTTTTGTTGAGCAGGTTCTTGTATTTTAACATAAGTTCTTTATTATCACTCTGTGCAGTATTAAAACTAGATGTGTTACTCTGTTTAAAAAGATTAGATGCTTTGTCCTGCCAGACTTTTTCTCTGGCTTTCAGATCCATGGGGAAATTCAACACTGTTATAAAACAGAAAACTAACGATTACTACTGGAAAAATCCCAATTGGAATTATGTTTAGTAATTAAAGCTCAAAAGACAATATATAACATAAGTCTCACCCCACATAAGAGGCTAGAACCAAAGCTTTTTAAAGGTAAAATTTTTTTTTATTTGTACATATAAATATTAAAAGTTGTAGCAGAGTAGCACAAAAAGCAGGTCATAAGATAAGGACAATTTTTCCCCACAATGTAATACACTATACAAAGTTTTTTATGCAAATCCAGTGAAAAAGTGCCAAGTTATGAGCCCAAACCAACTAGTGGTGAGAAAGTCTATATATTATTAGTCCATTGTAACAGTGCCTGTGCACAATATATATGATACATTTACTGTGGCATTAGTCTAGCATAAAAATAACAATAAGATAGTGCAAAATTAATAGAATTAAGAAGGTTAAATGTACCAATTTTTTACTTACATGTGGGAGAAAGTCCTGACCTCAGCCTGCCCCCCAACGCGCGTTTCGCCGTTTCTTTGTCAGGAGGCGTGGCTTAGGTCAGGCTTGTATCCCATTAAATAGTGCCGAAAACAGGTGAAAAATAATAGAATGACATAACAATAAGTGCGCTACTTCCTGGTAAGTCACATCACATGTATAGTTGCAACCAACCAGATGATAGAGGGATATCACCGTCACAACCTCTGGGAGGGTATGTCGTAAATAACCCAATAGTAAGGAAGGTTTCATCCCAATGGGGAAGATGTGCGCACGCGTGAGTTACGTCACGTCTAATGAGGAAATTACCATCAACACCAGTGACTAGTGTTGAGCGATACTGCTCGATATCTAAAAATATCGTATCGGAATGGTATCGCCGATATCACTAAATATCGTCGATATCCGATTCCGATACCGGAAGTCCCATGTAAGTCTATGGGAACAAAATATCGCAACAAAAAAAACCCTTTCTTTCGTTGTAAACACAAAATATACACACATAGAATATATATATATATATATATATATATATATATATATATATATATATACATGTCATTGTGACATATATATATACATATATTTATAGTTTATACACTTCTACATAGTAAAATAGACTCTGATTCAATTGCCGGGTAAAACCGTGACATACCCCATAGAAGTCGACGGGCTCGGTGCCGAGTACCCCCAAAACCTCTGGCTCTGTGCGACTCAACTTGGGCGTCACGAACAGGATTCTGTAGCTCGCTATAAGCGAGTCCTGTGTGCCTGAATTGAACTGGTTTTGTGCTTGAGAATTGCTAAAATCATCAGAGAATGTATTTGCCATTTTTCCACCATATCTGCGTCACGACGAGGCACTGGTGAAGAAGAAGGGCATGCTCTTCGTGGGTGTACACTCACTCAGTGGCTCGAAAACGATGGCCGCCCACTTAAATGGTACTGCAATGTAAGATCGTGCCCCACAGCTCTTGAGTTCCGCCTCCTCATCCTCCTCAGTGTGCGGAAAATAACGCGAAGGTCCCGCCTCCCTACAAAAGAGGGCCCTCTCCAGATGCTAATGACACATGTGACTTGGCAGAGATGGCTAATGGACACGATCAGAAGTGTGAAGGGATGGAGCAGTCAGAGCTCTCCCCCCACGGAAGCGACCCGATCGCCACGGAACCACCGTTGGGCACCCGGCCTGGAAACCCTCCTACGCTGCAAGAAGCGGAGGATACCCTAAGAGGCCTGGCCCGGCACCGGGAGGAGGTCCCAGGATGGAAGCCAGCTGGCGTGCCCTAAAACTAAACTTGGAGCGGCGCCAATCCCTCTTACCTGAAGTGTCTGTACCGGAAGGTGAGGCACCCGTTCTAGTAGAGGAGTCCGTGCGGGCATCCCAGCCCTTGCAATGTGATCCGGTTGACGTTGTCGCAGTGGAGGCACCCGTTCCTGCAAAAAACTCTGCACCGGCAGCACCCCAGATCCCGCTGTCTGCCCCCGTCGCTGAGACAGAAGAAGCGACACCCGTCCTCATGGAGGAGGCCGCGCAGGCACCAGAGGTCTACCTGTCTGTACCGGAGCCCCGACTGTCATCTGTTCCAGAGCCGGCTGCTTCCTCCGCAGGTGAGCGCCGCCAGGACTGGGGGGCGCCAGGAGAGCTGCCGCAAACCGGACATCGTAAGCTGCAGTTTGATGGTGGAGACATTGAGATGCTGGTGGAGACAGCGTCAGGAGGAAGAGTGGAGACATTGGGAGCGGGAAGCAGAGCGACAAAGGGAGCAGCGAGAATCCCAAAAGCTTCGGCAACGTCACCTGGAGAAGGACCGGGCAGATAAGGACCGGATGAGAAAAGATAAAGGAACCCTGTGGGAACCGCGGCGTAAGGGTGCAGTACGGAGCTTTAAATTGAAAGGTGGTTGGGGTTTCATCCAGGAGCCTGGACTTTATTTAGAAGTGTTTGTGACCCGGCGGGACGTGGAGACTCACCTCCCAGAAGGACACCCGGGGAGGGACCTGTTGCCAGGAGACTTGGTGACTTACACCCGACACTGGAGTTACAATGGATGGTACGCCCTAAATGTTACCAGGTGCGACCCCTACTCCCCAGAGTGTCAGGAACCTGTGAGACCCTCGGAGCCTTCAGCCTCCCACATCCAGGCCTCTGCACAAGTGCCCACCCCACGCCGTAAATCTCCCCAGCCTCCCTCAGTGGTCTCCTCAGCAGCCCCAGCTATGGACATGATAAGTATAGCTGGCCCGTACCCGGCGCCTGTTAGGCCCCTGGGGTTCGTTCAGTCCGGGACATAGGGCTCCAGACCCGGAGGGAGATGAAAGAGGTGGCCACACAGACACAGATAGCGGGTCACGACTTGACTGTACAGGCCACACGACGTCATCAGGTCCTGGTGGTCCTTGGTGTCTCGAATGTTTGGCAAGCATCAGAAGAGTACCAGGTGGTACCTGGAACACCCCTGCCAAAGAATTATAAATAACCCGGACAGGGTCCCTGTATGTAAATAGTTAAATTGTTGATGTACCCGGACGGGTGAATGTTCATAAAAAATTTTTTAATTTAATAAAAAACACAACACAGTTTTCATTTCTTTTATTACAATCTCATCCTGCGACGCCATCGATCTCCTGTAAAAAATGAAAAAAAAAAACAGCAGTATACCACCTGTCCGACGCAGTCCATAGTAACGAGTGTCCCACGACGATCCAGCTCTGCTACATCAGAATGACAGGCAGAGCCTGTCATCCCGGCGCAGCACAGCTGATTACCTGCTTCCCAGGCGGTGACGTCATCGGACTGGTTTACGGCCGGGATTACCCTGCAGTCACTGCAGTTATCGCGGAAAAACTGCATGTGACCGCCAGGGAGAAGATAATGGCGGCCATCAAGCAGTCCAGGACGTGACCGCCGGAGATCTTCTGCCAGGTAAGTGCCGCTGACTCCTGACAGACCCGACCGACGGACACTCACAGTGACAGTGACAAATCCGATTCAGGTATCCGATATGACGAAAATATCGGTACTCGGAATCGAAAGCCCGATACAGCTAATATCGGCCGATACCCGATATTTGCAGTATCGTATCGCTCAACACTACCAGTGACCAATAGTGAAGGAGGTTGGTTTACTCATACTTTCCTCACTTTTGATGTATTATATCTCTTATTGCACCCACTTATCTTATGGTTTAATTCATATTTTCTCCCTTTGGGGCTGAGCGCATGCGCTGGTTGCCGTACACCAGGGGCTTCCTGATCCGCCCACGGGTAGCGTCATCGTTCCCTGCTGCTTAGCAGCGGTGGGATGTTTGCGCTCCACGGGCGCTGAAGGAAGTCCCATTCAGTGGTGTGACGGAACTTGCGCATGCGCATTGTATCCGCCCATAAGGGATGAAACCTCCTTCACTATTGGTCACTGGTGTTGATGGTAATTTCCTCATGAGACGTGACGTAACTCACGCGTGCGCACAACATCTTCCCCATTGGGATGAAACCTTCCTTACTATTGGGTTATTTACGACATACCCTCCCAGAGGTTGTGACGGTGATATCCCTCTATCATCTGGTTGGTTGCAACTATACATGTGATGTGACGTACCAGGAAGTAGCGCACTTATTGTTATGTCATTCTATTATTTTTCACCTGTTTTCGGCACTATTTAATGGGATACAAGCCTGACCTAAGCCACGCCTCCTGATGAAGAAACGGCGAAACGCGCGTTGGGGCGGCAGGCTGAGGTCAGGACTTTCTCCCACATGTAAGTAAAAAATCGGTACATTTAACCTTCTTAATTCTATTAATTTTGCACTATCTTATTGTTATTTTTATGCTAGACTAATGCCACAGTAAATATATCATATATATTGTGCACAGGCACTGTTACAATGGACTAATAATATATAGACTTTCTCACCACTAGTTGGTTTGGGCTCATAACTTGGCACTTTTTCACTGGATTTGCATAAAAAACTTTGTATAGTGTATTACATTGTGGGGAAAAATTGTCCTTATCTTATGACCTGCTTTTTGTGCTACTCTGCTACAACTTTTAATATTTATATGTACAAATAAATTTTTTTTTTACTTTTAAAAAGCTTTGGTTCTAGCCTCTTATGTGGGGTGAGACTTATGTTATATATTGTCTTTTGAGCTTTAATTACTAAACATAATTCCAATTGGGATTTTTCCAGTAGTAATCGTTAGTTTTCTGTTTTATAACAGTGTTGAATTTCCCATGGATCTGAAAGCCAGAGAAAAAGTCTGGCAGGACAAAGCATCTAATCTTTTTAAACAGAGTAACACATCTAGTTTTAATACTGCACAGAGTAATAAAGAACTTATGTTAAAATACAAGAACCTGCTCAACAAAAAAAACAGGATCTGGTGGACTAAAACCACGTTGGATAATTATATTCAACAAAAAATGGTACCACGAGGTTTACGTATACAACTATATCCAACATTTGGATTGGATAATGAGGATTTGATTAATAAATGGATCAATGCTGCCACAGCTTGTTCTATTACGTTTATGGAAATCATTAATAACAAAAATACCTAATCTCTTACCGAAATAGATGGTGAATTAACCCCTTAATGACCAAGCCATTTTGTAGGTTAAAGACCAGGCCAATTTTTACAATTCTGACCACTGTCTCTTTATGAGGTTATAACTCTGGAACGCTTCTACGGATCTTGGCGATTCTGAGATTGTTTTCTCGTGACATATTGTACTTCATGATAGTGGTAAAATTTCTTCAATATAACTTGCGTTTTTTTTATGAAAAAAATGGAAATATGGCAAAAATTTTGAAAATTTTGCAATTTTCAAACTTTTAATTTTTATGCCATTAAATCAGAGAGATATGTCACAAAAATTAGTTAATAAATAACATTTCCCACATGTCTACTTTACATCAGCACAATTTTGGAACCAAAATTTTTTTTTTGTTACGAAGTTATAAGTGTTAAAAGTTGACCAGCAATTTCTCATTTTTCCAACAAAATTTACAAAACCATTTTTTTAGGGACCACCTCACATTTGAAGTGAATTTGAGGGGTCAATATGACAGAAAATACCAAAAGTGACACCATTCTAAAAACTACACCCTCAACGTGTTCAAAGCCACATTCAAGAAGTTTATTAACCCTTTAGGTACTTCACAAGAATTGAAGCAATGTGGAAGGAAAAAATGAACATTTAACTGTTTTTCCCAAAATTTTTCTTTCGACACAATTTTTTAAAATTTTGTCAAGGGTATCAGGAGAAAATGAACCACAATATTTGTTGTACAATTTCTCCAGAGTACAACGATATACCATGTGTGGGGGTAAACCACTATTTGGGCGCATGGCAGAGCTCGGAATGGAAGCAGCGCCATTTGACTTTTTTGGCTGGAATTGAGATTGGACGCCATGTCGCATTTGGAGAGTCCCTGTGTGCCTAAACAGTGGAAACCCCCACAAGTGACCCCATTTTGGAAACTGGACCCCTCAAGGAACTCATCTAAATGTGTTGTGAGAGCTTTTAACCCCCAAGGGCTTCACAGAAGGTTATAACGTAGAGCCGTAAAATTAAAAAATCATATTTTTTCCACAAAAATGATCTTTTCATCCCAATTATTATTTTCCAAAGGATAAAAGGACCCCAAAAGTTATTGGGCAATTAGTCCTGAGTACGCTGATACCCCATATGTGGGGGTAAACCACTATTTGGGCGCATGGCAGAGCTCGGAAGGGAAGCAGCGCCATTTGACTTTTTTGGCTGGAATTGAGATTGGACACCATGTCGCATTTGGAGAGTCCCTGTGTGCCTAAACAGTGGAAACCCACCACAAGTGACCCCATTTTGGAAACTAGACCCCCCAAGGAACTTATATAGATGTGTGGTGAGAGCTTTGAACCCCAAGGGCTTCACAGAAGGTTATAACGTAGAGCAGTAAAATTAAAAAATCATATATTTTCCACAAAAATGATCTTTCCACCCCCAATTGTTATTTTCCAAAGGGTAATTAGACCCCAAAAGTTATTGTGCAATTTGTCCTGAGTACGCTGATACCCCATATGTGGGGGGAAACCACTATTTTGACGCATGGCAGAGCTCGAAAGGGAAGTAGCGCCTTTTTCAAATGCAGACTTTGATGGAATGGTTTGTGGGTGTCATGTCACGTTTGGATAGCCCCTGATGTGCCTAAACAGTAGAAACCCCCACAAGTGACTCCATTTTGGAAACTAGACCCCCAAGGAACTTTTCTAGATGTGTGGTGAGCACTTTGAACCCCCAAGTGCTTCACAGAAGTTTATAACGTAGAGCCGTGAAAATAAAAAAATCATATTTTTTTCCACAAAAATAATATTTTTGCCCCAAATTTTTATTTTTATAATGGTAACAGGAGAAATAGGACCCCAAAAGCTATTGTGCAATTTGTCCTGAGTACGCTGATATCCCATATGTGGGGGGGAACCACTATTTTGACGCATGGCAGAGCTCGAAAGGGAAGTAGCGCCTTTTTCAAATGCAGACTTTGATGGAATGGTCTGTGGGTGTCATGTCACGTTTGGATAGCCCCTGATGTACCTAAACAGTAGAAACCCCCCACAAGTGACTCCATTTTGGAAACTAGACCCCCCAAGGAACTTTTCTAGATGTGTGGTGAGCACTTTGAACCCCCAAGTGCTTCACAGAAGTTTATAACGTAGAGCCGTGAAAATAAAAATATCATATTTTTTTCCACAAAAATAATCTTTTTGCCCCAAATTTTTATTTTTATAATGGTAACAGGAGAAATAGGACCCCAAAAGCTATTGTGCAATTTGTCCTGAGTACGCTGATATCCCATATGTGGGGGGAACCACTATTTTGACGCATGGCAGAGATCAGAAGGGAAGGAGCACCGTTTTTAAATGCAGACTTTGATGGAATGGTCTGCGGGTGTCATGTCGCGCTTGGAGAGCCCCTGATGTGCCTAAACAGTAGAAACCCCCACAAATGACCCCATTTTGCAAACTAGACCCCCCAAGGAACTTATCTAGATGTGTGGTCAGCACTTTGAACCCCAAGGGCTTCACAGAAGTTTATAACGTAGAGCCGTGAAAATAAAAAAAATCATATTTTTTTCCACAAAAATGACCTTTTTGCCCCAAATTTTTATTTTTATAAGGGTAACAGGAGAAATAGGACCCCAAAAGCTATTGTGCATTTTGTCCTGAGTACGCTGATACCCCATATGCGGGGGGGAACCACTGTGATCGCCTTACTGCGATCTTTGGGAGGCACAATGAACAAATCTACCAAAGGTGAAGAATTGGTTTTCTTTTTTACGCCGTTCCTCGTGCGATATTAGTGATTAGGCGACTTTATTCCTCGGATCGGTGCGATTACAGCGATACCAGATTTACACCCTTTTTTCATGTTTAGCTTCTGTCACACTCTAAAAGATGCTTTTTTTTGGAATAATTTTTTGTAAGAATTTTTTGCATCGCCGTATTTTGAGAGCTATAATTTTTCCATATTTCGGCTGACAGAGTTATCTGTGGGCTTATTTTTTGCGGGACGAGCTGACGTATTTATTGGTACCATATTCGGGCACATAACATTTTTTGATCGTTTCCTATTCCGATTTTTGTGGAAGCAGAATGAACAAAAACCAGCAATTCAGGAATTTTTTTTTTTTTTTTTTTTTTTTTTTTCCCGTTCCGCGTGTGGTAAAATTGATGTAGCAGCTTTATTCTTCTGGTCACTACGATTACAGCGATACCTCATTTATATATTTTTTTTATGTTTTGGCGTTTTTTACACAATAAAGAATTTTATAGAAAAAATAATTATTTTTGCATCAGTTTATTCCGCGAGCTATAACTTTTTTATTTTTTCGCTGATGATGCTGTATAGCGGCTTGTTTTTTGCGGGACAAGATGACATTTTCAGCGGTACCATGATTATTTATATTTGACTTTTTGATCGCGTGTTATTGCACTTTTTCCAAGCTGTATAATGATACCGCTTGGAAAAAGTATAATTTACTACTTTTTTGTGTTTTTTTTTTACGGCTTTCACTGAAGGGGTTAACTAGGGTTATGCTTTTATAGATGGGATTTTTACGGACGTGGCGATACCTAACATGTGTATTTTTTTTGTTTTTTAATTTTTTTATTACATAAAAATGTGTATTTTTTAGGGGATTTTTTTTAAATTATTTTTTAATATTTTTTTTACAATTTTTTTTTAAAAAATGATTTTTTTCAACTTGTCCCTTTATGGGACTTTCACTTTTTTTTACTTTTGATTGCAGTTACAATGATTGCAATGCTCTGGCATTGCAATGCATTGCAACTATAGTGGAAGCTGCTGTGACATGATCACAGCAGCTTCCCGTAGCTAGATGACCCGGAGGTTGTCATGACAACCCCCGGGTCATCAAGGCAGAGATCAGGCCCTGCGATTACATCGCTGGGACCCTGATCTGAGGCAGAGGGAGCTCCCGACCCTCTGCCTCCCCCCCTGAGCTCTGCGATCGCGCTCGATCGCAGCAGTCAGGGGGTTAACAGCCAGGGGCAGTGGGGGCTCTGCTCCTGGCTGTCAGTGCAGGAAGCCTGGCCACTGTAGCGCCGGCTCCTGCACTGATCGCGCTGGGGAAGCTGAAATTTCAGCTTCTCCTGCGCGATCGCTGCTGTGTTTGGTCAGTCAGATTGCTTGACCAATCACAGCGCTGTGAGTGCGGGGACCGACGGCAAAGGTCTCCGCACCGCTTGCCGTGCCTGTCAGCTCTCTGTGACAGCTGTTGGCACTGATCTACCACTGCGTGTTTTACACGCAGTGGTAGATCAAAGGCATGACGTGCAGAGTCCGTCCTGGTGACGGAACTGGCACCTTGCCATGAGGACTCTGCACGTCAGTGGACATTAAGGGGTTAAATAGTCTACAAAGAGACCTCAATTCTAAGTTGACATCTGACGAGCTAAATAAATTTCATGAAGAAATGAATCTTGATGTGGAAAAATGGGACCAACAAATCAGTGCAACCAAAATTAAAAAATACACACGGGATAAACAAGATTATGAGCAGAAGAAAATTTTTCGGTGGCAGAACAAAACTTGGGACCAGACGAGATCCAAACAGTTCAACAGAAGTCCCTCTATTTTGTCTATATCTTCTACATCTAGTAATGCCCCCTCCAATTCAGAGCAGGAATTTCAAAATTCTAGACAGATGAACACTAGATTTGGAGGGAGAAATAGATACCAAGGCAAACAAGGAAACAATTTTGGCAACAAAAAAAATGATCACCCTAAGGTAATCAACTTATCATCTCACATACTGACACATGAACATCTTGTCCTATTAGAAAAGGGACTAACATTCTCTCCCCCCAATCTTTAGACCTATTCACGACGGTAAAGGATGTTCATCTCTTTGCGAGGAAACTTATTCTCAAAAGATATCATGAGAAGAATAGTATGGGACTAACATTAAATTCTATGGAAGAAATTTAAGCTCTTGCCATCTTGGAATCTCTGGCGGAGGAGAGTAATCCCTCTGATATGGTGAGCACATTCCCTGATTTTTTGTTTAATAAATCTAAAAATTCCCTAATGTCAATGTTTGCCCTGCCGTTGAAATCTTTGTCAAATTGGTCACTCAAGATCTTGAGAGAATTGACCATAATCATCATCTTGGATCTTCTGACATCAAAAATAAGAAAATTATACAGGAATTGCAGAGTTGGAATGATGTTACCTTTAAATTAGCAGATAAAGGTGGCAATCTGGTTATTTGGCCTAATGATCTTGTAAGGTTCTATGTATATATTCCTGAAACTCAGTTTGTTCGTCAGCCATTTTACTTTCTGTCTTGCTGCAGCTATCTTGCCCTCAGTCAAAATGGAGTTTCCAGCTTGCATGTTCCCGCCCTGATTCTCTCCTTTGCTTCTTAAGCAGCCACAGCTGAGCAATCAGTGCTTCAGAATCTAGCCTGCAGTGAACCTGTGACTTGACTCCTGTAAGCCTTGGACCTTGTACTCAGCTATTCCTACTGAGGAACTCTGAAGCACTTGTGGACTCTGAACCCTGCTCTTTGAAAGACCCACGTTTGCATGGACTTACGGTAACAGAGAAGAAGATCCTGAATCTGTATTGGAGAGTGATTGCTGAGCTTGGATTACTCTGGCCTGCTGTGTCTCCTGTTTCTGTGTCTGCAAACTGTGTGACTATTTCTGCCAACTTGTATGAAGTAATACAGGACTTTTCTATATCAAACCTGTGACTCCTGTGTTTTCATCGCACCCAAGCACAAGACGCTATATGAACTGTACTACATACATTACAGATCTCTACGAAAAACAGGCATTTAAATTATTATTAGATAATAAATGCTACAAAAAATTAGCATATGTTCCTTTACATGAATACCAAAGGGAGCTTGTTGAGATCATTTCAGAGACACATATGTTAGGAATTGTTCCTAAAAAAACACTTGATTTCATTGAAACTTTAAAACCCAGATTACCCACCTTTTATTTGCTTCCCAAGCTGCACAAAAATCCCAATGACCCTCCGGGACGCCCGATTGTTTCCGGCAATGAGAGTCTTAATGAGATGATTTGCAAAATTATTGACCATTATTTAAAACCCATTGTTGCAACCTTGCCTTCTCATATCTTGGACACTATAGCAGCACTGAGACAACTTGACCAACTTCATTTGGAAGATAATATGATCTTAGTGACTGCTGATGTAGAAGCTCTCTACACATCGATCAGACATAATCAGGGCCTGGAGGCAGTATCATTGTTTCTCAATAATAGTAACCTTGATAATGATTTGGTATCTGTATTCTTACTCTTTTGGAATTTATACTAACTCACAATGTGTTCACCTTTAAGGATCAGGTGTTCCTACATCTGCAAGGTACAGCAATGGGGGCAGCTTGTGCCCCCTCATATGCTAATTTATTCTTAGAATTTTGGGAACGTAATCTTTTCCAATGCTCTTCTATCCCTGGTATTGAGAAAGTTCAAAATTGGTCTAGATATATAGACGACATCATTTTTGTCTGGGAGGGAACGATTGAAGAATTGGGTGACTTCATGTCATTGTTGAATAACAATGACATGAACATTTTTTTGACGTATACATCTGGACGTCACGTCACCTTCCTGGATATTGATATCTCGATAACAAATGAGGGTACCATCTCAACTCACATCTTTAGGAAACCTACTGCTACTAATTCTATTTTGTATGCTGGATCCTCCCATCTGCCATCTACTATTAAATCAATTCCTGTCAGTCAATACCTGCGGGCAAAAAGAATCTGTTCTACCGAACAAGCATATCAAGAACAAGCCAAAGATCTTTATTCTAGGTTTTGGGAACGTGGATATGGCCATAGATCGATTAGATATGCCTATCACAAAGCCCAAAATGTGTCGAGAAATTCGTTATTATATTCTAAAAGAAATAAGAAGAATGAATCAACAAATCCACAGGTCAGATTGATCACGCCGTTTAATAACCAATGGAATGATCTGACAAAAATCATACATAATAGATGGAATATTCTTATGACTGACCGATTTTGAAGAAAATCCTGACTGATAAACCATTGATTACTGCAAAAAGGGCTAAGAACCTATCTGACTTATTGGTCAAGAGCCATTATTGCCCTAAAAAACCTTTTCAGATGAATGTCTTCGGAGAGATAAAAGGCTTTTTTCCTTGCAAAAAATGCAAGGCATGTTTAACTCTGTTAAAAGTAAAGAATTTTCTAATTTTGATGGAACGAGAAACTTTTCAATTAGAAAATATTTAACTTGTTCATCTCAGGGTGTGATCTATCTTGCACGATGCCCATGCAACTTGATCTATGTCGGAATGACGACTAGAGAGCTACGTCTCAGAATTAGAGAACATGTGCGGGACATTAATAAGGCTAAAGATTCTAAAGAAGATGAACAACTAAAAACTCTCCCTAGACATTTCAAGGCTAGACACGGTTCAGATGCACAGGGACTAAAAATTATGGCTATTGATCAAGTTAATCTTGGGATTAGGGGAGGTAACCTATTTAGAGTACTTTCCCAGATTGAAAGCCGTTGGATACATCGACTTAATACCTTGGTCCCAAACGGCCTAAATGAAAACCATGGGTTCGGTTCCTTTCTGTAATCGTAATAATAATTTTGGTGCACTTGTATAGTCCCAGCTATAACATTTTCCTTCAATCTGTGCTTTTTTAGCGCTTAATTTTTTTAGCGTTTAATTATTTATGTATCCCATTTTCTGACCATAATTTATTTTTTTTGGTACTTACATTTAATTCTATTTTTCAGCAATATAACTTACCTTGAGGTCTGTTCTCTTCTTGTCCGAAATTGTGCCTAGATGCTTTTGGAGGTTGGAGTCGTTTACTGGTTGATCTTGGCCTTGAACTTGATACTATAACATCATTCTTGGAGAATAACTGAAGAATAAGAAGAATGATAACATTTATATTTAATAATTTTTGATTAAATTATTGTTTAATTTTCATTTTTCATATTTTGGATTTATTATTTATTGTTATTATTAATTTTGTTTATATATATTTTTCATTATTATTATTTATTTTTTGTTCTTATATTTTTCATTTTTCATACTTTTTTATTTTTATTTTATTTTTTTTATTTTTATTTTCATTTTTCATAATTTTTTTTATTTATTATTTCTTTATTGTATGTATATACATTATTTATTGTTATTTTGATATGTTCCAGTTTTTTCTTCTAATGTGTTTGGTAGCTCAGGATTATTGCAGTTACTTTTATTAGTGCTGCATAATAATGTGCATAATTAGCTTGGTTTACTCATACTTTCCTCACTTTTGATGTATTATATCTCTTATTGTACCCACTTATCTTATGGTTTAATTCATATTTTCTCCCTTTGGGGCTGAGCGCATGCGCTGGTTGCCGTACACCAGGGGCTTCCTGATCCGCCCACGGGTAGCGTCATCGTTCCCTGCTGCTTAGCAGCGGTGGGATGTTTGCGCTCCACAGGCGCTGAAGGAAGTCCCATTCAGTGGTGTGACGGAACTTGCGCATGCGCATTGTATCCGCCCATAAGGGATGAAACCTCCTTCACTATTGGTCACTGGTGTTGATGGTAATTTCCTCATGAGACGTGACGTAATTCACGCGTGCGCACAACATCTTCCCCATTGGGATGAAACCTTCCTTACTATTGGGTTATTTACGACATACCCTCCCAGAGGTTGTGACGGTGATATCCCTCTATCATCTGGTTGGTTGCAACTATACATGTGATGTGACGTACCAGGAAGTAGCGCACTTATTGTTATGTCATTCTATTATTTTTCACCTGTTTTCGGCACTATTTAATGGGATACAAGCCTGACCTAAGCCACGCCTCCTGACGAAGAAACGGCGAAACGCGCGTTGGGGCGGCAGGCTGAGGTCAGGACTTTCTCCCACATGTAAATAAAAAATCGGTACATTTAACCTTCTTAATTCTATTAATTTTGCACTATCTTATTGTTATTTTTATGCTAGACTAATGCCACAGTAAATATATCATATATATTGTGCACAGGCACTGTTACAATGGACTAATAATATATAGACTTTCTCACCACTAGTTGATTTGGGCTCATAACTTAGCACTTTTTCACTGGATTTGCATAAAAAACTTTGTATAGTGTATTACATTGTGGGGAAAAATTGTCCTTATCTTATGACCTGCTTTTTGTGCTACTCTGCTACAACTTTTAATATTTATATGTACAAATAAAAAATTTTTTTACCTTTAAAAAGCTTTGGTTCTAGCATCTTATGTGGGGTGAGACTTATGTTATATATTGTCTTTTGAGCTTTAATTACTAAACATAATTCCAATTGGGATTTTTCCAGTAGTAACAGCCAGAAAAGAGTATTTTAATGAAATAATACACAACACAGTTTTCATTATTTTTATTACACGCTCATCCTGCGACGCCATCGATCTCCTGCAAAAAAATAAAAATAACAAACCAACACAAATACTCCCTGTCCGACGCAGTCCAAAATAACGAGTTTCCCAGGACGAGTCCAGCTCTGCTACATCTGGATGACAGGCTGAGCCTGACATCCACATAGAGCAGAGCTGCCTACCAGAGCTGCTTCCCCGGCGGTGACATAATCCGGACTGGTTTACGGCCTGCTGTCGCGAGAGTACAGCTGGCCGAGATTACCCAGTACCCGGCAGTCACTGCAGTTATCGCGAGATTCTGCACGTGACCGCCAGGGACAGGGTAATGGCGGCCATCCAGGAGGACGTGGCCACCGGGGAAGGGGATCTTCTGCCAGGTAAGTGCTGACTCTGCTGAGTCCTGACACCTGACAGACCCGACCGACACTGACAGTGACAGTTTTGGGAAGTTCCTGTGTCACGTACTTCATTCTGTGACACAGGAACTCCCATAGACTTTGTCGGAAAACTCCGATTCCGGTATCCGATATGACAAAAATATCGGAACTCAGAATGGGAATTCCGATACAGCAAATATCGTCCGATACCCGATATTTGCAGTATCGGAATGCTCAACACTACTCAGGACCCACCAACAGGTCATGTTTTCAGGATTTCCTTAGTATTGCAAAGGTGATGGAATTAATGCTTGAGCAGGTGATAAAAGTATCACCTGTGCAATACTAAGGAAATCCTGAAAACATGACCTGTTGGTGGGTTCTGAGGACTGGAGTTGAGAAACACTGCTGTACACTCTCTGTAATGGGTAATCTTTTTTTCTTATTTGCTTAATTGTTATTAACTATTATAATTTTGTATGACCTATAAATGTCTCACATTTGGCATATGTTCACTGCTAGAAAAAGGTTCACACCTTGAACCGAAATATTGCAGCTATGGGCTAAATAAAGTAGCTCTTTTTCATTCACAAAAACGGAGTGCTGTTCCTGTTTCTGGATTCGTATCTATTATTTATCTATCTATCATCTATTATCTATCTGTCTATCTGTGTGTAATGGAGTGTGGGTTGGACAAATGTAAAAGAAGAGGTTTGACAAGAATTGACATCACAAACCTTTTTTTTGTTAAATAACATATCTTTATTTACCTTACAAAAACGCATACAAATCCACATGAAAAATGCATGAATAAAGCATAAAAAAAACCTGTGTTTTATGCCAAGAGGTCCTGTTTTTGAGCAGAAAATTCAGCAGTCAAATCTGCAACGTGTGCACATACCCTCAAATCCCCAGCCAAAGCCGCGTGGCACCACTCGTTGGATGAGCTACCCCTGGCAAAAGCGGTTTTGGCTGGGGATTCAAATCCCTCACGGCACCGCTCATTGGGTCAGTCGGCGGGGCGGCAGATTTGAATCCCGTACTGCTCATTGGCTCAGCTGCTGGCAGCTCAGCCAATGAGCGGTGCCGCACGGCTTTGGCAGGGGATTTCAAACCCGCGTGGCACCGCTCATTGGCTAAGCAGCCCGCCGGCTGAGCCAATGAGTGTGCCACGCGGAATTTGAATCCGTCGCCAAGACTGACGACCAATCATAATTGAATACCGTTAGCAGCTGATGTGATTGGCTGTCAGCCGCCTGATTGCCGATCTATCAGCTGTTAGCGGTATTGCAGATCTCCCGGCGATGTTAGCACCACTAAGGATACACAGATGTTCATTTCACCGCACTCCCGATGCAATAGCATCGGGCCTATTTCTAGTGTATATATATTTATATTTATACAGCAAATAGCATATACATATACAGCTAGGTATAGAAATATTTGGGCAGTGACACAAGTTTTGGCAGTTTTGTTATTCACCAAAACATATTCAAGATATAGCAATGACATGATATTCATGTAGCACATTATTTATAAGTGTAGAGGACTAGAGTAAAGCAGTGGTGTACTCTCAACATGATAGGCAAAACACTGAAATTAAAAAATACATTTATTGAAATATTCATAAAAACAATTACCATTAGTTACAAATGTGTCAGATAAGGACGAATAAAAATAGAGAGCAACAAATAGATCCCAAATATATCAAGCAGCAATCAATATACAAAACACCTGTACAGATGGTCTCTGAACACCATATATAATGATAAAGCACAGATGGCTGTAAACAAAGGGTGAAACAGAGAGAAGAGATTATAGGTGGTATTACTTACCCATCATAGGGGAGGATCAAGTTGGCCCTGCAGCACAGCCTCAAAGCGTGCTTCGTGTGTAGTTTTCTAAAGGGGAGAAAAGTACTTCGGGGCTGTGCTGGCAGGACCATCTTGATCCTCCTCTGTTTTTTTTATTTCATTGGTGGTTTATGACTACTCATTTTTTTCAGTGTTTTGTATATTCAATATATAGGTATGTAACCAATATACAGTTATATAATCAATATTAATTGTGAACTCACAACATGCGGTCAAAGATGTTCTCAACGGAAGATAAATAATCCATCATTATGAGTGTTAAGAGTAGCCAAATCAACAGTTTGGTACATTCTGTACAAAAAAAAGAGCTCAGTGGTGAGTTTGTGAGCTTAAAATGGCCTGGATGTCAATGAAAGACAACGCAGGTGGATGATTACAGAATTCTTCCCAAGGTGAAGAAAAACCTTTTCACAACATCCACCCAAGTGAAGAACACTCTCCGGAAAGTAGGAGCTTCAGAATATGTCTACCATAAAGAAAACAATTCATAAGAGCAAACACCAGACTTAAAAATAGAAAGAAATTAGTTAACCACTGATGTCCATTCAAGTTGCTTATGTCACTTCATGAACTAGAATCATAGAATCATAGAATCATAGAATGGTAGAGTTGGAAGGGACCTCCTGGGCTTCTGGTCCAACCCCCTGCTCAAAGCAGG
>JARQOD010000001.1:69883855-70072373 GCA_033576555.1 Oophaga sylvatica | reverse complement strand
TTAATGAAATAAAAGAGACAACACAGTTTTCATTAATTTTATTATACTCTCATTCCTGCGACGCCATCGATCTCCTGTAAAAAAAGAAAAAAAACAAACCAACAGTATACCACCTGTCCGACGCAGTCCATAACGACAGTCCCACGACGATCCAGCTCTGCTACATCGGAATGACAGGCAGAGCCTGTCATCCCGGCGCAGCACAGCTGATTACCTGCTTCCCCGGCGGTGACGTCATCGGACAGACTGCTTTACGGCCGGGATTACCCAGCAGTCACTGCAGTTATCGCGAGAAACTGCATGTGACCGCCGGGGAAAGAAGATTGCGGCCATGAAGCAGTCCAGCCCTTGACCGCCGGAGATCTTCTGCCAGGTAAGTGCCGCTGACTCCTGACAGACCCGACCGACGGACACTGACAGTGACAGTGACAATCCCGATTCCGGTATCCGATATGACGAAAATATCGGAACTCGGAATCGGAATTCCGATACAGCCAATATTGGCCGATACCCGATATTTGCAGTATCGGAATGCTCAACCCTACTTGTGACCTGACTTTGCTTGTGCCTGCTCCCTGTAAACACTTTTGTCTCTCTGGCTTTCCTGACCTCGGCTCGTGTATTGGACTTTGTCTCTGACTTAGTATAAAGCTGTTCCACCACGGCAAGGTGTACCAATTTGGGACAGTAACTACACTCTGTAATGTTAAAAGTTCATATATAGTCCCTCTTAAGCTGGGTGTCTGTTTTGGACCCAGAGACTCTATGCCAATATTCACACTAGGTAGGTTTTAACATTAGAGAGTGTAGTTACTATTCCAAATGGGTACACCTTGCCGTGGTGGGACAGATTTATACATGTGTTTGCTAAGTATCCTATGTTAATTATTTAATGCACTTGCTTTTTTACTTATTTATTTTCAATAGGGTATATGCACACATTGTTTTTTTCCTTTGGTTTTGCTTGCTTTTATGGCCAGTGTGAACATGCTTTTACATCATGCATGTCATTCAAATTTACTTCAGTTCAGTTTTTTTAGTTTTTTTGTTTTTTATTATGTACACTCCTCCTCACATGTAAAGTGCCATGGAATAAATGGTGCTATAATAATAAATAAAAATAATAATGATAAAGATAAAGTGAGGAGGAAGACATACAGGAAACCCCAAGCAGGTCGAAGACACCCAGGAGACCACACTCAGGTGGGATGCTGGAAAACGCTGGCAGTAGGGCAGCATCAAGGAAACCATAAGTAAGCAGGCAGGATGCTGAAAACCGTGGGAAGGTGGGAGACATCCAGGAGACCACAAGCAAGCAGGCAGTACACATTTGGACGATCAAAGGCCAGCAGGCAGGATACTGAAGACAGACTGGTGAGATGTCCAGGAGACTGTAGACAGCAGCTGAGCAGTTCAAGGTGTATAAAGCATGCCAGAGTGTCGCAGCACTGAAGTCTTAATACCAAGACACCGCTATATGTCTTATTGAATCTTATATTGGCCCAGATGATCACTTTGGAGCATGCCAAGCTACATGCAAAACTTGATATGGAGCACCACATAGTTTAGCAGACAGGGACTGGTGCGTAACAGAAACAATGCTCCACCTGTACCAGAATAATAAGAACAAGAAAGTATGGCGTAGCCTTGGAATGGCTCATGATCCAAACCACACCACATCTTTTGAATAACATGGTGGAGGCTGAGTGATGGCATGGACATGCATGGCTTACAATGATACTGAATCATTAGTGTTTATTAACCCCTTCCCGACCTCTGACGTAATGCAGGTATCATGAAAGTCGGTGCCAATCCGACCTGTGATGCCTATGTGGCGTAATGAAAGGATCGTGTTCCTGCGGGCCGGGTGACCGGGGTCACTGAAAGGTCACCCGACCCGCAGGCACAAGACACTTTGTGCTTCACCACAGCGGGGTTGGCTTAACCCCCACGTGGCTACGATCGCTATGATTGGCTGTTAAAAGTGAAACAGTCAATCAGAGCGATTTGTAATATTTTACCAATGAAATTTGGTGAAATATTACAATCCAGCCATGGCCGATGCTGCAATAGCATCCGCCATGGCTGTAGACCAAGATCCGACCCCCCCACAATGAGTCACGGCAGCGATCAGCCGCCGCCCCGGATAGATGGCGGCACCGGTCACCGCCATCACTAAATGCTCCCCTCCTCTTTTTTCCGGTCCCACCAGGACTCAGATCCCTCCCCCAGGACTCCGATACCTCCCCAGGTTTCCGATCCCCCCAGTTACCGCCTGAGTTGCCGTTTCCTCCCGGCGTCTCTCCTGCCGGTACATGGGCGCCGCCATCTTCCAAAATGGCTGGCAGATTCAATAAATGAATGAAAGTACATTTTGATCACTGTGATAGACCCTATCACAGTGATAAAAAAAAATAGTAAATAACCCCCCCTCATCACCCCCATAGGTAGGGATCAATAACAAAATTAAATATATATATATTTTTTTTTCCATTAGGGTTAGAATTACAGTTATGGTTAGGACTAGGGTTAGGGTTAGGGTTAGGACTAGGGTTAGGACTAGGGTTAGGGTTCATATTGCGTTATGGCAGTCCGTTAACACTGCCATTCACGTCCATTTGCGGGCGCATCGCAATGCATGCCATAAAGCGGCATGCATTCGCGATGTGCCGTCATTCAGTGACGGAGCCTCGGACGCAGGCTGCAGCGTCTGGGAACCGTCACCGCTAGCACAGATGAATCATCTGCTGATTCATCTGCGCTAGCGGGTATAGCATAACGCGAGCGCGTTATGCTATACCGTTACCAGCCCATCAACGCTATGTGTTGAGCGAGCTGGTAAAACGTAATGTGAACCTAGCCTTAGCATTAGGGTTAGAATTAGGGTTAGGCTTAAAATTTTGTCTTACAGTTAGAATTTGGGTTAGGGTTGGAATTTGGGTTAGGGATGGAATTTGGGTTAGGGTTGGAATTTGGGTTAGGGTTGGAATTAGGGTTAGGGTTGGGATTAGGGTTATATTTGTGTTTAAGGTTAGAATTAGGATTAGTGTTAGGGGTGTTTTGGGGTTAGGGTTGAGATTAGCGTTAGACTTGTGGTTAGGGTTATGGTTAGGGTTGGGATTAGGGTAAGGGGTGTGTTGGGGTTAGGGTTATGGTTAGGGTTTGGATTAGGGTTAGGGATGTGTAGGGGTTAGGGTTGTGGTTAGGGGTGTGTTGGGGTAGGGTTGGAGTTAGAATTGAGGGGTTTCCACTATTTAGGCACATCAGGGAGTCTCCAAACGCGACATGGCGCCACAATTGATTCCTGCAAATTTTGCGTTCAAAAAGTCTAACAGTGCTCCCTTTATTCCGAGCCCCGACGTGTGCCCAAACAGTGGTTTACCCCCACATTTGGGGTATCAGCGTACTCAGAAAAAATTTCACAACAACTTTGGGGATCTAATTTCTTCTGTTACCATTGGGGAAAAAAATTGGGGACTAAAAGATCATCTTTGTAGAAAAAAATGATTTTTTATTTTCACGGCTCTGCGTTATAAACTTCTGTGAAAAACTTGGAGATTCAAAGTGTTCACCACACATCTAGAGGAGTTCCTTGGGGGATCTAGTTTCCAAAATGGGGTCACTTGGGGGGGTTTCTACTGTTTAGGCACATGATGGGCTCTGCAAACGTAACATGACGCCCATTCCATCAAGTCGGCATTTCAAAACGTCACTACTTCCCTTCCGAGCCCTGACGTATGCCCATACAGTAGTTTTCTCCCACATATGGGATATCAGTGTACTCAGGACAAATTGGACACAGCTTTTGGGGTCTAATTTCTCCTGTTACCCTTGGGAAAATAAAAAAATTGGGGACTAAAAGATCATGTTTGTGGAAAAAATATGATTTTTTATATTCATGCCCAGGCGTTATAAACTTCTGTGTAGCCTTGGGGGTTCAAAGTGCTCATCACACATCTAGATAAGTTCCTTTGGGGTCTATTTTCCAAAATGGGGTCACTTGTGGGGAGTTTCTACTGTTTAGGCACATCAGGGACTCTGCAAACGTAACATGACGCCCGTATACCATTTCATCAAAGTCAGCATTTCAAAACATCACTACTTCCCTTCCGAACCAAAACGTGTGCCCGAACAGTGGTTCCCCCCCACATATGGGGTACCAGTGTACTCAGGACAAACTGTACAACAACATTTGGGGTTCAATTTCTCCTGTAACCATTGTGAAAATAAAAAATAGGTGGCTAAAAAATATTTTTTGATAAAAAAAAATGATTTTTTGTTTTCACGGCTTTGCTTTATAAACTTCTGTGAAGCACTTGGGGGTTCAAAGTTCTCACTGTACATCTATATAAGTTCCTTAGGGGGTCTAGTTTCCAAAATGGGGTCATTTGTGGGGGAGCTCCAAAGTTTAGGCACACAGGGGCTCTCCAAACACGACATGTTGTCCACTAACGATTGGAGATAATTTTCCTTTAAAAAAGGCAAATGACGCTCCTTCCCTTCTGAGCCCTGCTGTGCGCCCAAACAGTGGTTCTCCCCACATATGGGGCACCAGCGTACTCAGGAAAAACTGGACAACAATTTTGGGGTCCAATTTATCCAGTTACCCTTGGCAAAATAAAAAATAGCAGGCTAAAAAATTATTTTTGAGGAACAAAATGATTTTTTTTATTTTCACTGCTCTGCGTTTATAAACTTCTATGAAGCACTTGGGGGTTCAAAGTGCTCACTACACATCTAGATAAGTTCCTTGGGGGGGTCTAGTTTCAAAATGGGGTCACATGTGGAGGGTTTCTACTGTTTAGGCACATCAGGGCCTCTGCGAACTCAACATGACGCCCGCAGAACATTCCATCAAGTCTGCATTCCAAAATGGCGCTCCTTCCCTTCTGAGCTCTCCCATGCGCCAAAACAGTGGTTCCCCCTACATTTGGGGTATCAGCGTACTCAGGACAAATTGCACAACAACTTTTGTGGTCCAATTTCTCCTGTTACCCTTGTGAAAATAAAAAATAGCGGGCTAAAAAATCATTTTTGAGGAAAAAAATGATTTTTTTTATTTTCACTGCTCTGCGTTATAAACATCTGTGAAGCACTTGGGGGTTCAGAGTGCTCACAACACATGTTGATAAGTTCCATAAGTGGTCTAGTTTCCAAAATGGTGTCACATGTGGGGTTTTTTCACTGTTTAGGAACACAGGGGCTCTCCAAATGCGTCATGGTGTCCGCTAACGATTGGAGCTAATTTTCCATTCATAAAGTCAAATGGCGCTCCTTCCCTTCTGGGTCCTGCCGTGCACTCAAACAGTGGTTTATGACCACATATGAGGTATCTGTGTACTCAGGATAAATTGCCCAACAAATTTTAGGATCCATTTTATCCTGTTGCCCATGTAAAAATGAAAAAATTGATGCTAAAAGAAAATTTTTGTTGGAAAAATTAAAATGTACATTTTTTCCTTCCATGTTGCTTTAGTTCCTGTGAAGCACCTGAAGGGTTCATAATCTTCTTGAATGTAGTTTTGAGTAGCTTGAGGGGTGCAGTTTTTATAATGGTGTCACTTTTGGGTATTTTCTGCCATATAGACCCCTCAAAGTGACTTCAAATGTGAGGTGGTCAGTAAAAAAAATGGTTTTGTAAATTTTGTTGTAAAAATGAGAAATCGCTGGTCAACTTTTAACCCTTATGACTTCCTAACAAAAAAAAATTTGTTTCCAAAATTGTGACTGACGTAATGTAGACATGTGGGAAATGTTATTTATTAACTATTTTGTGTCACATAACTCTCTGGTTTAACAGAATAAAAGTTCAAAATTTGAAAATTGCGAAATTGTCATAATTTTTGCCAAATTTCCATTTTTTTTCACAAATAAATGCAATAATTATCGACCTAAATTTACCACTAACATGAAGCCCAATATGTCACGAAAAAACAATCTCAGAATCGCTAGGATCCGTTGAAGCGTTCCTGAGTTATTACCTCATAAAGGGACACTGGTCAGAATTGCAAAAAGTGGCCAAGTCTTTAAGGTGAAAATAGTTGGGTGATGAAGGGGTTAATGATGTGACTGAAGACAGAAGCAGTGAGATAAAATCTGAATTGTACAAGGCAATACTTCCTGCTCAGATTCAACCAAATGCCTAAAGGTTTATTTATATTTCGAGCTAGTATTTCACATGCTTAAGACAAAACGTAAGGTATAAAGAATTAAAACAAGCAACAACTGAAGGCAGCTGCAGTAAAGGCTTGGAAAGCATCACAAAAAAGGAATCCCAGCATTTAATGGCTTTCAGAGTTCAGGTAGTCATTGCCTACTAAAGATTTGCTACTAAGTATTAAAAATGTACATTTTATTTCTGGTAAAGTTAATTTGTCCAATTACTTTTGAGCCCCTAAAATCAGGAAGCATAGTAGAAAAATGGTTGCAATTCCTAAATGTTTCATAGATAAAAGGCTGAAAAGGAGCACTTCTGAGGAGGGAGTAGGGGTAGAAAAACAAACAAACACACTAAATGGATATCTTGAATGTGTACAACTTTGATACAGCTCAATCAGCCTGCTGCTACCAGGTCCAATATCCTAATCAGGCGCTGTATTGTAAGACAGCTGAAAAAAACAAACAAAAAAGGAGTGCCAGCTGGGGAGCATAGTGAGTCCACATGGGGAGATAGGGAGTTTAAGGATTGAATCTCCACTTATTTTGTAGGGGACAAAGATTCCTACCTCACCTTCTTTCAGGTCATCCCTCCTTGCATATAGACCAATGCAGTGCAGGTTAAACCATATCCGGAGTGATTGCCAATCCGGCAACAGACTCGCAGAAATAAATTAATGAATAAAAAACTTTTACAGCTAAATAACAAATAAACAAAGCCAAATCTACTGCTTACAGGTTTCCCCTTTGTCAGGATAGACAAATAACTTTCTAACTGCTATATATTCTGCAGAACATGGCTTCCTGAGACATTCACCACAGGAAATGACATATCTTAATTCTGTGTTGACTAAACTCTCATCTTTTAAAAAATCTATATATGGTATACAAAAATAAAAAATAATTACAATAGTAATAAAAAATAAAAAAAATCCAAGATTTTTTTCCAAAAGCAAAAAAAATTACTTTTTTCTATAAAAAATAAAACAAAACAAAAAACCTTCCTTTTAAAAATTGTTTTCAAAAAATTTTCCTAAAAATGTTATTTATTTATTTAGAAACAAATTCTAAAAAAAGGGAATATATATTACATATAAATTGACCTATGGTTAAATAACATAAACCATCAAATAATTTTTTCTTTAGGTGTATAACAATGCACTCTGAAAATCCAAAATGTGTCCCTCCTGCGTAAATATATGAATCTGCATAGGGAATGCAGGACCTGTTATATACGCGTTACTTTCATATAACTGAATTCACCATCGTGCATTACCGATAAATGAGTAAATACACTATGATTTTTAACTTTATGTTTTCTGTTATATCTATGTTTGTTAATCCTTTTCTCTAGGCCGGGGTCACACTTGCAAGTGTGATGTGAGAAACTTGCACGAGTCACTCGCATCAATACTTGGCACTGCCGCCAGCACTCGGGACCGGAGTGTGTGGCTGCTTGTATTCCTATGCAGCTGTACACTCCGGTCCGAGTGTTGGCGGCAGTGTTGGGTATTGATGCGAGAGACTCGCGCGAGCTTCTCGTATCACACTCGCAAACGTGACCCCAGCCTTAAGGTCATAGTAGTTCTTCCCACGTACTGGAGTTCACAAGGGCACTCAAGTACAAAAATAACAAAATCACTTATGCATTTTAAAAATTGTTGGATTTGAAAAAAATCCCCTGTATTGTTGCTCTTACCAGTTTTTTTGTCTTGGGTGATTGCTTCACATGTATCATACTTTTCTTTCCCACATTTAAAAAACCCTTTTTGCATATTACTAATGAAATAAGTGGAGCTTCAATCCTTCAACTCCCCGTGTGGACTCACTGTGGTCTTCAGCTGGCACTCCTTTTTTTGTTTGTTTTTTCAGCTGTCTTAAATGTTTCATAGGATATTTATGTTCAACCTTTTCAATTAAACCTGAAATTCTACATTTTAATTTCATCTCCGTTATTTCATTTAAAAAAAATAGTGTTATATAGATACCAAATCACAGAGTAGGCCACTGTCCAAATATTGCTGGACCTAACTGAATATATACAGTTGAAACCAGAAGTTTACAAACACTATATAAAAAGACACATATGCATGTTTTTCTCAATATCTCTCATGAAATTAGAATAAACCTTTCCTGTGTTAGGTCAATTAGATTACCATAATTATTAATATTTGCCAAATGTCAGAATAATGAGACATGAGGCATTTTTATTACTTTCTGCAAAGTTAAAAGTTTACATACATTTCATTAGTATTTGGTATCATTTCCTTTAAACTGAATGACATGGGTCAAACATTTGGGATAACCTTCCATAAGCTTCTTGCAATACTAGGTCAGAATTTGGACCTATTCCTCCCGACAAAACTGGTGTAACTGATCCAGGTTTGTAGGTCACCTTGCATGCACCTGTCTTTTCAACTTTGCCCATAATTTTCAATAGGATTGAGATCAGGGCTTTGTGATGGCCACTAGAGTTGAGAGAATATCTTCAGTTCCCCGCTTATTCGGCCAGCTGTAGCGCTTGCCGAATAAGCTACAGCGGGAACCGGGCTTCCTGGATCGCGCCTGCTGAACAGCTGATTGCCACCGCAGCTGCATGTGCCACGGCTGTGTTACAGTCAAAGAACATTCATGAAGAGCCTGCATCATTGACAACTGGAGCAGCAACTAGGTGCAGGTAAATACATGAGATTCATGACCACTGGGTGAATGTTTTGAGCAGTAGCAATGTACCAATGCCATTGGGACAGGTGATGAAGGCTCAGCGACTGGGAATTACATTTGTTTTCACCACTATCTCTGTTGTCTCCTCCTACAACTCCTTCAGAACCTACTCAACAGACATTATCTCATCCAAAACATAAACAGGGCAAATCAATGATTCCACAAATTGCCCTTATTTCTACTGTTCATACAAAGCAAAGCACTTAGGCTGCTTTCACACATCAGTTTTTTGTGTCAGGCATAATCCGTCGAATACCTAATATGACGGATCCGGCGCTGAAATGAAAAAACTGATGCAACGGATCAGTTTTTTTGCTGGATCCGACCTGAACTTTTAAACCCGGAAAAAGAAGTTTTGCAGCCAGAAAATGCAGGTACGCATGTCCGGAGAGAGTGGAAAATGTAGTAGTAGTAGTAGTAGTAGTAGTAGTAGTAGTAGTAGTAATAGTAGTAGTGGTAGTAGTAGATATCCAGAATCTGGATCAGTCTTTTGACTGATTTCACAAAAGACTGGTCCGGTTCCATAGACTTGTATTATTTCCGGCCGCCTGATGCGCCGATTCAGGCACTATCAGGTGGGTCCGGAAAAAAAAAAAAAGTTGCAGTGACCATTTCGTCCGGCCGCCGGAATGTACATTTCCGCCAAAAACGGATGCAACGGAATGACATCAGGCGCGATCCGGCGCTAATGAAAGTCAATGCTAAAAAAACGCATCCGGTACCGGATCCGTTTTTTTAAAATCACGCCGGATCACGTCTGACGTCAAAAAACTGATGTGTGGAAAGCAGCCTTAGCAAGAAATGTTGGTTTGCTGAACATTATATCTCCACCACTACATGCAGATCCAGAGATCTAGCAAGCCTGTCGGCCTGGTCAGATACACAAATTCCAGTTTGAAAGGAAAACTGACGTATCCAATAAACAATTGTATCAAGACGGTTCAAGTCGAAACTCCTCAACATCTGAATACTGTCCTGTTGTGACTATCTTTTTTCAATATAAGTTTAAAAAAGCTAAAATTCTTTTATCAGAGACTCCAGTTTTCCTTTCAAATTGGACAAGGTAAAGCACTGCAAAGTGGTTTTACAGCTTGAAACAATGGGGGCAAAATTTATACATTGTACAAGTTGTTGCTAAGCCTTAAGCTACAAATCTCATGTAGGCTGGTTCCCAATTAACTGCACTACAAACTTTCTGGAGCATTAATACTCAGAACTTTCTGGCTGGTGTAAGGTTGGGGAGTAAAACTAATATTTCATATATCGCACATGTCCTGATTTTAATTACAAAACATTTCTTTCAAAAATATATCTACCTGAGAAAGTTGGTAGCTATGGCCAGTAGTGTTGAGTAGTGTTGAGCGATACGATAATGCAAATATCGGCTATCGGCTAATATTAGCTCTATCGGCCTTTCGATAATTCGTTTCGATATTTTCGTCTTATCGAATACCGGAATCGGATTTGTCACTGTCACTGTAAGTGTCCGTCGGTCGGGTCTGTCAGGAGTCAGCGGCACTTACCTGGCAGAAGATCTCCGGCGGTCACGTCCTGGACTGCTTGATGGCCGCCATTATCTTCTCCCTGGCGGTCACATGCAGTTTTTCGCGATAACTGCAGTGACTGCAGGGTAATCCCGGCCGTAAAGCAGTCAGTCCGATGACGTCACCGCCGGGGAAGCAGGTAATCAGCTGTGCTGCGCCGGGATGACAGGCTCTGCCTGTCATTCTGATGTAGCAGAGATGGATCGTCGTGGGACACTCGTTACTATGGACTGCGTCGGTTAGGTGGTATACTTTTTTTTTTTTTTATTTTTTTACAGGAGATCGATGGCGTCGCAGCAGGATGAGACAGTAATAAAAGAAATGAAAACTGTGGTTTTTTTTTTTTTTTATTAAATTAAAAAAAAATTTTTGGAACATTCACCCGTCCGGGTACATAAACAATTTAACTATTTATTTACATACAGGGACCCTGTCCGGGTTATTTAGACTTCTTTGGCAGGGGTGTTCCAGGTACCACCTGGTACTCTTCTGGTGCTTGCCAAACATCCGAGACACCAAGGACCACCAGGACCTGATGACGTCGTGTGGCCTGTACAGTCAAGTCGTGACCCGCTATCTGGGTCTGTGTGGCCACCTCTTTCATCCCTCTCCGGGTCTGGAGCCCTATGTCATGGACTGTACGAACCCCAGGGGGCCTATCAGGTGCCGGGTATGGGCCAGCTATAATTATCATGTCCATAGCTGGGGCTGCTGAGGAGACCACTGAGGGAGGCTGGGGAGATTTACGGCGTGGGGTGGGCACTTTTGCAGAGGCCTGGATGTGGGAGGCTGAAGGCTTCGAGGGTCTCACAGGTTCCTGACACACTGGGAGTAGGGGTCGCACCTGGTAACATTTAGGGCGTACCACCCATTGTAACCCCAGTGCCGGGTGTAAGTCACCAAGTCTCCTGGCAACAGGTCCCTCCCGGGTGTCCTTCTGGGAGGTGAGCCTCCACGTCCCGCCGGGTCACAAAGACTTCTAAATAAAGTCCAGGCTCCTTGATGAAGCCCCACCCACCTTTCAATTTAAAGCTCCGTACTGCACCCTTACGCCGCGGCTCACTCAGGGTTCCTTTATCCTTTCTCATCCGGTCCTTATCTGCCCGGTCCTTCTCCAGGTGACGTTGGCGAAGTTTTAGGGTTTCTCGCTGCTCCCTTTGTCGCTCTGCTTCCCGCTCCAAACGTCTCCACTCTTCCTCCTGACGCCGGTTGTAATTCTCCTCCACCAGTTGCTCCATGTCTCCACCACTACACTGCAGCTTACAGTGTCCGGTTTGCGGCAGCTCTCCTGTCGCCCCCCAGTCCTGGCGGCGCTCCCCTGCGGAGGAAGCAGACGGCTCTAAATCAGATGACAGTCGGGGCTCCGGTACAGGCAGGTAGTGCTCTGGTGCCTGCGCGGCCCCTCCATGAGGACGGGTGTCGCTTCTTCTGTCTCAGCGACGGGGCAGACAGCGGGTTCTGGGGTGCTGACGGTGCTGCGGTTTTTGCAGGAACGGGTGCCTCCACTGCGACAACGTCAACCGGATCACATTGCAAGGGCTCCTCTACTATAACGGGTGCCTCACCTTCCGGTACAGACACTTCAGGTAAGAGGGATTGGCGCCGCTCCAAGTTTATTTTTAGGGCACGCCAGCTGGCTTCCATCCTGGCGACCTCCTCCCGGTGCCGGGCCAGGCCTCTCAGGGTATCCTCCGCTTCTTGCAGCGTAGGAGTGTTTACAGGCCGGGTGCCCAACGGTGATTCCGTGGCGATCGGGTCGCTTCCGTGGGGGGAGAGCTCTGACTGCTCCATCCCTTCCCACTTCTGCTCGTCGTGTCCATTAGCCATCTCTGCCAAATCACATGTGTCATATCTGGAGAGGGCCCCTCTTTTGTAGGGAGGCGGGACCTTCGTGTTAGTTTCCGCACACTGAGGAGGATGAGGAGGCGGAACTCAGAGCTGTGGGGCACGATGTTACATTGCAGTACCATTTACAGTGGGCGGCCATCGTTTTCACGCCACTGAGTGAGTGACACCCACGAAGAGCACCCCTTCTTCTTCACCAGTGCCTCGTCGTGACGCAGATATGGCGGAAAAATGGCAAATACATTCTCTGATGATTTTAGCAATTCTCAAGCACAAAACCAGTGCAATTCAGGCACACAGGACTCGCTTATAGCGAGCTACAGAATCCTGTTCGTGACGCCCAAGTTGAGTCGCACAGAGCCAGAGGTTTTCGGGGTACTCGGCACCGAGCCCGTCGACTTCTATGGGGTATGTCACGTCTTTACCCGGCAATTGAATTAGAGTCGATTTTACTATGTAGAAGTGTATAAACTATAAATATATGTATATATATGTCACAATGACATGTATATATATATATGTATTCTATGTGTGTATATTTTGTGTTTACAACGAAAGAAAGGGTTTTATTTGTTGCGATATTTTGTTCCCATAGACTTACATGGGACTTCCGGTATCGAAATCGGATATCGACGATATTTAGTGCTATCGGCGATACGATTTAGATACGATATTTTTAGATATCGAGCAATATCGCTCAACACTAGTGTTGAGCGATACGATACTGCAAATATCGGGTATAGGCCGATATTAGCTGTATCGGGCTTTCGATTCCGAGTACCGATATTTTCGTCATATCGGATACCGGAATCGGATTTGTCACTGTCACTGTGAGTGTCCGTCGGTCGGGTCTGTCAGGAGTCAGCGGCACTTACCTGGCAGAAGATCTCCGGCGGTCACGTCTTGGACTGCTTGATGGCCGCCATTATCTTCTCCCTGGCGGTCACATGCAGTTTATCGCGATAACTGCAGTGACTGCAGGGTAATCCCGGCCGTAAACCAGTCCGATGACGTCACCGCTGGGGAAGCAGGTAATCAGCTGTGCTGCGCCGGGATGACAGGCTCTGCCTGCCTGCCTGCCTCTGATGTCATTCTGATGTAGCAGAGCTGGATCGTCGTGGGACACTCGTTACTATGGACTGCGTCGGACAGGTGGTATACTGCTGTTTTTTTTTTTCATTTTTTTACAGGAGATCGATGGCGTCGCAGGATGAGACTGTAATAAAAGTAATGAAAACTGTGTTGTTTTTTTTATTAAATTAAAAAACTTTTTTATGAACATTCACCCGTCCGGGTACATCAACAATTTAACTATTTACATACAGGGACCCTGTCCGGGTTATTTATAATTCTTTGGCAGGGGTGTTCCAGGTACCACCTGGTACTCTTCTGATGTTTGCCAAACATCAGAGACACCAAGGACCACCAGGACCTGATGACGTCGTGTGGCCTGTACAGTCAAGTCGTGACCCGCTATCTGTGTCTGTGTGGCCACCTCTTTCATCTCCCTCCGGGTCTGGAGCCCTATGTCCCGGACTGAACGAACCCCAGGGGGCCTAACAGGCGCTGGGTACGGGTCAGCTATCATTATCATGTCCATAGCTGGGGCTGCTGAGGAGACCACTGAGGGAGGCTGGGGAGATTTACGGCGTGGGGTGGGCACTTGTGCAGAGGCCTGGATGTGGGAGGCTGAAGGCTCCGAGGGTCTCACAGGTTCCTGACACTCTGGAGACCAGGGGTCGCACCTGGTGACATTTAGGGCATACCATCTATTGTAACCCCAGTGTCGGGTGTAAGTTACCAAGTCTCCTGGCAACAGGTCCCTCCCCGGGTGTCCTTCTGGGAGGTGAGTCTCCACGTCCCGCCGGGTCACAAACACTTCTAAATAAAGTCCAGGCTCCTGGATGAAGCCCCAACCAGCTTTCAATTTAAAGCTCCGTACTGCACCCTTACGCCGCGGCTCCCTCACCGTACTTTTATCTTTTCTCATCCGGTCCTTATCTGCCCGGTCCTTCTCGATGTGACGTTGGCGAAGCTTCTGAGATTCGCGCTGCTCCCTTTGTCGCTCGGCTTCTCTCTCCCGACGTCTCCACTCTTCCTCCTGACGCCGGTTGTAATTCTCCTCCACCAGCATCTCAATGTCTCCACCATCAAACTGCAGCTTACGATGTCCGGTTTGCGGCAGCTCTCCTGGCGCCTGACAGTCCTGGCGGCGCTCACCTGTGGAGGAAGCAGCCGGCTCTGGAACAGATGACAGTCGGGGCTCCGGTACAGACAGGTAGACCTCTGGTGCCTGCGCGGCCTCCTCCATGAGGACGGGTGTCGCTTCTTCTGTCTCAGCGACGGGGGCAGACAGCGGGATCTGGGGTGCTGCCGGTGCAACGTTTTTTGCAGGAACGGGTGCTTCCACTGCGACAACGTCAACCGGATCACATTGCAAGGGCTGGGATGCCCGCACGGACTCCTCTACTAGAACGGGTGCCTCACCTTCCGGTACAGACACTTCAGGTAAGAGGGATTGGCGCCGCTCCAAGTTTAGTTTTAGGGCACGCCAGCTGGCTTCCATCCTGGCGACCTCCTCCCGGTGCCGGGCCAGGCCTCTTAGGGTATCCTCTGCTTCTTGCAGCGTAGGAGGGTTTCCAGGCCGGGTGCCCAACGGTGGTTCCGTGGCGATCGGGTCGCTTCCGTAGGGGGAGAGCTCTGACTGCTCCATCCCTTCACACTTCTGCTCGTGTCCATTAGCCATCTCTGCCAAGTCACATGTGTCATTAGCATCTGGAGAGGGCCCCTCTTTTGTAGTGAGGCGGGACCTTCGTGTTAGTTTCCGCACACTGAGGAGGATGAGGAGGCGGAACTCAAGAGCTGTGGGGCACGATCTTACATTGCAGTACCATTTAGAGTGGTCGGCCATCGTTTTCGCGCCACTGAGTGAGTGTACACCCACGAAGAGCACGCCCTTCTTCTTCACCAGTGCCTCGTCGTGACGCAGATATGGCGGAAAAATGGCAAATACATTCTCTGATGATTTTAGCAATTCTCAAGCACAAAACCAGTTCAATTCAGGCACACAGGACTCGCTTACAGCGAGCTACAGAATCCTGTTCGTGACGCCCAAGTTGAGTCGCACAGATCCAGAGGTTTTGGGGGTACTCGGCACCGAGCCCGTCGACTTCTATGGGGTATGTCACGGCTTTACCCGGCAATTGAATCAGAGTCTATTTTACTATGTAGAAGTGTATAAACTATAAATATATGTATATATATATATATATATATGTCACAATGACATGTATATATATATATATGTATTCTATATGTGTATATTTTGTGTTTACAACGAAAGAAAGTGTTTTTTTAGTTGCGATATTTTGTTCCCATAGACTTACATGGGACTTCCGGTATCGGAATCGGATATCGACGATATTTAGTGATATCGGCGATACCATTCCGATCAGATATTTTTAGATATCGAGCAGTATCGCTCAACACTAATGGCCAGGAAAGTTTCAGCTCATTTTAAGTGTTCATTTGTGGCAAAACATGGCTTTTTGACTTTGCAAAAATAAAACTGTCTTTCAGAGTACCGTCTCATAAGTGAAGTTGCAATACGCTTGAATTTGATGATGTGTAAGACTCGGCCAGGGGTGTAGTCATGGCCAAGCCCTCAGTTGCATTAGGGCCCTGGCCTCCTCTTACTGAAAACAGTATCTCCTCAGCAGCGTACCTGTGTCTTCTTTTACTACGGGACTCCTCTGTGGCGCAGGGGACCTTCGATAGCTGGTTCCTTAATAACTGAGACACAGTCTGGTTCCCATGCAAAATGAAGAACTTTACTAGGCACACTTTGCAGCACATTCTTGTCAGATACAGGGACAGCATCGGGTACAACAAAGTTCATTTCCTGCACTTTCCCTGCACTTCCTTCTACGTCCTCTGGTACATTACGGGGTAATAGCGCCTTAGGCGGTACCGCAGCGTTCTCCTTGTCCAATCTCACTACTTCTGGGGACTCCCTCATCTGTTTTGCCCTGGATCTGAGTGTGTCTGCCCATGTAATGACCTGCCACATCTTGAACAATCTGCGCCCGGTACTTTCTGGACCTTTTCATTGTTCCCACTGCAAGCTGCTGACACTCCAGTGCTGCACACTGTCCTTCTGTTCCTCTGAATTGCTGAACTTCTTCTTGACAACATTATGAGGCTGCTGAAGTGTCCAGGGCCTATGGCCCATCTAGACGACTTGAGTACTACGACCTATCTGACTACTCTAAAGAAACGTTCCTGACTTACCATACAGCAGCCCCTCCTATGTTTAACCCTTTCTTATCCTATGCTCAGATTACCCATATAATATTCTTTAATGCCCCCATCTAGTGGCCGTACCTAACCATTACGCTTACCGTAAGTCTAAACATTGATATACTTTATAGTGATAAAGAACATGTTATAAAACACATATCTACACAAATAGAAATATAAAGTTTACAGACATGGTAGTACACATTCAAGTGTAGCAATACCAATGCAGAACAATAGTAATAAACATTTAAGTGTAGCAGTACCATTCTATCATTATATACATTATTCAATCCCCTTACAGATGGATATGTTTGGCATTTGTATGATACACTTTATCATGCAGCAGCAGTCAAACTTTTTACTTTGAGTTCCACTCTGACAACTGATGAAGGGTGAGAGTCACTTACTGAAGCCCAATCAAGAGGCAGACAATGAAGTGTCAATAGGGACAACTATGGAGTCAATTACGTCAACCCCTCATATTTATCCCTTAAAACACTCACTAGAATGCAAATGCATTGAATATGAAGTAAAAATTTATGATGTATGTAGATGTGAACTGTTTAATTCAGTTCATACTCATTTTAAATTCTTCAACATGGCAAATTCATTTCCATATGGCATTTTTTAAATATTTGCCTATTTATCTATATAACTACTTATTTGTTATATGTGAAGTAATTTTGTTGGCAGACGGGATCAATCCAGATCACCAAACACTATGTTTTAAATTAATCAAGTGTCTGTAATTAAATTCATTTCTGTAGACTTTGATGCTTCAACTTTTTTTTTAATTAAACAGAACTTGCTTACCAAGCATAATTTTCCCTTGTAGCTATTGTACTATCCTGTGATGAGCCTTACATAGCAAAAAAAGAGAAGAAATATTTCTCATTAACCCGATATCTTTTTTCTATGTCAAGCTAGAATACATTTAATACATCAGCCATGCTCTTTAAGTTACTTGACTGATGATGAGAATACCTTTCATGCAATGCATTTAAAAGTAAATTTACAAATTCCTTGAATATTCACGTAAGCTTTCAATACCTATAGCTAATTTGACAGAATATATTTTTGCAAATTAATTTTTCCTTATCATTTTTGATAATTAAATGAAAGGTTGCACATTTCACAAACTTTCAATACCTGATTGGATAAACACACTTTTTTTTATTTTATTGTTTTCCTTCTGAAGATATCTTAATGCCTCTCTCTGCTAAGGCTCATTATACTATGAACAAATACAACAATAACATTAAAAACTATCAAATTAGACAAGAACAATAGCGCCCTCAATTACAGGGAATAAAGACAACTGCAAGATAAGCATAATTATAGAATGTAAAGTGCTGACACACTTGGGATTCTGTGTGTAAAATCCCCAAACCTGGTGTAACAGAATACAATGGGAATGGGAAGGAATGATTCCATGTATAAATTTGGGGAACAAGTTTAGTGTAGTAACAGGGATACAGTTAGGTAGTAGAAAACATGAAGAAGGAGGAGTAAAATAAGTTGAAAGAAGGGAGGGGCAGAAGAATAATAATGGGTCATGCTATAGAGGCTGCGTAAAGAGTATATATTATGTTAAAAGGCGTGTAGTTCCAAATCAAAATTCAAACCTTTTGGGGCTAAGCTATTTAATAAATACTCTCCACATAGAATAATTCCCTCTCACTTTCCCCTTTTTATAACCCTCTCTTTCTCCTTTTTTAGTTTTGTCTTTGTACTGAAGGTTTTTATATGTATAAATATTTATAAGACTTTTTGATTTATTTAAATAAATTAATAATTTATTGCTCATTTTAGCCATATTAAAGAATAGCCCTTAATCTAGTTCTTAAACTATTTCTTGAACTCTTACATTTTAATTCATTTACTTGTGTCTTTTCTACAAATCTATTTTTAATATATTCACCTGTAGTCCTATATTTATTAATAAAATTGATTTTCAATTTTTAAACACGATTAATTATGTTCATTTTTTATAGTCATTTGTAATATCCACCTCCCTCTAACCCCTTTTTAAATACGATTAATAAAGTATACCTTTTAGATACATTCAATGATAACTTATTACAAAAAACATAATCTGCTGTATTCCTACTTATTTATCATTTATTATATTTTGGTGCCACAGAATCTACTGGTGGATTAACAATGGGTGCAATGCGATATTCTGAAATGTAATGATTGTAGTGCAAGGCTATAAAGCAGTGTCCAGTGCTAGTGCATGCAGACACCCTGATGAAGGGGAACCTGTATCCCCAAAATGCGTTGGTAGCTTTTTTGGCCTCCTGCACACTCCGTAGTTAAGTGAAGTCACACTCCGACCAGTTTTGTCGGCCATTTTTTTCTGCCTCGTAGCCAGGGAGACGCTACCGGCCGGGGCGCCCTGGCACTGTGCGGACACAATGCAATTCCTGGAGCCGTGTAACCCCTTCCAGCACCACTGCCTTACAGTCTGCATAAACAGCGAGATTACCACAGTACAGACCTAGAATGGAGCCACAGCAGAGCCGTGCAACCCTCCATTACCACCACTCTGCAGCCTGCAGAAACAGCCAAGTCTTTACAGCACAAGACTATAACGGAGCTACAGCAAGTTAGATTATATCTTGGCTATCTAGATTTGTCTTCTTTTCAGGGCACAAGCAGTATATTCTTGCACTTAAAGGCTGGTATGTTAAGTGCCTGTTACGTATATCTGGAAATTGGGCATAGTTCATTTATAAGTATACAATGGTGAGGACTTACTGTGCCTGATATATATATATTTTTGAGATAAAGCAACATTGCAGGCAGCCTATTAGTCTGATCTCCAGTATTGCATGGCTCATGAATTATTCTAAAACATATTGTATTTTATCTTAGTGGATTAGTGAGTTTTGGCATCATTAGGGGTATATTATTAGGGGTATAAGGTTCATTCATTGGGCATTTATTGGCAGTCAGATGCATGATTATAAGGATTAGCGCAACAAACTATTCATATAACATTAAAAACTACTTTTTTTCTCTCACTGATGACAGTAGCTTACACATTACAATAACTTTCAATAAAAAAGACTTGCAGAGTTGTTTCATAGGGTATTAGCCGTGCATGAGAGAAATATCAGAAGTCAGAGTTATTAAAAGGTATAATGTTCATTGCTTTCCTGATAAAGTTATGCATCTGATGCACAGCAAAGGTGTTTTCTCAAAATTTCAAGTTATTCTTTATTCATGGCATGAAGTATAAAGGACACCATGTTTATTGGACTAAGTTACTTGAATCTGCTAATATTGATGAGCTTGGATGAAAGTTTCATGTCTATGAGTGCCAACAAATTTCCCACGTGTATTGTGTAGTGGAAATAAGGATCCAGTATGTCCAATTTATGACTTCCTATCCTTTTGCTCACTAAGAGATAAGCTGTTACCACATATATCTAGCAGTTTATCTCTCATAGAGAACACAGGACCACTCAGAAAAGCTATAACTGCTTTGTATGGGAAAGTCAGGCAAGATAGCTGTCAGCAAAATGATTGAACCATCATTCGGCAAACACCTACCTAAAGTGTATGGGGGCTTTACTTGCTGTTCGCCCGGGGTTCAAACAGTGAGACCCTGAACTATTCAGAGAATGATGCTCCAGAACCCCGAGAATTGGGTAATGCAGAGCCTCATCTTGAATAGAGAAAAGTTGCATAAACTTTCTCCTGTAGTCCAATTGAAAATGAATATCACAGATGTTGAGTGTGTATGCCTCTGCTCCCTTGATGGGTTCTACAATGTCTCATTCTCAGTGTTCTGGAGCTCTATTCTCAGAAATGCTATGCTTGCGGTCTGACTGCCTGGTCCCCCAGAGTTCTTGGGGTACCGTAGAGTCCTGTCTTGAATAGAGTAGTTGTGCAGATGCTTTGCCTCTTCTTCATTGAGTTATAATGCTGAACTTGGCTTTATGTAAGAGCTCCATAAATAATAAAAGGAGTGGGCCTACACTCTTCTCTACCATTCAAGAAGGGGGATTTACAATGCACCATTCTTGGACTTCCAAATCCCCTTTGTCATTATTGCTGGGAGTTCCAAAGGTGAACAGCCACTGTGAGCAAAATACACTCTCTTCTATAAATTTAAAGCTCCAAGTTAATTGGATTTTCTTTACAAGTGCTTGGGAAAACAATACAGCTCAACCTTCAATGATGTACCCAGGATTACTCGTCTATTAGCACACGTAAGCTACCTAAATAGTGTCACAGACAAAGGAAAAAGTTTCCTCAGAAATATAAGCCAATGTGAACTTTAGGGGGGTGAGTAGAAATGTGAAACTTCTCTGTACAGCAGTGTTATTTGATCACCATGATACTGGAGGCATAAGAAAAGATGGTGAACACAGACACAAAAAAGGAATCAGTTCTTTCAGAAAATTATCTCCTATCACATGTACAGGATAATTTGCATTTTTTGGAAAAGCCTTTTAATTTAGTATTGGTAATAAACCATATAATGTGAACAAATGTGGTTCAGTTTTCTTGAAAAATTACAGCCTTTTGTTTTAGCTCATGCCTTAGTTAATCCTTTTAACCTGAGTAGATTCTAGCTAGGATTCCCATAAAAGTATTTGAAAAGAATTGTCTAACTAAAATAATATTTAATGGGATGTTACTAAAGAACATTAAGATTTGCAAATGTCAGTAACATTATTTCATTATTTAGGTAGTTTCAGAAACTTACTAAAGGAAACCTACATCTAAACTCTAACAAAGCATATTTCATAATTGTAGATGCCAATTAATTAAATTCTGTTGAAAAATAAGGGTGGACAAATTTATATAAAATCAAATTTGATGTATAATTAGTACTGATGAGCGAGTATACTCATTGCTCGGTTTTTCCCGAGCATGCTCGGGTGTCCTCCGAGTATTTTGGCATGCTCGGAGATTTAATTTCTGTCGGCTCAGCTGCATGATTTGTGGCTACTGGACAGCCTGAATATACATGGGGATTCTCTAACAAACAGGCATTCCTCACAGGTATTCAGGCTGTCCAGCAGCCACAAATCATGCAGCTGTGTAGACAGAAACTAAATCTCTGAGCAAATACTCGCAGACCACCAGAGTATGCTCGGGAAAACTCGAGCAATGAGTATACTCGCTTATTACTAGTAGTTAGATCTTCTACTACATATTAATGAAGCTTTGCATGAAACAAGTAATCATAAAATCATAAACTGGTCGACAATGAAAAATAATGTTGATACTAATAGGTTAAATTTTTTAAGGCTTTAGTTTTTCATATTAGTATTTTAATTGTTAGATTTTACTCCTTGTTGAATGTGACTTCTTCTTTAATTCAATCAATAGTTTCCAGGTTAAGAATATTAATCACTTTTTGGAAGAGAAATCAATTTTAAATGAATGAGTGAATAATTACCAGATGAATTTTAAATTAGGTAAAGCTGCACATTGTAAATGAAGATTTAATGAGCGGCAAACAAAGTAGAAAAAAAAGTTTTAATGGCCACAGTAATTTAAATTACCTATATAAATTGCTATACTAACGTTGGTTAAGTAGAGTCTGTAATTCAATAAAGCCATCCTTCTTTGGGGAGATTTCTGATCCAGGTGTTAGATGTGCAAGTATATTTCTCAAACATCTAAAATCTCTTGCCAACAAAATATTTTAATAAACTGTAAACATGGAGCATGAGGTATTTAAAAAAATACCAAAAATTAAAAGCTCAAAGGCCCAATAATAGTACAAAACTTTTATTTATTTACCAAAGTAGACATGATTAAAAAAAACATAGATTAAAAGGAGAATGTAACATAGAGATCTTTAACATTCAGGAAGCCCAAATCCAAATAGCAAACCACAGTACACAGGAAAAAATGTCTGTCACATGTTAAGGAGGGGTCTGTGATCAATCACAGTATACAGCACTCAGTTTATGAACCATATTGCAAACAGGGCCAAGTGGCCATGTATTGAGAAATGTGACTATGGTCAGGAGCATAAATAAACCACTAAAGAATGCCAATTGGCCAGTCACAATGTACAAAGATGATTGTAACTTGTAGGATCGCTTCTTCCAACAGTCGCTATAGAGTTCAAGTCCTCTTTTTCTCTGAAGAGACAATTTGCATATAAAATTTCCCAGAGGAGCGTTGCACGGTGAATAAGAATCCTTTCTTTGACAAGCCAGAGCTGGTATGTCACTCTCCACAAGAAATCTTACCCCTTAGACCTCAGTCCAGAGCTTCTCACCTAGCCAAATCAGTTCTCTTACTTTGCACTGACGAGGTGCAAAGTGTCCTGGATACCTTGAGTGCTGTCTCTTGGCCTTCCGGTATAGTCACTTCGGTGGCTTAAGCCGGTTGCTGCTTTGGGGAGATAGCCTGGAGGATTAAGGGAAGAGATCCTTGGAGTTGTGGATGATGGGAGTCCAACTTCAATTCTCTCAATTCACCTCTGCTACATCTGTGATGGTTCTACATTGCCTTCCATGGGCACCAATCATGGTTCTAGTATATACTTTACCTGGTCTTTAATCCTGTTAGGCTTCAGGTATCTATACAGCGGGTGTTTTGTCAGTCTGGTGTGCTATTTTTTACTGGTTGATATATCTCTCCCTCAGGGGTTACTCATACAGTGTATTTTTCAGGAGAGTTCCAGTTTTGACGCACTGACATTTATAAGGGCTTTGTTCCATGGTATGCTGTCTATATTGGGATATTAGGATATTCAGATTACTTATTGTGCACACTTGCACTGGGGTTTGGGCTATAAGCTTTATCATGGGCTTACATGTTTGTAATGTCACATCTGTGATTTTTAAATGTTTTTAATGTATGTTTGGTGTTTTTTGTATCCAATAGAATTGTCTGATTATTTTTGGCATAATGATTAGTGATCCCCCTCTTTCATTGCCTATGGCTTTTCTTTATGTTATGTGAGTCCGACTTCAATTCTCTGGGACCGGTGATAGCCGGGTCAAAAATGTATTCAGGATTGATATCGCTGAAGATAAGAAGTTGCATTTTTCCCTGGAATATTTGATTAACATTGTGTTTTATGACAACTTGAAGATTCGGAAGTCCGATAAAATATGCCTGCCGGAGTTTAGGAGGGAAGGCAGATATGTGCTGGTGCTATCTTCTATGGTGGCTTGCCAAAATTTGTTTACTGCCCTGAAAAATGGAGTTGCAAATCCTTTGCTGGAAGGTCTTACCTTTACTGTGCTGTACTCTAAGGAGGATATCCCACTTGTAGTTTTCATGCACAACCCTTTTGTTTCCCTGGATGACATTACTTTATTTTTGTAAAGACATTGCATCTATGTTCAGTACTCCCACAGGGTCCTGAATGGAGAAGACCTCTGAACCTGGAATAACAAATTTTTTGTGAGATTTGGGATGGATCCCCAAGGCCCAGGAGGCATCCATTACCCCCTCTTAATTTTTCAATTGGGAAAAATAGTGTTTTTTTGTTTTTTCCAGATGCCCCGATGTATTGCAAGAGGTGTAAAAATTTCAGGCATACCCAGGATAGTTGCATGGAGATGCCAAATTGTAGGAAATGCAATGGTTCTGGCCATATGGCAAAAGACTGCACAAATCCTGTTATGTGTAATGCTTGTGTTGAGGAGGTACATAAGTATCAGGACTGTAAGGCCAGGATCAGTCCTAGGTCTTACGCTGAGGTCTCAGTTGGGGCAGCTGTGCCCCCTGCTCCTATTGTTGACATTCCACAGGTTACAGACCCAGATCTTATTGTGGAACCGGAAATCATGGATGCACATGAGGAGGCCCTGCCCCAAATGGAGTCTCCCAGCACAGAGGTGGCAGTTTTGGAACTTGCTGATGTTGAATGTGAGCTCTCTCATCAGTCTGATGTCTGTGATGTCTGTGGGGAGGGGGAGTTGGAGGGTCCTCTTGGTAATACCCCCAGTATATCTTGGTTAGCTACTGAGGAGGAGTTGACCAGTTGGGGAGATCAAGTTGACTTCACTCTTGCGAGGCCCTCTGAGGATGAGAAGCATGAAACTTCCTGTAAGAAGCCCAGAACGGATTGGGCAGACGCTGGGGAAGTTTAAGTCCGGTGAGTGAACGTAGTTACCCTCAGAATGTCTTCTCTCCTGACACCAATGCTTTTTTAGGCATTCCCGCAGATGTAAACAGATTCGGGGAGTTGCAGTTCCAAATGTAGGATGAAAACGCCTGAAGAAGTGGCCTGTTTGTCGTCATGTAAATAACACCATAATGTTATGGCTCCCCAAGCTGGTTGGGGCATTGTGTCCCTGAATGTCAGGCAAATTAGATCTAAATCCAGGAGGGCAATAATCCTACTTTATATAAACAGATAAATGCTCATAACTTTTGGCTTCAGTAATGTGGTATTGTGGACTCTCCAATTGATAAGGACTGGCCTTGCGGTCAGCATGTATGGTCTGGCTCATGTGTTAATAGGAATGATGGTGTAGGGATATTAATGGGTAACAGGGAGATTAGTTTAGATAGCTACAAGGTGGTAGAGGTGGGTAGATGTATATTTGCACATGTTAGCTATAGGGGGTGGCAGGGTAGAATTATTAATGTGTGCTGTCCATCAGGAAACGACAGGATAAAGGAGAGTCTGGTTCTTTTGGAAAAATTAAGTTTGTTTCTTCCTGACAAAATGCCTACAGTTTTAGTTGGAGACTTTAATTGCATCACAGAAGAGAATTGTGACATAACCAGTAAAAAGTTATCCAAGCTTATTTCTGATTTTTCCCTTCTAGATGCTGCTGCTCTGAAATTTGGCATCCCACCACCGCCAACATACCATGCTGATAGGGGTGGTATTGCATCCAGGATAGATAAAATGTTGTTTTCCAAAAATATGTTGCGTATGAATTTTGAACAAAATGCTGTAACTTTTTCTGATCATGAGTGTTTGAGAGGTGTGTATAGTGCGATTGATGACCGTGTGTATTGGGGTGGGGTCTGGAAGCTGAACGTAAGATTGATAGAAGATGAGGATGTGATGAATGAATTAAAAATAAAGTATAAAGAGTGGAGAGTATGTAAGAGGGATTCTGCACGTGTGCTAGAATGTTGGGACTGGGCAGGGCCGGCTCCAGGATTTTATGGGCCCCGGGTGAAAGAGCCTCAGTGGGCCCCTTTAACACAAACCACGATTCATGATGCACAGATACAGCAGAGAAATATAGGTACAGTACAATGCCAAATACTTCACTTCTTCCATTACATGACTGATATCTATTGTAAATTGTACAATAGCTCAAAAACTGCAAAATCCTCACAGCGCACAGTACAGACTGGACAGTACAGTCCTCCATACAATATTATGGGCACCACATAGTCTCCCCCTCATCACCCATATAATACAACATGCAGGATGTCACCCCCCATCCCCCATATAATGCTCCATACAGAATACTGGACCCAAAATAATGCTCCATACAGAATACTGGACCCAATATAATACTTCATACAGGATACTGGTCCCCATATAATGCTCCATACAGGATACTGGTCCTCATATAATGCTCCATACAAAATATGGAGCTCTCCTCTGCGCTGTGCTGCGTTCTGCACTGTTACGGCTCAGGAAAGGGCGCTCTGGAAAGACTCCCCATTATCATCATCATTTCCTCCCCATCATCATCATTTCCTCCCTATCATCATCATTGCCTCCCCATCATCATCATTGCCTCCCCATTATCATCATCGCCTCCCCATCATCATCATCGTCTCCCCATCATCATCATTGCCTCCCCATCATCATCATTGCCTCATCATCATCATCATTGTCTCCCCATCATCATCATGGCCTCCCCATCATCATCAATGCCTGCCCATCATCATCATTGCCTCCTCATTATCATCATTGTCTCTTCATCATCATCATTGCCTACTCCTCATCATCATTTCCTCCCCATCATTATCATTTCCTCCCCATCATCATCATTGCCTCCTCATCATCATCATTGCCTCCCCATCATCATCATGGCCTCCCCATCATCATCAATGCCTGCCCATCATCATCATTGCCTCCTCATCATCATCATCGCCTCCCCATCATCATCATTGCCTACTCCTCATCATTATTTCCTCCCCATCATCATCATTTCCTCCCCATCATCATCATTGCCTCCTCATCATCATCATTGCCTCCCCATCATCATCATGGCCTCCCCATCATCATCACTGCCTGCCCATCATCATCATTTCCTCCTCATCATCATCATTGCCTCCCCATCATCATAATTTCCTCCCCATTATCATCAATGCCTGCCCATCATCATCATCGCCTCCCCATCATCATCATTGCCTCCCCATCATTATCAATGCCAGCCCATCATCATCATCGCCTCACCATCATCATCAATGCCTGCCCATCAATATCAATGCCTGCCCATCATCATCAATGCCTGCCCATCATCATCATTGCCTCCTCCTCTATCATCATCGCCTCCCCATCATCATCATTGCCTACTCCTCATCATTATTTCCTCCCCATCATCATCATGTCCTCCTCATCATCATCATTGCCTCCCCATCATCATCATTGCCTCCCCATCATCATAATTTCCTCCCCATTATCATCAATGCCTGCCCATCATCATCAATGCCTCCCATCATCATCATTGCCTACCCATTATCATCAATGCCTGCCCATCATCATCATCGCCTCCCCATCATCATCATAGACTCCCATCATCATCAATGCCTGCCCATCATCATCATCGCCTCCCCATCATCATCATCATTGCCTCCTCATCATCATCATTTCCTCCCCATCATCATCATTGCCTCCCCATTATCATCAATGCCTGCCCATTATCATCATCGCCTCCCCATCATCATCATTGCCTCCCCATTATCATCACTGCCCTCTCCCCACCACCATCACACAGACAGCAGGGCAGCACACAAGCACTCTCTCACATACAAACACACACACACACACACACATACACACAAAGCACCGCACTACATACACACACACCTCACATCTCACCTGTCCGGCGTCCGCGCGCTCTCTGCCACAGCCAGCCGCTGAATGATGACGTCATTCAGCGGCTGCTGTGAGAGGAAGCGCAGGCGCCCCCTGGAGCCCGGAGCTGCGGCAGCGAAGGTACAGGGAGAGGTAAGTATTGTGCCAGCTGCTGCCGGGGCCCTGAGCAAGCGGGGGGCCCAGTGGCGGCACTGACACCGCTCTCCTCCGCTAACGGGAGCCGGGGTGCCCGACGGCGAGTGGGACCCCCGCCTGCTCACGGCCCCGGCACTTGCCCGGGTATGCCGGGTGCTGACGCTAGCCCTGGGACTGGGTTAAGGTGTGTTGCAAAAAATTCTTCAAAAAATGGGGCTATATAAAAGCTGCTATTTATTGGAGCAGATTTAATGATTTAAACTGGCATATAGACTAGTTAAGGAAGTGTGGAGAAAGTGGGATGGATGTGTCTGATCTGCTGGCTGAGACAAAGAGTGAATTAAAGAGTGTTATGGATGAAAAATGGAAATAAATCATCTATCGCACCAAAATAGAATATCTTAGAACGATGAAAAGTGCACAAGGTTATTTTTTAAGAAAATGAATGGGAGAAAGGTTGATATGGATAAAGTCCTGGATAGGAACGGTTTGTGTGTGTCAGGTGAGAATGTGATAAAGGAGGTGAATAGGTTCTATAGCAAGTTATATGATAAAAAATGGATTGATTCTGGTCTTGTTTCAGAAGTGCTGAATGGGTTAGAAAGCAAGTTGGATGGTGGAGAATGTGATATTTTGAATGAGGACGTGATTATGGATGAAGTAGAAAACATGATGAAGAGTGCTAAAAAGAATAAGACACCAGGGAAAGATGGATTGCCGGTAGAATTTTATGTGAAAGCATGGGATTTTCTGGGTGCTGATTTGACTGAGATATGTAAGTATATGTTGTAGAGTGGTCAGTTGTGTGAATCAACGAAAGAGGGTGTGGTTATGCTTGTGTATAAGAAAGGTGAGAGAAAGTGTTTAGCGAATTGGAGACCTATAACGCTGCTGAATGCAGATTACAAAATCTATAGCAAATTGTTGGCAAATCGTATACGTGAGGTGATTGGTAGTGTTGTGGATGAGGATCAAGTGTGTGCTGTGCCTGGGAGGAGTATGAGTGATAACTTATTGTTATTAAGGGATTTGATTGGAGACTGCATAGGAAGGAAACGGAACTGAATGGTTCTGACAACTGATTTTGAGAAAGATTTTGATAGGGTATCGCATGTGTTTTTGTTTAAAGTTCTGGAGAGAATGGGATTTCCTTAAAAAATTGTGAATGGGATAATGTCTTTGTATGATTGTGTGTCGAGCGAGTTTCTTGTTAATGGGTGGTTGAGTGAGAAAGTGAATATTATGTCTGGTATAAAGCAGGGGGGTCACATGTCCCTGTCTTATTTGTATGTGTGATTGAACCTTTGTTGTGCTTGGTGAGACGTGATAAAGTGGTGCGAGGTTTGTTGGTACCTGGGAGTGGTGGAAAGCATGTGAAAGTTCTTGGATATATGGATTATGTTGTGGTTGTGAGTGAAAGTGTTGCATCTATAAGTAGGGTTAAGTTGCTTTTGAGTATTTCTGTGGTGCGTCTGGCTTTAGAGTGAATTGGAATAAATGTAGTTTTAAATGTTTTTGGGATGATGGGGTTAAAATGGAGGGGGTGAAGTGTGAGGAGGGTGCTCTCAAAGTGCTGGGAGTATTATTTAATAAGCACTTTGAAGGTAAGGAGAGCTGGGAGAAGTGTGGATTGCGCATAGAGCTTGAGTTAAGTTTTTGGCAACTGAGAGACTTGACCTTGAGTGGTAAGATTTTGCTCAAAAAAAGTGCTGATTCTTCTGATTTTGCTTTTTATTGCAACAGTTTTTCCACCATCTTATAGGAAAATAGAAAGAGTGGAAAAGTTAGTTTTTACATTTTTCTGGAGAAGTAAAATAGAGAAACTTAAGAGAGAAAGTCTTTTTAAGGCATGTCACCATGGTGGCATGGCCTTTCCAAACATTGAGATTTTTCTGGGGCTTCAGTATATCAAAACTGTTGTTATTTTGCTGAATAAAGAAAATAAAGAAGGGTATAAGGCAAGTTATTCTGCTGGTTGGATGTTATATGGCTTGTGTTGGAGAAAGAGGGATGCTAGAACGCCTGTTGCTTTCAAGTGTCCGGTCTGGTATGAGGTGATTGAAAAGTTTGTGAGGAAGCATGATTTACTGAGTGTGCTGATGAATGATTTTAGAATGGCTAAGAATGTGACGAAAATAATACATAAGAATGATGTGGAGTGTAATATTGTGGGTTTGAGAGGGAATGAAGTCTCGGTTGCATGGAAGAGTTTGGGAACGCATGGGATGTCTAATAGACAAAGGGATATTGTATGGATGTCCTTGCACAATATTTTGCCTGTACGACAGGTTCAGAAGAGATAAGGTCTGACCAGAATGGATGTGTGCCCAAGAGAAGGATGTGGTGGATGTGAGACTGTGTGGCAAACTATGTGGGACTGTGATTACACGCGCAGTGTGTGGAAGTGTGTAGATGGGTTGTGTAAGGAGTTAGCGTGTGTGAGCTTAATTGACTGGCGTGTTGCGATGTTTGGAATTGGTGCATGAGGTTGTGTGAAAAATAGAATCCTATGGTTAATTATGATTTGTGTGATGCAGAGTTTGTGGCATGTGAGGAATTTAGGAATTTTCAAAGAGAAGCATGTATCTGTGAATAAGTGTGTCGGGCTGATCCTTTCTAGATTATACTTGATTTATAAATTAGACAGCGAAGGCGGTGGTGGTTCTGATGCAGAGGGCATTTGGAAATTTAAAAATGGCAGCACCTGATCAAATATAAGTGAATTTTAGTGATGTTTATTGATGTTTATGACGTCTTTTGTGTATACCTTTGGTTTGTTATGCTAAATATAAATATGAGCCATGATGATGAGAGTTGAAACAATGAGATTTAAGTTGATGAGCTTATATTGAGTTGTTTATAACTAACCTGAATGGTTAAAAAAATTAAAAAAAGAAACACTGTGTCTGCAAATTGAGATTATGATTTTGCTTTTATCCAAAGTCATATTGCAAAACTCGTTAAAGGGTTGATTGTGACTTGTAGGATCGCTACTACCAATAGTTGGCGATATAGAGTTCAAGTCCTCTTTTACTCTGAAGAGGCAATTTGCATAAAAAATTTCCCAGAGGATTGTTGCATGGCGAATTTTCCTCGTTACTTTGACAAGCAAGAGCTGGTATGTCACTCTCCACAAGGAGAAACCGTACCCCTTAGACTTCAGTCCAGAGCTTCTCACCTAGCCAAATCAGTTCTCATACTTTACACTGACGAGGGCCAATAGCCTGAAACACGTGTCTACAGTCATGGCCAAAAGTTTTGAGAATGACACAAATATTAATTTTTACAAAGTCTACTGCTTCACTTTTTCTAATGGCAATTTGCATATACTCCAGAATGCTATAAAGAGTGATCAGCTTAACAGCAATTACTTGCAAAGTCAATATATGGCTAGAAAATGAACTTTATCCCCCAAAACACATTTCAACATCATTGCAGCTTGCCTTAAAAGGACCAGCTAACCTCTTTTCAGTGATTGCTCCATTAACACAGGTGTGGGTGTTGATGAGGACATGGCTGGAGATCAATCTGTCATGATTAAGTAAGAATGACACCACTGGACACTTTAAAAGGAGGCTATTGCTTGGCATCATTGTTTCTCTTCTGTTAACATGGTTATCTCTAAAGAAACACGTGCAGTCATCATTGCAATGCACAAAAATGGCCTAACAGGGAAGAGTATCGCAGCTAGAAAGATTGCACCAAAGTCAGCAATCTATCGCATCATCAAGAACTTCAAGGAGAGAGGTTCCATTGTTGCCAAAAAGGCTTCAGGGCGCCCAAGAAAGACAAGCAAGCGCCAGGACCATCTCTTAAAAGTGTTTCAGCTGCGGGATCGGGCTACCAGCAGTGCAGAGCTTGTTCAGGAATGGCAGCAGGCAGATGTGAGTGCATCTGCAAGCACTGTGAGGCGGAGAATCTTGGAGCAAGGCCTGGTCTCAAGGAGGGCAGCAAAGAAGCCACTTCTCTCCAGAAAAAACATCATGGACAGACTGATATTCTGCAAAAGGTACAGGCAGTGGACTGCTGAGGACTGGGGTAAAGTTATTTTCTCTGATGAATGCCCTTTTCGATTGTTTGGGACATCAGGAAAATGCCTCATTCGGAGAAGACAAGGTGAGCGCTACCACCAGTCTTGTCTCATGCCAACTGTTAAGCATCCTGAAACCATTCATGTGTGGAGTTGCTTCTCAGCCAAGGGAATCGGTTCTCTCACAGTCTTGCCTAAAAACACAGCCATGAATAAAGAATGGTACCAGAATGTCCTCCAAGAGCAACTTCTCCCAACCCTCCAAGACCAGTTTGGCGATCAACAATGCCTTTTCCAGCATGATGGAGCACCTTGCCATAAAGCAAAGGTGATAACTAAATGGCTCAGGGAACAAAACATAGCGATTTTGGGTCCATGGCCTGGAAACTCCCCAGATCTTAATCCCATTGAGAACTTGTGGTCAATCATCAAGAGACGGGTGGACAAACAAAAACCTAAAAATTCTGACAAAATGAAAGCATTGATTGTGTAAGAATGGACTGCTATCAGTCAGGATTTGGTCCAGAAGTTGATTGAGAGCATGCCAGGGAGAATTGCAGAGGTCCTGAAGAAGAAGGGTCAACACTGCAAATATTGACTTGCTGCATTAACTCATTCTAACTGTCAATATAAGCTTTTGTTACTCATATGTTTGCAATTATTATATTTCTGTCTGTGATAAAAACATCTGTCAAACACACATAAAAACCAGAGGGCAGCAGATCATGTGAAAATATAATATTTGTGTCATTCTCAAAACTTTTGGCCATGACTGTACAAATTGAGATACTGATTTGGCTTTTATCCTAAGTCATATTGCGAGACTCGTTAAAGGGTTGATTGAGACTTGTGGGATCGCTACTTCCAACAGTTCACGCTATAGAGTTCAAGTCCTCTTTTTCTCTGAAGAGGCAATTTTCATACAAAGATGAATAACAAACTTATCTGAAGCCAAGAGGCAACAAAACCAGACAAAGTTTTAACTCCTCTCTGCCATCGGGCGTACTATCCCGTCCATGAAACCCGTGCCAATCTGCCCATGGACGGGATAGTACGTCCAAGGCGATCAGCTGCGCTCCCTGGGGGAGCGCAGCTGATCGCGGCCGGGTGTCAGCTGATTATCACAGCTGACACCCGGCACTATGTGCCAGGAGTGATCACGGACCGCTCCCGGAACATTAACCCCTGGCACACCGCGATCAGACATGATCGCGGTGTATCGGGGGCATAGGGGAGCATCGGGATAGTACGTCCAAGGCGATCAGCTGCGCTCCCTGGGGGAGCGCAGCTGATCGCGGCCGGGTGTCAGCTGATTATCACAGCTGACACCCGGCACTATGTGCCAGGAGTGATCACGGACCGCTCCCGGAACATTAACCCCTGGCACACCGCAATCAGACATGATCGCGGTGTATCGGTGGCATAGGGGAGCATCGCACAGGGAGGGGCTCCCTGCATGCTCCCCTGAGGCCCTCAGAACAGCGCGATTTGACTGCAATGTTCTGAAGGCCTCTTCCCTGCAGGACCCTGTATCCAAGATGGCCGCCAGGTCCTGCAGGGAAGCCTGCAGCACTGCCTGTGAGATCACTGATCTCACGGAGTGCTGTACACACTGTGAAACCAGCGATCTGATAAAATACAGTGATGTACCACCTTGGGACAAAGTAAAAAAGTTAAAAAAATCAAAATCACATGTGTAAAAAAAAAAATCCAAAATAAAGGAAAAAAAAATATTCCCCAATAAATTAATTTCTTCCTGTAAATAAAAAAAACAAGCAATAAAAGTTCACATATTTGGTATCGCTGCGTCCATAACAACCCCACCTATAAAACTGTCCCACTAGTTAACCCCTTTAGTGAACCCCTTACAAAATAAAAACAAAGCAAAAAATCAATGCTTTATCATCATACCGCCAAACAAAAAGTTTAATAACACGCGATAAAAAACCCCGATATAAATAAACATGGTACAGCTGAAAACGTCATCTTGTTGCGCAAAAAACGAGGTGCCAAATAGCATCATCAGTGAAAAAATAAAAAAGTTATAGCCCGCAGAATAAAGCGATGCAAAAATAATTATTTTTTATATAAAATTGTTTTTATTGTATAAAAGCGCCAAAACATAAAAAAATGCTATAAATGAGGTGTCGCCCTAATCGGACTAACCCGAAGAACAAAACTGCTTTATCAATTTTACCACACGTGGAACGGTGTAAACGCCCCCCCAAAAGAAATTCATAAATTGCTGATTTTTGTTCATTCTAACCTCCCAAAAATTGAAATAAAAAGCGATCAAAAAATGTCACGTGCTCAAAAATGGTACCATTACAAACGTCAACTTGTACCGCAAAAAATAAAACCTCACATGACTCTGTGAACCCAAATATGCAAAAATTATAGCTCTCATAATGTGGTAATGCAAAAAACTATTTTTTGCAATAAAAAGCATCTTTTAGCGTGACAGCTGCCAATCATAAAAACCTTCTATAAATAGTAAATCAAACCCCCCTGTATCACCTCCTTAGTTAGGGAAAAATAATAAAATAAACAAAAAAGTATTTATTTCCATTTTCCCATTAGGGTTAGGGTTAAGGTTGCTGCTATAGTTAGGGTTAGGGTTGAGGCTAAAGTTAGGATTAGGATTAGGGTTGGGATTAGGGTAAGTGGTGTGTTAGGGTTAGGTTTGTGGTTAGGGTTATGGTTGGGGTTAGGGTTGGAGTTAGAATTGGGGGTTTCCGCTGTTTAGGCACATCAGTGGCTCTCCAAATGTGACATGGCGTCTGATCTCAATTCCAGCCAATTCTGCGTTGAAAAAGTCAAACGCTGCTCCTTCACTTCTGAGCTCTGCCATGCGCCCAAACAGTAGTTTATCCCCACATATGGGGTATCAGTGTACTCAGAAGAAATTGAACCCCTAGAGTTATTGCGCAATTTGTCCTGTTACCCTTGGGAAAATAAAAAATTGGGGGCGAAAATATCATTTTTGCAAAAAAAAAATGATTTTTTTGTTTTTATGGCTGTACGTTATGAACTTCTGTGAAGCACTTGTGGCTTCATAGCGCTCACCACACATCTAGATAAGTTCCTTGTGGGGTCTATTTTCCAAAATGGGGTCACTTGTGGGGGGTTTCCACTGTTTAGGCACATCAGGGGCTCTCCAAATGCGACATGACGCCCACTGACCATTCTATCAGTCTGCAATCCAACAAGTCACTACTTCCCTTCCGAACCCCGATGTGTTCCCATACAGTAGTTTTCTCCCACATATTGAGTATCAGCGTACTCAGTACAATTTGGACAACAACTTTTGGGATCCAATTTCTCCTGTTACCCTTTTGAAAATAAAATATTGGGGGCGAAAAAAATCATTTTTGTAAAAAAAAATGATTTTTTATTTTTACGGCTGTACGTTATAAACTTCTGTGAAGCACTTCGGGGTTCAAAGTGCTCACCACACATCTAGATAAATTCCTTGGGGGTCTATTTTCCAAAATGGGGTCACTTGTGGGGGTTCCACTGTTAAGGCACATCTGTGTCTCTCCAAATGCGACATGAGGCACGCAGACCATTTCATCAAAGTCTTCAATCCAAAACGTCACTACTTCCCTTCCGAGTCCCGACATGTGCTCATACAGTAGTTTTCTCCCACATATTGGGTATCAGCATACTCAGGACAAATTGGACAATAACTTTTGTGGTCCAGTTTCTCCTGTTACCCTTGGGAAAATAAAAAGTTGGTGACTAAAATATCATGTTTGTGGAAAAAATATGATTTTTTTATTTACATGCTCGGGCGTTATAACCTTTAGTGAAACACCTGGGAATTCAAAGTTCTCACCACACATCTAGATAAGTTCCTTGAGGGGTCTAGTTTCCAAAATGGTGTCATTTGTTGGGGGTTTCCACTGTTCAGACTGATCAGGAGCTCTCCAAACACGACATGGCGTCCAACCAATTTTGCGTTGAAAAAGTCAAACAGCGCTCCTTTCCTTCCAAGCTCTGCCATGCACCCAAACAGTGGTTTACCCCCACATATGGAGTATCAGCGTAGTCAGTACAAATTGTACAATAACTTTTGGAGCTTGTTACCCTTGGGAAAATAAAAATTGGGTGTGAAAAGATCATTTTTGTGGAAAAAATATGATTTTTTAATTTTACGGCTCTACGTTATAAACTTGTGTGAAGCACTTTGGGGTTCAAATTGCTCACCACAGATCTAGATAAATTCCTTAGGGGGTCTAATTTACAAAATGGGGTCACTTGTGGAGGGTTTCCACTGTTTAGGCACATCAGGGGCTCTCCAAATGCAACATGGAGTCCAATCTCAATTCCAGCCAATTTTGGTTGGAAAAAGTCAAATGGTGCTCCCTCCATTTCAAGCACTGCCGTGCGCCCAAACAGTGGTTCCCCCCACATATGGAGTATCAGCATACTCAGGACAAATTGGATAACAAATTTTGTGGTCCAATTAGTCCTGTTACCCTTAGGAAAATAAAAAATTGTTAACAAATAGATAATTTTTGTGGGAAAAAAATAGATTTATTATTTTCATTCCCCGGCATTATAAACTTGTGTGAAGCACTTGGGGGTTCAAAGTGCTCACCACAGATCTAGATAAGTTCCTTAGGGGGTCTAGTCTCCAAAATGGGGTCACTTGTGGGGGGTTTCCACTGTTTAGGCTCATCTGGGGCACTGCAAACGGAACATGACCCCCATCAACGTCTGCATTCCAAAATGTTAAAACTTCCTTTCCAAGCCCTGCCGTGCACCCAAACAGTTTCCCCCCAACTTATGGGGTATCAGCGTACTCAGGACAAATTGGACAACAACTTTTGGGAAAAATCAAAATTTGGGACTAAAAAATCATTTTTGTGGAAAATTGTTTTTTTTTTTCACACCCAGGCATTATAAACTTTTGTGAAACACTTGGGGGTTCAAAGTGCTCTCAACAGATCTAGCTAAGTTCCATAAGGGGTCTAGTTTCCAAAATGGTGTCACTTGTGGGGGGTTTCCTCTGTTTAAGCGCATCAGAGGCTCTCCAAACGCGACATGGCGTCCAATCTCAATTCCAGCCAATTTTAGTTTGAAAAAGTCAAACGGCGCTCCTTCCCTTACGAGCTCTGCCGTGCGCCCAAACAGTGGTTTTCCCCCACATATGAGGTATTGGCGTACTCAGAAGAAATTTCACAACAACTTTATCTGTCCATTTTCTCCTTTTGCCCTTGTGAAAATTAAAAAAAGTTTGTAAAAATCATTTTTGTGACTAATAAGTTGAATGTTCATTTTTTCCTTCCTGGTTGCTTCAGCTCTTGTGAAGCACCTGAAGGGTTAATAAACTTCTTGAAAGTGGTTTGGAGTACCTCGAGGGGTGAAGTTTTTAGAATGGTGTCACTTTTGGGTATTTTCTGCCATATAGACCCCTCAAAGTGACTTCAAATGTGAGGTGGTCCCTAAAAAAATGGCTTTGTAAATTTTGTTGTAAAAATGAGAAATCGCTGGTCAACTTTTAACCCTATAGTTTCCTAACAAAAAAATTTTGTTTCCAAAATTGTGCTGATGTAAATTAGACATGTGGAAAATGATATTTATTAACTATTTTGTGTGACATATTTCTCTGTTTTAAGGGAATAAAAATTCAAAGTTTGAAAATTGCAAAATTTTCAACATTTTTGCCATATTTGCATTTTTTTCAAAAATAAAGCAAGTTATATCGAAGAAATTTTACCACTAACGTGAAGTACAATATGTCACGAGAAAACAATCTCAGAATCGCGAAGAAATTGGCCCAGTCATTAACGTGCAATCCACCATTGGGGATGAAGCGGTTAATAGCTACAGTTCTTATATTTAGGGACTTTAAAGCGATAGGGTCTGTTCCACAGGACTGGCACATAGAAGATGTGGTACCAATATTCAAAAAGCGCTCTAAAATTGAACCTGGAAATTATAGATCAGTAAGTCTAACCTCTATTATTGGTAAAATATTTGAAGGGTTTCTGAGGGATGTTATTCTGGATTATCCAATGACAATAACTGTTTAACTCCATATCAGCATGGGTTTATGAGGAATCGCTCCTGTCAAACCAATCTAATCAGTTTTTATGTAGAGGTAAGCTATAGACTGGACCAAGGTGAGTCATTGGATGTGGTATATCTTGATTGTTCCAAAGCATTTGATACCGTGCCACACAAGGTTGTTACACAAAATGAGAATGCTGGGTCTGGGGGAAAATGTGTGTAAATGGGTAAGTAACTAGCTTAGTGATGGAAAGTAGAGGGTGGTTATAAATGGTATATTCTCTAACTGGGTCCCTGTGACTAGTGGCCTTCCGCAGGGGTCAGTGTTGGGACCTATTCTCTTCAACACATTTATTTGCAATCTGGTAGAAGGTTTATACAGTAAAAATATCAATATTCGCAGATAATACAAAACTATGTAAAGCAGTCAATACAAGAAAAGATAGTATTTTGCTACAGATGGATCTGGATAAGTTGAAACAGGGGACGAAAGGTGGCAGATGCGGTTTAACAATGATAAATATTAGGTTAAACACATGGGAAGAAGGAATCAATATCATCATTACACTCTGAGCTGGAAACCATTGGGTAAATCTGACATGGAGAAGGACTTGGGATCCAAGTTAATGATAAACTTACCTTGAGCAGCCAGTGCCAGTCAGCAGCTGTAAAGGCAAACAGTATCTTGGGGTGCATTAAAAGAGGTCTGGATACATATGATAAGAGCATTATACTGCCTCTGTATAAATCCCTGGATAGACCGCACATGGAGCACTGTGTACAGTTTTGGGCACCGGTGCTCACGAATGATGTAATGGAACTAGAGTGAGTACAAAAGAGGGCAGCAAAATTAATAAAGGGGATGGGGGAAGTACAATACCCAGAGAGATTAGCAAAATTAGGAATATTTAGTCTAGAAAAAAGACGACTGAGGGGTGATCTAATAACCATGTGTAAGCATATAGGGGACAATACAAATATCTCTCCAAGGATTGGTTTATACCAAGGAAGGTGACGGTCCAAAGGGGGCATTCCCTACGTCTGGAGGAGAGAAAGCTTTTCCACCAACATAGAAGAGGATTCTTTACTGTTAGGGCAGTGAGAATCTGTAATTCCTTTCGTGAGGAGGTGGTGATGGCGAACTCAGTCGAGGGGATCAAGAGAGACCTGGGTGTCTTCCTAGAGCGGAACAATATTGTATCTTACAGTTATTAGGTTATTTAGAAGGACGTAGATCTGGGGATTTATTCTGATGGAATATAGGCTGAACTGGATGGACAAATTTATTTTTTCGACCTTGCTAACAATGTTACCATGTAACTATACTTTATTATAATTGTTAATATATCCCAATTTTATTAATTTAAAACAATAATATATTTTTCTGACAGCTTTTTTAACATATTTTGATTTATACTTCAGTACATAGTACAAATGTCAGAAATAAGGTAATTTTTTACTAAACTGATGGGAAGTTGGGAATAGAGTTGAGCGATACTTTCCGATATCCAAAAGTATCGGATCGGAATGGTATCGCCGATACACAAGAAATATCGCCGATACCGATACCTGAAATCCAATGTAAGGCTATGGGAAAAAAATATCGGAATTAAAAAAAAGCCCATTCTTGCCTTGTTGGTTAATTGTACATGAAGGAAAACAACAAAGAGTAATGTAGAATGTATTGGGGGAGGTTGAGGAGACATTAAAGGCATAGATATTTAACCCAATCAAATGGAATAGCATTAATATTTTTTTTTGTAAAGATGTTCGCATTGACTAACAAATTGACAATGTTGTTAACCTTTTTTATATTTTTTCAAATATGTATGTTTCACAACTTCCATGCTCTTCACCTTTTAAACTTTTGCCACACTTTCTCCTTCATAATCTTCAGCAGCATCATCTTTTTCATCAAATTATTCTTCATCTTCACCTTCTTTATCTTCTTCTTAAACTTATTGCTAATCATCTTTTTGTTAACATTACTCATATTGTTCTTATTAAACTATTATTCTTCTTCATATTCTACTTCATCTTCATCATATTCTTATTTGTGACAGAGATTCCTGTACTTGTAATCTGTAAAAGTATGAAGTTTTCATCCTTCCGTTCTTGCTGTCACAAAAGATTTAAATTACAACAGTATTTGTCCGTGTTCAGTTTAGCCTGCAGCAGCAGGCATTTTCCAGGGGCACCACGAGGAGGAACGGACTCACCCCCATACACTGCTTAGTCTTCTTCTGCTTATAATTTAGAGCATATATTTTGCTCTTCATTTTGGTCTTATACTTCATGTTCTTATGCTTTTTCATCTTTTGCTTATTGTTCTTCTGTCTCTTGTTCTGTATCTTGTAGTTTGTCTTAACCTTCTTAGTCCTGTTGGTGATCTTCTTCTGGGTAATCTTTTATTTCTTCTTTGTGATGGTGTTCAGGCTGGTTGGCTTCATGCTCGTCGTCCTTGTGGTCGTCATCTTCTTCGGGGTGGTCATCAGGGTCGTCGTCTTCATTGTTGGAGATCCATAGTGATTACCCAACAAAACATTTAAAAAATATTCAATTTGTAAATGTAGCTGAAGGTACAAGAAGGCTGACTAACTTCCGAGAACCAGCTGACGTTACTGGAACCCGGACGGGTATCAAATGGTACAAGAGACAATGGAAGTAACGAGGACCAACTGACTGTGCTGGAACCCGGAGGGGCAGCAGAAGCAAAAGAGCCAATGACACAACCGAGGACCAGCTGACGTTACTGGGACACGGTTACTAAGCAGGAGGTACCTGTGCTCCAAAGCACTACCAAGGACCAGCAGACATTGCTGGAACTCGGATACCGAGATGGAGGCACCTAGGCCAAAGGCACTGCGGAGAACCAGTTGACGGTACTGGAACCCGGACGGGTAGCAGAAGGTACAAGAGCCAATGCAAGTAATGAGGAACAGCTGACTGTGCTGGAACCCGGAGGGGCAGCAGAAGAAAAGAGCCAATGGCACAACCGAGGACCAGCTGACGTTACTGGGACACGGTTACTAAGCAGGAGGTACCTGTGCTCCAAAGCACTACCAAGGACCAGCAGACGTTGCTGGAACTCGGATACCGAGATGGAGGCACCTAGGCCAAAAGCACTGCGGAGAACCAGTTGACGGTACTGGAACCCGGACGGGTAGCAGAAGGCACCCATGAAAATGTAAGTTGACAGTCCGCAAGCCGTCCGCAGTTACCGAATCACACAGTCCTACAGTGGGTGCTTGTCCTATTGTCACAACGGAAACAGCCTTTATTTACATATCCCACAGCACACATAGGAATGACCTAAATTGCAGGCACCATATAGTCGGCTAACCAGAATGCAACACGACAGGACAACTTATTGGAGGCTAATTGACGTTGACACTGCCAGGAAACAGCTGTCGTGCTGTAACCAGTCTGGGCAGGAGTCAGTACCCGTGCCAAGTACTTCCGAGCAACAATGGCGGTGTTGGAGCCCACGGATGAGAAGAGAACAGGGTGGAGGCAGCAGGACTTTTTGCCGTGCACACAGCAGGGGAACAGCTGACATTACTGAACCCCAGTAACACAGGAGCAAGTGTTGACTGTGCTAACAGCACTTCCAGGCAATACATTGGTTGCAAACACTATAGAAGTACACAAAGGGGCCTTTCACACCTAGTGAACAGTTGTGTGCAGTGTTCACTGCAGTCTCTGCGGAATAACCACTCTTAGGCCTTATAACTTTTCAGACTTTCTTTATCAATCTACCAAGATGAAGAAGGCAGGGAGTAAGGCACATGGTCGTGGCCGTGGAGTTTCAGCAGGGAGAGGACGTGTGGATTCTGTGGCTGCTGCCGCCCCCAGTGACACAGCATCCACCAGTTTTCCCCGTGAGCGTTCCTTTATGCGCACTTTTGTAGGAGGTCGGCGTACCCCCCTGCTGCGAAAAGAACAAATTGAAGCCGTTGTTGGTTGGATGGCAGCCAATGCATCTATTTCAATTGCTTCCACCTCCTCTCAGGACCACAGCACTGTTGAGCAACCATCTGTCTCTTCACCGCCTGCCAAATTGCCCAGCCAGTCAGAGAGTTCTGTACAGGAGCCAGCTGAGTGTCAGCTTCTGTTCTCAGAATCTGTTGGCTTGCAAACAGGGGCCCAGCCAAGCAGCATTCTGGAATGTGAAGAAGAGGGAGTATGCAGTGATGGACAACAGCTGTGTCTCTCTGAATCTGAAGAGGCGGGTGAGACAGTGCCGATGGTCAGCACACCGCAGAGCGCATCTGATGATGATGAGACTCAGGTGCCAGTTTCTGTTGAGCATGGTGCTGGCCAGACCACCCAACAGCAGCAGGTGTTGGAAGAGGGTAGTGGAGATGATGAGGTCCAAGACCCAACATGGCGTGAGGAACAGGAAGGTGGTGGAAGCAGATCAGAGGAATAATAATAATAATAATATTTATTTATATAGCGCCATCATATTCCACAGCGCTTTACAGTTTAGCAGTTTCAGAACACAAGTCATAAGTAACAACGTTAACAATACAATAATTAAAGCAAAATAAGTCGCCCCTGCTCGTGACAGCTTACAATCTACAATGAGGTGGGGAGCTACAAAGTATAGGTGTTTATATACAATGGTGCATTTACAATGATGGTCCAGCCATCTTAAGGGAGTGAGGGATGGAGATAGTGAATGGGCTAGACACACACACACACACTTACACAGAATACATAGAATGACTTTGATTAGTGAATGTGATAGGCCGCTCTGAACAAATGTCTTTTGAGGGAGCGCCTGAAACCATGCTAATTGCGGATAGTCCTAATTTCTTTGGGTAGAGCATTCCAGAGGATTGGCGCAGCACGGGAGAAGTCTTGTATTCGGGAGTGGGAGGTACGGATTAGTGCAGAGGTTAGTCGAAGGTCGTTTGCAGAGCGCAGCAGTCGGTTAGGCCGATAGATAGAAATGAGGGAGGAGATGTAGGGGGGTGCTGCACTGTGGAGAGCTTTGTGGGTGACAACTAGTGTTGAGCGATACGATACCGCAAGTATCGGGTATCGGCCGATATTAGCTCTATCGGCCTTTCGATACTTAGTTTCGATATTTTCCATATATCGTATACCGGAATCGGAAGTTCCCATAATTCTTTGAGAGGCAATGTGATTTTAGTCAGCCAATGAGGAATCCTAAGAAGTGTGGGCACATCCTGTACTGCTGCGGTCATGTTAACTAATGGCATGGCTGTGATTGGATGCTGAAATGATGTCAGAATGCACTATAAAAGGCGCCGCCGCCATTTTAGCGTCACTGTGCTGTGAATTCAGTAAGGGACAGAACGCTGCTGTGCTGACTCTGAGGGACAGTTAGAGATTGCGATTTATTGTACTGTGCTGTAGGCAGGCTAGCACCAACCGCTGTGTAAAGCTTCCTTTTGCCTGCAGTGTTGTTTTAACAGCTCTGCAAGGTGTGTGTGAGTGCAGGTGACGCTGCAGTTTGCTCTGCATGCAACGCTGTCTGTAGGCATCTGCACGTGTCACTCACAGACTCTTTTTTTTTTCTTCAGTGTAATTCTTGCAGCTCCATGCAATTTAACTATTAGTGTGACGCGCTTCCATCCGTATCCAATACATTGGTTGCAAACACTATAGAAGTAGACAAAGGAGTAGCCTTTCACAGATTGTGAACAGTTGTGTTTCAGTGTTCACTTCAGTCTGTGTTTTTTATTTTTTGAGTGCACATCACGCTCCAATTACTTGTTCAAGCACTGCTGCTTGTACTCTGCTGAGCGTGTCTCAGTGCCTCATCCTTTTCATTTATCTCCAATTGGTTATGCTCCATTCCATTTAAAATATAATCTATTAGTGTGACGCGCTTCCATCCGTATCCAATACATTGGTTGCAAACACTATAGACGTAGACAAAGGAGTAGCCTTTCACAGATTGTGAACAGTTGTGTTTCAGTGTTCACTTCAGTCTGTGTTTTTTATTTTTTGAGTGCACATCATGCTCCAGTTACTTGTTCAAGCACTGCTGCTTGTACTCTGCTGAGCGTGTCTCAGTGCCTCATCCTTTTCATTTATCTCCAATTGGTTCTGCTCCATTCCATTTAAAATATAATCTATTAGTGTGACGCGCTTCCATCCGTATCCAATACATTGGTTGCAAACACTATAGAAGTAGACAAAGGAGTAGCCTTTCACAGATTGTGAACAGTTGTGTTTCAGTGTTCACTTCAGTCTGTGTTTTTTATTTTTTGAGTGCACATCACGCTCCAGTTACTTGTTCAAGCACTGCTGCTTGTACTCTGCTGAGCGTGTCTCAGTGCCTCATCCTTTTCATTTATCTCCAATTGGTTCTGCTCCATTCCATTTAAAATATAATCTATTAGTGTGACGCGCTTCCATCCGTATCCAATACATTGGTTGCAAACACTATAGAAGTAGACAAAGGAGTAGCCTTTCACAGATTGTGAACAGTTGTGTTTCAGTGTTCACTTCAGTCTGTGTTTTTTATTTTTTGAGTGCACATCACGCTCCAGTTACTTGTTCAAGCACTGCTGCTTGTACTCTGCTGAGCGTGTCTCAGTACCTCATCCTTTTCATTTATCTCCAATTGGTTCTGCTCCATTCCATTTAAAATATAATCTTTTAGTGTGACACGCTTCCATCCGTATCCAATACATTGGTTGCAAACACTATAGAAGTAGACAAAGGAGTAGCCTTTCACAGATTGTGAACAGTTGTGTTTCAGTGTTCACTTCAGTCTCTGCGTAATAACCACACTTAGGCCTTATAACTTTTCTGACTTTCTTTATCAATCTACCAAGATGAAGAAGTCAGTGAGTAAGGCACGTGGTCGTGGCCGTGGAGTTTCAGCAGGGAGAGGACGTGGGGATTCTGTGGCTGCTGCCGCCCTCAGTGACACAGCATCCACCAGTTTTACCCATGAGCGTTCCTTTATGCGCACTTTGGTAGGAGCTCGGCGTGCCCCCCTGTTGCGGGAAGAACAAATTGAAGCCGTTGTTGGTTGGATGGCAGCCAATGCATCGACTTCAATTCCTTCCACCTCCTCTCAGGAACACAACACTGTTGAGCAACCATCTGTCTGTTCACCGCCTGTCAAATTGCCCAGGCAGTCAGAGAGTTCTGTACAGGAGCCAGCTGAGTCTCTGCTTCTGTTCTCAGAATCTGTTGGCTCGCAAACACAGGCACAGGCAAGCAGCATTCTGCAATTTGAAGAAGAGGGAGTGTGCAGTGATGCACAAGAGCTGTGTCTCTCTCAATCTGAAGAGGCGGGTGAGCCAGTGCCGATGGACAGCACACCGCAGAACGCATCTTATGATGATGATGAGACTCAGGTGCCAGGTTTTGTGGAGCATGGTGCTGCCCAGACCATCCAACAGCAGCAGGTGTTGGAAGAGGGTAGTGGAGATGATGAAGTCCGAGACCCAACATGGCGTGAGCAACAGGAAGGTGGTGGGAGCAGCTCTGAGGAAGAGATTGTCCCAACGGTACAAAGAGGAGGGAGAGGTAGGCTGCAGAATTGCTTGCCTGTAGCCTCCAGTTTGGCACCTGTTGGGAGCAGTTCTCTTAGAAATGTCAAAATTGGCACTCCCATGACTTGCACTGCGTGGTCCTTTTTTGACAGACTTGTAGATGATATTTGCTATGTTCAATGCAAGCTGTGTAAGCAAAAAGTTAAAAGAGGTAAAAATATCAGTAACCTGAATACCACAAATATGTGGAAACATGTACGGACAAAGCACGTAGCTGAGTTACAAAGACACACTGGAGATGTAGGCCAACCTACAGCAGCACCTACATCTTCAGGTCGTGTTCGAGCCTCTACCTCCAGCTCACACACACCTGGTTCGGCTTCCTCACAGGATCTCCATGGAAGAACCTCGGTCACTGTTGTCCATAGACAAACTGTTATTCCACCCACAGCAGCAAGTTCACAGTCATCGTCACACTCCCAGAACAAAAAACAGCCATCGGTACCACAGGCATGGGATAAAAGACGGCCATACTCGGCAAACCATCCACGAGCACAGGCTCTGAATGCTGGCATTGCAAAACTCCTGTCCCTTGAAATGCTGTCATTCAGGCTGGTGGAGACTGACAGTTTCAGGAACTTTATGGCATTGGCAGTCCCACAATATAATGTGCCAAGCCGATTTTATTTCAGCAGGCAAGCTGTCCCTGCTCTGCAAAAACATGTTGAGGGAAACATTAAACATGCGCTACTAAACGCCGTCAGTAGCAGGGTCCACCTGACCACCGATGCGTGGACCAGTACCCATGGCCAGGGACGATACCTTTCCCTCACTGCCCATTGGGTCAATGTTGTGGAGCCGGGTACAGATCTTGCCAGTGGCGCTGTACGTGTTCTGCCAACTCCAAGGATTGCAGGAATCCAGTCTGTACACATTGATTCCTCCTCCTACTCCAGTTCCTCAGAATCATCGCTGCACGAGCCGTCACGGTATACTCCACATGGACCCGTGAACGCTTACCTGTTGCGACCGATATGAGCACAGCCGTGGCCAAACGTCAACAGGCCGTCCTGAAATTAATTTCCATGGGGAATCGAAGCCACACAGCGCAGGAGCTCTGGGATGCCATCAAGCAGGAGAGCGACGTGTGGCTTTTGTCAGCTAATCTCCAGCCAGTTAATACTAGAAAAATCCAAATTGGAGTCAAGTAAATTGTTAAGCTCTAAGAACTATATGAGACATATATCCTTCCCCACATATGAGGCCAGAATCAGAGCTATTTATCCAAAAAATATTTTATTATAAATACCAACAATAAAAAGTTTATGCAGAGTATCACAAGATACTCTGTGATACTCTGCATAAACTTTTTATTGTTGGTATTTATAATAAAATATTTTTTGGATAAATAGCTCTGATTCTGGCCTCATATGTGGGGAAGGATATATGTCTCATAATCTCCAGCCAGGCTTGGTAGTGTGTGACAATGGCTGAAATCTGGTGGCAGCTCTGGGCCTTGGCAACCTCACTCACATACCATGTCTGGCACATGTGCTCAACTTGGTCGTGCAGAGTTTTTTGAGGGACTATCCGGATCTTGATGCACTGCTGCACAAGGTCCGCCTAGAGTGCACTCACTTGCGACGTTCCAGCATGGCCAGATCGCGCATTGCAGCTCTGCAAGTCAGATTTCGCCTTCCTGAACATCACATCATATGTGACGTACCCACCAGGTGGAATTCCACGTTACATATGTTGGAGCGGTTGTGTGAGCAGCAGCCAGCAGTAATGGAGTATCAGCTGCAACAGGCGCAATCAACTCGCAATTTGCGCCGTTCACACTTCACCACTACTGAGTGGGCCTCTATGAAGGACATTTGCGACGTTTTGCGTGCGTTTGATGTCTCAACGCGGATGGCGAGTGCAGATGATGCACTAGTCAGCATGACTGTCCCCCTTATCTGCCTGCTTCAGAAATCACTGAAAGCACTAAAGGAAGAGGTTTTGGAAGAGGTGGAGGATGAGGAGTCACAAATTCAATTACCTTCAGGACAGTCAGCGCAACGTGGTTCCTCACAAAGGGCTGGGCAGGGCTCACTTTGTGAGGAGGATGAGGAGGAGGAGGAGTCAATGGAGGAGGAAGAAATCCCTACAGAGGGAGGTACACAACGCTCTAGTCAGTATGTAGAGCGAGGGTGGGGTGATGCAGAGGAGGCAGAGATGACGCCTCTTCCAGAGGACAGCCTTTGTTGGCCAGTTGGGAGTCTGCAGCACATGGTTGATTTCATGCTTCAGTGCCTGAGAAACGACCGCCGCATCGCCCACATTCTCACCACGTCAGATTATTGGGTGTACACCCTCCTAGACCCTCGCTACCGGGACAACTTACAAACCCTCATCACACCGGTGAACCGGGACCGTAAAATGCAGGAGTACCAAGACACACTGGTGCAATCCATACTGTTGTACATTCCAGCCGAGAGAGCTGCTGCTGCTGCTACTGCTTTACAAAGCAGCTCTGTGCGTCGAGGCAGTGTAGACACCTCTACAACAAGAGGGAGCAGAAGCAGCGCCTCTGCACAGGGCAAGAGCTGTATGTTAGAAATGTGGCGAAGTTTTGTGACAGCGCCAGCAAGGTCTACACCATCCGAGACGGCTCCAGTCACCAGGAAGAAACGTTTCCGTAAGATGGTGACAGACTACTTGGCTTTCCCTCTAAGTGTACTCCCAGATGACTCTTCCCCTTTCAAATTTTGGGTCTCTAAGTTGGATACATGGCCAGAGCTTAGCCAGTATGCATTGGAGGTGCTGGCTTGCCCTGCTGCCAGTGTATTATCTGAGCGCGTCTTTAGTGCTGCAGGTGGTGTAGTAACAGACCGTCGCATGCGACTATCCTCATAGAATGTAGACCGGCTTACTTTTCTGAAAATGAACAAGGCATGGATCTCACCTGAATTTGCCTGTCCGTTTTCAGATTAAATAACTGTTTGGCAACGTTTTCCATGTCTCCTGTTATGTTAATCTTTCTACCACCTGAACTGTACTCCCTGGGCTACAACACCGCCATTTGTTGCTCGTAAGTAATTGGCAGGGGTACTGACTCCTGGCCAGCCTGGTTACAGCACGACAGCTGTTTCCTGGCAGTGTGAACGTCAATTATCCTCCAATAAGTTGTGCTGTCGTGTTGCATTCGGGTTAGCCGACTCTATGGTGCCTGCAGTTTAGGTGATTCCTATGTGTGCTGTGGGATATGTAAATAAAGGCTGTTTCCATTGTGACAATAGGACAAGCACCCACTGTAGGACTGTGTGATTCGGTAACTGCGGACGGCTTGCGTCCTGTCAACTTACATTTTCATGAGTGCGTTCTGCTACCCGTCCGGGGTCCAGTACCGTCAACTGGTTCTCCCCAGTGCCTTTGGCCTAGGTGCCTCCATCTCCGTATCCGAGTTCCACCAACGTCTGCTGGTCCTTGGTAGTGCTTTGGAGCACAGGTACCTCCTGCTTAGTAACCGTGTCACAGTAACGTCAGCCTGTACTCGGGTGTGACATTGCCTCTTTTCCTTCTGCTACCCGTCCGGGGTCCAGTACCGTCAACTGGTTCTCCCCAGTGCCTTTGGCCTAGGTGCCTCCATCTCCGTATCCGAGTTCCACCAACGTCTGCTGGTCCTTGGTAGTGCTTTGGAGCACAGGTACCTCCTGCTTAGTAACCGTGTCACAGTAACGTCAGCTGGTACTCGGTTGTGACATTGCCTCTTTTCCTTCTGCTACCCGTCCGGGGTCCAGTACCGTCAACTGGTTCTCCCCAGTGCCTTTGGCCTAGGTGCCTCCATCTCCGTATCTGAGTTCCACCAACGTCTGCTGGTCCTTGGTAGTGCTTTGGAGCACAGGTACCTCCTGCTTAGTAACCGTGTCACAGTAACGTCAGCTGGTACTCGGTTGTGACATTGCCTCTTTTCCTTCTGCTACCCGTCCGGGTTCCAGCACAGTCAGCTGGTCCTCGTTACTTCCATTGTCTCTTGCTCCATCTGATACCCATCAGGGTTCCAGTAACGTCAGCTGTTTCTCGGAAATTAGACGACCTTAAAGACCACCCAGAAGAAGATGACGACAACAAGGACGACGAGCATGAAGCCAACCAGCCTGAACACCATCACAAAGAAAAAATAAAAGATTACCCAGAAGATCACCAACAGGACAAAGAAGGTTAAGACAAACTACAAGATACAGAACAAGAGACAGAAGAACAATAAGCAGAAGATCAAAAAGCAGAAGAACATGAAGTATAAGACCAAAATGAAGAGCAAAATATATGCTCTAAATTCTAAGCAGAAGAAGACTAAGCAGTGTATGGGGTGAGTCCGTTCCTCCTCGTGGTGCCTCTGGAAAATGCCTGCTGCTGCAGGCTAAACTGAACACGGACAAATACTGTTGTAATTTAAATCTTTTGTGACAGCAAGAACGGAAGGATGAACAATTCATACTTTTACAGATTACAAGTACAGGAATCTCTGTCACAAATAAGAATATGATGAAGAAGATGAAGAGGAAGAAGATGAAGAATTTGAATATGAAGAAGATTAATTAGTTTAATAATAACAATATGAGTAATGTAAACAAAAACATGAATAGCAAGAAGTTTAAGAAGAAGATTAAGAAGGTGAAGATGAAGAATAATTTGATGAGAAAGATGATGCTGCTGCTGAAGATTATGAAGGAGAAAGTGTGGCACTGGCAAAAGTTAAAAAGGTGAAGAGCATGGAAGTTGTGAAACATACATATTTGCCAAAATAGAAAAAAGGTTAACAACATTGTCAATTTGGTAGTCAATCCAAACGTATTTCCAAAAAAAAATATATTAATGCTATTCCAATGCATTGGGTTAAACATGTATGCCTTTATTGTCTCCTCAACCTCCCCCAATACATTCTACATTAGTCTTTGTTGTTTTCCTTCATGTACAATTAACCAACAAGGCAAGAATGGTTTTTTTTATGTCAATATTTGGTTCCCATAGACTTACATTGGACTTCCGGTATCGGAATCAGATATCGACGATATTTAGTGATATCGGCGATACCATTCCGATCCGATATTTTTAGATATCGAGCAGTATCGCTCAACACTAGTGACAACCAGTACTTTGAATTGGATACTATAATGAATGGGCAGCCAGTGTAAGGACTGGCGAAGGACTCTATGAAGGACATCTGCCACGTTTTGCGTGCGTTTGATGAGTCAACGCGGATGGCGAGTGCAGATGATGCACTAGTCAGCCTGACTGTCCCCCTTATCTGCCTGCTTCAAAAAAACAATGCAAGCACTAAGGGATGAGGTTTTGGAAGAGTGGAGGATGAGGAGTCACAAATTCCATCACCTTCTGGACAGTCAGCGCAACGTGGTTCCTCACAAAGGGCTGGGCAGGGCTCATTTTGTGAGGAGGATGAGGAGGAGTCAATGGAGGAGGAAGACATCGCTCCAGAGGGAGGTACACAACGCTCTAGTCAGTATGTATAGCGAGGGTGGGGTGATGCAGAGCAGGCAGAGATGACGCCTCTTGCAGGGGACAGCGTTTCTTGGCCAGTTGGGAGTCTGCAGCACATGGTTGATTTCATGCTGCAGTGCCTGAGAAACGACCGCCGCATCGCCCACATTCTCACCACGTCTGATTATTGGGTGTCCACCCTCCTAGACCCTCGCTACCGGGACAACTTACAAAGCCTCATCACACCGTTGAACCGGGAGCGTAAAATGCGGGAGTACCAAGACACACTGGTGCAATCCATAATGTTCTCCATTCCAGCCAAGAGCACTGCTGCTACTACTGCTTTACAAAGCAGCTCTGTGCGTCGAGGCAGTGGAGACAGCTCTGCAACAAGAGGGAGCACAAGCAGCGCCTCTGTACAGGGCAAGATGTTATGATTTGGTAGCTGAGGAGAGCAGGCAAAAAAGGCAATACACCAGAGAGGTTGGAATCTATGGGATTGCAGTACCTTGACTAACCACCACAACTAAAGGCAGCCGTGGAGCGTACCTACGTTGGTCCTAGACGCCTCGTCACAGCCTGAGAAGCTAACTACACCTAAAGATAGAAAGAGGAAAGCTATCTGCCCCAGAGCAGATCCACAAAGAACATAGAAAGCCCCCAAACATGTAATGGCGGTTAGACAAGAAGAAATACTGACACAGACAGAAAATTGTATGAGCAAATGTTGGGGCCAAAACTTCATAAATAGAAAAGGATAGGAAGGGCACTTTCTGCAATCACAAAAAAACACTGAAAAGTACCAACTCTACTAATTACAAAAACACCTGAGATCACACGACCTCTACCACCTTAATTAGTTCTCTGGTGTAACAAAAACTAAACAGCAGCCACAGAAAAAAATGGAAAAGGAAAATGAACAAACAACAGTGGCTGAACTAAACTGAGAGGAGCACAAACCCCCAAGGGGACCCGGCAGACCCCCACAGAAGTGCAGGACAATATGGCAAAAAAAAAAAATAAAAAAATAAAAGAAGAAAATGTCTTATCTGTTAGCAAAAGATGCAGGCACGAAACAGCAAGCTACAAAGTGTACAGGAATCAAAGATGAGACCAGAACAATTGATCACCGTCAACCCTGATGGGAGGGAACCTCCCTTATATAAGACCAGTCAGTAACACCTGATCTCCAATCTTCACTGGATAGTTCAGTACTGTTTGTAACCACCAGAGGGAGCTTCTGCTCAGAATTCATTTCTATCACATTCACAACAGCAAGACCAGTATGTTCCAAATGTGGCGAAGTTTTGTGGCAGCGCCACCAATGCCTACACCATCCGAGACGGCTCCACTCAGCAGGAGGCAAAGTTTCCGTAAGATGGTGACAGACTACATGTCTTGGCCTCTCAGTGTACTCCCAGATGGCTCTTCCCCATTCAAGTTTTGGGTCTCTAAGCTGGATACATGGCCAGAGCTTAGCCAGTATGCATTGGAGGTGCTGGCTTGCCCTGCTGCCAGTGTATTATCGGAGCGCTTCTTTAGTGCTGCAGGTGGTGTACTAACAGACCGTAGCATGCGACTATCCTCCGTTAATGTAGACCGGTTTAGTTTTCTGAAAATGAACAAGGCATGGATCTCGCATGAATTTGCCTGTCCGGTTTCAGATTAAATAACTGGTTGGCAACGTTATCCATGTCTCCTGTTATGTTCATCTTTCTACCACCTGAACTCTACTCCCTGGGCTACAACACTGCCAGTTGCTGCTCACAAGTGTTGGATGCACAGATCAAAAAAAATCGCTGATGTGTTTGTGGGGTTCAGTAACGCCTGTTGTTCCCCTGCTGTGTGTCCGGCAAAAATTACTGCTAGCTAGCTACACATGTTGAAAAAAACATGACATGTTAAAGTGCCTACTGCTAAACATAGATAAGAGGCTACACCCTTATTTCTAAACTGTAAACAAGTGAAACGTCACCTTTAAAACCATAAAATTATTAGTCTTTGTCACAAATCTGTAACAAAATAATTGTGACATATTACTGCAGATATCCACATGTGGAACACAAATGCTAACACAAAAGCCTACTTATGCTATAGGGTACTGATGGTGAACCTTGTGGAAACAATGGATGTAGGACTAGTCCTCTTCAACATTACTTATATTTGTGTCATTTGAAAAAATACATATTTAAATACAAATTTAACAACCCATATCATAAAGGTCCATCATGTAAAACTGAGAATCGGTAACAAAAATCATGCATTACCTTGTTAAACTCAATAGTGCATAGTCACAATAGCTAAATATATACCTGCAAGTGGTGCTGAAACAACGACAACTGATAGAAAAGGTGAATGATATCTAGTTATCAGACTGAATAGTGACACCTGTACAATGTCGATATCATACTGTACCTTAACAAAAAGGCTGTTTGCAACCAATGTATTGTATACGGATGGAAGCGCGTCACACTAATAGATTTGAGTTATTTGAAATAGAATGGAGCAGCACCAATTAGAGAAAAATGTCAAGGATGAGGCAGTGAGACACGCTCAGCAGAGTACAAGCAGCAGTGTTTGGATAACTAACTGGAGCGGGATCTGCACTCCAAAAATGATAACCTCTGACTACAGTAAACAATGCACACAACTGTTCAGTAGCTGTGAAAGGCCCGTTTGTGTACTTCTATATTGTTTGCAACCAATGTATTGGATAATGATGGAAGCACGTCACACTAATAGATTTGAATTATTTGAAATATAATGTAGCAGCAACAATTAGAGAAAAATGTCAAGGATGAGGCAGTGAGACACGCTCAGCAGAGTACAAGCAGCAGAGTTTGAATAACTAAATGGAGCGGGATCTGCACTCAAAAAAAAAAAACCTCACAGACTACAGTGAACACTGCACACAACTGTTCACTATCTCTGAAAGGCTCCTTTGTGGACTTCTATACTGTTTGCAACCAATGTATTGGATACGGATGGAAGCACATCACACTAATAGATTGGATTTTTTTTAAATAGAATGTAGCAGCAACAATTAGAGAAAACTGTCAAGGATGAGGCAGTGACACACGCTCAGCAGAGTACAAGCAGCGGTGGTTGAAGAAATAACTTGAGCGGGATCTGAATTAAAAAATTGAAACCCTCTGACTACAGTAAACGATGCACACAACTGTTCAGTAGCTGTGAAAGGCCCGTTTGTGTACTTCTATATTGTTTGCAACCAATGTATTGGATACGGATGGAAGCACGTCACACTAATAGATTTGTTTTTTTTTAAATAGAATGTAGCAGCAACAATTTGAGAAAAATTTAAAGGATGAGGCAGTGAGACACGCTCAGCAGAGTACAAGCAGCAGTGGTTGAAGAACTAAATGGAGCGGGATCTGCACTCAAATAAATAAAACCTCACAGACTACAGTGAACACTGCACACAACTGTTCACTATCTCTGAAAGGCTCCTTTGTGGACTTCTATACTGTTTGCAACCAATGTATTGGATACGGATGGAAGCACATCACACTAATAGATTGGATTTTTTTTAAATAGAATGTAGCAGCACCAATTTGAGAAAAATGTCAAGAATGAGGCAGTGACACACGCTCAGCAGAGTACAAGCAGCAGTGGTTGATGAACTAAATGGAGCAGGATCTGAATTCAAAAATTGAAACCCTCTGACTACAGTAAACAATGCACACAACTGTTCCGTAGCTGTGAAAGGCCCGTTTGTGTACTTCTATATTGTTTGCAACCAATGTATTGGATACGGATGGAAGCACGACACACTAATAGATTTGATTTTTTTAAATAGAATGTAGCAGCAACAATTTGAGAAAAATTTAAAGGATGAGGCAGTGAGACACGCTCAGCAGAATACAAGCAGCAGTGGTTGAAGAACTAAATGGAGCGGGATCTGCACTCAAAAAATAAAAACCTCACAGACTACAGTGAACACTGCACACAACTGTTCACTATCTCTGAAAGGCTCCTTTGTGGACTTCTATACTGTTTGCAACCAATGTATTGGATACGGATGGAAGCACGTCACACTAATAGATTTGATTTTTTTTAAATAGAATGTAGCAGCAACAATTTGAGAAATATGTAAAGGATGAGGCAGTGAGACACGCTCAGCAGAGTACAAGCAGCAGTGGTTGAAGAACTAAATGGAGCGGGATCTGCACTCAAAAAAAAAAACCTCACAGACTACAGTGAACACTGCACACAACTGTTCACTATCTCTGAAAGGCTCCTTTGTGGACTACTATACTGTTTGCAACCAATGTATTGGATACGGATGGAAGCACGTCACACTAATAGATTTGATTTTTTTTACATAGAATGTAGCAGCAACAATTTGAGAAAAATGTAAAGGATGAGGCAGTGAGACACGCTCAGCAGAGTACAAGCAGCAGTGGTTGAAGAACTAAATGGAGCGGGATCTGCACTAAAAAAAAAAACCCTCACAGACTACAGTGAGCACTGCACACAACTGTTCACTATCTCTGAAAGGCTCCTTTGTGGACTTCTATACTGTTTGCAACCAATGTATTGGATACGGATGGAAGCACGTCACACTAATAGATTTGATTTTTTTTAAATAGAATGTAGCAGCAACAATTTGAGAAAAATGTAAAGGATGAGGCAGTGAGACACGCTCAGCAGAGTACAAGCAGCAGTGTTTGAAGAACTAACTGGAGCGTGATCTGCACTCAAAAAAAAAAAACCTCACAGACTAGAGTGAACACTGCACACAACTAGTGTTGAGCGATACTGCTCGATATCTAAAAATATCGGATCGGAATGGTATCGCCGATATCACTAAATATCGTCGATATCCGATTCCGATACCGGAAGTCCCATGTAAGTCTATGGGAACAAAATATCGCAACTAAAAGAAAACTTTCTTTCGTTGTAAACACAAAATATACACACATAGAATACATATATATATATATATATATATATATAATTTTATACATGTCATTGTGACATATATATATATACATATATTTATAGTTTATACACTTCTACATAGTAAAATAGACTCTGATTCAATTGCCGGGTAAAGCCGTGACATACCCCATAGAAGTCGACGGGCTCGGTGCCGAGTACCCCCAAAACCTCTGGCTCTGTGCGACTCAACTTGGCGTCACGAACAGGATTCTGTAGCTCGCTATAAGCGAGTCCTGTGTGCCTGAATTGAACTGGTTTTGTGCTTGAGAATTGCTAAAATCATCAGAGAATGTATTTGCCATTTTTCCGCCATATCTGCGTCACGACGAGGCACTGGTGAAGAAGAAGGGCGTGCTCTTCGTGGGTGTACACTCACTCAGTGGCGCGAAAACGATGGCGACCACTCTAAATGTTACTGCAATGTAAGATCGTGCCCCACAGCTCTTGAGTTCCGCCTCCTCATCCTCCTCAGTGTGCGGAAACTAACACGAAGGTCCCGCCTCACTACAAAAGAGGGGCCCTCTCCAGATGCTAATGACAAATGTGACTTGGCAGAGATGGCTAATGGACACGAGCAGAAGTGTGAAGGGATGGAGCAGTCAGAGCTCTCCCTCCACGGAAGCGACCCGATCGCCACGGAACCACCGTTGGGCACCCGGCCTGGAAAACCTCCTACGCTGCAAGAAGCGGAGGATACCCTAAGAGGCCTGGCCCGGCACCGGGAGGAGGTCGCCAGGATGGAAGCCAGCTGGCGTGCCCTAAAACTAAACTTGGAGCGGCGCCAATCCCTCTTACCTGAAGTGTCTGTACCGGAAGGTGAGGCACCCGTTCTAGTAGAGGAGTCCGTGCGGGCATCCCAGCCCTTGCAATGTGATCCGGTTGACGTTGTCGCAGTGGAGGCACCCGTTCCTGCAAAAAACGCTGCACCGGCAGCACCCCAGATCCCGCTGTCTGCCCCCGTCGCTGAGACAGAAGAAGCGACACCCGTCCTCATGGAGGAGGCCGCGCAGGCACCAGAGGTCTACCTGTCTGTACCGGAGCCCCGACTGTCATCTGTTCCAGAGCCGGCCTCTTCCTCCGCAGGTGAGCGCCGCCAGGACTGTCGGGCGCCAGGAGAGCTGCCGCAAACCGGACATCGTAAGCTGCAGTTTGATGGTGGAGACATGGAGATGCTGGTGGAGGAGAATTACAACCGGCGTCAGGAGGAAGAGTGTAGACGTCGGGAGCGGCAAGCAGAGCGACAAAGGGAGCAGCGAGAATCCCAAAAGCTTCGCCAACGTCACCTGGAGAAGGACCTGGCAGATAAGGACCGGATGAGAAAAGATAAAGGAACCCAGACGGAGCCGCGGCGTAAGGGTGCAGTACGGAGCTTTAAATTGAAAGCTGGTTGGGGCTTCATCCAGGAGCCTGGACTTTATTTAGAAGTGTTTGTGACCTGGCAGGACGTGGAGACTCACCTCCCAGAAGGACACCCGGGGAGGGACCTGTTGCCAGGAGACTTGGTAACTTACACCCGACACTGGGGTTACAATGGATGGTATGCCCTAAATGTCACCAGGTGCGACCCCTACTCCCCAGAGTGTCAGGAACCTGTGAGACTCTCGGAGCCTTCAGCCTCCCACATCCAGGCCTCTGCACAAGTGCCCACCCCACGCCGTAAATCTCCCCAGCCTCCCTCAGTGGTCTCCTCAACAGCCCCAGACTATGGACATGATAATGATAGCTGGCCCGTACCCGGCGCCTGTTAGGCCCCCTGGGGTTCGTTCAGTCCGGGACATAGGGCTCCAGACCCGGAGGGAGATGAAAGAGGTGGCCACACAGACACAGATAGCGGGTCACGACTTGACTGTACAGGCCACACGACGTCATCAGGTCCTGGTGGTCCTTGGTGTCTCGGATGTTTGGCAAGCATCAGAAGAGTACCAGGTGGTACCTGGAACACCCCTGCCAAAGAATTATAAATAACCCGGACAGGGTCCCTGTATGTAAGTAGTTAAATTGTTGATGTACCCGGACGGGTGAATGTTCATAAAAAAGTTTTTTAATTTAATAAAAAACACAACACAGTTTTCATTACTTTTATTACAGTCTCATCCTGCGACGCCATCGATCTCCTGTAAAAAAATGAAAAAAAAAAACAGCAGTATACCACCTGTCCGACGCAGTCCATAGTAACGAGTGTCCCACGACGATCCAGCTCTGCTACATCAGAATGACATCAGAGGCAGGCAGGCAGGCAGAGCCTGTCATCCCGGCGCAGCACAGCTGATTACCTGCTTCCCATGCGGTGACGTCATCGGACTGGTTTACGGCCGGGATTACCCTGCAGTCACTGCAGTTATCGCGAAAAACTGCATGTGACCGCCAGGGAGAAGATAATGGCGGCCATCAAGCAGTCCAGGACGTGACCGCCGGAGATCTTCTGCCAGGTAAGTGCCGCTGACTCCTGACAGACCCGACTGACGGACACTCACAGTGACAGTGACAAATCCGATTCCGGTATCCGATATGACGAAAATATCGGTACTCGGAATCGAAAGCCCGATACAGCTAATATCGGCCGATACCCGATATTTGCAGTATCGTATCGCTCAACACTACACACAACTGTTCACTATCTGTGAAAGGCTCCTTTCTGTACTTCTATAGTGTTTGCAACCAATGTATTGTATACGGATGGAAGCGCGTCACACTATAATTTCAATTGAATGGAGCAGCAAGAATTACACTAAAGAAAAAAAAAAGAGTCTGTGAGTGACACGTTCAGATGCCTACAGACAGCGTTGCATGCAGAGCAAACTGCAGCGTCACCTGCACTCTCACACACACACCTTGCACAGAGCTGTTAAGACAACACTGCAAGGCAAAAGGAAGCTTTACACAGCGGTTGGTAAACTAGCCTGGCTAGAGCACAGTACACAAAATCGCAATCTCTAACTGTCCCTCAGAGTCAGCACAGCAGCGTTCTGTCCCTAACTGAATTCACAGCACAGTGACGCTAAAATGGCGGCGGCGCCTTTTATAGTGCATTCTGACATCATTTCAGCATCCAATCACAGCCATGCCATTAGTTAACATGACCGCAGCAGTACAGGATGTGCCCACACTTCTTAGGATTCCTCATTGGCTGACTAAAATCACATTGCCTCTCAAAGAATTATGGGAACTTCCGATTCCGGTATACGATATATGGAAAATATCGGAACTAAGTATCGGAATTCCGATACAGCTAATATCGGCCGATACCCGATACTTGCGGTATCGGAATGCTCAACTCTAGTTGGGAACTAAAAACCTTTCTAGGTTACTTATTTAATTTTGATCATTAATGTGGGCTTGGCAAAGAAAAAGACACAAATAACATCAGCTGAAATACTGGTCTCTCAGTTTCTCTGTTTGTTTGACTGGTTCAAGATACACAATAAGGAGGCACTTGAAGAAAAATGGACTGCATGGTCGAGTCGTCAGAAGAAGCAAATGTCACAAAGTATCTCACCTACAATACGCAAAACAGCACAGAGACAAGCCTCAAAACTTCTGGAACAAGGTAATTTGGAGGGATGAGAACAATATTGAACTTTTTGGCCACAACCATAAACGTTACATTTGGAGAGAGGTCAACAAGGTCTATAATGAAAGGAACATCATTCCTACTGTAAAATACGGAGGTGTATCGCTGATGTTTTGGGGATGTGTGAGCTACAAACTCACAGGAAACTGGGTCAAAGTTGAAGGAAAGATGAATGCAGCATGTTATCAGCAAATACTGGTGGTAAATTTGCAATCATCAGCCCGGAAGCTGCAAATGGGACGTATTTGGACATTTCAAATGACAACGAACCAAAACACAAGGACAAGTCGATCTGTCATTGGCTACAGCAGGACAAAGTGAAGGTTCTGGAGTGGCCATCTCAGTCTCCTGACCTCAATATCATTGAGCCACTCTGAGGCGATCTCAAGCGTGCAGCTCATGCTAGACAGCCCAGCAATTTACAGGAACTGGAGGCTTGTTGCCAAGAATAGTGGGCAGCTTTACCATCTGAGAAAATAAAGAACCTCATCATCAACTACCACAAAAGACTTCAAGCTGTCATTGATGTTAGAGGGGGCAATACACGATATTAAGAAATGGGGTATGTGAACTTTTGATCAGGGTCATTTAGATGTTTTGGGTCATCATTATGATTAAAAAAGAGAAAGCAGTAGTTTGACAATAAATGACTTCATCAAAACACTAACCATGAGTGGAGAAAAAGTTTTGGTGTTATCATTCATATTCTCTGAAAAAAAGACCTAGAAAGTAAAAATTCTGCCTGGGTATGTCAACTTTTGAGCACAACTGTATGGACAGTAAATAAAATAGAACTGTGTAATGTCCCGAACGTCAGCTACCGGACCCGGCAATCTGACATAATAAAAGCGGAGATGGAACTGGCTAGTTAAGATGCAAATTGAAATGTTTGGTATTGGAACATGTGAGTAATATGATTTCATGTCATGTCATGAATGGCTGGCAGACCTGCCATGACATGTCAGTAACAAGAGACATTAATCTTAAAAGCCGAGCTACAATAAAGGTGAATGTTCCTACTTGTGTTGGTGGCTACAAATCTTTCTCTGAGAATGAAACCAAAGGCAAAGAAAATATAATAGATAAAACCTAACATTTGAAAGTATAATATATAAAAGAGCTCTGCTCACACAAATGCAAATGACCACAATGTTACTCTCAGATACGGGTGAATCCGGAGGACGACACAGCATATAGTGGAAGAAAAGTGAAAGGAGAGGCCCTAACGGTAGGGAGCGGGGAATAGGACACCTCCTGACACCAACCTGTGCCTGTCCTAAGATTCCCTAATGCCCTAAGTGGTTCCTTCTGCCATCATGTGCCTGGTCCCTGACTGTCACCTCAATGTACTCTGGATAGTTCATTGGCCGGCAAGGATGCTAGCCTCACCACTACTGATGGTCATGCACAGGGGAAGAGACAAACACGGGACAGACAAAAAAGGGAAATACTCAGCTCTGACTCTGCTGCTAAGCTCCAAAGCAGCAGAGAAAATGGCACTAGGATAGCAGAACTCCCACAGCAGCAACACCACCATCACCCGCAAGCTCCACACACCAAGTTAGTCTGAATAGATCAAAAACTCTATAACTGACAATCAGCTGATGGGTCTTGTGACTATTTTTAAAGGGAAGTGGAAATGGATACCAACCAACATTAGCTGACCAGCCTAAAATAACAGCCAGCAAGAGACTGAGATAAAGAGAGAACTTGCTGGACCAAAAGGAAAAAAGAATATTTAAATTTCATTTCAACAGACGCAGAGCTGCCATGGATCTCTTCATGATTTGTGACACACAAAAGCATATAACAATAATAAAAAGGGACAAATATCAAAATGTGCCCTAATGTAACAGTGCAAAGTAATAAATATGGATCTCACTCATTTTTCTTTTAGTAGAAGGGACCATCCTGGAGACAGGAGCTTGGGGGTGGTGAAGAAGATAGATGAACTAGTGTCCTCTGTTGTGCCCGACGTAATTCTACATCAATAAAGAGACACCATCAGGGAGAGCCCTCATGAAAAGGGGTTAGTAAAGGTAGGGTATTAGGTCCTGCAGTGACAAGGATCTTCCAGGAAGAGGTGTACAGAGTGCTGCTCAACCCCTCAAAAGTATAGGAAATAATAAATCTAATACTAATAAGAGTTAGGTTTTATCTATGATACTCTCCTTGGTTATTGTTAAAATCCCAGCTGCAATAATATATTTTTTAAAAGGATTAATATTGGATACATAGCTGTGGATGACCAAATCTGGTAATATAAATGTTAAATTGACAATGGGACCCTATCTTAGGCCGGTTTCACAAGTCCTGATATTTCCGGTGCTGGAAAAATCGGTACCGCAGATATCTGTGTCCGTGTGTCCATGTGGAACATCTGTGTGGCACATGTGTGCTGACCGTGTGCCGCATCAGTACCACACGGATGTCCTCAGAGGAAGAAGCGCTACAGTAAGCGCTGTTCCCCTGCATGTGGTGCTGAAGCCAGCTGTCATTATTTTCCCTGCTCTGCGGGCAACAGCACGAGCAGGGAGAATGAATGAAAAATAAACCGACCTGGGGTCCCCCTTATTCTTTGAACCAACCCGGCAAAACTATACAGGTGTGGGCTGCTATTCTCAGGCTGGTAAGGGGCCATGAATATGTACCCCGCAGCCTAAAAACAGCAGCCCGCAGCTGTCCAGAAAAGGCGCATCTATTAGATGCATCTATTCTGGAGCTTTGTCGGGTTCTTCCCACTTGCCCTGTAGCGGTGGCACATGGGGTTAATACGGGGTTAATGTGACCTTTCTATTGTAAGCTGACATTAAGCCCAGCTTAGTAATGAAGAGTTGTCAATAAGACATCTATTCATTACTAATCCTATAGTAAGTAAAGGGTTAAATAAACACACACACACATGAAGAATAAAGTCTTTTAATGAAATAATACAACACACAGGTTTTCCATCTTTATTAAATTGCTATTCCGCAAAGCCCTCGATCTCCTGGAAAAAAGTTAAAAAAATAAACCAACAATATACCCATACCTGCCCGGTGTACAGTCAGTCCCCGCGCACAATCCATCTCAGGGGTTAATCAGTTTACAGTCTTTGTGTTGTCATCTGACATCAAGCCCATGGCTTAGTAATGCAGAGGCATCTATAAGGCACCTATCCATTTCTAATCCTATAGTTATACTGTATTTAAACAAAGACACAGCCAGAATTAAGTCTTTTATTTGAAATAACACAAAACATTTTTCCATTTTTATTTAAAAATAACAAACACAGTTATAGTCGCCTAACGCACACATTCCAGAAAATCACTGTAACAAAACAAAAATAATAAAAAAAAAAACAATATTCCTCACCTTCAGATATGAGCAAATATTGAAATGTTTGGTTTGGATTACGACTGTCAAATTTGCAATATTCGCTGATTAATTCGACGAATATTCGCCGAACATAACCGAACGCCATTCATGTCAATAGGAGGCATGCACAACACTTTAGAACGGCCCCAAATGCTGCCAAAACACATCAAATGAGGGACAGACACCAGGAAAGTGTCTTCAATTCACCAACAGTACAAATTGTAGCATGGCACTGCAGCAATCAACCAGGCATTAGGTATCGAGGTCTGGGACATCATCTACAGCTTTTAATTGAACGTCACAGTAAGATGAGGTGTGTGAGGGATCGGTGTAGGCCTTCTTTGCTGGAAGCCCTGATACCACATGCAACACCTCTACCTGCTTTCATGCTTAGCCACACTCAGGTGGCACAAAATATCAGTTTTGTACACACATGGTAAAGAGAAAGCCAGCTCATCTAGTACTTGAAGTCAAACTTGCACGGAACCAGGTGGATCCACACCAGATATTGTGCTCAAGGAAAAAAAAAAAGAATTTGTTGTTCCAGCATCTGGTAAAGTAGTTCTTTCTTTATTTTAGGTCGATTAAAAACTTACTGAAATTACAAATGTTGCATAGACAGCTGCAAATGAACCCACTCATCCCGATACCTTCCAAACACTCCTTCACGGCGAGGGGTCCAAATGTGATCCAGCGTAGCCGCCACCATCCCAACTGTCTTTCGGAATTGGGGAACTTCCTCATCTTCCAGCATTTCATCTTTGCTCTTTCCAGGTGTCGCATGTCTAGCTCTGGACAGGGCATCGGCGTGGGTGTTCTCTGCCCCCCTCCTGTAGGCAATTTTGTACTGAAATTTCACCATCCGGGCTACCCAGCGTTGCTCCCTCAATTTAGCATTCTCCAGCTGTGCTAACAGATTGTTATCGGTGCGCATCAATTCTTCCGAGCCAGACAGGTTTTCTGCGAATTTCTCCGTCATAGCCCATACCAACGCCAGCAGCTCCAGCTTGAAGGAACTGTAGTTGTCTCTCTTTCCCATCAAGTACCTGTGACAACACAGCCCCCAACCCATGCAAGCTTCCGTCAGTGTGGAGAATGAACGGCCTAGAGCAGTCCGCATAGGCCAGTATCGGGACTTCAGTCAGCGCCCTCTTCAAGTCCTGAAAAGCTTGCTCCTGTCTTTCTTCCCAGTGGATGGATCGGCCTTTTGCATTCGGAGGCACCCCTTTCAAAAGCTCCAGCAAAGGCTGCACCACGCGGGCAAAGTTCTTCACAAAACGTCGGTAGAACCCTGTCAATCCCAGGAATACTCAAACACTGCAATTTTTTCCCGGGATGGCTCCACTCTGTCCGCTGACACAACATGGCCTAGATACTCAATCTGAGTCTGGAACAAGTGGCACTTCTGAGGCTTCACCTTCAGTCCATACTTCTGTAGATGGCTCAGTACTTTCTCTAGTTTCTGCAGGTGATCTTCGAACAAGGAAGCATACACTATGATGTAGTCCAAGTATATAAGAGTGGCCTCAAAGTTCAGGTCAACCAAGCACCTCTCCATTAGACAATGAAGCATATCAGGGACGTTGGCCAAGCCGAAGGGCATCCTGTTGAATTCGAAGAGACCCAAAGGTAGATTAAAAGCCGTTTTTGCCCTGTCCTTCTCTGACATGGGAACTTATCAGTAGGCGCTAGTGAAATCCAACGTCAAGAACAATTTGGCTTTCCCCAATGTGGATAAGAACTCTTTGATCCGGGGTAGAGGATATGAGTCCCGTACGGTGCAGGCATTGAGTTTACGATAGTCTACACAGAACCCCAGCGTTCTGTCCTTTCGTACCAGCACTATGGGGGCTGCCTTGGCATATAATCTCTCTCTGGTATGCTATTATCATTTATCCAGCTTTTCCACCGCTTCTGTCTATGAAGTGCATATAATCTCTTTCTGGTATGCTATTATCATCTATCCGGCTTTTCCACCGCTTTTGACTGTCTATGAAGTGCATATAATCTCTCTCTGGTATGCTATTATCATCTATCCAGCTTTTCCACCGCTTTTGACTGTCTATGAAGTGCATATAATCTCTCTCTGTAAGGAACTAGTCATTTCCCCCCTCCATCCTCCCCAGCCATGTCACCTTTTCCTCAGAACTGTTCCTCCACGTACAATCCTTTTTCTCCAGAAACACACGGCCAAGCCATGTCTTATCCTGCTCCCACCTTCTAACGCTCTGTCTGTTACTCCTCATTGCTGGTGACATATCCCCAAATCTTGGCCCTCCTCAACACATCCCCACACTCACTTCTACCACCCTGCCACAATCCTCTACACGTTTTCGAAACCATGATAACCTCATACCCATTCACCCAGCCTCCATTCCCCGGTCCCACTACCTGGAGCACTATGGAATGCACGCTCTGTCTGCAATAAACTGTTTTTTATCCACGACCTGTTCATCACCAATAAGCTCTACTTCCCCGAAACCTGGCTCACCCCCTCTGACTCAGCCTCACCAGCTGCACTCTCATACAGTGGATTCCACCAATCTCACACACCCCGCCCCAGCAACAAACATGGTGGAGGAGTTGGTTTGCTCCTTTCTGATACCTGCTCCTTTATCCCAATTCCACTACCCCTCTCCGCTACTATTCCCTCATTTGAGGTGCACTCCGTCCTCATCTACTCCCCCTCCAACCTCCAGCTGGCTGTCATCTACCGCCCCCCAGAACTAGCCATCACCTCCTTTCTCGATCACTTCACCACCTGGCTGCTTCATTTCTTCTCTGCTGACATCCCCATTATCATCATGGGTGACTTCAACAATCCCCATTGACGCTTCCACCCCAGCTGCCTCTAAACTTTTATCGCCCACTGCCTCATTTGGCCTCACTCAATGGTCCTCTGCGGCCACTCACAAAGATGGTCACACGCTGGACCTTATCTTCACCCGCCTCTGTTCCCTTACTAATCTCACTAACTCACCCCTTCCCCTGTCTGACCACAACCTACTGACGTTCTCTTCCCTCTCCTCTTCAAGTGCACAACCCTCACTCCATAAACTCATTCACCCTCGCAGGAATTTCAAACACCTCAATTTACAATCACTCTCTGAGTCCCTTCTCCCTCTTGCAGACATTGCTTCCCTTCATGACACAGATGCTGCTGCCACTTTTTATAACACCACAATAACAGCCACACTTGATTCGGCCACCCCCTCAAACACCTCATTTATCATTGCCTCCCGAGACCTCCTCACCTCTTACAGACATATCCTTCATCTTCTGACACAGATTTCTCTGACTCAACCTTCCCATTTACACTTACAATAACACTAGCACTTGTATCGCCCGACCCCCTCACTCATAGCACTGAATCGAAAAGATGTGCACACTGTGAAGTCATGTTTGTGCTGCTGAACCAAATACCATAAGCTAGAAAACACCCACTCAATTTGAACATGAAGTGAAATTGTTTCCATTTATTAATGCAAATATATAAATCATTGACCACGACTAGTGATTGTAACGACATCCACTGCAGCCACTGAACGGATCGCTTCCCGATCTGCTTCTCCACTACTAGCCTAGACGACTTGCTCTTCACCCTTCTCTTCATACCCTGCATCTTCAGTGAGGTTTTTAAAGACCACAATAACGGTCGCACACGTTAAACCCCATCTTCTCTTGTCCTTCACCCACAACTATCGTGGCTCATGAAAATTCTGTGCTATAATAAAATGAACCCAATTCACTCAGATCATATTGAGTGCGGCTGTTTCTCTACTAATCACACATAGCACACACACGAGATGGGCTTCCAGGGTTGCTGAGCGAAGATGGAAAAAATCCCGCTCTGCCGAGCACTTAACCGCATACAAGCAGTCCCTCACCAGCTTCAAGTCCACGCTCACTGCCCAAAACAAACTTACTTCTCTTCTCTCATATCCTCCCTGTCTCACAAAACCCTAAACAGCTCTTCAACACTTTCAATTCTCTATTCCGTCCCCCAGCACCTTCTCCTTCTCCTCTCATTTCTGCTGAAGACTTTGCCTCTTTCTTTAAGCAGAAGATTGATATGATCAGAGAAAGCTTTGGCCCACAGCCCCCATTGCCCCTCTTAGCTGCTCAGCCCTCTTCCTCCAAAACCAACTTCTACCATGACAGAAGATCAGGTTTCCACCCTACTATCAAGATCACACCTCACCACTTGCATGCTTGACCCGCTCCCATCCCATCTCATCCCTAACCTCGCCACAGTCTTCACCCCTACTCTAACACACCTCTTCAACCTCTTACTTACAAATGGTGTCTTCGCCTCATTATTCAAACATGCCTCGATCACACCCATTTTCAACAAGACCTCCCTTGACCCATCCTCTGTGTCTAGCTATCACCCGATATCTCTTCTCCCTTATGCCTCAAAACTACTTGAACAGCATGTCCATCTTGAACTGTCCTCCCACCTCTCCTCCTGCTCCCTCTTTGACCGCTTACAATCACTCAACTGCATCACTCAACTGAAACTGCCCTAACTAAAGTCACCAACCACCTACTAACCGCCAAGAGCAAGCACACTACTCTGTCCTCCTTCTCCTGGACCTGTCTTCTGCCTTCAACACTGTGGACCATTCCCTCCTGCTACAGATTCTCTCATCTCTTGGCATCACAGGCTTGGCCCTATCCTGGATCTCATCATATCTAAAAAACTGAACATTCAGTGTCTCCCTCTCCCACACTACCTCCTCACCTCGCCCCTATCTGTCGGTGTTCCTCAAGTCTCAGTTCTAGGACCCCTACTTTTCTCCATCTACACCCTCAGCCTGGGACAGCTCATAGAATTCCATGATTTGCAGTATCATCTCTACGCCGATGACACGCAGATCTACCTATCTGGACCTGATCTCACCTCCTTACTGACCAAAATCCCACAATGTCTGTCTGCTATTTCCGCTTTATTCTCTGCTCGCTTTCTAAAACTGAACATGGACAAAATAGAATTCATCATCTTTCCCCAACTCACTCTAGCCCCTCACCAGACCTGTCCATCAATGTCAATTGCTGCTCACTTTCCCCAGTCCCGCATGCTCGGTGCCTCTGGGTGATCCTCGACTCAGCGCTCTCTTTCAAGCCACATGTCCAAACCCTTGCCTCCTCCTGCCGTCTCAAACTCAAAAATATTTCCCGGATCCGTGCATTCCTTGACCATGAAACTACAAAAACACTAGTGCATGCCCTCATCATCTCCCGCTTCGACTACTGCAACGTTCTACTCTCTGGTCTCCCCTCTAGCACTCTGGCACCACTCCAATCCATCCTGCCCTCTGCTGCCCAACTAATACACCTGTCTCCCCGTTATTCCCCAACCTCTCCTCTCTGCCAAGCCCTTCATTGGCGTCCTATCATCCAGAGGCTCCAGTTCAAAACCCTAACTATGACATACAAAGCCATCCACAACCTGTCTCCTCCATACATCTGTGACATGGTCTCCCGGTACATACCCACACGCAACCTTGGATCCTCTCAAGATCTCCTCCTCTACTCCCCTCTTATCTCTTCTTCCCACAACCGCATACAAAACTTCTCCTGTGCCTCTCCCAAACTCTGGAACTCTCTACACCAACATATCAGACTCGCGCCTACCATGGAAACCTTCAAAAAGAACCTGAAGACCCACCTCTTCTGACAAGTCTACATCATGCAATGATCTTCAGTCTACTGAACCACCGCACGACCAGCTCTACTCTCTCCTAGTGTATCCACACCCATCCCTGTAGACTGTGAGCACTTGCGAGCAGGGTCCTCTCTCATTCTGTACTTGTGTGTGCCTTGTATTGCTCCAGTTTATTTTACTTGTCTATATTTGCCCCTTTTCACATGTAAAGCACCAAGGAATAAATGGCGCTATAAAAATGTATAATAATAATAATAATGCTCAAAAAAAAAGAGAGGACGGCACCTCCAAAACTCATGCAATGATCTAATGCCTCTCGGCAAAAATATATATAACTGAACATGAAATTCTTAGCTTAACATTCTGATCAGACTGTATGAAGCCCACTGCCACGTCACGGCAAACCTCGTAGTGGGTCCTGACCAACCCTAACGGAGCGGAGCCGTGCGGCGACCACTGCCACCGCGCCAATACACCAGCAGGGCAGACTGCCTGTTGCCCCCACAGCAACCGTGCTGCAAGACTGAGTCCCCATGACTCCAGACCGCACCGCCCCACCAGCACAAAGCCACTTCAACAATGGCCACCACACGGCACCCACACCAAAAATGAATGGAGTACTGAAACTCACCTTCCTCTAGCTCTTCAGTGAGAGCAGAAAAGGGCTAGACCCATTACTTTGCAGTCTCCTGCTAATTAAAATCACCTGTGCCAAATGGGAGGAGTGCACATCCAAAGGAAAAAAAAAGGGACAGAACATGCAATATGCTCAAAAAGAGAGAGGACGGCACCTACCAAAAATCATGCAGTGATCTAATGCCTCTCGGCAAAAATATATATAACTGAACATGAGGTTCTTAGTTTAACATTCTGATCAGACTGTATGAAGCCCACTGCCACGTCACGGCAAACCTCATAGTGGGTCCTGACCAATCCTAACGGAGTGGAGCCGTGCGGCGACCACCGCCACCGCGCCAATGCACCAGCAGGGCAGACGGCCTGATGACCCACAGCACCCATGCTGCAAGACTGAGTCCCCATGACTCCAGACAGCACCGCCCCACCAGCACAAAGCCACAGCAACAATGGCTGCCACATGGCACCCACACCAAAAATGAAAGGTGTACTGAAACTCACCTTAATCAAGCTCTTCAGTGAGAGCAGAAAAGGGCTAGACCCATTACTTTGCAGTCTCCTGCTAATTAAAATCACCTGTGCCAAATGGGAGGAGTGCACATCCAAAGGAAAAAAAAAGGACAGAACATGCAATATGCTCAAAAAAGAGAGAGGACGGCACCTCAAAAAATCATACAATGATCTAATGCCTCTCGGCAAAAATATATATAACTGAACATGAGGTTCTTAGTTTAACACTCTGATCAGACTGTATGAAGCCCGCTGCCACGTCACGGCAAACCTCGTAGTGGGTCCTGACCAACCCTAACGGAGCGGAGCCATGCAGCGACCACCGCGCCAATGCACCAGCAGGGCAGACGGCCTGTTGCCCCACAGCACTCATGCTGCAAGACTGAGTCCCCATGACTCCAGACCGCACCACCCCACCAGCACAAAGCCACAGCAACAATGGCCGCCACACGGCACCCACACCAAAAATGAATGGAGTACTGAAGCTCACCTTCCTCTAGCTCTTCAGTGAGAGCAGAAAAGGGCTAGACCCATTACTTTGCAGTCTCCTGCTAATTAAAATCAACTGCGTCAAATGGGAGGAGTGCACATCCAAAGGAAAAAAAAGGGACAGAACATGCAATATGCTCAAAAAAGAGAGAGGACTGCACCTCCAAAAATCATACAATGATCTAATGCCTCTCGGCAAAAATATATATAATAACTGAACATAAGGGTTCTTAGCTTAACATTCTGATCAGACTGTATGAAGCCCACTGCCACGTCACGGCAAACCTTGTAGTGAGTGAGTTTCAGTACTCCTTTCATTTTTGGTGTGGGTGCCATGTGGCGGCCATTGTTGCTGTGGCTTTGTGCTGGTGGGACGGTGTGGTCTGGAGTCATGGGGACTCAGTCTTGCAGCACGGGTGCTGTGGGGCAACAGGCAGTCTGCTCTGCTGGTGCATTAGCGCGGTGACGATGGTCGCCGCACGGCTCCGCACCGAAAGGGTTGGTTAGGACCCACTACGAGGTTTGCCGTGACGTGGCAGTGGGCTTCATACAGTCTGATCAGAATGTTAAACTAAGAACCTCATGTTCAGTTATATATATTTTTGCCGAGAGGCATTAGATCATTGTATGATTTTTGGAGGTGCTGTCCTTTCTCTCTTTTTTTGCATATCGCATGATCTGTTTTTTTTTCCTTTGGATGTGCACTCCTCCCATTTGGCACAAGCGATTTTAATTAGCAGGAGACTATATAGTAATGGGTCTAGCCCTTTTCTGCTCTCACTGAAGAGCTGGAGGAAGGTGAGTTTCAGTACTCCTTTCATTTTTGCTGTAGGTGCCGTGTGGCGGCCATTGTTGCTGTGGCTTTGTGCTGGTGGGCGGTGCGGTATGGAGTCATGGGGACTCAGTTTTGAAGCACAGGTGCTGTGGGGCAACAGGCCATCTGCCCTGCTGGTGCATTGGCGCGGTGACAGTGGTCGCCACACGGCTCCGCTCCGTTAGGGTTGGTTAGGACCCACTTTGAGGTTTGCCGTGACGTGGCATAGGGCTTCATACAGTCTGATCAGAATGTTAAACGAAGAACCTCAAGTTCAGTTATATATATTTTTGCCGAGAAGCATTAGATCATTGTATGATTTTTGGAGGTGCTGTCTTTTCTTTCTGTTTTTACATATCGCATGATCTGTTTTTTTTCCTTTGGATGTGCACTCCTCCCATTTGGCACAGGCGATTGTAATTAGCAGGATACTGCATAGTAATGGGTCTAGCCCCTTTCTGCTCTCACTGAAGAGCTGGAGGAAGGTGAGTTTCAGTACTCATTTAATTTTTGGTGTGGGTGCCATGTGGCGGCCATTGTTGCTGTGGCTTTGTGCTGGTGGGGCGGTGCGGTCTGGAGTCATGGGGACTCAGTCTTGCAGCACGAGTGCTGTGGGGCAGCAGGCCATCTGCCCTGCTGGTGCATTGGTGCGGTAATGGTGGTTGCCGCACGTCTCGGCTCCGTTAGGGTTGGTCAGGACTCACTACGAGGTGTGACGTGGTAGTGGGCTTCATACAGTCTGATCAGAATGTTAAACTAAGAACCTCATGTTCAGTTATATAAATTTTTGCCGAGAGGCATTAGATCATTGTATGATTTTTGGAGGTGCTGTCCTTTCTCTCTTTTTTTGCATATCGCATAATAATAATAATAATGACGCCTGCTTGTAGCACCTGACCGAGCGTCTATCGAACTTCCTGGTATCACTGAGAGGGAATTTGTCGGTAGCTTTCTCTAATAGGCACTATGTTCCCTGTTGGTATCTCATGAGCAATAGCCGTAGTACAGCCAAAGTCGTCCTCATGACTCGCAAACACGAACCTGTATCGCTCCAGTACTGCTTCCACTTGTTGTACATGGGCAGGTGTGAGCTCGGAAAGCTCGGCGCGCATCTAATCTAATATACGTCGCCCCTCTTGGAAGTATTGGGGTTCCGTCATAGGAGAAGTGGTAACTCTCACTGACCACGGGTTTTCCTGTTTAGCTGTCAACTGTATGGCCTGGGGTGGAACGATATCCTCGGGCATCCCTACTATTCGCGCCACTTCACTCTTGGGTGGCATTACAAATTCTTGATCGGTCAAGTTATGGTAGCGTACAAGGACCGTTCCATCTCATATAATGGCCAGAGTTCATGTCACCAACAGGCCTGCTGGCAGTGATTCGATCGAGAAGGGTTCTAACTGTACTTCCACCGGGGAGGGGGCTTGAACGGGCAGTCAGCACAGTTAGTCCCGGTGGCAGAGTGAGCTTAGCGGAGTTCAGCACAATCACCTTTCCCATCTTTTCTCCATGGATAGACAACTCCTGGGCTTGAGCGACACAAATCAGTCATTGGAACACTTGTCGCTGAGGAGTACAGTATGATAACTCCACTGTTCAAGGGACAAATGAGCAGGTTCATTCTGGAGAAATCTTCCGAATTCTTTCAGGATGTTCAACCCCAGGGTGACAACATGACTAAGGCTGGCTTCCTCCTAGGTCAACACTTTGCCTTTCCATCCCAAGTCTTGGCCGCTCACAGAGACTTGCATCCACACCACCCCTGTGACCGGGATGGGCAGGTGATTTGCCACATTCAGCTTTACTACCGGGTCCCAATCTGGCCGGAGGGTCTCTGGAAAGTGTCAACGGAAATATGCTTCGGGCATCGTGGTCACCTGGGACCCCGTATCCACCAGACAATGCACTGCTCTTCCATCAAACTCAGCACAGACCAGCAGACACGTAGACACGAGGTTTGAGGGACTTTCACTACTCCTTTTCCATTCTTGCTCCAGGCGACATCCCCCAGGCTCAGAGCCCTCTAGTTTAATGGTTGGCGTGGCTGAGGTCTGCCCCGCTGCAGACATTCCCGAGCCATACAGTCAGGGCCAGAAATATTTGGACAGTGACACAATTTTCGCGAGTTGGGCTCTGCATGCCACCACATTGGATTTGAAATGAAACCTCTACAACAGAATTCAAGTGCAGATTGTAACGTTTAGTTTGAAGGGTTGAAAAAAATATGTGTTAGAAAATGTAGGAATTGTACACATTTCCTTACAAACACTCCACATTTTAGGAGGTCAAAAGTAATTGGACAAATAAACATAACCCAAACAAAATATTTTTATTTTCAAAATTTTGTGGCGAATCCTTTGGAGGCAATCACTGCCTTAAGTCTGGAACCCATGGACATCACCAAACGCTGGGTTTCCTCCTTCTTAATGCTTTGCCAGGCCTTTACAGCCGCAGCCTTCAGGTCTTGCTTGTTTGTGGGTCTTTCCCTCTTAAGTCTGCATTTGAGCAAGTGAAATGCATGCTCAATTGGGTTAAGATCTGGTGATTGACTTGGCCATTGAAGAATGTTCCACTTTTTTGCAATCATGAACTCCTGTGTAGCTTTGGCTGTATGCTTGGGGTCATTATCCATCTGTACTATGAAGCGCCGTCCAATCAAGTTTGCAGCATTTGGCTGAATCTGGGCTGAAAGTATATCCCAGTACACTTCAGAATTCATCCGGCTACTCTTGTCTGCTGTTATGTCATCAATAAACACAAGTGACCCAGTGCCATTGAAAGCCATGCATGGCCATGCCATCACGTTGCCCCCACCATGTTTTACAGAGGATGTAGTGTGCCTTGGATCATGTGCCGATCCCTTTCTTCTCCAAACTTTTGGCTTCCCATCATTCTGGTACAGGTTGATCTTTGTCTCATCTGTCCATAGAATACTTTTCCAGAACTGAGCTGGCTTCTGGAGGTGTTTTTCAGCAAATTTAACTCTGGCCTGTCTATTTTTGGAATTGATGAATGGTTTGCATCTAGATGTGAACCCTTTGTATTTACTTTCATGGAGTCTTCTCTTTACTGTTGACTTAGAGACAGATACACCTACTTCACTGAGAGTGTTCTGGACTTCAGTTGATGTTGTGAACGGGTTCTTTTTCACCAAAGAAAGTATGCGGCGATCATCCACCACTGTTGTCTTCCGTGGGCTCCCAGGTCTTTTTGGATTGATGAGTTCACCAGTGCTTTCTTTCTTTCTCAGGATGTACCAAATTGTAGATTTTGCCACTTCTAATGTTGTAGCAATTTCTTGGATGGTTTTTTTTTCTGTTCTTGCAGCTTAAGGATGGCTTGTTTCACCTGCATGGAGAGCTCCTGTGACCACATGTTTCCTTCACAGCAAAACCTTCCAAATGCAAACACCACACCTCAAATCAACTCCGGCCCTTTCATCTGCTTAATTAAGAATGACATAACAAAGGGATTGCCCACACCTGTCCATGAAATAGCCTTGGAGTCATTTGTCCAATTACTTTTGGTCCCTTTAAAAACAGGGTGGCACATGTTAAGGAGCTGAAACTCCTAAACTCTTCATCCAATTTTAATGTGGATACCCTCAAATGAAAGCTGAAAGTCTGAACTTCAACTGCATCTGATTTGTTTTGTTTCAAATTCATTGTGGTATTGTCTAGAACCAAAATTAGATAAATGTTGTCTCTGTCCAAATATTTATGGACCTAACTGTATGTCCCATCTCTCCACAGTTGAAGCAGGTAAGGTACCTCAGTCGGTGGGTTCTCCAAGCATCACTATTGGCGTCCACACCACTTTGTCCACCTGCTAAGTTCTGGCCAGTTTCAACTCTTTCCTTCATCTGAGCTAATTCTCCTTGGATATTCAACAGCTTTTTCCTCATTTCTTCAACCAATGGGGGTTCAGCGATGGTATTTACTGTTGCTTCACCACTCTGGACCTTCCCTACCGGGACCGTCACCCTCCGCTCCTGTTCATGTAAGCGGGCCTCACTTCCTATGTCAGCAAAAGTTATTCGGGGATCCACCTCAAACTGCTCCCTCAGGGTTTGTTTGGTCTGGACGTCCTGTAGCCCAGTCTTCAACAAGTCACGCAACACGACATCTTCCGGTCCTATCCCCACTCTGTCTTTTCTAACAAAGGTGGTGTGTAACTCTTGCAGGGCATTCATATACTGCGTGACCGTCTCCCTCTCCCTTTGCATATGGATAAACAGGCAAGTCCTAAGTTCCTCTACGTCAGTGGGGTCCGCATGGGTCGCCTCCAAAATCTGCAGTACTTTGGTTAACGTGTCATGGTTTCAGGGGTTAGGCTGGGGTCACACACACCGACTAAAAAATCTGACCGTTTTAGTCGGTCGATTATCGCAGCAAAATGTCATGAACAGTCATCCGTCTGGCATCCGATTTTCCTGGAAAGATGCGATTTAGTCGCATCTGACCATAGTTGTAACATCCGATTTACATCCGACTTGCGAGAATTTCTCGCAGGCTTGCAAAACTGACATATAGTGGATCCAAAAGAATAGTATTTAAATCACAAAAGAAAGAATAGATATATACACATAATAATATATATATATATATAATATATATATATATATACATGTCATTGTGACATATATATACATATATTTATAGTTCATCCACTTCTACATACTGTAATAGCCACTAATTCAATTGCCGGCTTTTGTGAAAATACATAACCCGACATGAAATGACACATGGTTTACAAACAGTTAACCATGTCATTTCATGTATTTTTATATATGGTTTAAACTTACAATTACATGAGTATATGTGTGCAAAATTGCAGACATGTAGGGGTTAATTAAAGGTATAAATTTGTTGAAAAAAAATGCGTGGGCTCCCGCTGTATTTTCTCCACCAGACAGACAAAGCCAGCGAGTGGGGCAGATAATAATAGCCTAGGGAGGGTACATTTTTTTTTGTGCCCCCCTGGCTACTAACATCTGCCCCCAGACACCTCAGAAAAGGCAAATCTCTAATTAGATTAGCCCTTTCTGGCACTTTGCCCGTCTATTCCCATTGCCCTGTAGCAGTGGCGAATGGGTTAATAAAGGGTTAAAGCCACCTTGAAATTGAAAGGTGACTTTAAGCCAGGTTAATAATTGAGAGCTGTCAATTAGACAACTATCAATTATTAATCCTATTGTATGAAAGAAAAATCAAACACACTCACTTTAATAAAAAAGTTTAATGAAATAATCAAACAGTTTTTGACCATATTTTATTTTCCTGCTAAAACCATCTCCTGTAACAAAATTAAAATAAAAAAAACAGTCTTTGTCTATGCTGCATATGCTGCATATAGGAATGAGATGCACTGTCTCCTGACCATGCCGAAGTATCCGGGTCTGTGGGTCTTGGGTCCGTTGATGAGTGGATGAAGTTCTTCCTGTTGGTTCCTTGGGAGTGATGCTGTACAATGGAATCACGCCGCCATGCAGGCCGCAGGAGAAGAGAGGCCTCGCACGGACTCGCAAAGTTCGGGGAAAGAGAAGAAATCTGCTAAACTTCCCGTTATCAATCGGGTAAGTAGAGGGACACTCGGTAATAGCTGGGAGGGTGAGTCAGTCCGTAATGAGGTGGCGTCAGTGGCGGTGGTAATCTCAGGAGAGGAGAGAGTCAACCTTCTTCCTACTCTGTAGTCGCCTTCCAAGTTTCCAAGTGTTCCTGCGCTCAGTCCCTTTTATCTCCCCTCCCACTTCTGATAGGTGCTCAGACCCTTCCCATGCAGACAAGTCATCTCCCAGCAACAGTGGTGATGGCCCAGATAATTCCAGCTCCAGAGCGCATCTCAAACCAACAATACTGTTTCTGTTCATCCTCTTACACTCTCTCTTTGATTTCTTACGGAAACAGTTTCTAGAGAGCTACTAGTCTCTGAAGCCTGGATCTCTGTGGAGATACACTTTTTCCTAACATATAATGCAACACCTTTTCTATTCTTGTTAATCCTGCTTCTAATAAATAAGTTGTAGCCTTCAGAGTTTGTATTCCAAGCATGTGTATCATACTAACAAGTTTCAGTGATGCCTATGACATCATATCTCTCTTTCTGTGTTTGCAGCTCCAATTCTCTTTGTTTCTCATGCTCTGTGATTTATATAGACACATTTTAGTTGGTAGTCAGCTTCTCTTGCCTCTATTTTTATTCAGAGTTTGTTTCTTTTGTTCTTCCTTTACACTTCTAAAAGTAGGTTTCTCAAAAGAATTAATTAACTGCATATTTGTTCCTGGCTGTATATTTGACATCCCATATTGTTCTACTTTAAGGCTCTCCTGATGAGTGTAGCAAGTCATATACCAGATATGTGTTTTTTTGTTTTTGTAAGATGCAACACATCTCTAGCAAGGAGTCCATCATACAGATGATTCACTGCATGGTCAAGAAACCCAAAACGTTGCTCACGGCACTATTGACGTAACCAGTTGTTCATGTGTAGAATCCAGTTCAATCTCCTTGGTCCATGTCCATCCACTGGGAGGATGGATGAGAAGACAACTTACGCTCCCAGTTTCTTCACTTTACGGCCTAGGTCTTCAAAGTCTCTGCATATAGTTTCTATGTACTTTCTTGCTGTGTGATTCGTTCCTACATGTATTAATAAACTTTGGTAGTCGTTTTTGCACTGAAGAATTTTGATACCCTATCAGACACATCTTTGATTTGGAAACCTGGAAGAAAGCACACTTCTCGTGAAGTAATGTCTGGTCGGCAGATAGCAGCTTCTGTTCCTCTCATTAGGCAATCCTCCACAACCACCACTCTTCTTTACTTCTTCATCACAGTTCTTCTTTTTCTCCCTTCAAGAGACTTCTGATTTCTTACTGAGGTGATTTTTGTGGGCAAAACACTTTTTTGATGTAAATCTTCATAGCTGTCCTGCGTGAGAGACTTGTAGCGGTTCTTCAGCTGTATGGGTGCTGACTGCTTCCTCATTCTTCTGCTTCTTTGAGTCACATGTTTCCAATTTTTTTCTTCTGTAGGTACATTGAAAGGTGCTTCTCTTTAAACATCCTGAATATATTTTTCTACTCTGTCATCTTCTGCAGGAACACTGAAAAGTTCTTCACTTGGAACATTCTGAAGAGATTCTTCTACTCTGTCAATAAATCCTCATCTTCTTTGATGAGCTTCAGTGTAGCTATTTTCTCCGGAAGATTTTACACCTTTTCCTCTAACAGAGTCACCAGCTTGCATTTATGGCTTGTAAAGTTTATCTTTTCTTTTGGCAGGTCTGTAAACATATAGCACACACTGCAGCACACCATATGGGTATTCTCCATATTGAACAAAACAAATTTTTATGCAATCACCGTACGGATTTGTGCACTGTCAGGCCCTATGTTTAACGATTTCCTCCAAGCAGCTAAATCCAGCTGCATCCATACATTCACTCTTCCCAGAATGCACCAGGAATATGCAAAGTATCTTGCAAGCCTTCAGTTTCTGAGTTAACGATTCCCTTCAAGCAGCTCGATCCGGCTGCACACAAAAATCCTCAGACTCACTGCGACTCTTCATTCTACCCAGAATGCATCGGGAATATGCAAATTATCTCCCACGGCCTTCAATTCATGTTTTTTTATGCCTGTGCTGTGTAAGGATAGGAAATCAGAGAACACAAGATAGGAAGAGATAAATTCCTAATGTGATTGTAGTGCACTACTTTAGTGCTAATGTACCATATGAAAATGGGAGTGATAATCTCAGCCTGTGGATAGAAATCCAAGATTCAAGTGATATATAGTGAACGGTTGTAGAGTCCTGAAACTTAAACAAAAGTGTTTACCTACCAAAGTGTGTGCTTTGATTAAAATTATTTTTTGAGCCCTCTCTATTACTTAAATAGTCTACAGTCATGGACAAAAGTTTTGAGAATGACACAAATATTAATTTTTACAAAGTCTACTGCTTCACTTTTTCTAATGGCAATTTGCATATACTCCAGAATGTTATACAGATTGATCAGCTTAACAGCAATTACTTGAAAAGTCAATATTTGGCTAGAAAATGAACTTTATCCCCCAAAACACATTTCAACATCATTGCAGCCCTGCCTTAAAAGGACCAGCTAACCTCTTTTCAGTGATTGCTCCATTAACACAGGTGTGGGTGTTGATGAGGACATGGCTGGAGATCAATCTGTCATGATTAAGTAAGAATGACACCACTGGACACTTTAAAAGGAGGCTGGTGCTTGGCATCATTGTTTCTCTTCTGTTAACCATGGTTATCTCTAAAGAAACACGTGCAGTCATCATTGCAATGCACAAAAATGGCCTAACAGGGAAGAGTATCGCAGCTAGAAAGATTGCACCTCAGTCAACAATCTATCGCATCATCAAGAACTTCAAGGAGAGAGGTTCCATTGTTGCCAAAAAGGCTCCAGGGCGCCCAAGAAAGACCAGTAAGCGCCAGGACCGTCTCTTAAAAGTGTTTCAGCTGTGGGATCGGGCTACCAGCAGTGCAGAGCTTGCTCAGGAATGGCAGCAGGCAGGTGTGAGTGCATCTGCACGCACTGTGAGGCGGAGACTCTTGGAGCAAGGCCTGGTCTCAAGGAGGGCAGCAAAGAAGCCACTTCTCTCCAGAAAAAACATCATGGACTGTAAGATTCTTTGTACATGTTCTTGAAACTCAGTTTTCCGTCTGCCATTTTGCTTTCTGTCTTGCTGCAGCTATCTTGCCCTCAGTCAATATGGAGTTTTCAGCTTTCATGTTCCCGCCCTGATTCTCTCCCTCTTGCTTCTTAAGCAGCCACAGCTGAGCAATCAGTGCTTCAGAATCTAGCCTGCAGTGAACCTGTGACCTGACTCCTGGAAGCCTTGGACTATGTACTCCAGCTATTCCTACTGAGGAACTCTGAACACTTGTGGACTCTGGAACCCTGCTCTTTGAAAGATCCACGTTTGCATGGACTTACGGTAACAGAGAAGAAGATCCTGAACCTGTTGTGGAGAGTGATTGCTGAGCTTAAGTTACTCTGGCCTGCTGTGTCTCCTGCTTCTGTATCTGCAAACTGTGTGACTATTTTTGCCACGTGTATGAAGTAATACAAGACCTTCTATATCAAACCTGTGTCTCATGTATTTTCATCGCACCCAAGCACAAGACGCTATATGAACTGTACTACATACATTACAAGATTCTGAAGCCAAAACGTTAGTGTCTGCTGGGTCTGGGAAGGCTGTGTCTGCTGTAACTGTGGATATCAGATGTCCGGTTGAACTTTCTGTGATGATAGTGGTTGTGACTTCTCACAACCATTCCAGGTGAGCAGTTCCCTTAATTTTTTTTTCTCTCTGCAGTGTTACCACAGGTAAACACTATTGTTTTTTTTTCTCCTCTCCTTCCAGTACTCCTGTCTTAAAAGATCTGGAAAATGGAGTCCCGCATAAAGGAACTTTGCGGAGTGACTGATAATATCCTTGCAGATTTACAGACTATAAAAACCCGTTTTACAAACCTACAGGACCTCACTAATCACAATTTGCAAGTGTTTGGACAGACTGCCCAGGATTTGCGAGCCAGGATTGAGGTTCTAGAGGAGCGAGTCCAGGCTCCTGCCGTAGCCCCAAGTTCTGGGATTCCCAAGTTGCCCCCTTTTCGTTTTGGCGGTGAACGTGAAAAATTCAGGGGATTTATTAACCAATGCAATCTGTTTTTTTCTGCACATGCTTCACAATTTCCCACTGAACGATCTAAAGTGCTTACTATAATTATGTTACTTACCAACAAGGCTTTGATGTGGACAAACCCTCTGATTGAGACTGAGGATGAATGTTTGGATCATCTTGATGCTTTCATTTCAGCCATGGGGCAGGTGTTTGATGACCCCAATCGAGGTGCAACAGCTGAAGCAGCCATGTTAACTTTGCGCCAAGGTAAGCACTCGGTAGCCGAATATGCCTTGGATTTCAGGAGATGGGCCCTTGATACCACCTGGGACAGTTCCACCAAAAAAATCTATTTTTCGAAAGGGGTTGTCTCCACTAATTAAGGATGAACTTGCTCGTGCCGACCCTCCCACTGCGTTAGGTGACTTTATTAACTACTGCATCCGTATTGATGCTCGCCTGACTGAACGCAGGCAAGAGAGATGGTTCGAAAGCAATCGCACTAACCTTTTCCTACCTTCCTCCCCAGCTAAGGAACCTTTGAGTAGGATCACACGGGAACCTGAACCTGAACCCATGCAGGTAGACTCTTTACAAAGACGGGTTAGTGATGCACGCAAGGAACATCATTTTAAGGAAAATCTTGTTTCTATTGTGGTAAGTCAGGGCACTTCATTATAAACTGCCCCAGCCGTTCTCGTAAGACTACTGCAGCACTCATTCACTGTGAGTGTTGTGAGAGGAGATCTGTCAGGTCCGAGCCTCAGGCTCCAGAGAGATCTGCAGCAACAGATCTTGATTTCTCTGACTTAAACTCTGTTACTTCTGAGGACGATGACTGTGTAAACGCTGCAATTTTTCAAGTTTCCTCAGCGGTGTCCCAGCTGAGTTGTAGAAAAAACAATTCTCATTGCTTCCTTTCCATCAAACTCTGGGTTAACTCAGTCTGGGTGTCTAGCTCTGCTATGATCGACTCAGGGGCAAGTGGGAATTTTATGGATGTCTCCTTTGCTCTGAAACAGGGGATACGTTCAGTGAAGAAGGCTACTCCAGTACAGATGGAAACTGTGGATGGCTCCCTGCTGACCTCTGGACCAGTGGATCAGGAAACGGAGCCTTTGAGGGTCCTTATGGGTAAAGATCATCAAGAGAAACTGTCCTTTATGCTTATCTCTTCTCCCCACTTTCCCATTATTCTAGGGCTACCATGGCTGCAGGCTCAGAACCCTACCATTAACTGGGAGACCAAGGAATTACACTTTCCAGAGAAACAGATGAGTCCAGAAGTTTCAGCTTGCTCTGTTCCTAAAGGAACCATGTCAGTCCCTGAACTACCAGCTGTATACCAGGACTATGTGGATTTATGTGACAAGAAGAACGCTGACCAGCTTCCCCCTCACCATCCATATGATTGTCCAATTGAATTATTGCCTGGAGCAGAGATACCTTTTGGTAAGATCTACCCCCTGGCGGGGCCTGAGCTAAAGGCTTTAAAGGATTACATAGACGAAAATCTAGCCAAGGGCTTCATACGCCCCTCTTCATCTCCTGCAGGTGCACCCATCTTCTTTGTGAAGAAGAAAGATGGATCTCTGAGACCCTGCGTAGACTATAGGGAACTCAATAAGGTTACTATTAGAAACCGTTATCCATTGCCTTTAATCCCTGAGTTATTGGAGAGAGTGCGGCATGCCAAAATTTTCTCTAAATTGGATCTCCGTGGGGCCTATAACTTGGTCCGTATTAGACCTGGGGATGAATGGAAGACTGCATTCAGGTCACGCTATGGACACTTTGAATATCTAGTTATGCCTTTTGGTCTGAGTACCGCCCCAGCCACTTTCCAACACTTGGTGAATGACATCTTCAGGGATCTCCTAGATACATTCGTGGTGATTTATTTGGATGATATTCTAATTTTTTCTAACTCCACAGAGGAACATCATGGACATGTGAGAATGGTCTTGGAACGTCTAAGACAAAACCATCTTTACATCAAACTTGAAAAGTGTGAATTCCATAAGACCGAAATTCAATTTCTGGGGTATGTACTGTCTACACAAGGAATTAGTATGGATGGAAGTAAGACCCAAGCCATCAAGGATTGGCCAAGTCCTAGAAATGTGAAGGAGGTGCAGCGCTTCATCGGGTTTGCCAATTTCTATAGACGTTTCATTAGGAATTTCTCTGAGGTAGTGTCACCTATCACCCAACTTACCCGGAAAGAGTCTAGGTTCTCCTGGACTCCCCAAGCCCAGGAAGCATTTTCTCGTCTAAAAGATAAATTTACCACCGCACCTATCTTGGTACATCCCAACCCCGAACTTGCCTTCATAATAGAGGTGGATGCTTCAGATTGTGCCGTTGGAGCTATACTCTCTCAGAGAACAGGTGAGAAGAATGTCTTGCATCCCTGTGCCTTCTTTACCCAGCAGTTGTCTTCGGCTGAGAGGAACTACGATGTGGGCAATAGAGAGTTGTTGGCCATTATTGCTGCCTTCAAAGAATGGAGACACCTTCTTCAGGGTAGCTGCACAGCAAATAGTCGTCCTGACAGACCATCGTAACCTTGAATTTATCAGGTCGGCTAAGTGCCTGACTCCTCGCCAGGCTCGCTGGAATCTTTTCTTAAACCAATTTAATTTTGTCATTTCTTATAGACCAGGATCGCGCAATGGAAAGGCTGATGCACTCTCTAGGATTCATTCAGCAGAGACCTGTCCTCTTGCTCCTCCTAAGACTATTCTTCCTGACTCTAGATTCCTGGGAGTGATTCATAATCAAGACCTACTTAAGGACATCAAGGAAGCATACCATGCGGATTCCTTGTTGGCACAACCCCCAAGGGACGTAAGTCTTGTCTTTAAGAATGGTGTGTGGATTCTGGGACAACGTCTGTATATTCCTGAAACAGTCAGATTGAGAGTATTGCAACTCATTCACGATTCCAAGATAGCTGGGCATATAGGAATTCTAAAGACACAGGAATTTCTTTCTCGTTTCTTTTGGTGGCCCACTTGCAGGAAGGATGTTTTAAACTATGTCACTTCATGTGAAGTCTGTGCAAGATGCAAAACACCTCGCTCCTCACCAACTGGTCTGTTACAACCTCTTCCCACCCCGTCCCGTCCGTGGGGATCCATTTCTATGGACTTCATTGTGGAGTTACCAACCTCTCAAGGGAAAAACACCATTCTAGTGGTGGTTGATCGTTTAACAAAGGCAGCTCATTTTATTCCTTGTGTCGGCTTACCCACTGCAAAACAGACATCAGATTTGATGATTAAAGATGTGTTTCGCTTACATGGAGTACCGGATGAGGTTATTTCGGATCGAGGGGTGCAATTCACTTCAAGGTTTTGGCAAAATTTCTGTGCAGCATTGGACATTAAAGTAAACCTTTCTTCTGCTTTTCATCCCCAGACTAATGGACAGACCGAACGAACCAATCAAACTCTGGAGCAGTATCTCCGCTGCTTTATCTGCCACCTACAGGATGATTGGGTGGATCTACTTCCATTGGCTGAGTTCTCTTATAACAACTCTCAGAGCGCCTCCACTAAGCAGTCTCCTTTTTACTCCAATCTAGGTTATCATCCTAACATTCTTCCACGATTTCCCATAGAAACGCCTTTACCAGCAGTGGCCGAAAGAATCACGTCTTTACAGAAGAATATGGATCTTCTAAAGGAGAATCTGGAATTGGCTCAGGAAAGGTACAAGAAAGCAGCAGATAAATTTCGTAAACCTGCACCAGCTTTCAAGGTAGGAGACCTGGTCTGGCTGTCAACCAGAAATCTTAAGTTAAGGATTCCATCGTCTAAGTTGGGACATAAGTACATTGGACCCTATAAAATCAGTAAAATTATAAGTGCCGTTGCTTGTCGTCTTCAACTGCCTAGAACTATGAGAATCCACCCTGTCTTTCATGTATCCCTACTAAAGGCTGCAACACCCAATACGTTTCCTGGACGTTCTTCTCCTTGCCCTGACCCAGTGCTAGTCGATTGTCAGGAAGAATTTGTGGTGGAAAGAATTCTAGATTCCAGGTTATACAGAAACCAGTTACAATATTTGATTAAATGGCAGGGCTACCCAGTGGAGGACAACTCATGGGAACCAGTCAATAACGTTAATGCTCCTCGTTTGCTCCGCCAGTTTCATCAGAGGTACCCAGACAAGCCTGGTCTGAGGCCATCCGGAGGTTGTCCCTAAGGGGGAGTAATGTAAGGTTCTTTGTACATGTTCTTGAAACTCAGTTTTCCGTCTGCCATTTTGCTTTCTGTCTTGCTGCAGCTATCTTGCCCTCAGTCAATATGGAGTTTTCAGCTTTCATGTTCCCGCCCTGATTCTCTCCCTCTTGCTTCTTAAGCAGCCACAGCTGAGCAATCAGTGCTTCAGAATCTAGCCTGCAGTGAACCTGTGACCTGACTCCTGGAAGCCTTGGACTATGTACTCCAGCTATTCCTACTGAGGAACTCTGAACACTTGTGGACTCTGGAACCCTGCTCTTTGAAAGATCCACGTTTGCATGGACTTACGGTAACAGAGAAGAAGATCCTGAACCTGTTGTGGAGAGTGATTGCTGAGCTTAAGTTACTCTGGCCTGCTGTGTCTCCTGCTTCTGTATCTGCAAACTGTGTGACTATTTTTGCCACTTGTATGAAGTAATACAAGACCTTCTATATCAAACCTGTGTCTCATGTATTTTCATCGCACCCAAGCACAAGACGCTATATGAACTGTACTACATACATCACATGGACAGACTGATATTCTGCAAAAGGTACAGGCAGTGGACTGCTGAGGACTGATGTAAAGTTATTTTCTCTGATGAATGCCCTTTTCGATTGTTTGGGACATCAGGAAAATGCCTCATTCGGAGAAGACAAGGTGAGCGCTACCACCAGTCTTGTCTCATGCCAACTGTTAAGCAACCTGAAACCATTCATGTGTCGGGTTGGTTCTCAGCCAAGGGAATCGGCTCTCTCACAGTCTTTCCTAAAAACACAGCCATGAATAAAGAATGGTACCAGAATGTCCTCCAAGAGCAACTTCTCCCAACCCTCCAAGAGCAGTTTGGCGATCAACAATGCCTTTTCCAGCATGATGGAGCACCTTGCCATAAAGCAAAGGTGATAACTAAATGGCTCAGGGAACAAAACATAGAGATTTTGGGTCCATGGCCTGGAAACTCCCCAGATCTTAATCCCATTGAGAACTTGTGGTCAATCATCAAGAGATGGGTGGACAAACACAAACCTAAAAATTCTGACAAAATGAAAGCATTGATTGTGCAAGAATGGACTGCTATCAGTCAGGATTTGTCCAGAAGTTGATTGAGAGCATGCCAGGGAGAATTGCAGAGGTCCTGAAGAAGGAGGGTCAACACCGCAAATATTGACTTGCTGCATTAACTCATTCTTACTGTCAATATAAGCTTTTGTTACTCATATGTTTGCAATTATATTTCTGTCTGTGATAAAAACATCTGTCAAACACACATAAAAACCAGAGGGCAGCAGATCATGTGAAAATATAATATTTGTGTCATTCTCAAAACTTTTGGCCATGACTGTAATAATAGGCTCATACATATGCCACCTAAATACAAGATACTTGCTATTTGGATGTGATTCCACCTGGATTTTCTCATCTCATCCGATTTGTTTTAAAGAAAAACTCTACAAGATTTTGAAACTTAAACAAAAGTGTTCACTACTTCTTCCTATAGTGCTTCTTCCTATATTTTCTGTTCCAACCCTACTTGTTGATGACAAGAGGACTTTCTTTTACTTTTTATTTTTTAAGATAAAAAAAATTACATAATCCTAAAATTTAAACAGAAGTGTTTACCCACTAAAGTGTGCGCATTGTTTAACATAATTTGTTGAGCCCTCTTCATTGCTCCAATTAGTCTAACATTAGACTTGTACACATGCTACCTGAGTACAGTGGTCAGCCCACGTGCTTGCTTATGACAAATGATTCTGCATACATTTTTTTGTGCCATCCAATATTGAAAAGGCACATGGACTTCTTTTCCGTCAACTCTAATACAAAAGATCTTTTTTATTTTTTGGAATTAATGTTTTATTTGTCGACTTAATTTTCCATGTTTATAATGACATTATTTTGACATCCTTGTTACTGGTCACAAACCTACATTTAGCAACTGTGTAAACTAGCATTTTAGGTTTCATTTACTTATTTTTAATGTTGACTGAAAGTCATTATTTAAATAATAAAAGAATAAGAGGTTAAAGTTTTGTCAGGTGTCTGACTAGTCACATTTAACAATAATAGCTGCCCAATACTGCTGGCTATTATGGAAGATTACTTTCTGTGCAAGTACTTATGTAGTGATCTCTTTATTTTGTCAAGGGTGAGAGAATTTTAGCCCAAACATTTTTTAAATGTATTAATTAAGCTTAAAAACAAATTAAACATTATAATTCTGTTCCAAATATATGCTAATCCCAAACATGGCATGGATGATGGGCTTGGCAGACAAATAGAAAAATAAATAATATAATGGATAAGAATGTGGTTGCCACAAGCAGCAGCGATAAGCCATCGGTAATGCTGACTGATAACAACTGTCCCAGCAGTACTAATATCAAATGCAAGTCACATTTGGCCTTCTTTTTTAAACTCTGGCAAAGAGTTAGAGGTGGGCATAATGGAGTATATACAGGTCCTTCTCAAAAAATTAGCATATAGTGCTAAATTTCATTATTTTCCATAATGTAATGATTAAAATTAAACTTTCATATATTTTAGATTCATTACACACCAACTGAAATTTTTCAGGTCTTTTATTGTTTTAATACTGATGATTTTGGCATACAGCTCATGAAAACCCAAAAATCCTGTCTCAAAAAATTAGCATATTTCATCCGTCCAATAAAATAAAAGTGTTTAAAACAAAATAAAAAAAAAAACATCAAATAATAAAGTTCAGTTATGCACTCAATACTTGGTCGGGAATCCTTTTGCAGAAATGACTGCTTCAATGCGGCGTGGCATGGAGGCAATCAGCCTGTGGCACTGCTGAGGTGTTATGGAGTCCCAGGATGCTTCGATAGCGGCCTTAAGCTCATCCAGAGTGTTGGGTCTTGCGTCTCTCAACTTTCTCTTCACAATATCCCACAGATTCTCTATGGGGTTCAGGTCAGGAGAGTTGGCAGGCCAATTGAGCACAGTAATACCATGGTCAGTATACCATTTACCAGTGGTTTTGGCACTGTGAGCAGGTGCCAGGTCGTGCTGAAAAATGAAATCTTCATCTCCATAAAGCATTTCAGCCGATGGAAGCATGAAGTGCTCCAAAATCTCCTGATAGCTAGCTGCATTGACCCTGCCCTTGATGAAACACAGTGGACCAACACCAGCAGCTGACATGGCACCCCACACCATCACTGACTGTGGGTACTTGACACTGGACTTCAGGCATTTTGGCATTTCCTTCTCCCCAGTCTTCCTCCAGACTCTGGCACCTTGATTTCCGAATGACATGCACAATTTGCTTTCATCAGAAAAAAGTACTTGGGACCACTTAGCAACAGTCCAGTGCTGCTTCTCTGTAGCCCAGTGCTGCTTCTCTGTTTCTGGTTCAAAAGTGGCTTTACCTGGGGAATGCGGCACCTGTAGCCCATTTCCTGCACACGCCTGTGCACGGTGGCTCTGGATGTTTCTACTCCAGACTCAGTCCACTGCTTCCGCAGGTCCCCCAAGGTCTGGAATCGGTCCTTCTCCACAATCTTCCTCAGGGTCCGGTCACCTTTTCTCGTTGTACAGCGTTTTCTGCCACATTGTTTCCTTCCAACAGACTTCCCATTGAGGTGCCTTGATACAGCACTCTGGGAACAGCCTAATTGTTCAGAAATTTCTTTCTGGGTCTTACCCTCTTGCTTGAGGGTGTCAATGATGGCCTTCTGGACATCAGTCAGGTCGGCAGTCTTACCCATGATGGCGGTTTTGAGTAATGAACCAGGCAGGGAGTTTTTAAAAGCCTCAGGAATCTTTTGCATGTGTTTAGAGTTAATTAGTTGATTCAGAAGATTAGGGTAATACCTCGTTTAGAGAACCTTTTCTTGATATGCTAATTTTTTGAGACAGGATTTTTGAGTTTTCATGAGCTGTATGCCAAAATCATCAGTATTAAAACAATAAAAGACCTGAAAAATTTTAGTTGGTGTGTAATGAATCTAAAATATATGAAAGTTTAATTTTAATCATTACATTATGGAAAATAATGAAATTTAGCACTATATGCTTATTTTTGAGAAGGACCTGTATATATGTTCGATCGCTCATCTAAATCACAGATGGATGACATAGCTTCTGGCAGTGAAACTATCAGCTGGAGCCACTGTTCTGCTCTGTTCACCCAGTCCTCCAACATAACAAATTATGATATGCAATGTGAAATTTGTAATCTGTCAATGACACCAGATTTTAGATTTTTTTCTGTCCAAAAGTCAAATAACTTACAGCATCCGGGGGGCTAAGGAACATATAAAGAAAACTTCCTACAGTTGTTATTTTGGAAGACATGAACTGTCAGCCATAGTTCTCAAAAAAACTCGTGCCAAAAGTGATTGATAACATGATTCTAATGCCCATCTTTGCTGCAGGCTCTTCAAGCCAACATGTTAGGCACACTGTCTGCAGTAACCACCATGGTATAGCTCAGGGTGGAAGTCAGGTATGGAGCAAGGAAATCTGGGCATTTCACACACATAGGCACCTATCAGCCAAATCATGGATGATGATTAAGATAATGATGATGATGATTCTGTGTTGGACAAAACCTGGGAACCAAACTGGGGTGATGAGGAGTTATAGCCAGCAGAGGAAGAGGCTGCTTGCATTGATGACACACAGTGCAAGTGCCATGCATTGAAAACATCCTCTGGTACCAAATAGGTTTTTCCTGTGGTCAATTCTAGAGCAGATAATGATGCATGAGCTTATCATGGAAGAGGCTTACAGTGCATGAAAGGTCTGATCATGGTAGTGGTGAGTCATACATTTAGTCTTATTGTGTTTGAGATTTCCTTCCACAATGCTTCCATATTTTTTGACAGTTTGTAGGCTCAGCAAGAGGAAAATAAGCCTTGAACGTTACAGCTCTTAAAAACTAAGAGCTAAGGCTCTTCATCATCACATGAAGTGACATCATCTGTCTATTTTGCAAAGTCAAGTCAGCCAGCAATCAGAGCAAGCCTCAAGCTGACTGTGAAGTTCTGAGCATGTGGGTTGTAAAATTCACCTAGACAAATTAAAAATGCAACTATTTGTTATTCCTTATATCAATGGGCTTACAGAATTTCCAGGTAGATGGTCACAACGCTATGTCCCCAGTATACAAGATCCCATTTTGGGGCCAATAGTTCCACTGCCCCACACCAGGAATTACTCACTGTCTCCCAACTTTTGTTTGGCTCACAGCTTTTTGTATCTCCCACAAATATAGTCTGTAGTCACAGTCCATGCTCCATACCACAACCATAACACACATCACTTGCTCCAACTGGCAACAACAGCCCTTAAGATAGTTCCTCACATCCAGATGATAGATATCTCGACTTTAGCATGTATATCAAGCTCCAGCCAGCAACTGATCTCCAATCTCCATAGGTCATCCATACGGGGTCACTAGGAACTCGCCAACAGATCCTCTCCCCTCGGCATCACTGCATCAACTCCCTCACTAAACATGTAACTTATTGTCCTCCCTATCTGGGATCAGCCCCCTGAATGGGCAGAAGTGTCCACACCCTACCTCCCAAAGCTAACTGTGCATTGGTGGAGCTATTTTCCTCAGGCCAAACACATCACATGGGATTGCATATGACCTGTGGTCACGGCTTTTCTAGGTCTACTATCCCCATCCACACAATGGTACTAGTGGCTAGAAGAACAATAGCTTGAGGCCCGTGAGACACTAATTAAAGTAATGGAATGATTGCTTTCCTTGAACAGCAATCTTGGGTCTGGCCTTATAAATGTATAAAGGTACTGCCACACTAAACGCTCCCGCTAACGATCACGATAACGACGCATACTAATGCGATCGTTTTTGTGATCGTTTTAATGTCGCTAGTAGCTGCCACACTTAGCGATCTCGTTAACGACGCATAAGCGGTTAGCGATCTCCTTAACGACTTTGCGATGTAAAAAACAGCGCACATCGTTCACAAAACGTGCCAGACACAGCGATATAGGCTCACCAGCGGGACGCCAACGATCTAAATACGGTCCAGAACTCTAGTGAACGATCAGCGAGATCACAGCAGGGGCCACGTCGTTGCTACATGCCACACACAACAGCTTCACTAACGAGATCGCTAAATAGTGACTTATTTTAGCGATCTCGTTAGCGATCTTGTTTAGTGTGGCATACCCTTAAGATCCAACCTGCAAGTCTTCCTCTGCTTACTGTCACTAAATGGAAACAATGATTTCTGAGGCTGAAGTGATGAGTAAGCAAATCTCTAATAAAACACAGCAAACGAATCTCTAATAGAGCACAACAATAAAGGTACTGCCACACTAAACAATCCCGCTAGCGATCACGATAACGACGCATACTAATGCGATCGCTAGCGGGAATGTTTCTATATCGCTGATAGCGGCTTAACTTAGCGATATCGTTAAGGACGCTATCGCGGTTAGCGATCTCCTTAACGACTTTAGCGGTACAAAAGTACCGCTAAATCGCTAAAAAAGGTGCCACACTCAGCGATATATACTTACCCAGCGGGACGCCGACGATCAGAATAGGGTCCGGAACGATCAGGACGACGGACAAGATCACAGCAGGGGCCACGTCGTTGCTGCATGCCGCACACAGCAACATCGCTAACGGGATCACTAAATAGTGACGTTTTTTAGCGATCCCGTTAGCGATGTTGTTTAGTGTGGCATACCCTTAAGATTGATGTGCTCAATGCTGAAAGACGTTTGCATCCCTTTGAACAATGAATTCCGCTGTACGTCCTTTGTTCCAATACAAGGCCAACTCCTAACACTGTCCTACTCCCCCTTATCACCAAGCTTGTCTTTCTGTCAGCCAAGTAGCACCATTAGGTGTACTCCTCACCACCATAATAAATATCATCCTACACCATTCTACTAGGTAGAAGTGTATGTACTATAAATATATATATATATATATATATGTGTCACAATGACATGTACGTATATATATATATATATATATATATATATATAAGGTGTAAAATTGTTGAAAAAAAAATGTGTGGGCTCCCGCACTATTTTTTCAACCAGACAGACAAAGCCAGAGAGTGGGGACAGATAATAATAGCCCAGAGAGGGACCATTATTTTTGGGCCCCCCTTGGCTACTAACATCTGCCCCCAGACACCCCAGAAAAGGCAAATCTATAATTAGATTCGCCCTTTCTGGCACTTAGCCCGTCTATTCCCATTGCCCTGTAGCGGTGGCGAATGGGTTAATAATGGGTTAAAGCCACCTTGCTATTGAAAGGTGACTTTAAGCCAGGTTAATAATTGAGAGCTGTCAATTAGACAACTATCAATTATTAATCCTATTGTATGAAATAAAAAAACGCACACACATTAATGAAAAATTATTTTAATGAAATAAATACACAGTTTTTGACCATATTTTATTGTACTGGTAATCCTCGATTCCCTTGTTCTCCTGTAATAAAAATAAAATAATAAAGCAACATTATTCTTACCTATCCGACGCACAGTCAGGTCCCCCGATGTAATCCTTGTGAAAGGGTTAATGTTTACTGCAGGGACCGCAGCTAATGTTGCCAGACTCGCAGTAAACCCCCGAATGAATCATCTCCTCTCTTGGCTGACAGGAGAGGAAGTGGTTAGCTGGGAAGCTTAATTGATTGCTTCTCACTTTCACTTCAGGTCAGCCAGGGACACCGCACAGCATCAGTGATGTCAGAGGGAATCCCGGCTGACCTGAAGTGAACTGATTACCAAAAATAGTGGATCCCCTCGAAAAAAAAAAATGGCATGGGGTCCCCCCTATTTTTGTTAACCAGCCAGATGAAGCAGACTACTGAGGCCTGGTATTTAAGGCTGTTAAGGATCCAAGATCCATGAACCTTGAAAGCCTGATAATATCAGGCCACAGCAGTCTGCTTAGCTTGACTGGTTAACAAAAATAGGGGATCCCCTTGAAAAAAAATGGTGTGGGGGTCCCCCTATTTTTGTTAACCAGCCAGATGGAGCAGACTACTGAGGCCTGGTATTTCAGGCTGGAAAGGATCCAATATCCATGAACCTTGCAAGCCTGATAATACCAGGCAACAGCAGTCTGCTTAGCTTGACTGGTTAACAAAAATAGTGGATCCCCTTGAAAAAAAAATGGCGTGGGGGTCCCCCTATTTTGTTAACCAGCCAAGTAAAAAGCAGACTGCTGCGGCCTGGTATTAAAAGACTGTCAAGGCCCATGGATTTTGGCCCTCAACAGCCTAAAAATACCAGACTGCAGCAGCCCCACAATTGGCGCATCCAAAGATGCGCCAATTGTGGCACTTTACCCGGCTCTTCCCACTTGTCCTGTAGTGGTGGCAAGTGGGGTAATAAGGGGTTAATGTCACCTTTGATTGAACGGTGACAATAAGCCCGATTAATAATGGAGAGGCGTCAAGAAGACACCGATCCATTATTAATCATAAAGGTTCTAAATTTTTTAAAAAAGACACAGCCAGAATAAAGTCTTTTAATGAAATAATACACAACACAGTTTTCATTAATTTTTATTGCACGCTCATCCTGCGACGCCATCGATCTCCTGTAAAAAAAGCAAAAATACCAAACCAGCACAAATACTCCCTGTCCAACATAGTCCAAGATAACGAGTGTCCCACGACGAGTCCAGCACTGCTACATCTGGATGCCAGGCTCAGCCTGACATCCAGACACAGCAGAGCTGCTTACCGGAGGAGATTCCTGGCGGTGACGTCATCTGGACTGCTTAGCGGCCAGCTGTCGCGAGAGTACAGCTGGCCAAGATTACCCAGTACCCGGCAGTCACGTGCAGTTATCGCGAGAAGCTGCACGTGACCGCCAGGGAGAGGGTAATGGCCTGCCATCTTCTGCCAGGTAAGTGCTGAGTCCTGACTCCTGACAGACCCGACCGACACTGACAGTGAAACTTTCGGGAAGTTCCTGTGTCACGTACTTCCTTCTGTGACACAGGAACTCCCCATATACTTTACAGGAAAATTCCGATTCCGGTATCCGATATGCAAAAAATATCGGATCTCTGAATCGGAATTCCGATACAGCGAATATCGGCTGATACCCTATATTTGCGGTATCGGAATGCTCAACAGTGTTGAGTCAATACTAGAGGTGAGGAAACAATCATATGTTCCCAATTATCCTCTGGTTTGCCAACTAAACTTGCACCTGCCTTACCAGCTTGATGTTGTCTGCTCTCTGAGCTTGTCTTTGAGCACCTAATTGCATTGCACAATAGATATTTGAAGTGACACCTATGGCCGGAGATAATAGTTATGCTTTTCAGCTAACTTGGTCAATGTATTCAGTGGCAGTGATGTACCACTGCAGGTGGCGGTTATCTGTCTCTTCTTATACCTCATGGATCCTAATCAACTGACATGACCCTATCACCAACAATGTATTGGAATATAATTGATTTCACAGAGTGCCCTAATTTATTTTCACTCATGCGAGGCAAAGAGTGGCCAAACAGTTTTACAGATTGAAAGCTTACAGTCAGACAAAATAACCCGCGTTCCATGCATGGCCCACATCACAGTGCAATATTTAATAGTGCTAGATTTTGTTTGCAAATATAAACTTTTGAGACTGGTGGTGGCTATGGCCAGAAAAGTGTCATCCCATTTCAAAAGTTCTTGTGGCTTTGCAAAAAAAACTCGGGAGCTCAAAATGGTTTGAAACTTCGCAACCTCTGGAATTTGATGCTGTAGCTTTGGCAGTGTTTTTATGAAGAGCATAAAGCAGTGACGGAGTACATCATGCTGCTCTCAAACTAAAGTGTGGGTTACTTTGATATCTGACATTGGCATCTAATTAGGGATGTGTGTCGCATACTGAATTCCTTTTAAGAAGCAATCTAATTTGTTACTAGGGACATGTGGAGTCAGCAATGTAATCCCACTAATATTTAACCTGGAAAAAACACTCACCAGTATTCAAGAAGGGATGGAGGAAGAATATGAATTTTTACCTGTTCATCACTTTATGTCTGTTGGGGACACAGAAATTCACATGTTGAAGGATTTGAAAGATAGAGAGGAGGATAAGCAGGTGGAAGTTGAGGAGGACATAGACTTGGTGCAAGCAAGAGACAGTCAGTGTAAAAATGACAATAACTGATGCTGGCCATGGCAACCAACCATTGCAGTGGGATTACAATAATGAAACTATGGGGTCTTCAATCGCCCTGGCAGACATGATTAGCTGTATGCTGTAATGATTGAAGGAGGAAAAGGCATGTTGCTAACATTAAGCAAAGTGATGACTATGGGATAGCAATGCTTTGAAATCCTCATCGTAAAAGCAAAATAAAGGATTTTTTTCTGGTTTCTTAAAGGGAGTCCATATAGGCTTACTAGAAGGGTCAGCTTTGTTACGTTCTTGCAAAGCAGACTTCTGTGCAATCCTCTCAGAGACAACAATCCTCCAACTGTGTTTGTGTGAGGACTACAAGATGTAGCCAAGTAGGAAGCATAAGAACCAGACCAAATAGGGCCAGATAGCTTTTTTGCCATTGTGATAACCTGGTGCATTTCAGCAAACATAGATGTAATGACTGAACAAGCAGGTTCAGTCGCACATAGACTGTGTTCTTTTTCAGGCAGATTGCCGATCATATGTTTTTTGGGGGTCAACAAATAAACCAGTGGCAAGAACTGTCCCGGTTTCTATGGGAATACTGTCATGTCCAGCCTCCATTGTCATGACGAAGAGGATATTCAGTGTGGTTGGTGGATTTGTCACACCAAAGTGGACCAGATTATCAGCTACAGACCTGCAAAACTTAACATATGTCAAAATAGATCAGGCATGGATCAGTGCAAACTTTCAGGCACCAAAAACTCATGTCAACGACATAAAATTTGTGTGTCTGCCTGTTTATTGTATGAGGTCTACGCTGTCCTCCTCCTTCCATAGCCAATGGACCATACTCTGTTAGTATAGTCATCTGATAGTCATCTGATAGTCATCTATTCTGTAGTATTACTGCTGCCATAGCTGGCCCTTAACTGCCAAGCATCTCTATATCTGCCCCATCTTAACTCTCTGCCATGCTGCTTCTGCTTTAATCACTGAACAGCCACATCAGCCACATCCATTCTGGTTACTCAATGTGTTTCATAGTGCTTGACGGTACTGTAGCTGTCAAGGCTGCTGTTGCTCGCTTTAAACTTCCTAGCATCTCCTTGTCTGCCCTGTCTTTACCCTTTATCATACTGCTCTTGCCACAGCCACATGTGCCACACTCCTGGCTATTCACTATGTTTCATAGTGCTTAACTGTGTCACTAAGGTTGGGATGTGCACTCTTATGTTTTTGCACCCTCAAGGAACAGATCTCAAGGTAAGATTACATTTTAAAAAGTCTGGATGACAAAGATCCAGAACTTCTTCATGTTCAAAACAGTGCCACTGTTCTGTTTTAAAAAATAATGGGGTAATTATTGAATGGCTTGATAAAAAAAGCTTTTATAACTGCCTAATAATTTTGTGGTTACTCAATCAGTTGTGGACCACAGAAAATGAATAATTGTTAAAAAATGTTGAGACCATTACTATTTCACATTCAAAACAGTACAGTAAACCTATTTTATCTTGCTATTAAAGGATTCATTTTTTGGATGGCTTATAAAAATAAAGCTATATTTTCTTCATTTAGCAAAGTGCAAAGCTTTTTATATCCCTCAAACAGGGATAATTTTTGCACCCAACTATGTGAAAATACCACAGTTTCTTCCATTTGCACCATCTGTCTGTAGACAAAAGCAATGCATACATCTGCCTCCCTAAAAGGGATAATTTTTAGAGCATTTATGCAATTTTAATAGACTAAAAAGTCTGATAGTACAGTGTGTTGTTAAATACACTGATGTTTACTCTGGTTTACCCTATCCAGATAGTGGAAGTAGTTTGGACATTAGAAAGGCTGTGTTTGCATTACAGAGCTCAAAACATGTTAAATTGACTACAAGGGGAACTCACAGTGTTCTACACATATTTTCCAGGCTAGTGGAGGCTTTTTATCTATGTGATTCATGCTAATTTTCTCACCGCATAAATATTTTGAGGGAGAAATTCTGCCAAGTCAGGAATTCAAATTTCTAAATATCTACTCATGTCTAGTTGCTAACACTAATGATGGCCCATGTAATTACTTTCAAATTTACAGTAGTTGTTTTCTTCTCTATTGAAAGTTGAACGTTTAAGTTATAGAATCAGAATAGGATGTGCGTTTCATTTCTTTTACATACAGTAGACAATAATAATGGTCTTTACTGTTTTTGCATGTGGGGTATAATTGTGGAAATTAAACCATTGCCACAAGTCTATGATTTTTCTTCTTTTTCTATAGCCTCCCTTTCCGGCAGTATTTATTTCCCTGACCTTGACAAATACATAAAAAATATATATAGACAATATAATAAATTCAGTTGGTATTAAGATTGCTATATCAAAGTCATACTTATGTAGTAGACCAATATCTTTTCAAAAGCGTAGCCACACAATTAATGTCACCATCCCTTAGAACTTGAGCAAAATTACTATGAAATATTGTGCACTGCTTTCTGGTTGAAACATCTCTGGCTATTTACTAGAACAGTACATGATCTATATCTATTCATTTCCACCAATTGCCTATAAATGAAAGCACACAGGAATAATGAGCTTGATGCATAATAACAATAAAAATCTTATTATGTTTCCAAAGAAAATAAAAAGTATTTTCCGCTTCTGTCTACTTTGTGCCGCAAAAAGATACATGATATATGTCTGACCACAGGTGTGCACTACAGGGATGAGTTAAGATGGAGCAGTCAGAATGATAACACTCATGGCTTGATGAGTTCTTATTTTAAGACACATCTGCTTCAGACCATTAGAATCTATGTGGAAAATCAGACATGCTGGATGTGTCCCTAGGCACATAAATGATTGCATACAGTTTTGTCTAGATAGTGTTCAGAAATGTACAACAGTGCTGATATAGCTAAATTCACTACCTGTTATATGTGCTTTATGAAGTAAAAAATTAAACAAGCAATTGCTTTTTACAAGTAGTCTAAAAGTCAATGCTTACCTAGAGATTTCTCGCAGAAATCTAGAAATGCTACCAATTTGTAGTAAAGAAAACAAAATTAGAACTTACAAGAGTTACAGAATAAATATGGCTATATAATGGGCTGAAAGTAGAGGTGAGCAAATCAAATTAGCTTATAATTTAACCAAAAATTTGGATTCTTGAGTATCCAATTTTTTTTAGACTTGTTTAGTTCAAATGAAGTATTTTACTTGATTATTTTTAAGGCTTGGAAAGAGATGAAAAAGTTAAAACATATTGTGCTCACTTTTCACCTCATCTGTCCTAGTTCTCATCTGTCAGCTCTCTTTAATTATTATTATTATTATTTATTTATATAGCGCCATTAATTCCATGGTGCTGTACATGAGAAGGGTTGCATACAAAGTTATAGATATCGTTTACAGTAAACAAATTTACAATGACAGACTGGTACAGAGGGGAGAGGACCCTGTCCTTGCGGACTTACATTCTATGAGATGTCTTTAATGTCTTTCTCTTCCTCCCTCTTTTCCTTCGAAGCCATTCTTCTCTTCTGTCTTCAGTTTTCTTTACTCTTCGGCACTGACCAGGCCTTATTTGAAGTCTTGATGACACCATTGGGCAATCCATATCATGACGTCATGTGAGGCCTTCAAAGACCGAGGAACACTGAAGACAGAATTAAAAACTGGAGCTGCTGGGATGAAGTAAGTGAGCAGTGGACCAGGAGGAGAGCTGTGTTGCAATAACAGGTGAAGTGCAAAATGAGTATAATATTTTTTCGATTTTTTATCCCCACTTTGTATTATGTTATGGGGTCTGGAAAGAACTCAGAACATAATAAATGGCTTTTACCAGAAAGTTGAAGCATTTGCTCCCATTTCATTATTCTATTTTTGCCTTTTTTAAGTCCATTTTAAATGTGCTCACCTGGTTATGTTTGTTTTTCGCTTTGCAGCTGAAGTTCCAGATGTTTTTGTCTGATTTATCAATTTCAGCTTTTAAAAATTCTCTAAATTTGGTACACTTTAATCCTGTTCCTCCTAGTGTATTTCAGAGTATGACAAAACTTTAAGCAATTTCCGTGACTGATGGCATCAACAATGCAAGTTTTGGAGCTGTTCAAGACAGAGAAACGCCATTTTTTTAGGCTTTGAATTATGTTCTCCATTCTGATGTATTAGGGGCAAAAAAATGACAACTTATGCCACAATACAACATAGGAAATTGACTTAGAAAAATGCAAATGATGAATCAGGCATGTTTGTGAAACATGTTTTAACCCCTTCCCGACCCATGACGCCACGTAGGCGTCATGAAAACCTGTGCCATTCCGACCCATGACGCCTATGTGGCGTCATGAAAGGATCTCGTCCCTGCGGGCCGGGAGACCGGGGTCACTCAAAGGTCACCCGACCCGCAGTTACAGGACCCTTTGTGCTTCACCACAGGGGGGTTGGCTTAACCCCCCCGTGGCCACGATCGCTCTGATTGGCTGTTAAAAGTGAAACAGCCAATCAGAGCAATGTGTAATATTTCACCAATTTATTGGTGAAATATTACAATCCAGCCATGGCCGATGCTGCAATAGCATCTGCCATGGCTGGAGACCGAGCCCTGACCCCCCCCACACCGAGTCACGACGGCGATCGGCCGCCGCCACCGAAAGATGGCAGCGATCGGTCACCGCCGTCACTTACAGCTCCCCTCCTCTTTTGGTCCACTGCCCCCATTTCCTATCCCCCCCCCCAGCCTTCCGACCCCCCTACTCACCTCTCCCGATCCACCGATGTCCCACGATCGGGCCCGGCGTCCGCCCGGGCCTCTTCATGGGCGCCGCCATATTGGAAAATGGCGGGCGCATGCGCAGTGCACCCGCCGGCGGCGCATGCGCAGTGCGCCCCCCAGTGTTCAAAAATTTATTTTGATCACTGTGATAAACTGTCACAGTGATCAAAATAAAAAAAGTAAATGAACCCCCCCTTTATCATAGGTAGGGACAAATAAAAAAAATAAGAATTTTTTTTTTTTCCTAGCGGATTTTGCTGCTGATCCGCAGCTGATTTTGCTGCGATCCGCGGCGGATATCGCTGCTGATCCGCGGCGGATTTCGCTGCTGATCCGCGGCGATTTCGCTGCTGATCCGCGCGGACTTCGCTGCTGATCCGCGGCGGACATCGCTGCTGATCCGCGCGGATTTCGCTACGGATCGCTGCTGCTGTGATTTCGCTGCTGATCGGCTGGGCGGGATCTTCGCTGCTGAATCCGCGGCGGATCGCTGCTGATCGCGGCGGATTTCGCTGCTGATCCGCAGCGGATTTCGCTGCTGATCGGCGGCGGATTTCGCTGCTGATCCGCGGCGGATTTCGCTGCTGATCGCGCGGATTTCGCTGCTGATCGGCGCGGATTTCGCGCTTGCTGTGATCGCGGCGGATTTCGCTGCTGATCGGCGGCGGATTTCGCTGCTGATCCGCGGCGGATTTCGCTGCTGATCCGCGGCGGATTTCGCTGCTGATCGGCGGGGCGGTGATTTCGCTGCTGATCGCGGCGGATTTCGCTGCTGATCGCGTGCGCCGCGGCGATTTCGCTGCTGATCGCGGCGGATTTCGCTGCTGATCCGCGCGGATTTCGCTGCTGATCGGCGGCGGATTCCGCTGATCGCGGCGGATTTCCCTGCTGATCCGCGGCGGATTTCGCTGCTGATCGCAGCGATTCGCTGCTGATTCGCGGCGGAGTTCGCTGCTGATCGGCGGCGGATTTCGCTGCTGATCGGCGGCGGATTTCGCTGCTGATCCACGGCGGATTTCGCTGCTGATCCGCGGCGGACATCGCTGCTGATCCGCGGCGGATTTCGCTGCTGATCCGCGGCGGATTTCGCTGCTGATCGGCGGCGGATTTCGCTGCTGATCCGCGGCGGATTTCGCTGCGGATCGGCAGCGGATTTCGCTGCTGATCCGCTGCGGATTTCCCTGCTGATCGGCAGCAGATTTCGCTGCTGATCCGCGGCGGATTTCGCTGCTGATCGGCGGCGGATTTCGCTGCTGATCCGCAGCGTATTTCGCTGCTGATCGGCGGCGGATTTCGCTGCTGATCCGCAGCGGATTTCGCTGCTGATCGGCGGCGGATTTCGCTGCTGATCGGCGGCGGATTTTGCTGCTGATCCGGACTGATTTTGCTGCTGATCCGCGGCTGATTATCTGCTGATTCATCTGCGCTAGCGGGTATAGCATAACGCGATCGCGTTATGCTATACCGTTACCAGCCGGTCAACGCTACGTGTTGAACGGGCTGGTAAAACGCAATATGAACCCAGCCTTAGGGTTAGAACTAGGGTTAGGGTTAGCATTAGGGCTAAGGTTAGAATTACGGTTAGGGTTGGAATTTGGGTTAGGGTTGGAATTAGGGTTAGGCTTGTAGTTAGGTTTATGGTTAGAGTTGGGATTAGGGGTGTGTTGGGGTTAGGGTTATGATTAGGGTTTGTATTAGGGTTAGGTGTGTGTAGGCGTTAGGGGTGTGTTGGGGTTAGGGTTGGAGTTAGAATTGAGGGGTTTCCACTATTTAGGCACATCAGGGGGTCTCCATACGCGACATGGCGCCACCATTGATTCCTGCAAATTTTGCGTTCAAAAAGTCAAACAGTGCTCCCTTTATTCCAAGCCACGACGTATGCCCAAACAGTGGTTTATCCCCACATATGAGGTATCAGCGTACTCGGGAAAAATTGCACAACAACTTTGGGGGTTCTAATTTCTCCTGTTAACATTGGGAAAAAAAATTGGGGACTAAAAATTATTTTTGTGGAAAAAAAATGATTTTATATTTTCACGGCTCTGCGTTATAAACTTCTGTGAAGGACTTGGAGATTCAAAGTGCTCACCACACATCTAGAGGAGTTCCTTGGGGGATCTAGTTTCCAAAATGGGGTCACTTGTGGGGAGTTTCTACTGTTTAGGCACATCAGTGACTCTGCAAACGTAACATGACGCCCGAAGACCATTCCATCAAGTGGGCATTTCAAAAGGTCACTACTTCCCATCCGAGCCCCGACGTGTGCCCATACAGTAGTTTTCTCCCACATATGGGATATCAGCATACTCAGGACAAATTGGACAACAACTTTTGGGGTCTAATTTCTCATGTTACCCTTGCGAAAATAAAAAAATTGGGGACTAAAAGATCCTGATTGTGGAAAAAATATGATTTTTTTATTTTCATGCCCGGGCGTTATAAACTTCTGTGTAGCCCTTGGGGGTTCAAAGTGCTCACCACACATCTAGATAAGTTCTTTGTGGTGTCTAGTTTCCAAAATGGGGTCACTTGTGGGGAGTTTCTACTGTTTAGGCGCATCAGGGGCTCAGCAAACGTAACAAGATGCCCGCAGACCATTCCATCAAGTTGGCATTTCAAAGCGTCACTACATCCCTTCCGAGCCCTGACGTGTGCCCAAACAGTGGTTCCCCCCCACATATGGGGTACTAGCGTACTCAGGACAAACTGGACAACAACTTTTGGGGTCCAATTTCTCCTGTAACCATTGTGAAAATAAAAAATAGTGGGCTAAAAAATCATTTTTTGAGAAAAAAAAATGATATTTTATTTTCACGGCTCTGCGTTATAAACTTCTGTAAAGCACCTGGGGGGTTCAAAGTGCTCACTATGCATCTAGATAAGTTCCTTAGGGCGTCTAGTTTCCAAAATGGGGTCACTTGTGGGGGAGCTCCAATGTTTAGGCACACAGGAACTCTCCAAATGCGACATGGCAACCGCTAAATATTCCAGCATATTTTCTATTCAAAAAGTCAAATGGCGCTCCTTCCCTTCTGAGCCCTGCCGTGCGCCCAAACAGTGGTTTATGATCACAAATGAGGTATCTGTGTACTCAGGAGAAATTGCCCAACAAATTTTAGAATCCAATTTATACTGTTGCCCATGTGAAAATGAAAAAACTGAGGCTAAAAGAAAATTTTTGTGAAAAAAAAGTACTTTCTTTTTTTTACGGATCAATTTGTGAAGCACCTGGGGGTTCAAAGTGCTCACTATGCATCTAGATAAGTTCCTTAGGGGGTCTAGTTTCCAAAATGGGGTCACTTGTGGGGGAGCTCCAATGTTTAGGCACACAGGGACTCTCCAAATGCGACATGGCAACCGCTAAATATTCCAGCATATTTTCCATTCAAAAAGTCAAATGGCGCTCCTTCCCTTCTGAGCCCTGCCGTGCGCCCAAACAGTGGTTTATGACCACATATGAGGTATCTGTGTACTCAGGAGAAATTACCCAACAAATTTTAGGATCCAATTTATACTGTTGCCCATGTGAAAATGAAAAAAACTGAGGCTAAAAGAAAATTTTTGTGAAAAAAAAGTACTTTCTTTTTTTTACGGATCAATTTGTGAAGTACCTGGGGGTTCAAAGTGCTCACTATGCATCTAGATAAGTTCCTTAGGGGGTCTAGTTTCCAAAATGGGGTCACTTGTGGGGGAGCTCCAATGTTTAGGCACACAGGAACTCTCCAAATGTGACATGGCAACCGCTAAATATTCCAGCATATTTTCCATTCAAAAAGTCAAATGGCGCTGCTTCCCTTCTGAGCCCTGCCATGCGCCCAAACAGTGGTTTATGACCACATATGAGGTATCTGTGTACTCAGGAGAAATTGCCCAACAAATTTTAGGATCCAATTTATACTGTTGCCCATGTGAAAATGAAAAAACTGAGGCTAAAAGAAAATTTTTGTGAAAAAAAGTACTTTCTTTTTTTTACAGATCAATTTGTGAAGCACCTGGGGGTTCAAAATGATCACTATGCATCTAGATAAGTTCCTTAGGGGGTCTAGTTTCCAAAATGGGGTCACTTGTGGGGGAGCTCCAATGTTTAGGCACACAGGGACTCTCCAAATGCGACATGGCAACCGCTAAATATTCCAGCATATTTTCCATTCAAAAAGTCAAATGGCGCTGCTTCCCTTCTGAGCCCTGCCATGCGCCCAAACAGTGGTTTATGACCACATATGAGGTATCTGTGTACTCAGGAGAAATTGCCCAACAAATTTTAGGATCCAATTTATACTGTTGCCCATGTGAAAATGAAAAAACTGAGGCTAAAAGAAAATTTTTGTGAAAAAAAAGTACTTTCTTTTTTTTACAGATCAATTTGTGAAGCACCTGGGGGTTCAAAATGATCACTATGCATCTAGATAAGTTCCTTAGGGGGTCTAGTTTCCAAAATGGGGTCACTTGTGGGGGAGCTCCAATGTTTAGGCACACAGGGACTCTCCAAATGTGACATGGCAACCGCTAAATATTCCAGCATATTTTCCATTCAAAAAGTCAAATGGCGCTCCTTCCCTTCTGAGCCCTTGTCACGCTGTATAGCAGATATATATATGAGATGTCAGTAATCTATATCAAAAGGGCAACATACTATATAACATGCGCATAGATATATTATAACATGGATTTACCTGATAGAATGTCCAGTGGGTCAAAACGGAATCCGTTATACGCTGTCTCCGGCTAGAGGGTGACCGGGGTCTAAGCTGACCCTGAACTGGGGTCCTAACTAATCCCTCAACCTGGAGGTACTGTTAAAGGTACAGAGGTCCAGGCCACCAGCGTAAACCCTGTCTCCTATCAATCCCTGCCAACTGTATTCTAGTCCTAAGAAGGACCCTGAATACCACCAAAGGGAATGAACAGGTAACGGATAATGAACAGAAAGACATACAAGAAAGAGAAGGAATAAAGTAAATAAAGTCTTACATACAACACTCACACACAGTAGGAACACCTAAGGTCTCAGAGATAAACTATAAGTTATAAGAGTAAAAACAACTAATGAACTCTTAGCTTAAATATTCTCAGAACCGATCCAGACTGCTGAACTACATGAATGCTTTCACCGGCGTCTAACACCCAGACTGGCAGAAATATAAAGGAAACTAATTAGAACATAATCAAAAGCAGCCGGGCGAGGCTGCACCTAGCCTTAGCAAAGAGCTAGGAAAAATTAACTCTCACATTACCAAAAAACAAAGAAACAGAAGCTCAGCTGTGAGAAGTCAGAATGTGCAATCGCGACGATCTTTGTGGCGATGCACCCATGACAGTACCCCCCCTTCTACGAGGGGCCTCCGGACCCTCATGACCAGGTCTGTCCGGGTGAGTTGTGTGAAAGGTCCGTCCACGTTATCATTGACCACCACTGAAGGAGGAGGTAGAGGTGACGGTATGACTGGTGCCACATACTTTTTAAGTAATGACTTGTGAAACACATTATGAATTTTAAACGTAGGAGGGAGGTCCAGACGAAATGCCACAGGATTAATTATGGAACTGATCCTGTACGGCCGATGAATCTGGGACCCAACCTCCAGGAGGGAACTTTAAGTTTAATATTCCTGGTAGACAACCACACCAGATCATTCACCTTCAGATCTCGACCAGAAACTCTCCCCCTATCAGCCATCCGTTTGTAACGGTTCTCCGTAACCTTCAGTCTTAACTGATCTGGAACTATCAGTCTCCCTGGAAGTCCCACAGGGGCGTCCCCCTGAGCCCCCAATACCTCCCCCTCAAGCTCAGAGCATACAGCTGACACCACAACTCCCTCCTGAGGAATAGGAACCGGATCATCCATCCTCCCGGTCCCTGGGAAAGTACGAGATAAGGCATCAGGAAGCAACTTTATTGAGCAGTCATATGCGCGATGAGGAGGTAACTCTTTACACCCCTTCTCTGAGAACATCTCCCCAAAGTCCTCCAGAAAAGGAGGCAAAGTCCTAGGCACAACTGCACCGATGACCGTGCTCATGCAGTTATTCTTGCAAAATTCACCCCACTGGCTTATCTTTCTGGATTGCCAATCAATCACTGGGTTATGTTTAGCCAACCAAGGAAGTCCCAACACAATAGGAGTAGGTAGACCCTCCAACACATAACAAGACAATTGCTCTTTATGCATTGCCCCTACTCGAAGATCTATGTTATGAACAGCTTGAACCAAGCTACCTTGACCAAGAGGTCTAGAATCAATAGAGAGTATAGGGACCGGTTTGGCCAATACACTCAGTTGCATACCATGCACCTGGGCAAACCGAGCGTCCACAAGATTAGCCCCGGACCCACTATCAAGAAAAACAGAAATCCTCTCAGTTCTAGTACCAATCACCACCTCCGCAGGCACGATAAACTGAGAGGGATTTGGGGACGAAATACAGACTCCCAGGTTAACTCCTTGGGTCAAAGAGGTCCGGGATGGACAACCCCCAACAAAATGTCCCTCTCTCCCGCAAAAGAAACACCTTCTAGCCTTGCGGCGCACCGCCGATTCCCTCCTACAAAATGATGTCCCTCCCAACTGCATGGGTTCCTCAGAACAGACCAGGGGAACCTCAGTATAAGGGACTTTAGCAGTAGGTGGAGTCATCATGGGGGGCGGAGTTACCTCGCGTCTTCCCCGAAGTCGTCTATCAATGCGAATAGCAAGGGCCATAGCAGCCTCCAGTGATGGAGGAGAATCATACTGAGCCAACACATCTTTTAATTTGTCAGACAACCCTTGACAAAACTGGCTCCTAAGAGCTGGGTCATTCCACTGAGTATCTGTTGCCCATCTACGGAACTCAGAAGAATATTCCTCCGCTGGACGATTTCCCTGCTGTATTTTACGTAACTTTGTTTCAGCAAGGGAAACTCGATCCGGGTCATCATATACCAGACCCAGGGCAGTAAAAAATCGATCCACTGACTGGAGATCTGGGGAGCCTGGAGGAATAGAGAACGCCCAAGATTGAGGGTCCCCTTGTAAGAGCGAGATAACAATTCCCACCCTCTGCTCTTCACTCCCAGATGACCGAGGCCGCAGCCGAAAGTACAATTTACATGCCTCCCGGAAAGTAAAAAATTTGTCCCGCCCACCAGTGAACCTGTCCGGGAGAGCAACCTTAGGTTCAGATCTGGTTTGCTCTGGGAGGGACAAAACCTTGGACTTAATGTCTGCAAATTCCATGGACAACCCCTGCAACTGTCGGGCCAGCTGGGCTACTGGATCCATGACAGCTGGGGAGAATCTTTTTGGGCCGGTGAAAATGTCACGCTGTATAGCAGATATATATATGAGATGTCAGTAATCTATATCAAAAGGGCAACATACTATATAACATGCGCATAGATATATTATAACATGGATTTACCTGATAGAATGTCCAGTGGGTCAAAACGGAATCCGTTATACGCTGTCTCCGGCTAGAGGGTGACCGGGGTCTAAGCTGACCCTGAACTGGGGTCCTAACTAATCCCTCAACCTGGAGGTACTGTTAAAGGTACAGAGGTCCAGGCCACCAGCGTAAACCCTGTCTCCTATCAATCCCTGCCAACTGTATTCTAGTCCTAAGAAGGACCTGAATACCACCAAAGGGAATGAACAGGTAACGGATAATGAACAGAAAGACATACAAGAAAGAGAAGGAATAAAGTAAATAAAGTCTTACATACAACACTCACACACAGTAGGAACACCTAAGGTCTCAGAGATAAACTATAAGTTATAAGAGTAAAAACAACTAATGAACTCTTAGCTTAAATATTCTCAGAACCGATCCAGACTGCTGAACTACATGAATGCTTTCACCGGCGTCTAACACCCAGACTGGCAGAAATATAAAGGAAACTAATTAGAACATAATCAAAAGCAGCCGGGCGAGGCTGCACCTAGCCTTAGCAAAGAGCTAGGAAAAATTAACTCTCACATTACCAAAAAACAAAGAAACAGAAGCTCAGCTGTGAGAAGTCAGAATGTGCAATCGCGACGATCTTTGTGGCGATGCACCCATGACAGCCCTGCCGTGCGCCCATACAGTGGTTTATGACCACATATGAGGTATCTGTGTACTCAGGAGAAATTGCCCAACAAATTTTAGGATCCATTTTATCCTGATGCCCATGTAAAAATGAAAAAATTGATGCTAAAAAAAATTTTTGTTGGAAAAATTAAAATGTCCATTTTTTCCTTACACGTTGCTTTAGTTCCTGTGAAGCACCTGAAGGGTTAATAATCTTCTTGAATGTAGTTTTGAGTAGCTTGAGGGGTGCAGTTTTTATAAAGGTGTCACTTTTGGGTATTTTCTGCCATATAGACCCCTCAAAGTGACTTCAAATGTGAGGTGGTCCCTAAAAAAAAATGGTTTTGTAAATTTTGCTGTAAAAATGAGAAATCGCTGGTCAACTTTTAACCCTTATAACTTCCTAACAAAAAAAAATGTTGTTCCCAAAATTGTGCTGATGTAAAGTAGACATGTGGGAAATGTTATTTATTAACTATTTTGTGTCACATAACTCTCTAGTTTAACAGAATAAAAATTAAAAATTTGAAAATTACAAAACTTTCAAAATTTTCGCCAAATTTCCATTTTTTTCACAAATAAACGCAAAAATTATCGACTTAAATTTACCACTAACATGAAGCCCAATATGTCACGAAAAAACAATCTCAGAATCGCTAGGATCCGTTGAAGCGTTCCTGAGTTATTACCTCATAAAGGGACACTGGTCAGAATTGCAAAAAATGGCAAGGTCTTTAAGGTCAAAATAGGCTGGGTCTTGAAGGGGTTAATATGCAGTTGCCCAATGGCTGTGCTGTAAGTTTAAGTCTGGCAACTGCTTTGTTAGAATGTCATGATGATGTATTGAATTTTTAAAGTTGCAATTGGAATCTTTAATGAAACAAAGGGTTCATGCAGACACCCATGGATTTTGGTCCAAACCCACCCGCAATACGCAATGCTGTGGGTCTCCTGACTGGAACATGACAGCTTCATATATTTCCATGAGTCTGTCATGCTCAGGTGGGAGGCTCACAGCAAGTTCATACAATGTGGTTGAGATTGAGATTCATGGATATCTGCATGAGCCCTAAGGTTGAACATATTTGTAAATAAATATGGCTAAACTGTGGACGACCTGTAACACCAGGCTCAATCAAATATGCTTGAATTCATTTTGAAGATTGTGTGAATGCATTACTACACTTAAGCAAGTAATTTAGGTTGAGTGGGTTGTACTAATGGTAAAACCTCAACTGATCAAATAATTGTGGCTAAATGTAAGAATAACATAGCTACATAGTTGCATAGGTTCAAAAAAGACCTACGGCCATCAAGTTCAACCTTTTCCCACCAATTTTAAAGACATCACAGTTTTATCTATAATAGTTTAGCTGAAGGTCCTTTCTTGAGCAACTTCATTTTGTACTTAACAGCACTGTATGTATGGGTTTGTGGAATAAATGGACTGCTAGACAGCAACATTTATTTTGTCTGCATATTACTTTCCTGTAAAGCAGTATTTCACAAACTCCAGTCCTCGCGGACCCACGGGTCATGTTTTCAGGATTTCCTTTGTATTGCGCTGATGGTGGAAGTATCATCAAGGCATCAGGAATTCTCTCACCTGTGCAACACTATGGAAATCCTGAAAACATGACCAGTGGGGTCCGTGAGGACTGGTGTTTGGGAAACACTGCTATAGAGTATACCTTGGTGACTTCTGATGGGTCAACATCAGATCATGTAGCGACCACTATTGTCTTTAATCTGTGCACTCTGGAAAAGTTCTAAACTTTGAAGACAGGAAGTTCTGTTATTGGTTTTGGTAATGGTTATTGAAATGTTGTTTGACTCATTTCTTTACCAGAGCTCACATCTTAGTCCTTGCAGGGCGATTGGCAGTGACTAGCTATCTTGTTTGTCCTATATTTCTTGTAGGAATATCACAGGAAATTTAATTTTTTTTTTTTTTTCAAGAGAGCTTTATAGCTTGGTTTTTTCATGACATTAAATACAATATAGTTAGTTGTAAAGTAACTAGAGCTGTCCAGTATATGGCTCTTACAAGGACTTCTAAATGCTGTCATGTTGTGGAACAAAGATATCATTACAGGCTTGATAGACTATGAATTCCGTGAAAAGTCTGCAAGTCTTATCTAAAGACTTCAGAAAATCTTTCAAGCAGAACTCCAGGCATAGAGGATTGTGATTCTTACTCTATCCAGAGGATCATACAATGCTGGTGTTTTGCGCACTTGGATCACGTAAAAGAAACATTACTTTTCTAAAGTTCTATGTTCTACTCCTAAACAATCTCACTTAATTATAGATTTCAACAATTTAATGATGTGGTTTAGTTTAAACTTAAGTATGCAGCTAGTTAGAACTTTAGGACGTATTGTTCTTTTTTTATTTTTATTTTCCTCATTTAGAAAGTCATACTTTATTATTTTGCTTTTCGCAGTGTCATATGACAGCTTTTTTGCATTACTTATCAATTTTTTTTTTCACTTATGAGTGCATCTATTTTTTTTTCGGTAGTGGTGTGCAAATAGCAGTTTTACCATTTTTTTGGTGTGTTTAACATTCACTACGCATGATAGATGCTAACTTTTTTTTATTTTTTTTAGTTGTGTTAAGGAACCTGACCATGTAAACATTTTTATCACTGTTAACTTGTTAAATGCTTCTGTCAATCTCTGACTGCGTCATTTAATGTGATCGCTCAGGAAGCGAGTCACTAATCCTGCCTATGTCACATGAACACGGGTCATTGATGGATTGGCATTACAACCTGGAGTGTGCAGCAAACCCCTGTGATTGTCATTGCCGGATTGATATGAGCGCCTCACAGAGATCGGCACTCATAGCAAGTGAGCATTTCTGTTACATAGACCAGGCCTGAAGACCTGCTCTATGTAGCACAAGCGATCGGAGGATCGCAGCTTCAAGTTTTACATGGTGACTATTGAAGCAAGTAAAAAGATAAAAAAAGTTTTTAAAAATATAAAATAAATGAAAAAATATAAAAGTTAAAATCACCCACATTTGCCCCATTCAAAATACAACAAAAAAAATACACATATTTGTTATCGCTGCATTTAGAATCACCCGATCTATTAAGATAAAAAAATAATTAATCCGATCGTAAAAGGTGTAGCAAATAAATGTCAAAACACCAGAATTAAGTTTTTTCGGTCGCCACATTTCATTAACCCCTTCACCCCCAAGGGTGGTTTGCACGTTAATGACCGGGCCAATTTTTACAATTCTGACCACTGTCTCTTTATGAGGTTATAACTCTGGAACGCTTCAACGGATCTTCGCGATTCTGAGATTGTTCTCTCGTGACATATTGTACTTCACGTTAGTGGTAAAAATTTCTTCCATATAACTTGCGTTTATTTTTGAAAAAAACGCAAATATGGCGAAAATTTTGAAAATGTAGCAATTTTCAAACTTTGAATTTTTATTCCCTTAAAACAGAGAAATATGTCACACAAAATAGTTAAGAAATAACATTTCCCACATGTCTACTTTACATCAGCACAATTTTGGAACCAAATTTTTTTTTCTTAGGAAATTATAAGGGTTAAAAATTGACCAGCGATTTCTCATTTTTACAACAAAATTTACAAAGCCATTTTTTTTAGGGACCACCTCATATTTGAAGTCAATTTGAGGGGTCTATATAGCAGAAAATACCCAAAAGTGACACCATTCTAAAAACTGCACCCCTCAAGGTGCTCAAAACCACATTCAAGAAGTTTATTAACCCTTCAGGTGCTTCACAGGAGCTGAAGCAACGTGGAAGGAAAAATGAATATTTAACTTTTTAGCCACAAAAATGATCTATTACAAACTTTTTTTTTATTTTCACAAGGGTAAAAGAAGCAAATGGACAGATAAAGTTGTTGTGCAATTTCTCCTGAGTACGCCAATAGCCAATATGTGGAGGAAAACCACTGTTTGGGCACACGGCAGAGCTCGTAAGGGAAGGAGCGCCGTTTGACTTTTTCAAACTAAAATTGGCTGGAATTGAGATTGGACACCATGTCGTGTTTGGAGAGCCCCTGATACGCCTAAACAGTGGAAACCCCCCACAAGTGACACCATTTTGGAAACTAGACCCCCTAAGGAACTTATCTAGATCTGTTGTGAGCACATTGAACCCCCAAGTGTTTCACAAAAGTTTATAATGCCTGGGTCTGAAAAATAAAAAAAACAATTTTCCACAAAAATGATTTTTTAGTCCCAAATTTTTGATTTTTCCCAAGGAAATTGGACCCCAAAAGTTGTTGTCCAATTTGTCCTGAGTACGCTGATACCCCATATGTGGGGGGGGAACTGTTTGGGCGCACGACAGGGCTTGGAAAGGAAGCAGTAACGTTTTGGAATGCAGACGTTGATGGGGGTCATGTTCCGTTTGCAGTGCCCCAGATGTGCCTAAACAGTGGAAACCCCCCACAAGTGACCCCATTTTGGAAACTAGACCCCCTAAGGAGCTTATCTAGATATTTGGTGAGCACTTTGAACCCCCAAGTGCTTCACACAAGTTTATAATGCCCGAGCATGAAAATAAAAAATCCTATTTTTTTCCCACAAAAATTATCTTTTAGTCACTAATTTTTTATTTTCCCATAGGTAACAGGAGAAATTGGACCACAAAAGTTGATGTCCAATTTGTCCTGAGTACGCTGATACCCCATATGTGGGGGGGAACCACTGTTTGGGCGCACAGCAGAGCTCGGAATGGAAGGAGCATCATTTGACTTTTTCCAAACAAAATTGGCTGGAATTGAGATTGGACGCCATGTTGCATTTGGAGAGCCCCTGATGTGCCTAAACAGTGGAAACCCCCCACAAGTGACCCCATTTGGGAAACTAGACCCCTAAGGAACTTATATAGATCTTTGGTGAGCAATTTGAACCCCAAAGTGCTTCACACAAGTTTATAACGTAGAGCCGTAAAATTAAAAAATCATATTTTTTCCACAAAAATGATCTTTTCACCCCAATTTTTATTTTCCCAAGGGTAACAAGACTCCAAAAGTTATTGTGCAATTTGTCCTGAGTACGCTGATACCCAATATGTGGGGGTAAACCACTGTTTGGGTGCATGGCAGAGTTTGGAAGGGAAGGAGCGCCGTTCGACTTTTTCAACACAGAATTGGCTGGATGCCATGTCGTGTTTGGAGAGCTCCTGATCTGCCTAAACAGTGGAAAGCCCCAACAAATGACACCATTTTGGAAACTAGACCCCTCAAGGAACTTATCTAGATGTGTGGTGAGCACTTTGAACCCCGAAGTGCTTCACAGAAGTTTATAACGTACAGCTGTAAAATAAAAATCTTTTTTTTTTTTACAAAAATGTTTATTTCGTACCCAATATTTTATTTTCAAAGGGTAACAGGAGAAATTGGACCCCAAACGTTGTTGTCCAATTTGTCCTGAGTACGCTGATACCCAATATGTGGGAGTAAACTACTGTATGGGTGCACGTCGGGGATCGGAAGGGAAGTAGTGACGTTTTGGATTGCAGACTTTGATGGAATGGTCTGGGGGCGTCATGTCGCATTTGGAGAGCCCCTGATGTGCCTAAACAGTGGAAACCCCCCACAAGTGACCCCATTTTGGAAAAAGACACCACAAGGAACTTATCTAGATGTGTGGTGAGCACTTTGAACCCTGAAGTGCTTCACAGAAGTTTATAACGTACAGCCGTAAAAATAAAAAATCCTTTTTTTTTTTACAAAAATAATTTTTTCGCCCCAATATTTTATTTTCACAAGGGTAACAGGAGAAATTGGACCCCAAATGTTGTTGTCCAATTTGTCATGAGTACGCTGATACCCAATATGTGGGAGAAAACTACTGTATGGGTACATGTTGGGGCTCGGAAGGGAAGTAGTGACGTTTTGGATTGCAGACTTTGATGGAATGGTCTGGGGGCGTCATGTCGCATTTGGAGAGCCCCTGATGCGCCGAAACAGTGGAAACTCCCCACAAGTGACCCCATTTTGGAAAATAGACCCCACAAGGAACTTATCTAGATGTGTGGTGAGCGCTATGAAGCCCCAAGTGCTTCACAGAAGTTTATAACGTACAGTCGTAAAAACAAAAAATATATTTTTTTTTTTTTAAAAATGATATTTTTACCCCCAGTTTTTTATTTTCCCAAGGGTAACAGAAGAAATAGGACAAATTACACAATAACTCTTGGGGTCCAGAGTACACTGATACCCCATATGTGGGGGTAAACTACTGTTTGGGCGCATGGCAGAGCTCAGAAGTGAAGGAGCACCGTTTGACTTTTTCAATGCAGAATTGGCTGGAATTGAGATCAGACGCCATGTCACATTTGGAGAGCCCCTGATGTGCCTAAACAACAGAAACCCCCCAATTCTAACTCCAACCCTAACCCCAACACACCCTAACCCTAGTCCCAACCCTAACCACAAACCTAACCCTAACACACCCATAACCCTAATCCCAACCCTAACCCTAATCCTAACTTTAGCGCCAACCCTAACCCTAACTTTAGCCGCAACCCTAACCCTAATGGGAAAATGGAAATAAATACTTTTTTTTAATTTTATTATTTTTCCCCAACTAAGGGGGTCATAAAGGGGGGTTTGATTTACTATTTATAGCGGGTTTTTATGATTGGCAGCTGTCACGCTAAAAGACGCTTTTTATTGCAAAAAATTGTTTTTGCATCATCACATTTTGAGAGCTATAATTTTTGCATATTTTGGCCCACAGAGTCATGTGAGGTCTTATTTTTTGCGGGACGAGGTGTCGTTTTTATTGGTACCATTTTTGAGCACGTGACGTTTTTTGATCGCTTTTTATTTCGATTTTTGGGATGTTAGAATGAACAAAAATCAGCAATTCATGAATTTCTTTTGGGGGAGGCGTTTATACCGTTCGCGTGTGGTAAAATTGATAAAGCAATTTTATTCTTCGGGTCAGTACGATTACGGCGATACCTCATTTATATCATTTTTTTATGTTTGGCGCTTTTATAGAATAAAACCAATTTTATATAAAAAATTATTATTTTTGCATCGCTTTATTCTGCGAGCTATAACTTTTTTATTTTTTCGTTGATGATGCTGCATGACAGCTCGTTTTTTGCGGGACAAGATGACTTTTCAGCGGTACCATGATTATTTATATCCGTCTTTTTGATTGCGTGTTATTCCACTTTTTGTTCGGCGGTATGATGATAAAGATTGATTTTTTGCTTCGTTTTTTATAATTTTTTTAAGAGGTTCACTAAAGGGGTTAATTAGTGGGACAATTTTATAGGGGGGGTCGTTACGGACGCGGTAATACCAAATAAGTGTACTTTTATTGTTTTTGTTTTTTTATTTACAGGAAAAAATTAATTTATTGGGGAATATTTTTTTTTTTTGTATGATTTTTTTAAACAATTTTTATTTTTATTTTTTTTAACTTTTTTACTTTGTCCCAGGGTGGGACATCACTGTATTTTAGCAGATCGCTGGTGTGACAGTGTGCACAGCACTCTGTCACACCAGCGATCGCTCTGGCATCGCTGCAGGCTTCTCAGTGCCTGCTTTCAGCAGGCACTGAGGAAGCCGCCTCCCTGCAGGACCCCGGCGCCATCTTGGATCCGGGGACCTGGAGGGAGGACGGACCCTCGGAACAGCGCGACACATTGCGCTGCTCTGAGGGTCTCAGGGGGGCGCGCAGGGAGCCCCCACCCTGCCCGATCCTCCCCTGAGCCCCCAGTACACCGCGATCATGTTTGATCGCGGTGTGCTAGGGGTTAATGTGCCGGGAGCGGTCCGTGACCGCTCCTGACACATAGTGCCGGGTGTCAGCTGTGATAATCAGCTGACACCCGGCCGCGATCGGCTGCGCTCCCCCCGGGAGCGCGTCCGATCGCTGGGACGTACTATCCCGTCCATGGTCATACGGGCCCAGGTACCATGGACGGGATAGTACGTCCGATGGCAGTAAGGGGTTAAAATGCAATAACTGGCGATCAAACGATCATATCGACATAAAAATGGAATCATTAAAAATGTCAGCTCGGCAAGCAAAAAATAAGCCCTCTCCCAGTCTCAGATCACGAAAAATGGCAACGTTATGGGTCTCGGAAAATTACGCAATTTTTTTTTTTTTTTTTAACAAACCTTTTTTACCACTTTAATAAAAAACAAACTATACTAGTTTGGTATCTGCGAACACGTAATGACCTGGAGAATCACTTGTTGTGAGCATAATTAATGTTTTTATTAACACTGAAAATATTACTTATTTTACCATTTGCAAAAAATGTAACTCACTGTAGCCCCCTTGCTACTCAGGTTATGATGACTTTATTTATCATGTACCCTAGGGCCATAACATGTTTTTTTCAGAATCTTAAAAATATTGCATATGAAATAAGAAGCATGAAATCCTTGACTATGAGAAAATAAGGCTAGGTAATACAAAGCAAAATATTGCTCTCAGAGCGAAAAACAAGAGAACCTTGTAGTTCTGAAATCTTTTATTGGCTAATAGTGATAGACGAGCACTAAAATGCTCGTTGCTCGGGTCGAGCATATTGAAATGCACAGGTACTCGTCCCGAACCACAAGCCCAATGTAAGTCTATGGGAAACTCGAGCATTTTTGCCGCGGCCCCCCATGGGGACTTTAGAGGGTCTAAAAACTGCTGAAATCGATGGGAACAGTGTTCAAATGACATAGGAACATCATGGGGGAAGATGCCTGAAAGCATTTCTGACTCCCAGGTCACTGCTGTGAACAAGGTTGTCAAAAAATAAACCAAAATGGATTTTCCTGTGAAATATGTTAAGGACCTTTCTTTCCAGGGTAATGATTAATATATAAGGCAAAATAAATAACCCAAAACAAAAATACTCCTCCACCACTTGGGCTATATTCACTCGTAGCGTGTTTGATGCATTTTTCTACTTTAGCATTGCTTTCAACCAAGACAAATGCATTCACTGGGAAATGTAATTTTAACATTTTACAACTTTATCTGGCCATGTGTTGTGAGGCACATCATCTGACACATCCTGTTTCATTTATAAAGGAGGAACTCTGAAAGTCACAAAGCCGATTTTCATAGGGTCATTACTATTCACACCAGGTCCTTTATTAGGATTTATGCTCCATTGGGACAAGAGGACTTCTCCCATATTTGCACGTGTCTCAGTGCAGCAATTAATCATTTACCTTAAATGTATTTAGCACATGTGTATATCTAATTGTTTTATTAGTTTGTCCGGTTTCATGTATTGTTCCTAATTGACACATACATATTTATATCCTTTCATATATCCCTTTGTGTCTTGTAGTTTTTATGTGTGCAAACTAGTTTTATTCTTAAATATGTATCATTTTTTGGCAATCTGTAGTGGTAGTGCCCTTGTTTGCAGCACTATTGAACTACTAATCCTTTAGCGCCGCTGACATACATATATTTCACATTATTCCCTTGGGTTACCACTTCACAGCTTGGCAGCTTGGGAATCCGACCATCTGACACTATGGGAGATCTCTTTCGGGACCGCAAAAATAGGATTGACAATATCCACAAGTTTTTTAATTTATCACATAAACAGGCTTCTAACGGTCCCAACGAACCTAATATCCCTGTCATCAAAGAATCCTTGAGTAAACTAGAACAATTATTACTCTAGGAAATGAGGGATTTATGGGAAATCGCCACCCTTGAGAGATATCTCATGTATGATTGCATACCCAGAGGTCTCACAGTATACAAAGCCCTCTCAGGTGATATTGGGGATCCGAATACCATGATTGAATGGGACAGCATGTTTAAACAATTTTCTAAAAAAGCAGTAGAATTCATCATAGAAAAACGGAAGAAGCAACTAATTGAGAGCAAACATAAGATAGCTACATTATTTGACACTTTGAAACCACATCAAGATCACCCAGAAATTATTAAAATTTCTACCAACATCAGAAATAGAAAAAATAAAAAAGAACAAGAAATTGTTAACCGTAAGAAGAAGAAATTTGGCAGGGATGCCATCCCAGAATGTGCATTCAAAAATATATCACACAATGAATTGGACTTTGACACTCTTGATGAGACAGGTAGTAATCTATCTGTCTCACTCATTTCAGAGGACCAATTTTCTATGCACCCCACACCACCAAGTACCAATATACGTGAACAGGAATTCAATAGCAATAGTAGATCTAGTGAAGGGGAAGGTCCTACAACTAGCATTAACAATTTGGAACCTCTTACGGAAAATCCCACACCTTCCACACCTATATCCACCTCTAATCGATATGAGATCCTAGTTTCTGACTCTAATGGTGAAGGGAGTCATACCAATATTAATAATTCACCATCTTTACCACGGGGAACAAATAACAGAAATAGAACTGAAAGGAATATGGAGGAAAATAGATCATTAACCTCAAATAGGGGAAGAAAAACACCAAACCAAATAGAAACAATCAATCTATTAGACGTTTTTTCAGGTGGGAACAAGAAAAAATGTAGGAGGGGCATCAGAGGGGGGAAATTCGCCCAAAAGAAAAAGAAACCATTAATGCAGAATGACAACCAACAAAACATTTTTAATCTAAGTAGACATGTACTGAACAACAGCGAAATGGCACTCCTTGGAAAAGGATTAAAATATGCACCATCCACTAAGTTTGATAAATTTCAGGCCTTCATAGGGGTTAAACTCTTTATGAGGAAACTGGCAATTAAGAGACACTTTTTGAAACCATCTAATCATTTACATTATGATTCCCCTTCGGCAGAACCTTTTGTACACACCAAATTGCATAAGAAATCTAATTTTCATCCGGTACATGAATACTCCGAATCCATGGAAGCCTTTCAGAAAAATGTCATCAATGATATAAAGAGATTAAGTGACAAAAGATGTAATAAAATTAGATATAATAAAATTAGATATAATGTGTTACTCAAAGAAAGAAAAGCCATTTCCTCTCTGCAAAATAACAATAAGATAGTCATTCGTCCTGCAGACAAGGGAGGTAGCATCGTCATACTAAATCAAGAAGACTATAATAAGGAGGCCCTACGTCTTCTGGGTGACACTCGAACCTATAAAATCTTGAACACAGATCCAACAGATCAGTATGTCACCAAGATGAGAAATTTAATCTCTAAGGGATTTCACCAGGGTTTCATTAATAAAAAGGAATACGATTTTATCTATACACCTTTACCCAGATTAGCTACCTTTTATTATCTGCCTAAGGTACATAAGAGCATGACCAATCCCCCCGGACGCCCAATTATATCTGGCATACAATGTCTTACGGCAAACCTATCACGTTTTGTGGATGTTCACTTACAACCTATGGTACCTCTACTCCCTGCCTACCTAAAGGACACCGCCCATATCCTCACTCTATTACAGGAGATTAAGTGGGAAGATCACTTTATAATGGGAACACTTGACATCACCTCCCTATATACTGTCATTGAACATGACAGAGGCTGTAATGCTTCTTCTTATTTCTTAAATAAATCTTCATCTCTCCATAAGGATCAAATAGATTTTTTAAAAGAATGTATGTTTTTTATTCTAAAGCACAATTATTTTAAATTTAAAACGAACTACTATGCCCAGCAATGGGGCACTGCTATGGGGACCAGGTTCGCACCAAGTTATGCAAATTTATATGTAGGGCGTTGGGAGGAGGAATACATTTTTCCAGAGGGGATCCTCCATGAGAACCTGGTCCTCTGGCGTCGATTTATTGACGACGTCATTTTTATATGGTCTGGGGGTCCGCAGTCTTTGGATTTGTTTTTAAATGATATCAATAAAAATAATTATTTTTTAAATTTCACATCCCAGACCAGCACTCAATCTATCCAATTTTTAGATTTAAAAATTTTTATTGATCACTCTTCAATTCACACATGTACTTTTAACAAACCTACGGACGTCAATAGCTTTATTCCTATAGACAGCTGCCATCTGCCTAGCTGGCTACTTAATGTACCTAAAAGTCAGTTTATTAGACTCTATCGTAACTGCTCTAGACCCTCTGATTACAAAAAAGAGGCAGAGGCACTTACATCCAAATTTTTGGAGAAAGGTTACCCAAATAACATCCTAGAGAAATCCAACAAGATAGTTTCTGAAATGTCTCGTCTTGACATCCTCTATAGCAATAAGGTTAATCATGTGGCTACAGAGGATGATTTTATTCCAATAATTATGCAGTATAACTCAAATACACATCTATTGAGGAAAATAGTTAATAGACATTGGGGCTTGCTTAAGGAGGACAAGATTTTGGGAGGACTTGTCCCCATGGCCCCTAGATTTATATATAAGAAATCACGTAATGTGGGAACTTTCATTGCTCCTACTGTCCAGAACAAAATGGAATGTCATATCCCATAATTCCTTTTTTAATAATCAATGTACTGGATTTTTTCCGTGTCACAAATGTCTAATGTGTAAGAGAACAAATAAAAAAAAACAAACGGGAATTTTAACTAACGGCAAACATTTTGCCATTAAGGACTTTATCACATGCTCTTCCACTGGAGTTATATATGTAATAAAGTGTCCCTGTAAAAAGCTATATGTGGGTCGCACCAAACGCCCACTTAAAGTGAGAATAAGGGAGCACATAAGAAATATCAGAACTAAATTTATGGGCCATCCTCTTTCCAAACACTTTATAGACCATCATAACTGTAACATTAAATGTATGGAAATTACAGGTTTTGTTATTGTCCCAGTACCATGGAGAAAAGGTGATTTCATATCTCTCATGTCCCGGATTGAAACCAAGTGGATTTTCACGTTGGACACACTGATTCCCAAAGGCCTTAACAGTGAAATTGAACTTTTTACATTTCAATAGGTCAGCTGATCGCTGGGTGCGGACATAAAAAGGACCCATAATCCAGAAAGGACCATCCCTGAGGAAGGAAACCGTGTTTCTGAAACGCGTTGGAAGTATTATGGTCCTTTCTGTGATCCGTATCCTCTCAATCAGAGACATTACGTGCGATCACATGATCATCTACCTCACGGCAGGTCCTGTCATCTAGTTACATCACAAGACCTGTATTATCGTAACGAGCAGTGACTACCGCCTGCATCGGACTTCATTCAGGCCATAGGAGGCCCATCAGAGGACTTACTCTTTCCTGTGGACACCAGGAGAAAAGATCTTTGCATCGCTGCAGCATCTTCGAGGACACGTGACCTGGCTCGTCACGGCAGGTCCTTGCTCACATTCCTCCTTCCAGTGAGGATTCAACAGGCCACGGAGGCCTCAGAATACCGGAATTTACCAACGGATGTCTATTCCACCAGCGGGCCATAGGAGGCTGAAATCGAACTTTCTTATACTGGTGACCCATCGGGGTTGTCAGCAGGCCAGAGGAGGTTGAATTTGGATTTTCCACCGCAAGTGACCCATCGGGGTTGGCAGGTAAAAACCTGTGAAAACAGGTATATTCCTATTAACTGTTTGAGCTGTCACCGGCCGGGACAGTCTCAATCACATAAATATATACACTTTCTTTTTAATCTTATAGGACTTTTTTCTGACCTTTTGCACACCAGGCCCTTTATTAGGATTTATGCTCCATTGGGACAAGAGGACTTCTCCCATATTTGCACGTGTCTCAGTGCAGCAATTAATCATTTACCTTAAATGTATTTAGCACATGTGTATATCTAATTGTTTTATTAGTTTGTCCGGTTTCATGTATTGTTCCTAATTGACACATACATATTTATATCCTTTCATATATCCCTTTGTGTCTTGTAGTTTTTATGTGCGCAAACTAGTTTTATTCTTAAACCTTTTGAACAGACATACTGGCTAGAAGCCTGAAAGCATTGTTCCCATTAATAGTAATTTGGTACTCCCATACTGTATGCCTATGCAATGAACACAAGGCCTGCCTTGGCCCAAAGATACACACTCCCCAATAACCATTTGGACAGATGTACTGGATAACCACCTGAAAGCATTATTCCTATTATTATGAAGTTTGTACTCCAATACTGTTTGCATAGGAATTGAATGCAAGGCATGCCCTGGTCAAAAATTATACACACCCCAATATCCCTTTGAACAGACTTACTGGATGGCCACCTGAAAGCATTGTTCACATTGTTATGAAGTTTGTACTCCCATACTGTTTGGCTATGCAGTGAATTGCAGTGTTGAGCCTGAAGACCCAGCAGTGGAGAATGTCAGTGTTGAGGCAGAACACCTGTCAGTGGAGCATTGCAGTGTTGAGCCAGAAGAACCTGCATTGGAGAATTGAAGTCTTGAGGGTGAAGACCCAGCAGTGGAGAATGTCAGTGTTGAGGTTGAAAAACCTGCAGAGGAGAATTGCAGTGTTGAGGATGAAGACCCGGCAGTGGAGAATTACAGTGTTGAGGATGAAGACCTGACAGTGGACCATTGCAGTGCTGAGGCAGAAGAACCTGCATTGTAGCATTGCAGTGTTGATGTCATGTGTGCATCGCCACGAAGATCGTCGCGGTTGCACATTCTGACTTCTCACAGCTGAGTTGCTGTTTCTTTGTGTTTGGCAGTTAGGGAGTTAATTCTGTCTGTGCTCAGTTCTGGGACTGGGTGCAGTTTTCTCCCGGCTGCAATTAATTATTTGTTGATTGGTTTCCTTTAAATCTCTGGTTGTCTGTGTTGGGAGTTGCCAGTGAAATTCTTCATGCAGACCACAGATAGGATTGTATCTGTATAGACTTAAGTTAAAGAGCTCCTTAGTTGTTTTAAGCTCACCTTGCTTAGAGTTTAATATCCCAGATCATTTATCATAGAATCATAGAATGGTAGAGATGGAAGGGACCTCCTGGGTCATCTGGTCCAACCCCCTGCTCAAAGCAGGATTCTCTAAATCATCCCAGACAGATGTCTATCCAGCCTCTGTTTGAAGACTTCCATTGAAGGAGAACTCACCACCTCTTGTGGCAGCCTGTTCCACTCATTGATCACCCTAACTGTCAAAAAGTTTTTTCTAATATCTAATCTGTGTCTCCTCCCATTCAGTTTCATCCCATTGCTTCTAGTCTTTCCTTGCGCAAATGAGAATAAAGATGATCCTTCTACAATGTGACAGCCCTTGAGATATTTGTAGACAGCTATTAAGTCTCCTCTCAGTCTTCTTTTTTGCAAGCTAAACATTCCCAAATCCTGCAACCGTTCCTCATAGGACATGGTTTGCAGACCGGTCACCATTCTGGTGGCTCTTCTCTGAACTTGCTCCAGTTTGTTGATGTCTTTTTTAAAATGTGGTGCCCAAAACTGGACACAGTATTCCAGATGAGGTCTGACCAAAGAGGAGTAGAGGGCAATAATGACCTCACGTGATCTAGACTGTATGCTTCTGTTGATACATCCTAGAATTGCATTTGCCTTTTTTGCTGCTGCATCACACTGTTGACTCATGTTAAGTCTGTGATCAATTAGTATACCCAAGTCTTTTTCACATGTGCTGTTACTTAGCCCTATTCCTCCCATTTTGTATATGCTTTTTTCATTTTTATTGCCCAGATGTAGTACTTTGCACTTTTCCCTGTTAAAATCCATTCTGTTAGTTGCTGCCCACTGCTCCAGTTTAAGTATATCTTTTTGAATCCTCTCTCTCTCTTCTCTAGTATTAGCTACCCCTCCTAGCTTTGTGTCATCAGCAAATTTGATCAGTTTACCCTCAATTCCTTCATCTAAATCATTGATAAAGATGTTGAACAATACAGGGCCCAAAACAGAGCCTTGTGGTACCCCACTTGAGACATTCTTCCAACTGGATGTGCAGCCATTTACAACCACTCTTTGGGTCCGATCACTAAGCCAGTTATGAATCCACCTAACAGTTGCCTTGTCCATTCCATACTTAGTCATTTTTTCAATAAGGATTGTGTGAGATACTTTGTCAAATGCTTTGCTGAAGTCAAGATATACTATATCTACAGCATTTCCCTGATCCACCCAGTCAGTGATTCTGTCATAGAAGGAAATTAAGTTAGTCTGACATGACTTATTAGTTACAAACCCATGCTGACTCTGTTTAATCACTTCATTCTTATCCAGGTACTTGCATACATGTTCTTTAATAATTTGTTCAAAGATCTTTCCTGGTATAGAAGTCAGACTCACCGGCCTGTAGTTCCCTGGGTCCACCTTTTTCCCCTTTTTGAAGATAGGAACAACATTTGCTCTTCTCCAGTCTTCTGGGACTTCTCCTGTTCTCCAAGAATTTTCAAAGATTATGGACAGTGGTTCAAGAATTTCTTCTGCTATCTCCTTCAGTACCCTGGGGTGTAATTCATCTGGACCTGGAGACTTGAATTCATTTAGGTTAGCTAAGTGTTTCCTCGCTGTCTTTCTGTTTATAGATATCCTGGATTCTTCTATTCCTTTAATAGGACAGTGAAGATCAGTTGATGTTACATTTCCTTTCTGAGAGAAAACAGATGCAAAATAGGAATTTAAAAGTTCAGCCTTCTCAACATCCTGACTTACCATTTCATCATTTTCATCCTGTAAAAATCCTATAGCATCTTTGACTTTTCTTTTACTTTTGACGTATCCCCAAAATCCTTTTTTGTTGCTTTTGACGTCACTTGCAAGCCTTAATTCATTATCAGCTTTAGATAATCTGATTTGTGCCCTGCAGGTTCTGCAGACGGCATTATATTCTTCTTTAGATATGCCTCCCTCTTTCCATTTGATAAACATTTCTTTCTTCCTTTTTAGCATGTGTTTAAGTTCTGTGTTCATCCATCCTGGTTTCCTTAAATGCTTCCCATTCTTCCCTCTTTTCGGAATTGTTAACGATTGTGCTTTGAGAATCTCATTTTTCAAGATTTTCCATCCTTCTTGGACATTTTTGTCCTTAAGGATATCCAGCCATTGGATCCCTCCAATTCTCTTTCTGAGTTCCTTAAAATCTGCCTTTCTGAAATCTAACCTTGACGTCTGAGTCTTCACAGGTCTTCCTCCTCTTGTTATCCAAAATTCTAAAATAGCATGGTCACTACCTCCTAGGGTCCCAGCCACTCTTACCTCCTCCACCATTTCCTCCCTGTTTATGAGGATTAGATCCAAGGTAGCAGATCCCCTTGTTTTCTCCATTACCTTTTGGAAGATAAAGTTGTCAGCAAGAGAGGATAAGAATTTCCTGGACCTGTTAGTTTTGCCTGAGAGAGATTCCCAACAAATGTCTGGATAGTTGAAATCTCCCATGACCACTATGTCATATTTTTTGGAGAACTTGGCCATTTGATGCATAAAGAGTTCATCCATATCTTCAGCTTGCACAGGCGGCCTGTAGTAAATGCCCTACAATGGTGTCCTTTCCATTGTTCTGTCCTTGTATTCTTACCCAAACAGTTTCCACAGAACTCCCAGTCTCTGAAGCTTCAATCTTTGTGCAGATATACGCTTTTCTAACATACAATGCAACACCTCCTCCTCGTTTATCAAGTCTGTTTCTTGCAAATAAGTTGTAACCTTCTAGCCTTGTATTCCAATCATGTGTATCGTCCCACCAAGTCTCAGTGATTCCAATGACATCATATTTCTTCTCCTGCGTTAGTAGCTCCAGTTCTCCTTGTTTGTTGCCCATGCTTTGTGCATTCGTATAGAAACACTTTAGTTTGTGATTGGTTTCTCTTTCTTCAATATTTTTATTATGTAGATTTTTTTGTCTTTGTTCTTCCCCTTCACTTCTAATAGCAGAGTTCTCAATAGCATTTGTCAGGTGTATGGCTTTTGCTGGCGTTTTGCTTCCCTTCCCACATTGTTCTAGTTTAAAGCTCTCCTGATGAGTGTAGCAAGGCGACTTCCAAATACATGTTTTCCAGTCTTCGTAAGGTGCACCCCATCTCTAGCAAGTAGTCCATCGTACAGGTAATTCACTCCGTGATCCAGAAATCCAAATCCTTGCTGACGGCACCATCGACGTAGCCAGTTGTTCACCTGCAGAATCTTATTCCACCTCCTTGTTCCATGGCCATCCACTGGAAGGATGGAGGAGAAGACCACCTGCGCTCCCAGTTCTTTCACTTTCTTACCTAAGTTTTCAAAGTCACTGCAGATGGTTTCCAGGTCACTTCTTGTGGTGTCATTTGTCCCCACATGTATTAGCAGGAATGGGTAGTCATCTTTAGGTCTTAAGAGTCCTGATATCCTGTCAGACACATCTTTAATTTTTGCACCTGGAAGACAGCACATTTCTCTTGAGGTTATATCTGGTCTGCAGATAGCGGCCTCTGTTCCTCTCAACAGGGAATCCCCCATGGCAACAACTCTCCGTTTCTTCTTCACAACATTTTTCTTTCTCCATTCAGGAGGACTCTGAGGGCGTACAAGGTTACTCTTTGTGGGCAAAGTCTTATCCTGATGTATTTCTTCATCGTTCTCCTGTGTAAGAGCCTGGTACTGGTTTCTGAGCAGAATTGGTGCTGACTGCCTCCTGATCCTCCTGCTTCTCTTGGTCACATGCTTCCATTCCTCTGTTTCTTCAGTTGCACTTCGAATTTCTTCTCTTTCTGTACCATGAAGAGTTCCTTCTGTGTTTGAGTGTGTATGCAAGTCTGTGTTTTCTCCAGTCTGTCTTATATGTCTAATCTGTGTATTTAGCAGAGATCAGCCCATATCCCTTTGGTGGTAATCAGTATCCTTCTTAGGACTGATTACAGGGTTCAGGGACTGATAGGAGACAGGGTTAGGCTGGAGACTTGGACCTCTGAACCATTATCAGTACCTCCAAGGTGAGGGATTAGTTAGGACCCCAGTTTAGGGTCAGGTTAGACCCCCGGTCCTCCTCTTTCCTGTGACAGTGTATCAAGTCCTCAAGATTAACCCTGAGTTCAACGGATATCGTGTCAGGTAAATCTATTCTATATTTACATGCTGATGTTGCTAATCTATATGTTGTATAGAGTGTTGTTCTTTTAAGAATAGTTTACTGACATCGTACACATATCATAAGACCGCGTGACATTTGAGGAAGAACACCTGGCAGTTGAGTATTTCAGTGTTGAGCCTCAAGAACCTGCATTGGAGAATTGCAGTGTGGAGGATAAAGACCCGGACATGGAGCATTGCATTGTTGAGCTAGAAGAACCTGCATTGTAACATTGCAGTGTTGAAGAAGAACACCAATCAGGTAAGCATTTCAATGTTGACCTGAAAAAACAACAGTGGAGAATTGCAGTGTTGATGCAGAAGAACCTGGATTGGAGAATTGCATTGGTGAGCCTGAAGAACCAGCAGTGGAGAATTGCAATGTTAAAGGCTGAAGAACCTGCACTGGAGAATTGCAGTGTTGAGGTTGAAGACTCGGCAGTGGAACATTGCAGTGTTGAGCCAAAAGAACTTGCATTGTTGCATTGCAGTGTTGAAGAAGAGCACCTGGCAGTGGAACATTTCAGTGTTGAGCCTGAAAAAACAGCAGTGGATAATTGCAATGTTAAGGCTGAATAACCTGCATTGGAGAATTGCAGTTTTGAGGATGAAGACTTGGCAGTAGAGATTGTCAGTGTTGAGGCAGAATACCTGGCAGTGGAGCATTGCAGTGTTGAGCCAGAAGAACCTGATTTGGAGAATTTCAGTGTTGAGGATGAAGACCTGGCAGTGGAGAAGGTCAGTGTTGAGAATGAAGACCCAGCCCTGGAACATTGCAGTGTTGAGGCAGAAAAACCTGCATTGTAGCTTTGCAGTGTTGAGGAAGAACACCCGGCAGTGGAGCATTTCAGTATTGAGCCTAAAAAAACAGCAGTGGAGAATTGCAGTGTTAAGGCTGAAGAACCTGCATTGGAGATTTGCAGTTGTGAGCCTGAAGAACCTGCACTGGAGAATTGCAGTGTTGAGGTTGAAGAACTTGCATTGTTGCATTGCAGTGTTGAAGAAGAGCACCTGGCAGTGAAACATTTCAGTGTTGAGCCTGAAAAAACAGCAGTGGATAATAGCAATGTTAATTGCAGTTTTGAGGATGAAGACTCGGCAGTAGAGAATGTCAGTGTTGAGGCAGAATACCTGGCAGTGGAGCATTGCAGTGTTGAGCCAGAAGAACCTGAATTGGAGAATTTCAGTGTTGAGGATGAAGACCTGGCTGTGGAGAAGGTCAGTTTTTGAGGCTGAAGAAACTTCAGTGGAGCATTGCAGTGTTGAGGATTAAGACCCGGAAGTGGAGAAATTCAGTGTTGAGGCTGGCTGAACACCTGGCAGTGGAGCATTGCAGTGTTGAGGCTGAAGAACCTGCATTGGAGAATTGCAGTGTTGAGGATGAAGACCCAGCCCTGGAACATTGCAGTGTTGAGCCAGAAAAACCTGCATTGTAGCAGTGGAGCATTTCAGTATTGAGCCTAAAAAAACAGCAGTGGAGAATTGCAGTGTTGAGGTTGAAGAACTGGCAGTGGAGAATTGCATTGTTGAAGCTGATTAACCAACAAAGTTCACATTATTAGGTAGTGGGTCTCCCATACTGTTTGCCTATGCAGTGAATGCAAGACCTGCCCAAGTTTGGAAGCACTCCAATACCCCTTGGAATAGACATATAGCAAGGCCTCCTAAAATTCTGTTCCCATTCCAAAGGAGCAGGTCTCCTATACTTGTAATGTCCATGCAGTAAGTGTATGGATTGACAAACATTTACCCCTGTGGGGCATACATCAACCTGCTGTCTAAAAATTTTTTTTACTGGCATCATAAACACCCTTTAAAACAATAATGTGGGTGTTGCATCGCAGACCACCGTCACCCTGGTGATCTACTGGTGGTTGATGATGATTAAATCACATCAGGAAGCGTATACCCCTGTGTGGGTGTGAAGTGGTGCATGGGAATAGACCTTCCAAAAAAAGACACTGGATTTGAGTTTATGTTATGCTACTAACGCTCGGTGGTGTAGAGAAGTCTGGTCCAATCCAGTCCTTATTTATTTTTATGAGTCACCGTCAGCATTATCAGTTGATAGCGGATGCGCTTATCAGTTATAATTCCACCAGTGGCACTAAATACCCTCTCTGACAAAATGCTAGCTCCAGGGCAGGCCAGGACCTCAAAGTCATAGAGAGCCAGTTCATTCCACGTATCCAGCTTGGATACCTAATAATTATAAGGCTCAAAGGAATCATGAAGGACATTGGTACAGTCACCAAGATACTCCCTCAGCATCTTCCAAAACTTTGCACTCCTTGTGAGAGTACCTCGCGCCTCAGGGCCAGTGCGATGGGAGGGTCTGAGAAAACTGTCCCAGAAGTTTGCCAGTGTTCCTCTGCCTCTGCTGGATTGGAGTTGTGTTTCTCTCGCCTCTACTCCTTGGTTGCTCAATGACCTGTGACCTCTGTAGCCAGCGTTTTCAGATGGGAATATTTTTAATAATTCCACAACAATGGCCCTCTGCTACTGCAACATTTTAGGACACCTATCTGCCTCTGGAAAAAGAGATTGAACGTTCTCCTTATAGCATGGGTCTAGAAGTGTCACCAACTAGTAATGACTGTCACTCAGAATTTTGCGAATGTGAGGGTCATGGTCAAGGCAGCGTAACATAAATTCAACCATGCAGGCCAGAGTGCTAACAGGTAAGACTTCTGTGTCCTCAAAAAGAGGACGACTGACCATGTTCTCCTCCTCCTTCTCCTCCCTGTCCTCCGGCCATACACGCTGAAAAGACAGTATGACAGTTGTGCAGTTTGTACCGTCCATGACACAAAAAAGCTGAGGGCACTACCAATGAATAAATATTTGGGATCTCCCATCACACACCAAAAAGTAATCAAGAGACAAAAAAGGGGAAAAAAGTAGAGTGTACACTCAAGGATCAGCACAAACAGTATGATAAATAACAATTTTAATTTTTATTGAGACAATTAAAGTTAGACAAGCAACAGACAAGTTTAAAAACAATTAAAAAAAACAAAAAGGTTATCAAATGTACAACGGCATGAAGGGCCTTATAAGTGCCCCATACGCAGAAAGAACCCCTCCTCCACTATGTGCACTGGGATATAATGAAACACACATAGAGCCACTGACAATAATGACAAACAAAAGATACAATAGTAATATCAGTGGCAAACAGTAGTTATCCAGGTAGGACCAATGAAGTATAATACAGTACAATAATCAATAATTGCTGCCTAAAGCCCCTAAAAACACATAAATGGAATCCTGAAAAGAGATGAGTGAAAACAAAAGCCCTCTGAAAAATAAACGGAAGGTGGGGGAGAGTAGGTAATTAAGGCTGAATGAGACCTGTTGGATCCATGAGAAGAAGAGTGACCAGGGGGGAGAGGGGGAAAGACCCTACGGAAAACACCACAACACGTGGCTTCCTCAGGGGAAGATGAGGGAGAGAGAGGCTTGTCAGCCTTCTCTAGTCAAAGTCATTAGGTAAATCGTCAATTAGTTAGGTGTGAGAGGCTTGTCAAGAACAGCCAATACACAGCGTAGTCATGGAAACCCAGTAGAAACAAACTTACCCCTGAACAATATACCTGTGTATCAATAGAGGCAGATGCAAAAAGAACCTCAAGGAAAAGGACCTTGCGGTCACGTGATGGTTAAATCAAATGAATAATATGCCACAGAGGGCCATAAACCCATATGTAAACACAAAGCAAAGGTTTTTGAAAAAACAGGAAATATGAACGTCCCTTTTTTTTAACTATTTTTTCCTTCTTTAGAGTGCCCTAGAACCTACAATTTGGCCGATGAATCTGTTATGATTCAGTAACCGAGGAGGATAACAGGAAAAATAGGCTAGGCAACCTGACACCCAGAGAGGTTGGTAACTTAGCGGATTGCAGACCCCTGAACTGACAACACAACTAGAATTAGCCGTGAGACTTACCTACGATGACCTAGATGCCTCGACACAGCCACAGAGTTAACTAAGCCTAAAGAGAGAAAGGGAAGGCTACCTGCCCCTGAGTAGAGCCCCAAAGGAATAGATAGCCCCCAAACATATATTGCCAGTGAGAAAGATGAAGCACAAACACAGACAAAAAATAGAGTAAGCAAATACTGGGCCCAAACTGTCTAAATAGAACAGGATAGAAAAAGATATATCTAGAAAATGTGACGAGAACCTGGGTGCTAAACACAATAGGTCTCTAGCAGCAAGATTAAAAGACAGACCCACTTAGTTTGTCAAATATAGAAACTAATATTGAACACATACATATATGTATAATCTGCGCTCAAAGACCATAGGTGGTGTGCTGAACGAGATATTAAATGCAATGGATAAAGTATATGTTATACAGTGTAGAGCATTAGTGAAAAAAAAAGGTATATCTGAAGTATTCAGTTACCTGAATATATAAATGTCAGGAGCAGTGATTTCCCGTATGATGAGAGGATCAGAGGCACTCCAGAGGTGCAATAGATGGCTTCCTTGTTGTATATGATGAGAAAGTTCCACAGCTACCCTTCTGTAGCTCCAAGTAGTCCAATAGGAATGGCAAATGTGCTGAAAAATCTGGAATAGAGAAAGCAACAATAATAGTCACCTTTGATGTATCCTGCCGCGTTGTAGCTGTGACCGGCCGGGACGGCGCCTCTATTTTTGTTGATTTTTCTATGAATGGCATCAATTTAGGGTATTGCTCTGGTTTATATGCCAGTCAAAGTCACTTCATATGTGATGTGGTCCCTAAAAAAATTTTGTTGTAAAAATGAGATATCGCTGGTCAACTTTTAACCCTTATAACTTCCTAACGAAAAAATTATGTTTCAAAAATTGTGCTTATGTAAAGTAGACATGTGGGAAATGTTATTTATTAACTATTTTGTATGACATAACTCTGATTTAAGGGCGTAAAAATAACAGTTTTGAAAAATGCTAAATTTTCAAAATATTTGCCAAATTTCATTTTTTTTTCGCAAATAATAATGTTACCAATATCATGATGTACAATGCATCACAAAAAATCTAGTCAGTATCAGTGGGATCCGTTTTTAGAGTTGTTACCACATAAAGTGACAGATGTCAGAATTGTAAAATTTGGAAGGGTCATGAAGGTGAAAACCGGCTTGCGGGATGACAGGGTTAAAAAAGGACTGCAAATGTATGAAATCTGCAAACATTACAAATACTAAGGCAAAATCAAAATAAATATACATCTTATGTTATATCAAGAGAATAGTAAGAGTAGAAAATGACGTGCACTCAGTTTCATAGATAAGGTGCTGGTGTAATGGACCGATAGCCCTTAGTACTAAAGATAATAAGTACACCGCACTCTATAAGGAAGGTATGATATTAAGTCAAATTAATATTTATTGGTTGACTGACTATGGCAACAAATTAGGACAAAAAAAAAAGAGCGAATTAACGTTTCGGCTACACTTTAGCCTTTATCAAAATGTCGCTGTGAAAACAAAAAGTACAACGTAAGTATCCCCAAAACGAAGGTGTTAAATTTACATAGTGTGTGTTATAAGTAACAATAATCCCCTATATTCCATCAAAGACACACTAAATATACATTATATACATGGTATATGTACAGTTTGCAACTTAAATATACATGGACCGATGAAAGTGATTGGTTGACATATCACACAGGTTATTAGAACATAATGAGTTTATAATATGTATACATAATTACCTCAAGACTAGTCCAGTGCCAAAAAATATGGGCAAAGAAAAAGAAGGCCAAGGTGAAGTCCTTATCTGGCTATAATGATAAGATACTGAGTCAATAAACAGCTAAACAATAAAATGGTATACCAAGATGAAACATTTACCCGAGAATATAGGCGTCACTATGTGGAGAGGCAGCTCCCTGCATTGGGATCGTCTGTAGGCGCTATGGAAAATGATGACCCCAAAAAGTAAAAGGCCGCTTAGTGTAATAGGATCAATCAGCAGAGGCAATTAGCTGAATGTAGTCTCAGTGCGTGTCAAGAGAATAGGTTATACAGTACACTATCTATATTGCTGGAATTATAAATCACTGCATGTGAAGATAACAGTTATTCTGTGAATTTATAAAATTATTCTGCAAGGTACTGAGAAATACATTTTACAAGTTAATATACAGTATTTTTTCCCAAAAGTTGGACCTTTAGGTCACCACTGAGCAAGTATGCATAACTGATATCTTTAGATTACAAAAAAATCAATACGGCTATCTGACAGACTCAGGAGCGTGCTGCAAAATATAAAAAGTCAGAATGTGTAGGGAATTGGGAATAACTTATATAATGAACTATTACCGAACTGCAGGATTTTCTCAGTTCATCTTGTAGCACTTGACATTCCCACTTCAAGTAGATTATATACCAAGTTTCTCTGATAAGAGAGCCTGTCTGAGATCACCTGTTAACCAGTCCTCAAGGATCCTTTAATGAGTAAGGTTTTGAAGATATCACTTTCTAAAGGCGGCAGAGTTATAGTCATTATTTACCTGTTTTCCAGCAGTGACATTTTTTTTATTTTTTTATTTCTTTGCTATCAGGTTATTGTAACAATAAGCAATGTTAACTGTTCCAGTCTAATAAATTTTTATGTGTTTTTTTAAGGCTGCAAATAGATAACAAATAAAATTATATGATGAAAAATGGAATCTCGCTTTTTTAACATTGAGTTTATTTCTTGTTTCCTGTATGGCTTGAAGGCACGATATAAAAAAGCTTAACGTATGCTAATCACTGACATTGTTTTTTTTGACAGATTTTCAATTCTTACAATTTTAATAATTTTTTAACAACGTTCACAAATCATGACAAATTTTCTGATGGATATCAATACTTAGTATATTGTTTTAAGATTATTAGTTATTACTTAATAAATGATAGAAAATATGAATTTTTTTGTTTTTGAAAATTCTTTTTAATATAGCTTTTTTAGTTAGTTTTTACTTTTAGTTTATGTGCACACAGAGATTTAGAGGAAGTTAAAAGCAAAAAAAAAACTTTCTAGTAGATACCACTTCAGGAAACTTTAATTTTTGGGAATTATTTTCCTTAGGCAGTTTTAGAAGCAATGTAAGGGCTGTTTCACGAGTCCTGATATTTTTGTTTACCGTAAAAAACATTACTGAAAATATGTGTCAGTGTGTAATACTTGTGGCATACGTGTGGCAACCATGTGCTGCCCGTGTGCTGCATCAGTACAACACGCAATTGTGACTGGGAAACAGTGGTACAGTTAACGCTGTTCTACAGTGACAGGTGCTGAAGTCGGCTCTCATCATTCTCCCTGCTTTGTCGGTGATCAGCATGAGCAGGGAAGAATGATGAGAGTTATATTCAACTAATAACAGCAACAGCAGGTGGCGGCTGATGCGACTATTACTCCCATCAGCTTACACCTGCTGTTGATAATAATAGTGAGAGCTGGTGGTGGCTGATGGGAGTATTCATCAGCCACCTCCTGCGATATAAATAAATAACCAGTCAAGAATGGTCACAGAGTTGTTCTGAAGCCACCACTTGATTTTTTTAGCTGTGTGCTAAAGCTCATTGTCTTGTTAGAAGATGAACCTTCGGCCAAGTCTGATGACCAGAGCCACACAAATGAGTGGCTTAAGAACAACTCTGTGACCATTCTTAATTGGCCCAACCAGAGCCCTGACCTAAACCAACTGAGCATCTCTGGAGAGACCTGAAAATGTCTGTCCACCAAAGTTCACCATTCAACCTGACAGAACTGGAGAGGATCTGCAAGGAAGAATGGCAGAGGATCCCCAAATCCAGGTGTGAAAAACTTGTTGCAGCACTCCCAAGTGACATTCCCATGTGATATTTCAGTTTTTCTTTTTCAATAAATTTGAAAAAATTTCTAAATTTTTTAATTTAATGAGAAAACAAAAAAAAATTTTGAATGTACCAAATGGCTGCAATGAATCAAAGAGTGAAACATGCAAAGGGGTTCGAACAATTTCCGGACCCACTATATATATATATGTATATACATATATATATGTATATATATATATATATATATATATGTATATATATATATACATATAATATATATATAATATATATATATATATATATATTATATATATATATATATATATATATATATATATATAATATATAAACAGCATCTCACAAAAGTGAATGCACTCTTCACACTTTTGTAAATATTTTATTATTTCCTTTCATGCCAAAATGTTGAAGAAATGACACTTTGAAACAATGTAGCGTAGTCAGTGTGCAGCTTGTATAAAAGTGTAAACTTGGTGTGCCCTCTAAATAATTCAGCAAGAGAGTTGAGGCAGTTCTTGAAAATAACGTTGGCCACACAAAATATTGACACTTTAGGCAAAATTTGGCCATTTTCTATAAGGGGTGTACTCACTTTTATTGCAAGTGGTTTAGACATTAATAGCTGTGTGTTGAGTTATTAAGAGGGCACACTAAATTTGCACTGCTACACAAGCTGTACATTGACTACTTTATTGTCCCGTGAAAGATATAGTAAAAAATATTTTAAAAAATATGAGTTGTGCATTGACTTTTGAGATATACTGCCTATATATAGGCCACGTAACTTAAAGTGAAGTGAAGTCATCCGTCCACAGCACCAGAACAGTACAGCAACAGGCCAGTGGAGTTTGGAAGGTCAGAATGTGGCAACTCATTGTTTGGGCAGAAACCCTTAGAACTGGGGTGAAACAGCCAAGGGATCCTACAGATGCAGTGAGTACGGACAGTAAAGACAAGGTGCAAACGCAGAAGACAGTGCAGAAGGGCAGTACTCTCTTTCAGTGGCTTCTTTCTCCAGGAACTAATGATCTTGTGTCTGGGGCAAAACAGACAGAGGGATGCATACCTGTAGCAGAGCTGTGCATAGAGAATGCTGAGGAACCATCAGGGATGGTCCAACCCGGGCACGCACTTTGTGATCACGAGAGTAACCACTAGAGTAAAACAGGGAGAGAAAAGAAACATTGTTTTGTGAAGCCTGTTGTAAAAGGTGTGAAGACTTTGGATGTGCTATGCAATGAACCAAGTAAAGATGTTCTTGTTGAAGTTGAAACGGACTGTGTCTCAGTTTATGCTGATCTACCTGGTAATAATCTCCCAAAGCATAGGGGAGAACCAGAAGGAGCTGGACCTGAAGGCACAGGAATGCTGACTAATGGTAAATATGTTTTAATGAGGGGAGGCCAGGACACAGAAGCCCAGGTGTCCTCGGCCATGATTACGGTCCTGGCCAACCCTTACATTTGGCATAGTCGGCAGGTTGCGACTACCTCGCAATGCAGAGAAATCATGAAAAATGAAGATGTGGATGATGTGAAAGCAATTGCTGTATTCAGAAAACTTTAAGATGAGGATTTGACTTATACAGTGAAAGAGACTGACTTTGTAAAAACTAAGATGGCAGCCATGAATATAGAGGGGTTTGGCCCAAAAAGGCAACAACCACCAACGTGACACTGTTAAAAATGCTTATTTTAAGTATATTTTTCAAGGACTTGTTACTAGATGCGATACTTTAAAGAAAACGTCACGTTTCTTATAAAAAAAATGTAGTGGTTTATTGGACTGTCCATCAAAAAAACATCATTACAGGAAAACATAAAATGAGTGAAATAGTTACGAAAAGATTGTCCATTTGTCCATAGCAAAACTTGTACACATCTTTCCTTGGTGTCCTGAATGGTAAAATTACATTCTGGCCTTGTCAGCAGCGTCTTAGAGAAACAACACGTGGTTGCAGCTGTTCATTCATCATAGACCTTGTCCCATGTGTCTGTATAGAGAGTGCACGAGAACCCGAGCCCCCCTTCGTGTAGCCATTATATATAAGTCCCTTAGATCACGTGGTCTCTGTATATGGAAATGACACTTTACCATACAAAAATAGCATCTGTAATGTCAGCGATCGTTAATGTGCTTGGTACAGAATTGAGTGTATAAAGAATAAATCCATAACCAATAATTAATATTTAACAATTCCCCCTTTTGAGGGTGACTGACATTAATTGGAACCCTCAAAGTAGAGAAGTTCATCTTTAGGATAATCAGATCTTCTTTCTTCTTTTCTTCTTCTTTGGCAAAATAATTTAATTTCAATAATAATAATAATATCAGATTATTGTTATATGCACTCAATAACATAATTATGTGAATTCATGTTATGGTAAGCCGTGACCAATATTCATATAAAATATATATATTTATACTTTCCTAAACCTAAATTGAAGCATCTCCGGTCCAGTCATCATCATCTGATGTCATCTGGTCTTCATCTTGACGTCTTGTTCTTGATTCTTTTAAAACACAGTCTTTATACGATAATTCCTTTGAAATAACATGTAGATATTGTAGAGACCGTGTGTCATGTGTCAATCAAAGTCCATAAATTCAAATGTTGATAAGAAAACAAAGTCCATTGATGAAATGAAGCTTTAATATCTGAGCAGTTTCACCTTTAAAGACCTGGACTTACATTGGCTCGCCTTGGATATTTCTGGAATCCTCCATGCCATCCGCACTGGTCTTGGAACAGGTGTGACGTCTTTGGTCAGCAAAGCAAGGGTTAAAATGACTCTTCCTTGCTAAAGATAGCACCATAACCAGTCCTTAGTCCTAATGCACAGGACTCATGTCAGGGTTGTAGTTTCCTGACAACTTATTGTTCACCAGCTGTCATTGAAGCTTCATAGGTGATAGGAAACCACTGGAACGTGATAAAAGCATGATAACACAGTTCATATTAGCATCATAGGATCATCGTCCTCTGCCATTGTGGTTGTCAGTTTAGATACTGCGATCGTGGCTGTCAGTGGTGGATACTGCAGTTGTTGTCAGTGGTGAATACTGTGATTTTGGCTGTCAGTGATGAAATGAATTGTAATTGACACAGTCTATTATTACTCAGACATCATAGAGCCTTTTTTTCCTTCTGGAACTTCGGGTTTTTCTTCTTGCAACTTTTTAAATTTACTTGAATTTAGAAATATGAAAAGTCTTTATTAACGTAATTCCAATATCTTGCTTGAAGTCTTCATTCCCTATTCTATACCAAATCTGGTAATTTTCCTAACCTATAATATCACAGCGTACCATAGCAATCAGTAATATCCATAGAATTATTATCAGAATAGTAATATGGAATTCATGTTTGTGTAATAAAACAATAATAAATGATAATGCATTATTAACCCCTTACTGCCATCGGACGTACTATCCCGTCCATGGTACCTGGGCCCGTATGACCGGGGACGGGATAGTACGTCCAGCCCTTTAATGCGACATTGCGACTTAAGTCGCAATGATCGCATTAAAATTCCGACGCCATCTTACCTCAGGAGAGATGGCGCCGGCATCCCGGGGTCTGTCACCGCCCACCCTCACTCCCGATCGCTGTGATTGGCTGTTCAATTCTGAACAGCCAATCGCAGCCTTTCTCACTGTTTCAGCCAATCCGATGGGCTGAAACAGTGAGATCCCAGGCTAGAATCGAGTACCGATGTACTCGATCCTAGGCCTGGGCATAGAAAGGAGCAGACCCCCCCTGGATTGGCGCGATCGCCGATCACATCGATCGCGCCAATCGCAGGGCACAGCCGCGGTGTATCCGCGCTGTGCCCTGCCTGTACCTGCCTGGATCGGTGCAGTAATAGCACTGATCCTAGGCCGGAGCCTAGGACAGGCCCAGTAGGGCCTGCAGCTGCTGATTGGTGCGATCGATGTCATCGACGATCGCGCCAATCACAGGGCACAGCAGCGGTGTGACCGCTCTGTGCCCTGCTTCCTGACCTGCCGGTGACCTGCCTAGGAATCGGAGCAGTGAGCTCCGATTACTAGGCCGGTGCCTAGCAACCGGCAAAACAAGGGTCTCCTCTGATTGGTGGGATCGATGTGATCATCGATCCCACCAATGACAGGTCACAGCAGCGATGTGACCGCTCTGTGACCTGTCTGCAAACTGGATCTGACCTGTCTGACCGCACTGCAGGGTCCTCACACTTGCTGAGGATTACTGCAGTGCGGTCACACGCCAGATCTCCTCCTGTGCTGGGCCTTGTGGTGCCACAGTAGCCTGTGACACCACAACTCCTGCTGAAGAAAGAAGAGAGAGAAGAAGAAGAGAGAAAAAAGAAGAGAGAAGAAAGAAGAGAGAAGAAAGAAGAGAGACTACAAACGTGAGTTTTTGAGCCCCGATCCCTGCCCGATCCACCCCAATCCCCCCATTCCCCCCTCCCCCCTTCCCTTTCCCCCTCTTTTTACCCCCCTTTGCACACATTTAGCAGCCGCCGAGCGTTGATTGGTGACGCAGTTCACCGATCAACACTCGTGCTCGTTTTCTTTTGCACCCCCCTCCGTGCGCACTTCACAGCCGCGGAACTTTGATAAGTGACACCATCACTTATCAGCTCGTTCCTGCAGTTTTTTTGTTTTTTTTTTTTCACTCCCCTTTCGCCACTCCTGTGCGCACTTCCAGCAGCCGCGGAACTTTGATAAGTGACACCAGTCACTTATCAGAGCTCGTTCCTGCAGTTTTTTGTTTTTTTTTTTTCACTCCCCTTTCCGCCACTCCTGTGCGCACTTCCAGCAGCCGCGGAACTTTGATAAGTGACACCAGTCACTTATCAGAGCTCGTTCCTGCAGTTTTTTTTTTTTTTCACTCCCCTTTCTGCCACTCCTGTGCGCACATCCAGCAGCCGCGGAACTTTGATAAGTGACACCAGTCACTTATCAGAGCTCGTTCCTGCAGTTTTTTTTTTTTCACACCACTTTCCGCCACTCCCGTGCGCACATCTAGCAGCCGTGGAACTTTGATAAGTGACACCGGTCACTTATCAGAGCTCGTTCCTGCCATTTTTGTTTTTTTTTTTCACTCCCCTTTCCGCCACTCCTGTGCGCACTTCCAGCAGCCGCGGAACTTTGATAAGTGACACCAGTCACTTATCAGAGCTCGTTCCTGCAGTTTTTTTTTTTTTTCACTCCCCTTTCTGCCACTCCTGTGCGCACATCCAGCAGCCGCGGAACTTTGATAAGTGACACCAGTCACTTATCAGAGCTCGTTCCTGCAGTTTTTTTTTTTTCACCCCACTTTCCGCCACTCCCGTGCGCACATCTAGCAGCCGCGGAACTTTGATAAGTGACACCGGTCACTTATCAGAGCTCGTTCCTGCCGGTTTTTTTTTTCACTCCCCTTTCCGCCACTCCTGTGCGCACATCTAGCAGCCACGGAACTTTGATAAGTGACACCGGTCACTTATCAGAGCTCGCTCCTGCCGTCTTTTTTTTTTTCACTCCCCTTTCCGCCACTCCTGTGCGCACATCCAGCAGCCGCGGAACTTTGATAAGTGACACCAGTCACTTATCAGAGCTCGTTCCTGCATTTTTTTTTTTCACTCCCCTTTCCGCCACTCCTGTGCGCACATCCAGCAGCCGCGGAACTTTGATAAGTGACACCAGTCACTTATCAGAGTTCGTTCCTGCAGTTTTTTTTTTTTCACTCCACTTTCTGCCACTCCCGTGCGCACATCTAGCAGCCGCGGAACTTTGATAAGTGACACCGGTCACTTATCAGAGCTCGTTCCTGCCGTTATTTTTTTTCACTTCCCTTTCCGCCACTCCTGTGCGCACATCCGGCAGCCGCGGAACTTTGATAAGTGACACCGGTCACTTATCAGAGCTCGTTCCTGCCGTTTTTTTTTTTCACTTCCCATTCCGCCACTCCTGTGCGCACATCCGGCAGCCGCGGAACTTTGATAAGTGACACCGGTCACTTATCAGAGCTCGTTCCTGCCGTTTTTTTTTTTTTTCACTTCCCTTTCCGCCACTCCTGTGCGCACATCCGGCAGCCGCGGAACTTTGATAAGTGACACCGGTCACTTATCAGAGCTCGTGCCTGCTGGTTTAGACTTTTTTTCACAGGCATTTTTTTCCCTATTCTCTTTCTTTTCTTTTAGCTTTTTCCTTTCAGCATAGTTTGCACCAACCACTATCCCCCCCCACACACACACACAGTTATAAATAAAGTTCACACAAAGCACCACATTCACAAAAAAAATGTCCCGCTCGTCACGTTCTTCCCAACAGCGCTATTCAGTGGAAGAGGCATACGCTTTACTTGCCTCCGACACTGATAGCGAGGGAGAGGATCCCACATTTCTTTACTTTTCAGATTCTTCATCCTCTTCTTCTTCTTCCTCCTCTTCCTCATCTTCCTCCTCGGGTCCTGCGGAACCGCCACGCAGACGCCCCAGGACAGAAGATGAGGCAGCGCCCACCCCTGAAAATGAACCAGCGCACCCCTCTTCGGACCCCATATGGACCCCAGCCCCCGAAAATTACGAGCCACTGATTCCTGATTTTGTGGCAGAATCAGGAATCAAGTTTGACACCACGGGCCTCAGAGAAATAGACTTTTTCAAAGTCTTTTTCTCTGAGGATTTTATTAACCTCGTGGTGGAGCAAACTAATTTGTACGCTCTGCAATTTTTGGCGCAAAACCCAGTGTCATCATTTTCCAACTGGTCTCCTGTAGACGCAGGTGAAATGATGCAGTTTTGGGGCCTGGTCCTCCATATGGGGATCCTGAAGAAGCCAGAACTTCGGCAATATTGGAGTGTTGATATTTTATACAACACTCCACTATTCCGAATGGTCATGGCTCGGACGCGTTTTGAGGCCATCCACAAATTCCTGCATTATAATGATAATGCACAGTGTCCCCCACAAAATGACCCCAACTTTGACCGTCTGTTCAAAGTTCGGCCGGTCATCGAACACTTCAGCAAAAAGTTTGCTGAAGTGTACGTGCCCCAAAGGGACATCTGCGTGGATGAGTCCTTGGTTCATTTTAAGGGACAGCTCAGATTCCGCCAGTACCTGCCCAGCAAGAGGGCAAGGTACGGAATTAAACTCTACAAGCTGTGCGAGAGTACCTCAGGGTACACGCACAGCTTTAGAGTTTACGAAGGAAAGGACACCAGGATTGAACCCCCTGAGTGTCCCCCCGTCCTGGGAGTGAGTGGGAAAATTGTGTGGGATTTGGTGCACCCACTGCTGGATAAAGGTTTTCACCTTTACACCGATAACTTTTATTCCAGCGTCCCACTCTACAAATCCCTCTCTGCGCGAGGTACCGCAGCTTGCGGTACCGTCCGCAAAAATCAGAGAGGCCTCCCAAAGACGCTACTTGGGCAGATGCTCAGAAAGGGTGAGAGCAGAGCCCAATGTAGCGACCACCTGTTGGTGGTCAAGTACAAGGACAAGAGGGATGTCCTTCTCTTGACCACCATACATGGTGATGGCAGCGCCCTCAGCACTGTACGGGGTACCTCTACACAGGTCCGCAAACCGGACTGTGTACTGGGGTACAATAAATACATGGGGGGTGTTGATCTCTCTGATCAACTCCTCCAACCGTACAGTGCTTTGAGAAAGGCCAAGGTGTGGTACAAGAAGCTGTCCGTGCACATCGTCCAAATGGCAATGCTCAACGCTTTCCTGCTGTCACGATGTGCACGCAACAGCGATACGACGTACCTTCAGTTCCAGGAGGTAGTGGTTAAGGCCCTGATGTTTGGCGCTCAGGAAACAGCGGGCCCCAGTACTTCTGGAACTGAAGGTGCTCGTATCATACCAGGTCAGCATTTCCCGGGGGTGGTCCCGCCAACTGGAAGCAAAGGTAAGCCGCAAAAAAGGTGCCGAGTGTGTTACAAAAGGGGAATACGCAAGGACACCACTTACCAATGCGACACCTGCCCAGAAAAACCTGGCCTGTGTATGAAGGATTGTTTCAAATTGTACCACACCTCAATGCACTACTAATTTACTTTACAGGAAAGATTAGTTCCAGAAGATGGGCACATTTAGAAAAGTTCCTTGGGAGTCTACTTTCCAAAATTATGTCACTTGTGGTTTTTTTTTACTGTTTAGGCACATCAGGAGCTCTGCAAACGGAACATGACGCCCGCAGACCATTCCATCAGTCTGCATTCCAAAACGTCACGACTTCCCTTCTGAGCCCCGACTTGTGCCCAAACAGTTTTTTCCCACATATGGGGCACCAGTGTACTCAGGACAAATTGGACAACAATTTTTGGTGTCCAATTTCTCCTCTTACCCTTGGGAAAATAAAAATTGGGGACTAAAACATCATTTTTGTGAGGATAAAAGTAGGATTTTTTCATTTTTACACCTGGGCATTATAAACTTTAGTGAAACACTTGGGGGTTCAAAATGCTCACCACACACCTAGGTAAGTTCCTTAGGGGGTCTAGTTTCCAAAATGGGTCACTTTTGGGGGTTTCCACTGTTTAGGCACATGAGGGGCTCTGCTAACGGAACATGACGCCCGCAGACCATTCCATCAAAGTCTGCATTCCAAAACATCACTGCTTCCCTTCTGCGCCCTGCCATGCGCCCAAACAGTGGTTACCCCAACATATGGGGTATCAGTGTACTCAGGACAAATTGGACAACAACTTTTGTGGTCCAATTTCTCCTGTTACCCTTGGGAAAATAAAAAATTGGGGACTAAAACATCATATTTGTGGAATTTTTTTTTTTTTTTTTTATTCACGCCAGGGCATTATAAACTTTAGTGAAACACTTGGGGTTCAAAATGCTCACCACACACCTAGATAAGTTCATTAGGGGGTCTAGTTTCCAAAATGGGGTCACTTGTGGGGGTTTCCACTGTTTAGGCACATGAGGGGCTCTGCTAACGGAACATGACGCCCGCAGACCATTCCATCAAAGTCTGCATTCTAAAACGTCACTGCTTCCCTTCTGCGCCCTGCCATGCGCCCAAACAGTGGTTCCCCCAACATATGGGGTATCAGCGTACTCAGGACAAATTGGACAACAACTTTTGTGGTCCAAGTTCTCCTGTTACCCTTGGGAAAATAAAAAATTGGGGACTAAAACATCATATTTGTGGAAATTTTTTTTTTTTTTTTATTCACGCCAGGGCATTATAAACTTTAGTGAAACACTTGGGGGTTCAAAGTGCTCACCACACACCTAGATAAGTTCCTTAGGGGGTCTAGTTTCCAAAATGGGGTCACATGTGGGGGTTTCCACTGTTTAGGCACATCAGGGGCCCTCCAAACGCGACATGACGTCCGTTCGCAATTCCAGCCAATTTGGTTTGGAAAAGTCAACGGCGCTCCTTCCCTTTCAAGCCCTGTCGTGCGCCCAAACAGTGGTTCCCCCCCACATATGGGGTATTTAGCGTACTCAGGACATGTTGGACAACAACTATTGGTGTCCAATTTCTCCTCTTACCCTTGGGAAAATAAAAAATTGGGACTAAAACATCATGCTTGTGAAAAAATATGATTTTTTTTCTTCACGGCTCTACATTACAAACTTGCGTGAAGCACTTGAGGGTTCAAAGTGCTCACCACACATCTAGATAAGTTCCTTAGGGGGTCTAGTTTCCAAAATGGGGTCACATGTGGGGGGTTTTCCACTGTTTAGGCACATCAGGGGCCCTCCAAACGCGACATGGCGTCCGTTCGCAATTCCAGCCAATTTTGGTTTGGAAAAGTCAAACGGCGCTCCTTCCCTTTCAAGCCCTGCCGTGCGCCCAAACAGTGGTTCCCCCCCACATATGGGGTATCAGCGTACTCAGGACATGTTGGACAACAACTTTTGTGGTCCAATTTCTCCTCTTACCCTTGAGAAAATAAAAATTTGGGGACTAAAACATCATGTTTGTGGAAAAAATATGATTTTTTTTCTTCACGGCTCTACATTACAAACTTGCGTGAAGCACTTGAGGGTTCAAAGTGCTCACCACACATCTAGATAAGTTCCTTAGGGGGTCTAGTTTCCAAAATGGGGTCACATGTTGGGGGTTTCCACTGTTTAGGCACATCAGGGGCCCTCCAAACGCGACATGGCGTCCGTTCGCAATTCCAGCCAATTTTGGTTTGGAAAAGTCAAACGGCGCTCCTTCCCTTTCAAGCCCTGCCGTGCGCCCAAACAGTGGTTCCCCCCCACATATGGGGTATCAGCGTACTCAGGATAAGTTGGACAACAACTTTTGTGGTTCAATTTCTCCTCTTACCCTTGGGAAAATAAAAATTTGGGACTAAAACATCATGCTTGTGGAAAAAATATGATTTTTTTTCTTCACGGCTCTACATTACAAACTTGCGTGAAGCACTTGAGGGTTCAAACTACTCACCACACATCTAGATAAGTTCCTAAGGGGGTCTAGTTTCCAAAATGGGGTCACGTTGGGGGTTTCCACTGTTTAGGCACATCGGGGCCTCTCCAAACGCGACATGGCGTCCGTTCTCAATTCCAGCCAATTTTGGTTTGGAAAAGTCAAACTGCGCTCCTTCCATTCCGAGCTCTGCCGTGTGCGCAAACAGTGGTTTTCCCTCACATATGGGGTATCGGCGTACTCAGGAGAAATTGCACAACAACTTTATCAGTATTTTTCTCCTTTTTCCCTTGTGAAAATAAAAAAAATGTTTGTAAAAGATCATTTTTGTGACTAAAAAGTAAAATGTTAATTTTTTCCTTCCATGTTGCTTCAGCTCCTGTGAAGCACCTGAAGGGTTAATAAACTTCTTGAATGTGATTTTGAGTACCTTGAGGGGTGTAGTTTTTAGAATGGTGTCACTTTTGGGTATTTTCTGCTATATAGACCCCTCAAAGTGACTTCAAATATGAGGTGGTCCCGAAAAAAAATGGCTTTGTAAATTTTGTTGTAAAAATGAGAAATCGCTGGTCAACTTTTAACCCTTATAATTTCCTAACAAAAAAAAATTTTGTTTCCAAAATTGTGCTGATGTAAAGTAGACATGTGGGAAATGTTATTTCTTAACTATTTTGTGTGACATATTTCTCTGTTTTAAGGGAATAAAAATTCAAAGTTTGAAAATTGCAAAATTTTCAAAATTTTTGCCATATTTGCGTTTTTTTCATAAATAAATGCAAGTTATATGGAAGAAATTTTACCACTATCATGAAGTACAATATGTCACGAGAAAACATTCTCAGAATCGCGAAGATCCGTTGAAGCGTTCCAGAGTTATAACCTCATAAAGAGACAGTGGTCAGAATTGTAAAAATTGGCCAGGTCATTAACGTGCAAACCACCCTTGGGGGTGAAGGGGTTAACCATATTCTTCATGAGATAGAACATTTTTATGTCATTGGTGTAATTACCTTTCGAACCCATAGGTGTCAGTGTGTTTTTCATGTAACAAGTGTTTCCATCTTTATTACTAAAACTTTATTAATGGAATATATTTATTAGACCAATAATAGATAAGAATGTATAGCCATGAACCAAAATGTGAATATGAGTGAATGAATGAATGAAAGAATTATTGTATTTACTCAGAATTAGAACATTTTCTTCTAATGAACCAATATCTTTACTATATTTAATGAAGCAATATTCTCATACTAGACATTACTTTATTAAATATTGATGTTTCTTGATTGATTGAGATAAAAAATAAAAATTAAGAATCAAAAATAGAGATAAAAGAAGAATAAAAAATGAAAAATAAAAATAAAAACAAAAGTAAGAATAAAAATAAAAATAAGGCAAATAAGGCCTTTATATGTTTATGACAAATGCTGAGTAGTTATGTTGTCTGTAACACATACCCTTAATATTTCCATTATCTGGATGATTTCATATTTGTCATGACCTTGTGTTACCAAAATATTCATATTATGCAACTTTGCATGTAATCCCCTTCTTAGTGTAAAGAAATGACTCTTTATAATACTTAATGTTATTATCTCTAGTAGTTATACCATTGTAGTCTTTTTATATTCTTTAAAATGTGTGAAGAAGAGGTGTTGATGAAATGTGATGATGTATTCAGAATCAAAAACACATTTCCCCCTTATTACCAAAAAATATTATTTTGTGAAATAATTGATTTATCAAAACCAAAATGAAAAAAATAATTGTTTTATAAATTATTTATATAACTTCTGTTTTAGCTTTATACCATATATTTGTCTGAAGATGTGTACCATCTATGTAACCATTAAAAATAAAAAATAACATTGAATATCATAAAATTATCTTTTGGGAAAAAGTAAAAAAAATAAATAATCTAAATGTAGATTTTCTTGATAAACCATTTTGATGTGTGATTACACTTATCTACTATTAACTAAAAAAAAATAATTACTAAAGAAATATATGTTGAGTAGATAATATTTCATTATGTATCTTAATATTCTAATTGAACTGATTTGTATTATTTCTCTTAAAAACAAGTTGTTGTTTTTCTCGCATACCATGAATTTTGAAACCTTTCCTTTCATATGTCACACATACACTTAGCTTATATTCACTCTTAGCAGCTGCTCATACACGCATCTGTCATCTGTCACTCAGACTGTGACACGGATAAGTTCACACCACAAGTTCCTCATACAAAAAGGTAGGAATATTAACCCAAATAATTGTATCTTAATTATCAATGCGCATTGTAAACTACTAAATTTAATATTTTAATATTTCTTTGAATATTCCCCAAATACACATAACAAACTTTGTGAACCATTCTATAGATAAAAGGACTCATAAGAAAATTTGGTTATGAGCTGTTTCTATATTTGGTGCAAGGTTTGCAACTGAAATTGAACCCTAGAACTTAAGAGGCCTAAAGAAAAATTCTTTGACTTGCAAAGGCCGAGCTCACTGAAGCTACAAACGCTTTAAGTTACAGCAAACACTGAAATAGGGGTATATGGTAGCCTTATAATTAGAACAGTTTGAATGTCACATGTGTGACTGTCATGCAGTAAGAACATATTGCCATGCAAATAAATAACTTCAAAATGTTAGCAACACACAAAAACTAAATTTAGATTCAGTTAGTTATATATTATTTCCTTTTAAGTGTTAAATATATAAAAACATGCAGTTATTACAAATTCCTGTGTAAATAAAGGAATAAATCCATGTAAGAGAGATTTTCCCGATTAAATCCTACTTTGAAGTGAAAATTCTAAGGAACAATAAGAGATAAGGTTAATATCATATTCAAAAACAAAACAATTGCAATGTCTTATACATATAATGTATTGGATTCAATGTAATTCTAAATATTACTGTAGTATATTTTAATTATATCACTATAGATATAGATATACAGTTATACAATCTCTACTTATACAAATATAGTATATATACTGTATGAATATATATATATCTACAAAAACTGTAGAACTACAGAATTATATTTATAAAATAATTACAAATAACTGAATAATATATTGTATAATACTTTTACACAACATATAATTTCATTTTCAGTCAATTCCTAAACCAAATCTTATTTCTTTGTCAAAGATGTCCTGGAAAACTCTGTTAATCATTCCTTTTTTTAATGATTGTTTGAGCAGCTCCGATAATGAGCTGTATATTGAAGACTTAGATAAGTTATTTTGAGACATCACCTGTTCCTGTCTTTCAATGTCCGCCATTTGTCTCTTTACAGAGAGGTCTGAACTTTGAATTATTAACTCTTTCTGCAAAGCGGACTCTTGGATTTTTTTATAGGGCTTATAACTAATATGTAATTTCCTCCGTATGTCATAGATTTGATTCCGGGATGACTCAGTTTAGGAGATTTTGACACTGGCTTTTGAAAAGATCTTACTCTGTCTGTTTGATTTATTTTCCTATCACGATTCTCATGTTTTCTAGCAAAATCAAGGAATTGCGCACATTCAAATAAAGTATCTTTTTGTGACGCAATAACACGAGATACAGAATTTAGGAATCCAAATTTGTCCACAAAATACTTTATCATTGATTGTGTTTTGACATTGGTAATTAGAGTTTTGTACAACCTTTCAAATATGGACATGAATGTAAAAGTACATTCTTTCCGACCAATCTTTAATTTTTGAAGAATATCAATATCTGGACAATTTTCATTTAATGCACAGAAAATCAGAATTTTCAATCTGTCTTTATCATCTAGATCTCCATGTAAGTTATCACAAGTCAACTTCAATGTTAAGCGTCTGGAAAAGGTTGCAGGAAGCCACAATTTAAATAATTGATTTTTCTCAGCATTACTTAAATCAAGCTTATCAATAAAGCTTTCGAAGATTTCAGAATTTCTGCATACATGGATTTTGTTATCATATGCAGGAATGATTTTGCATAATTTTAACAAATTTTTCCTAACTTTGATTTGGAGTTGGGCCTCTGAATTGTCTTCTATTTTTGGTGGCCTTTGTACATCCGTCTCTCGTACGTCATCTGCATCAGTTCTGAAGTCTCCTCCCATGTTCCCTCCTACATCAGTTCTCAAGTCTCCTCCCATGTTCCCTCCTACATCAGTTCTCAAGTCTCCTCCCATGTTCCCTCCTACATCAGTTCTCAAGTCTCCTCCCACATTTCCACCATCTTTTTTTACATCATCAGAGACAAGGTCACCTTGAGTAGCCATTACAGAAACATGTCCCACATGTTGCTCAATTTCCTCATTACAGTCAATTTCGGGAACATCACTGGTATCATCTGACACTATTTCTACACAGTCATCTTTAGATTTCTCTAATACAAACTTGTGAAATACATGAACTAACTGTAATATGTTTTTTAATTTCTCTCTTTCTCTAGTAAAGGACACCAGCTTAGATTCTAGCTTTAGAGTTTCCATTTCACATTCTGCATATAAGCTGAGCCATAAAACTTCTAAATTAGAATGATCTACAGACATAAATTTCAGTCTACTTTGCTTAGAAAAAGAAGTAATAACATCCATATTTCTTACCTAGAAATATCTCAGCTTGTAGCTCCTTTCTTGAATGACAATGCTGGCCTCTTGTCATCAGCACGTCAGCACTTCTGATTCCTGTAATACGTCTGGCAACTCTTAGTCCTCATTCATAGGTTCTTTTCTGATCCTGAAATATCGTAGTGTGATTTCTTTGACGACTTGCACATCTGACGTAATTTTTCTTCTATTCCTCCTCCCCTTGCAAGTTATCAAAAATTCACACTCTAAAAATCAAGTGTGACTGGCTGGCTCTCCAAAATGTTAAAAATGCTTATTTTAAGTATATTTTTCAAGGACTTGTTAATAGATGCGATACTTTAAAGAAAACATCACGTTTCTTATAACAAAAATGTAGTGGTTTATTGGACTGTCCATCAAAAAAACATCATTACAGGAAAACATAAAATGAGTGAAATAGTTACGAAAAGATTGTCCATTTGTCCATAGCAAAACTTGTACACATCTTTCCTTGGTGTCCTGAATGGTAAAATTACATTCTGGCCTTGTCAGCAGCGTCTTAGAGAAACAACACGTGGTTGCAGCTGTTCATTCATCATAGACCTTGTCCCATGTGTCTGTATAGAGAGTGCACGAGAGCCCGAGCCCCCCTTCGTGTAGCCATTATATATAAGTCCCTTAGATCACGTGGTCTCTGTATATGGAAATGACACTTTACCATACAGAAATAGCATCTGTAATGTCAGCGATCGTTAATGTGCTTGTACAGAATTGAGTGTATAAAGAATAAATCCATAACCAATAATTAATATTTAACAGACACCCTTCATGGGCGTAACTGTACAGAATCGGCACCAAAATCTCCCTGTCGGTATCACAAGGTCCGCCCCTGGTGGATGCGGATGCAGAAGAGAAAGCCTTGCCCTCCAAGACAGAATGTCAGTAAATGGATGGCGTGGTAGGAGGCGTCCAAACCAGGAAACGGGTGAGGCCTGGAAGTGACATCTGAGTGCAGCTGTGCGGCACCATCATGTGCATCTGGACCGGCAGTGATGAAGCAATGCTGCACCCATCACTGCCGAGGCATAGGCCGCATAGAGTGGAGGTGGCAGTAGGTAGCCAAAGGAACACAGCCCAGCAGGTCATGGGAAGAAGCTGTGGAGAGCTCTACTCACCAACACCCAGAGTTGCCGCAGTCACGGAGTCAGCGACTGCTGCAGATGATGGCTTTCCGAAGACCGGAGCCCTTGAATGCGGAGCCTGTGCCTCGATGTGCCCTGTTGTCAGAGCAGCCCGTGGAATCCGTACCACAACGCCAGCCGGGAAAGAACTCTCGTCTGGAATCAAAGTTGTTCGCTCAACGTAAACCGTTGTAACAGCCGCCCAGGAGGAACCAAGGTGGGAAGCCGTTACCGAGCCCGAACTTTACAATGTGCCAGACGTCTGCGCACACACATTACCGGGACGGCCGCGGATGACGTGCGGGTGAGTGCACCACAGCCCCTGACACTAGAGGAGGGTCCCATCCCAGGCCTCAGCGATGGAGGAGTATTGGATCTTATCTTGCTGGTGAGTGCTACATTTTTTTTTTTTGCTCCTTGTATTCTGTCTGTTTTTCGTCAAGCACCAATACCAGCTATACTGAATGCGGTGTTCAGATTTATTCGGCTCCTTGTCTGCTAAGTTGTAACTAGTGTTCCCTAGTGCCGTTCGCTTGTTCTCTTTGCTTTGGAGATTAATCTTTTAAGAATAAGCTGTCCATTGTGTGTGCATGATAAATAAAACAAATTCATTATGTAATGTTTGTCCTGTATTTCTCAACATTTTTCAAATCTCAAAGTATGATGAGTCCAAAGTTCAAATTCCATATATTTGGTTTCTGGATTTAAATCCTACCAATGACGGCACTTGCATTGAGTTTGTGTTTTCTCTCCATTCATAAATGCATTACCTCACATATTCCATGCATAACTTCATGCATATTAGACTGTGTAAGTTGGAGAGTCGAAGTCAAGTGCTACAAACAAAGAGACATATGTTGTGAACATTTTGGAGATGAATTCGGAGCTGAAGCTTCCTCTGGTGGTTGCTGAGGGTATTGAACCTATCTTGAATACCAAGAGTCTTACACCCACAGATAATGAGTGGTGTCAGGGGTACTGACTGGCCTGATATAAAGTGAGCTGATCTCCCATGTCCTCACCGTGATCAATTGTGCTCCCTGTTTAGTTGGAATTCAACTTGCTTTCCTGCTGTCTCCTGCTTCGTTCAGATAAGTCTCTTTCAGTTTTCAGTTTTTTTTACTGTGGTTTGAATTCCTTGCTTTTTGCTGCATTGCTTTTTGTCTTCAGCCGGGTCCCCTATGGGGGCTTTGGCTGGTCTCCGTTCGTTTTTTGTATTTGTTCATTTGCTCAGTTCTTGTGATATTTTACTGTTGGGTAGCTACGTGTCCACACCAGAGATCTGATATAGGTGGTCGAGACCGTGAGGTCTCAGTGTTTTTGGATTCATAAGTGTTGGAGTTTTTCCTAGGGTTTTTCTGGGTTTCAGAAAGTATTCTCTCCTGTGCTGTCCTATCTACACAGTTTTGGGCCCCAGTATTTGCTCAATCTATTTTCTGTCTGTGTTTGTATTTTCATCTTGTCTAACCGTCATTATATGTTTGGGGGCTTCCTACTCTTTTGGGGTCTACTGCGGGGCAGTTACCTTTCCTCTTTCCATCTTCAGGGATAGCTATCTCTCCGGCTGTGCCGAGGCGTCTAGGACCACCGTAGGTACGCTCCAAGGCTGCTTCTAGTTGTGCGGTTAGTTTAGGGGTCGGCAACCTATTAGTTTCCAACCTCTCTGATGTTAGGCTGCCTATGCGGTTTTTTGCTCCTGCCTCTTCAGCTACCATAACATAACAGAATCACCGGCCCCTACTGAAAATTCTATGGTACTCAATAAAAGGGAAAATATTAAAGGAAAAAAATAAAAGTTGTCAGAGTTGTCAGAATTTTTTTTTTCTCTTTGTTACATTTTTTTTTCCCCTCTTTTTCTCTGGGGTTGAGGAGGAATTTTTTTTTCTCGCAATGGAGATTGTGCACTTGTCTGGTCATGTTGAGCGGCTCGAAGCTGAAGTTCAGAGTATTGCTACCTATCTCAATAGGTTGCCGGTTGTGGAACCTAGGATCCCTATGCCAGATTTATTTTTGGGGGATCGGTCTAAGTTTTTGAATTTTAAAAATAACTGTCAGTTGTTCTTTGCTTTGAAGCCTAAATCCTCAGGGAACACAACGCAGCAGGTTCAAATTGTCATCTCCCTATTGCTCGGGGACCCTCAGGATTGGGTCTTTTCTCTGACACCTGGGGATCCTGTTTTGAATGATGTTAATGTGTTTTTTCAGGCTCTGGGGTTATTGTGCAATGAACCTAATGTTACTGATCAAGCTGAAAAAACCTTGTTGGCATTGAATCAGGGTCATCAAGCCGCTGAGCTGTATTGTCAGAAATTCAGAAAGTGAGCAGTCCTTACTAAATGGAATGATGATGCTCTTGCATATCTTTTTCAGAAGAGTCTGGCAGAGACTGTAAAGGATGTTATGGTGGGACTCCCTGTCTCCTCTGGTCTCATTGACTTTATGTCATTAGCTATTCAAGTTAACAGACGTCTGTGCAAGAGTAGAAATATGCGTGAGATTGTGATGCCTTGCGGGCCAGCCCCTGAGCCCATGCAGTGTGAAGGAGTGACTTCTGGGGCACATCGTCATGAATTTCGTAAGCGTAATAAGCTGTGCTACTATTGTGGTGACGCTTCTCATGCTATTTCTGTCTGCCCCAAGCGGTTGAAGACGTTTTGCACGCTCAGTTGTTTTGGTTAGTGTTCAGACTAAATTTCTGTTGACTGTTACCTTGATTTGCTCCATGTCCACATTTTCAGCTCAGGCTTTTGTTGAGTCAGGGGCAGCTATAAACCTGATGGATTTTGATTTTGCCAAACGTTGTGGTTTTCCTATGATACCCCTGCAGAAGTCTATTCCTTTGCTGGGCATTGATTCTACCCCTTTGCAAAGAATAAACCCCAGTTTTCTACCCAGGTGATAATGCGGGTTGACCCGGACCACCAAGAGAATTGCAAAATTTTGGTGTTACATAATTTACATGACATTGTTGTACTGGGGTTTCCTTGGTTACAGACTCACAATCCTGTTTTGGATTGGAAGTCTGTGTCTGTGACCAGTTGGGGTTGTCAATGTGTTCGTACTGACACTCCTGTTTTTTCTGCCCACACCCAGTCTCAAGATGTTTTTTCTGCCTCCCCCAGTCTCAGGATGTTCCTGACTATGTGACTGATTTTTCTGATGTGTTTAGTGAGAGTAAGTCTGCATCCTTACCTCCTCATAGGAGTTATGATTACCTCACATATTCCATGCATAACTTCATGCATATTAGACTGTGTAAGTTGGAGAGTCGAAGTCAAGTGCTACAAACAAAGAGACATATGTTGTGAACATTTTGGAGAAGACTTTGGAGCTGAAGCTCCCTCTAGTGGTTGCTGAGGGTATTGAACCTATCTTGAATACCAAGAGTCCTACACCCACAGATAATGAGTGGGTGTCAGGTGGTACTGACTGGCCTGATATAAGTGAGCTGATCTCCCATGATCCTCACCAGTGAGCAATTGTGCTTCCTGGTTTAGTTTGGAATTCAGCTTGCTTTCCTGCTGTCTACTGCTTGCGTTCAGATAAGTCTCTTTCAGTTTTTTTTTTACTGTGGTTTGAATTCCTTGCTTTTGCTGCATTGCTTTTTGTCTTCATCCGGGTCCCCTATGGGGGACTTTGGCTGGTCTCCATTCATTTTTTGTATTTGTTCATTTGCTCAGTTCTTGTGATATTTTACTGCTGGGTAGCTACGTGTCCACACCAGAGATCTGATATAGGTGGTTGAGGCCGTGTGGTCTCAGTGTTTTTGGATTCAGAAGTGTTGGAGTTTTTCCTAGGGTTTTTCTGGGTTGCAGAAAGTATTCTCTCCTGTGCAGTCCTATCTAGACAGTTTTGGGCCCCAGCGTTTTCACAATCTATTTTCTGTCTGTGTTATTTTCATCTTGTCTAACTGCCATTATATGTTTGAGGGCTTCCTACTCTTTTGGGGTTTACTCCGCGGCAGTTAGCCTTCCTCTTTCCATCTTCAGGGATAGCTATCTCTCCGGCTGTGCCGAGGCATCTAGGACCACCACAGGTACACTCCAAGGCTGCTTATAGTTGTGCGGTTAGTTTAGGGGTCTGCAACTTATTAGTTTCCAACCTCTCTGGTGTTAGGCTGCCTATGCGTTTTTTTGCTCCTGCCTCCTCAGCTACCATAACAAAACAGCCATAATTACGTACTAAAGTGCTCTGCAAATAAATTAATGGCATATTTACGTTATGTACTAATGAAGGTGGTTATAGAACGTTCTTCCAGAGTGGTTTTTTAACGTTGATAGTATTCATTACTTTATTCTGTCCGTTATGCAGCATTTTCGATGTTAGTTTATAATTTTTTTCATAATGACAAGAGTTTATTTTCACACTTTAACCCCTTAACGACCGCCGATATGCCTTTTAACGGCTGTGGTTAAAGGGAATCTGTCACCCCACTTTTGCCCTATGAGATAGGGCCACCGCCATCAGGGGCTTATCTACAGCATTTTGTGATGCTGTAGATAAGCCCCCGATATCACCTGAAATTGAAGAAAAACGAGTTATATTATACTCACCCAGGGACGTTCCGCCGTCCGGTCGGGTCCGATGGGAGTCGCGGTCCTGTCTGGGGCCTCCCATCTTGTAGCGAAGCCGGCCTCTTCTTTCCATCCTGTCGCGGCTCCTGCGCAGGTGCACGGCTTTGCCCTGCCATGATTCCGGTCCCTCACTTTTGCGATCGCCGTTATTAACCATATAACGTCAAACACATAAAAAAAAGCCACGACTCTGTAGAACCATCTCAAGGAAGATCACAAGGAAATGTACAGCATGTTATGTAAATATGAGTGTCTGAGCAAAGGGTCTGAATACTTATTTCCATGTGATATTTCAGTTTTTCTTTTTTTAATAAATTTGTAAAAATTTATAGATTTCTGTTTTTTATCAGTCAAGATGTTGTGCAGAGTGTACATTAATGAGAAAAAAAAGAACTTTTTGGATTTACTAAATGGCTGCAATGAAAGAAAGAGTGAAAAAGTTCAAAGGATCTGAATACTTTCCAATCCCACTGTATAAATCATTTGGTGATGTAGAAGTTCCCGACTTTTAAACTACATTTGACTTGCCTGTCAAGTAATTCTCTGCAGAGGTTTACATACTGTATATTTTCAGAGCAAAAAGGCCAGTTTTTTTTTTAAATCTTCAGGGCATACTTGATTGACAGGGATTATACAAGTGAAAATGTAGGGGTATTATGAGGCCTCAATACAGACAAAAAATTTGATTTTGAAATTTTGTCTGGAGTTTCACTACAACCTATTTATTTTCAATTATTACACTTTTTATTGCTATCGCAATTCAAATAAATAACAGTTTTAGATTAATGTTGGCCATCCTTGGAAGCTGTTTCTAAGTCTTAAGATGTAGAAATTTAATCTGAACATAGACATAATAATTATTGTTAATGGTCCTAATTTTATGGTCATTAATGTTAATTGTTTCATGTTCATTAGTAAAAAGAATGAATTCATTTTCTGATTTAATCTGTTCCACTTGGCAGAACACTTATTGTTCAGACTTCCTTGCGTCCTACAAACATGAAAAAATATATGAGTTATTGGTCGCTATCTTGGCCATTATCATGGGGGCCTGCTGCATCCTGCAGTTTATTGGTATTGTGACCAGACATTGGCAAGTACGACTGTCTTTTTTGTGATTTTTATTATTTGATAGGCTTTTCAGATAATTGCTTTTAATTTTAGTGTAAGGACTCACAAGGCAATGACGCATCTCAATGCTGATTGCAAGCCTGCGTATATGACCCAAAATATCAACTAATACTTCATGCATTTTTCATCTTTGCTAGTATTTGTAATGATTTGGTATGGCTGCTTTCGCTGTGATTTTTTGGGTTTGATGCTCTTTTACAATGGATTTCAAAGCAGGTAAGTTAAGGCTTATGTTGGCTTTTTTTGCTAACTCTCCCTTTACCGACACCAATGAAAAAATTATCATTATCATAGGATCAACACACAAATGAAATCCTCTGCCTCCCAGATTGTGATGGTTAATCCCAGCAGCATATTTAAACTTGTGGCCTGAACTGTGCGCTCTCCTAGGGAACATACTCATGGTGTCTTCTTCAGGTTTATTACCCCCTAGAACATGCTTAAAGCCTTTTAAACCTCAAAAAAGATCATGAACAAATGTGCTAATATAGGGGGTTTGATATATTACGGTTATACCTTTGTCTTTAAAGAATATGATAACAGTGAATGTACAGTATATTTGTTAATACATAATAGAATTGCTACAAGATTAAGTGTATTACCATGTCTATGTAAGTAGAAATGAAAGTCCAGCTCACCAGTGCAGCATACCAGGAATCGGAGCAAGGAACCGCTGTGTCAGACGTAGAACATTGCAAAAAGAGAAAATTCAACTCAACGATGAAGTGAAGATAAATTAGTTGAGTTGACTAAGTTTACATTTGTTGACTAAGGGTGCTGCGTCACCTGAAACGCGTTGATAATGCATTCATCTGCTGCCATCTATGCTGATACTCCTCTGTATTTGGAATGACAAGGGAATAAAGATTTTTTTTATCTTCATTTCATCGTTGAGCTGGATTTTCTCTTATTACCATGTCTATACAATGGTACTGCTACACAGTCAAGTGTATTACCATTTTGTAGCTGAATGTATAATACATGTTAATATTGAAAAAGGGAAAGTGTAGTGCCCATGTTTGGCCACTAGATGGGGCAATATAGTGTACTTAGTTATAGTATAGTTGTTTCACATAGGAAATGGTTAATAGTAGGAGTGGCTGCTGTGTGGTAAGCCAGTGTAGGTGTTAGCTTTAGTCAGAAGGCGAGGGACACTCAAACTGTCCACAAGGCCTATAGGCCCAGGATGCCGAAGCAGCCGCATAACTTGAGGTGAATTGAAGTCAGCCGTCCACAGCACCAGAACAGTACAGCAAAAGGCCAGTAGAGTTTGGAAGGTCAGAATGTAGCAACTCATTGTTTGGGCAGAAACCCTTAGAACTGGGGCGAAACAGCCAATTGACCCCACAGATGCAGTGAGTACAGACAGTAAAGACAAGGTGCAGAAGGGCAGTGCTCTCTTTCAGTAGCTTCTTTCTCCAGGAACTAATGATCTTGTGTCTGGGTCAAAACTGACCGAGGGATGCATACCAGTACCAGTAGAGTAACCACGAGAGTAACACAAGGAAAGAAAAGGAACATTGTTTTGTGAAGCCTGTTGTAAAAGATGTGAAGACTTTGGATGTGCTCTGTAATGAACCAAGTAAAGATGTTCTTGTTGAAGTTGAAACGGACTGTGTCTCAGTTTATGCTGATCTACCTGGAGATAATCTCCCACAGCATAGGGGAGAACCAGAAGGAGCTGGACCTGAAGGCACAGGTATGCTGACTAATGGTAAATATGTTTCTGTGAGGGGAGGCCAGGACACAGAAGCCCAGGTGTCCTCGGCCATGACTACGGTCCTGGCCAACCCTTACATTTGGCATAGTCGGCAGGATGCGACTACCTCGCAATGGGGAGAAATTGTGAATAAAGAAGATGTGGATGATGTGAAAGCAATTGCTGTACTCAGAAAACTTGAAGATGAGGATTTTGTGGATGCTTTTGAAATGCCGGATGTGACAAACAAACTGGATTTGACTTATACAGTGAAAAAGACTGACTTTGTAATAACTAAGATGGCAGCCATGAAGATAGAGGGGTTTGGCACCAAAAGGACAACAACCACCAACATGACACCCTTCATGGGCGTAACTGTACACAATCTCCCTGTCGGTATCACAAGGTCCTCCCCTGGTGGGCGCGGATGAAGAAGAGAAAGCCTCACCCTCCAAGACAGAATGTCAGTAAATGGGTGGCGTGGATGGAGGCATCCCCACCAGGAAATGGGTGGGGCCTGGAAGTAACATCTGAGTGCAGCTGTGCGGCACCATCATGTGCATCTGAACTGGCAGTGATGAAGCGCTCCTGCATCCATCACTGCTGAGGCATAGGCCACATGGAGTGGAGGTGGCAGCAGAAAGCCAAAAGAACACAGCCCGGCAGATCATGGGAAGAAACTGTGGAGAGGTCTACTCACCAACACCCGGAGTTGCCGCAGTCACGAAGTCAGATGATGGCTTTCCGAGGATCGGAGCCCTTGAATGTGAAGCCTGTGCCTCGATGAGCACTGTTGTCAGAGCAGCTCGTGGAATCCGTGCCTCAACGCCAACCGTGAAAGAACTCTCGTCTGGAATCAACGTTGTTTGCTCAACATGAACCGGATGTAACAGCCGCCCAGGAGGAACGATGGCGGGAAGCTGTTACCGAGCTGTAACTTTACAATGTGCCGGACACCTGAGCAGACACATGCGCGGAAGAATCAAGCGTTCCCCAGACGGCCACGGATGACGTGCGGGTGAGTGCACCACAGCTCCTGACCCTAGAGGGAGGGTCCTATCCCCAGGCCTCAGCGAAGTACGATGTCGTCCGGCCACGTGCTCCCAAAGGGAGATCCATGTGCTTGGAGCCCTGATACCACATGCAACAGCTCAACCTACTTTCATGTTCAGCCACACTCAGGTGGCACAAATATCAGTTTTGTAGACAACTATTGTCAGAAAAATCTTAAGGATAGTAACACAGGTAATTGACTCAAAAGAAGTGGGGGCCTGATGGTCTCGGAGGCCTACTGCTACAGTCAACACGCATGAATGAGACCCAACCAGGACTCTCCACATTTCTAAAAATTATTGGCAGACATCAAAGTGGCATCAATTTCACAAGAGTAGAAATAGTGTAAAAGGAATCGACATCTCTTCCACGACAGCCAACCCATCACTAGGACACCAAACCAGGAGTGTTGACATTTCCAAAAATTATGGCCTGACACCACAGAATTGGCATCAATTTCAACAGAAGTGAAATAGTTTAATGGAGAATGATGTCTCTTTTACTACAGCCAACCCAGCAGATAGACACCCAATCAGGAGTATTGACATTGCCAAAAATTAGGGTCTTACACCACTGAAATGGCATCAATTTCACTAGAGTAGAAACAGTATAATGAAGAACGATATCTCTTTCAATACAGCCAACCCATCAGCTGGAGAGACCCAATCAGGACTCTGCACATTTCCAAAAATTATTGGCAGACACCAACAAAGTGGCATCAATTTCACAAGAGTAGAAATAGTGTAATATTGATTGACATTTCTTCCACTACAGCCAACCCTCACATGGACACCCAACCAGGAGTGTTTACATTTCCAAAAATTATGGCCTGACACCACTGAACTGGCATCATTTTCACCAGAGTTCAAATTTTATAATGGAGAACGATGTCTCTTTCACTACAGCCAACCAAGCAGATGGACACCCAATCAGAATTGTTGACATTTCCAATAATTAATGCCTGACACCACTGAAGTGGCATCAATTTCATAAGAGTAGAAATAGTATCATAGGGACCGACATGTCTTCCACTACAGCCAAACCAGCATCTGGAGACCAACTATGACTGTTCACATATTCAAAAATTTGTGCTAACATTTGCAGCAGCATCAACAGCAGACACAGAAGCCACACTAAAGATATCACAGTGCTATTACGCAAGATTAATGCAGCACTCTAAATAATGTTACATCGCCTAGTCAGTACAGTCTGCGATTGGGGTGCAAAAGTCCTTAGAGATTCATGACTTGTTCATCTAGATGAAAGTTAGGCGATCTAAACTTTCAGGAGACTGCTGGCTAAGCTTATCCTTCAGGATACCACCAGCAGCGCTGAAGACATGTTCTGAAAGAACTCTGGCTGCCGGACATGATAAAACGTCCATGGCGTGAGAGGAGAGCTCAGGCCACTCATCTATTTTGGAAGACCAAAATGTGAAAGGGTCCAATTGCTCCCTGTTGTTATTGATATTCAGTTCTAGATACTCCTGCACCATCCTCTCCATTCGTATACCATGTGTCAGACTTGGACTTTGCTGTGCTGGTGCATGAGCTGCTCTAAAAAAAGTGTCAAAGGACTCACAGAAATAGCTTCTTTCATTTACACTGCTGCTACTGCTGATGTTTTGGCATTAACAAATTGACGTGTCGGAGGCTGTAAGTCTAGAGCTGTGAAGCTTACTGTGTGCCTCACTAGGGTCTTGGGGAAAACCTCTCTTAAGGTTGTGTAAAAGCGTGTTTCAATACTCCAGCATTCACGGGTCTCATTCCAGGGCAGGAAGCATCTGGCAAAATTTAGTCTTATAACGTGGATCTAACAGAGTGCAATCTAGTAGTCAACACTATTTCGAATCATAACTAGAGTTGAGCGATACTTTCCGATATCCAAAAGTATCGGAATCGGAATGGTATCGCCGATACCCAAAAAATATCGGCGATACCCGATACCGATACCGGAAATCCAATGTAAGTCTATGGGAACAAAATATTGGAATTAAAAAAACCCATTCTTGCCTTGTTGGTTAATTGTACATGAAGGAAAACAACAAAGAGTAATGTAGAATGTATTGGGAAGGTTGAGGAGACATTAAAGGCATAGATGTTTAACCCAATCAAATGGAATAGCATAAATATTTTTTTTTTAAAGATGTTCGGATTGACGAAGAAATTGACAATGTTGTTCACGTTTTTTCTATTTTGGCAAATATGTATATTTCACAACTTCCATGCTCTTCACCTTTTTAACTTTTGACACACTTTCTCCTTCATAATCTTCAGAAGCATCATCTTTTCCATCAAATTATTCTTCATCTTCACCTTCTTTATCTTCTTCTTAAACTTCTTGCTATTCATCTTTTTGTTAACATTACTCATATTCTTCTTATTAAACTATTATTCTTATTCATATTGTACTTCATCTTCTTCATCATATTCTTATTTGTGACAGAGAATCCTGTACTTGTAATCTGTCAAAGTATGAATTTTTCATTCTTCCGTTCTTGCTGTCACAAAAGATTTAAATTAAAACAGTATTTGTCCGTGTTCAGTTTAGCCTGCAGCAGCAGCAGGCATTTTCCAGGGGCACCACGAGGAGGAACGGACTCACCCCCATACACTGCTTAGTCTTCTTCTGCTTATAATTTAGAGCATATATTTTGCTCTTCATTTTGGTCTTATACTTCATGTTCTTCTGCTTTTAGATCTTCTGCTTATTGTTCTTGTGTCTCTTGTTCTGTATCTTGTATTTGTAGCACAACCTTGTACCAGCTGATGTTAATGGGACACGGTTACTAAGCAGGAGGTACCTGTGCTCCAAAGCACTACCAAGGACCAGCAGACGTTGCAGGAACTCGGATACCGAGATGGAGGCACCTAGGCCAAAGGCACTGCGGAGAACCAGTTGACGGTACTGGAACCCGGACGGGTAGCAGAAGGTACAAGAGCCAATGCAAGTAACGAGGACCAGCTGACTGTGCTGGAACCCGGAGGGGCAGCAGAAGGAAAAGAGCCAATGGCACAACCGAGGACCAGCTGACGTTACTGGGACACGGTTACTAAGCAGGAGGTACCTGTGCTCCAAAGCACTACCAAGGACCAGCAGACGTTGCTGGAACTTGGATACCGAGATGGAGGCACCTAGGGCAAAGGCACTACAGAGAACCAGCTGACGGTACTGGAACCCGGACGGGTAGCAGAAGGTACCCATGGAAATTTAAGTTGACAGGCCGCGAGCCGGCCGCAGTTACCGAATCCCACAGTACTACAGTGGGTGATTGTCCTATTGTCACAACGGAAACAGCCTTTATTTGCATATCCCGCAGCACACATAGGAAGCACCTAAACTCCAAGCACCATAGAGTCGGCTAACCCGACCGCAACACGACAGGACAACTTATTGGAGGCTAAGTGACGTTTACACTGACAGGAAACAGATGGCGTGCTGTAAACAGTCTGGGCAGGAGTGAGTACCCGTGCCAATGACACTTCCGAGCAACAACTGGCGGTGTTGAAGCCCAGGGATGAGAAGACAACAGGGTGGAGGCAGCATGACTTTTTGCCGTTCACACAGCAGGGGAACAGCTGACATTACTGAACCCCAGTAACACTATAGCTTGTGTATTGGTCTGTGGACACGACACTTCTGAGCAGCAACTGCCAGTGTTGTAGCCCAGGGAGTAGAGTTCAGGTGGTAGAAAGATGAACATAACAGGAGACATGGATAACGTTGCGAACCAGTTATTTAATCTGAAAACGGACAGACAAATTCTGGCGAGATCCATGCCTTGTTCATTTTCAGAAAAGTAAGCCGGTCTACATTATTGGAGGATAGTCGCATGCGACGGTCTGTTAGTACACAACCTGCAGCACTAAAGACACGCTCCGATAATACACTGGCAGCAGGGCAAGCCAGCACCTCCAATGCATACTGGCTAAGCTCTGGCCATGTATCCAGCTTAGAGACCCAAAACTTGAATGGGGAAGAGCCATCTGGGAGTACACTGAGAGGGAAAGACATGTAGTCTGTCACCATCTTACGGAAACGTTGCCTCCTGCTGACTGGAGCCGTCTCGGATGGTGTAGACATTTGTGGCGCTGCCACAAAACTTCGCAACATTTGGAACATACTGGTCTTGCCCTGTGCAGAGGCGCTGCTTGTGCTCCCTCTTGTTGCAGAGCTGTCTCCACTGCCTCGACGCACAGAGCTGCTTTGTAAAGCAGTAGCAGCAGCAGTGCTCTCGGCTGGAATGGAGAACATTATGGATTGCACCATTGTGTCTTGGTACTCCCGCATTTTACGCTCCCGGTTCAACGGTGTGATGAGGCTTTGTAAGTTGTCCTGGTAGCGAGGGTCTAGGAGGGTGTACACCCAATAATCAGACGTGGTGAGAATGTGGGCGATGCGGCGGTCGTTTCTCAGGCACTGCAGCATGAAATCAACCATGTGCTGCAGACTCCCAACTGGCCAACAAACGCTGTCCCCTGCAAGAGGCGTCATCTCTGCCTGCTCTGCATCACCCCACCCTCGCTCTACATACTGACTAGAGCGTTGTGTACCTCCCTCTGGAGCGATGTCTTCCTCCTCCATTGACCTCCTCCCCCCATCCTCCTCACAAAGTGAGCCCTGCCCAGCCCTTTGTGAGGAACCATGTTGCGCTGACTGTCCAGAAGGTGATGGAATTTGTGACTCCTCATCCTCCACCTCTTCCAAAACCTCATCCCTTAGTGCTTGCAGTGTTTTTTGAAGCAGGCAGATAAGGGGGACAGTCAGGCTGACTAGTGCATCATCTGCACTCGCCATCTGCGTTGACTCATCAAACGCACGCAAAACGTGGCAGATGTCCTTCATAGAGGCCCACTCAGTAGTGGTGAAGTGTGAACGGCGCAAATTGCGAGTTGATTGCGCCTGATGCAGCTGATACTCCATTACTGCTGGCTGCTGCTCACACAACCGCTCCAACATATGTAACGTGGAATTCCACCTGGTGGGTACGTCACATATGATGCGATGTTCAGGAAGGCGAAATCTGCGTTGCAGAGCTGCAATGCGCGATCTGGCCATGCTGGAACGTCGCAAGTGAGCGCACTCCAGGCGGACCTTGTGCAGCAGTGCATCAAGATCCGGATAGTCCCTCAAAAACCTCTGCACGACCAAGTTGAGCACATGTGCCAGACATGGTATGTGAGTGAGGTTGCCAAGGCCCAGAGCTGCCACCAGATTTCGGCCATTGTCACACACTACCAAGCCTGGCTGGAGATTCGCTGGCAAAAACCACACGTCGCTCTCCTGCTTGATGGCATTCCAGAGCTCCTGCGCTGTGTGGCTTCGATTCCCCATGGAAATTAATTTCAGGACTGCCTGTTGACGTTTGGCCATGGCTGTGTTCATATCGGTCGCATCAGGTAAGCGTTCACGGGTCCATGTGGAGGTAGACCGTGACGGCTCCTGCAGCGATGATTCTGAGGAACTGGAGTAGGAGGAGGAGTCAATGTGGACAGACTTGATTCCTGCAATCCTTGGAGTTGGCAGAACACGTACAGCGCCACTCGCAAGATCTGTACCCGGCTCCACAACATTGACCCAATGGGCAGTGAGGGAAAGGTATCGTCCCTGGCCATGGGTACTGGTCCACGCATCGGTGGTCAGGTGGACCTTGCTACTGACGGCGTTTAGTAGCGCATGTTTAATTTTTCCCTCAACATGCTTTTGCAGAGCAGGGACGGCTTGCCTGCTGAAATAAAATCGGCTGGGCACATTGTATTGTGGGACTGCCAATGACATTAAGTTATGGAAACTGTCAGTCTCCACCAGCCTGAATGACAGCATTTCAAGGGACAGGAGTTTTGCAATGCCAGCATTCAGAGCCTGTGCTCGTGGATGGTTTGCCGAGTATGGCCGTCTTTTATCCCATGCCTGTGCTACCGATGGCTGTTTTGTGGCCTGGGAGTGTGAGGATGACAGGGAACTTGCAGCTGTGGGTGGAATAACACTGGGTCTCTGGACAACAGTGACAGAGGTTCTTCCATGGCGATCCTGTGAGGAAGTCGAACCAGCTGTGTCTGAGCTGGAGGAAGAGGCTCCAACACGAGCTGAAGATGTAGGTGCTGCTGTAGGTTGGCCTACATCTCCAGTGTGTCTTTGGAACTCAACCACGTGCTTTGACCGCACATGTTTCCACATATTTGTGGTATTAAGGTTACTGACATTTTTACCTCTTTTTACTTTTTGATTACACAACTTGCATTTGACATAGCAAATATCATCTGCAAGTGTGTCAAAAAAGGACCACGCAGTGCAAGTCCTGGGAGCGCCCGTTTTGGCTGTTGGAAGAGAACTGCTACAAACGGGTGCCAAACTGGAGGCTACAGGCAACCGAGTCTGCAGCCTACCTCTCCCTACTGTTTGGACCGTTGGGGCAATCTCTTCCTCAGAGCTGCTACCACCACCTTCCTGTTCCTCACGCCATGTTGGGTCTTGGACCTCATCATCTCCACTACCCTCTTCCAACACCTGCTGCTGTTGGTAGAGAAAAACAGCCGCACTCAAAGTTGATTGTGAAAAAGGCCGAGAAGCCTGATTTTTCACAATCAACTTTGAGTGCAGCTGTTTTTCTCTACTAGTGGTTACTTGGTTCAGCCAGCACCAACCATTGACTTAACAGTGTGCGCATCATTTACTTACTACCTGCTGCTGTTAGGTGGTCTGGCCAGCACCATGCTCAACAGAAAATGGCACCTGAGTCTCATTATCATCAGATGCGTTCTGCGGTGTGCTGACCATCGGCACTGGCTCACCCGCCTATTCACATTCAGAGAGACACAGCTGTTGCGCATCACTGCATACTGCCTCTTCTTCACATTCCAGAATGCTGCTTGGCTGGGCCCCTGTTTGCAAGCCAACAGATTCTGAGAACAGAAGCAGAGACTCAGCTGGCTCCAGTTCAGAACTCTCTGACTGCCTGGGCAATTTGGCAGGCGGTGAAGAGACAGATGGTTGTTCAACAGTGCTGTGGTCCTGAGAGGAGGTGGAAGGAATTGAAGTCGATGCATAGGCTGCCATCCAACCAACAACGGCTTCAATTTGTTCTTCCCGCAGCAGGGGGGTACGCTGAGCTCCTACAAAAGTGCGCATAAAGGAACGCTCAGGGGAAAACTGGTGGATGCTGTGTCACTGGGTGAGGCAGCAGCCACAGAATCCCCACGTCCTCTCCCTCCTGAAACTCCACGGCCACGACCACGTGCCTTACTCCCTGCCTTCTTCATCTTGGTAGATTGATAAAGAAAGTCAGAAAAGTTATAAGGCCTAAGTGTGGTTATTCCTCAGAGACTGCAGTTGTCAGGATCCGTCTGGGTTGGAGCCGATGTTACTGCAAACACTAGGGGAAGCAGAGGCAGGTAACGTAGTCAGGTGGCAGCCGGAGGTCGGTACACAGGAAAGGCAGTTCGGTAGCAGAGGAGCAGGCAAATAACGTAGTCAGGTGGCAGGCCGAGGTCAGTTCACAGGAGAGCAGTGTTTGTAGCAGCAGGAACAGCAGGAGAAAGAGCTTGACTAAAGGCTGGAAGCACAATAATCTCGCAATGATACACCCACAGGGCCAGGTTTATATAGGGTGTGTAATTGGCAATCAGAGGCCCAATCAAGAGAGCACTAGGTGTAGCCAATCAGGAAGAACAGTCAATGGTATCTGGGTTCAGCAAGGAACTTTGCAGCCAGCAGAATAGCTCAGATGGTAGAGCTGCTGGCCAGTGGACAAGAGGTACTGGGTTCGACTCCTGACAGTACTCCCCTCCTTCCAGGATGGCCTCTGGACATCTCAGGAGCTGGCTTATCCGGGTACCTCTGATGAAAGGCTCTTGTTAGTCTAGGAGCATGGACGTTGTCCCTTGGTTCCCATGAATTTTCCTCTGGTCCGTAACCCTTCCACTGCACCAGATACTGCAGTTTACCTCTGAATTTTCGGGAGTCCAGAATCTTATCCACAACGTATTCTTCTTCACCACGGATCCTTTCTGGTGGAGGAGGTGGCTGAATTCTTCCTGGAAACCGGTTTTCACAGAAGGGTTTGAGCAAGGATATGTGAAACACTGGATGAATCTTTAGATTGTTGGGAAGTTTTAAACGAAAAGCAACCTGGTTAATTTTTGCAGAAATTTGAAAAGGTCCAATGAATTTCTGACCCAATTTGGAGGATGGCACATGTGTCTTAAGGTTTTTAGTGGACAGCCAAACTTTGTCTCCAACCTGAAGAGCAGGGGGCACTCTACGATGTTTATCTGCTGCTTCCTTATATTCTTCCTGGGTCTTGAGCAATATCTCTGATAATTCCTTCTGGGATTCCTGTAATTTTGTAAGCCTGTCATTAACAGCTGGAATGGGAGTGTTCACTGGCAGATTAGGGATAAATACTGGATGTACTCCATAATTAGCAAAAAATGGGGTTTGAGATGTAGCGCTATGTATGGAGTTGTTGTAGGCAAACTCTGCTGTTGGTAAATAGTCCACCCAGTCATCCTGAAGATAGGAAATTAAGCAACGGAGGTATTGCTCCAAAGTCTGGTTCGTTCTCTCCGTCTGGCCATTGGACTGAGGATGGAAAGCGGTAGAAAGATTCACCGTGACTCCCAAGGCTGTACAGAAACTCTTCCAAAATTTTGACGTAAACTGAACGCCTCTGTCAGACACCACGCTGTCAGGAATTCCATGTAACCTGAATACCTCTTTGATCATCAGTTCTGCAGTTTTTTCAGCAGTAGGAATTCCTTCAGTTGGAATAAAGTGGGCCATTTTTGTGAGTCGGTCCACTATGACAAGGATGACGGTCATCTGTTTGGAAGGGGGTAGTTCCACAATAAAATCTATGGAAATAGATCCCCAAGGCCTGGATGGAACTGGGAGTGGTTGCAAGAGTCCTAGAGGAGACGATCGTGGAGTCTTTTTTCGTGCGCATGTTAAACAGGTTGAAACATATTTCCTCACATCCTTCCTACAATTAGGCCACCAAAAGAAACGAAGTAGTAAGTCTTGTGTTTTTGCAACTCCAGGATGTCCTGCCAGTTTAGAATCATGGACACTTTTGAGGACTTCAAGGCGAGAAGATTCAGGTACATATATTTGGTGTTTCTGCATCCAAAACCCCTCTTTGAATGAAAGATCGACGTCTTCCGAAGGATGGTTAAGGAAAGAGTCCTCTTGATATCCATCTTTAATTCTATTACCTAGTCCTCTAGAGTGCAATATTCCCAAAAAATTTTTAGGGCCTAGAATTGTATCATCATTATTAGACCTCTCCTGAGGTTCCGAACACATCCTGGACAGGGCATCAGCCTTGCCATTTCTTGAACCAGGCCGGTAAGAGATTATAAAATTGAATCTTGAGAAAAATAAGGCCCATCGTGCTTGTCTTGCAGACAATCTTTTTGCTGTACGGAGGAATTCAAGATTCTTGTGGTCCGTGAGGACAGTCACAGGGTGATTGGCACCTTCCAGAAGATGTCTCCAACTCGGAGAAGGCAACTTTAATGGCTAACAATTCTTTATTACCAATGTCGTAGTTCTTTTCTGCAGATGACATGGTGTGGGAAAGAAATGCACATGGGTGAAGTTGCATCTTGTCCCCAACTCGCTGAGACAGAATGGCTCCCACTGCAGATGCCGAGGCGTCCACTTCGACAGTAAATGGCAATTCAGGATTTGGGTGTACTAACAATGGAGCAGACGTAAAAAGAGTTTTCAACTTGTCAAAAGCCTCCTGTGCCTCCGGAGACCAGAAAAATGCTTTGGTCTTTTTTGTTAGTGTAGTAATTGGTAGTATGATCCGTGAAAAGTTCTTTATAAATTTTCGGTAAAAATTTGCAAATCCTATGAAACGCTGGACGTCTTTTAAATTTCTTGGAACAGGCCAGTCCACTACAGCATTGATTTTGCCGGGATCCATGCTCAGACCTTCTGGGGAGATGATATATCCCAGAAATTGGATACTGGTTTGTTCAAACTCACATTTTTCAAGTTTAATGTAGAGATGGTTCTCCTGTAGTCGTTCCAAGACTAACTGGACGTGCCTGCGATGCTCTTCCAAGGTGTCTGAAAATATAAGAATGTCATCGAGATAAGCCACAACGAATTGGTCCAAGAAATCTCGAAATACATCATTAATAAAATGTTGAAAGGTGGCTGGGGCATTGCTAAGGCCAAAGGTCATAACAAGAGATTCAAAATGTCCATATCTCGTTCTGAAGGCGGTCTTCCACTCATCTCCTGGGCGAATCCGTATGAGGTTGTAAGCCCCTCTAAGATCCAGCTTCGTAAAGATTTTCGCAGAACGGAGTCTCTCAAGTAGTTCAGGAATCAAGGGTAGCGGGTAGCGATTCTTGACAGTGATATTATTCATCTCTCTGTAGTCAATACATGGCCGCAGAGTGGAGTCTTTCTTTTCAACAAAGAACAGGGGTGCCCCAGCTGGAGATGTGGAAGGTCGAATAAAGCCTTTCTCTAAATTTTCATCCAGGAACTTTCTTAATACCTTCAATTCAGGTTCGGAAAGATTGTAAATCCGTCCAAATGGAATGGTTGCTCCTGGCAGCAATTCAATGGGACAGTCGTAAGGACTGTGAGGAGGTAATTGATCTGCTTTCTTCTTACTGCAGACATCAGAGAACTGCTGATATTGAGGTGGTAGTTTCTCTTCCTTCTCATGCGAAATCTCAGAGATTTGGACTTGTTGGAGAACAGGGGGTTCCTTATGACAATTATTCTTACAGTAGTCAGATGGAAAGGTGATGGTCCTTGATGCCCAGTTGATAGAAGGGTTATGGACTGAAAACCAGGGGATCCCTAGAATAACCGGAAATTTCGGAGATGAAATAAGGTGGAAACTGACAGCTTCATGATGATCCGGGTCGATACAAATCTCCAGTTTGATTGTCTCATGCGTGAAAGGTCCAGAAGACAAAGGTGATTCATCCACAGTTTCCATTTCAATTGGTGTGGATTTGGTCCTACTGGAAATATTATTATCACGTGTAAATTTTAAGTCCATAAAATTTCCTCCTGCTCCCGAATCCAACAGGGCAGAGCATTGTATTTTTTGGGTGCCCATTACAACCTGAATGGGGATTACAAAATGAGATGATGTGGTATGTATTTTGTCTATTTCTGGCGTTACTGATGAGATAATCTGCAAGATGGAATCCGACTGCTGAGAAAGGTCCGTATTGCTGGCAGACCTGTTGTTGGTAAAGGCTATAGTCCTTTTGTTAGGACAGTTGATGGCATAGTGTCCAGGGTCCCCACAATAGAGGCAGAGATGTTCTGCACGTCGCCTCTCCTTCTCCTGTGCAGATAGTGGTCTTCGGATGACGTCGATCTGCATCGGTTCAGACACGCCTTGCGTCTTTTCTTGGTGGTCTGATGCTGAAAATGAGAAGCCAGGGCTAGTCCCACGTGCTCGCAGTCTCTCCTTTCTCCTTTCTCCTTTCAGTAAGTCTCTGGTCAATCCGGATACATAGTTGAATAAAGTCCTCCAACTGGTCAGGGGTCTCAACCCTGGCAAGCTCGTCTTTCACTGGTTCTGATCACCATTGTCGAAATTGACTTCTCTGGGCCGCTGGATTCCAGGTGGTGTCGGCCACCCAGCGACGGAACTCCGATGTATATTCCGTAACAGAGCGACGTCCTTGGCGCAAATTATGTAATTTGGTTTCTGCTGTGGCACAGCGGTTTGGGTCATCAAAAACTTGATTCATAGCTGCGATGAAAGCTTCCAGGTCATTAAGGAGGGCATAGTCCTTTTCTACATAAGGTGAAGCCCAAGCAAGAGCTTCATCCGTCAGGAGATTTATCATGAAAAAAACTTTCTTCCTCTCACTGGTAAAGGGAGCAGGTTGCATCTGGAAGTATATGCGGCATTGATTGAGGAATCCTCGGTACTGCTTGCGATCCCCACTGAACTCTGCAGGCAGCGGCAGCCGCGCGTTTGATTCGGACCCTGAATTGCGCACGTCCAGTAGTTGTTTTTGTAGCTCAATTACTTCCTGTTGTATCGCCGTGAAATCAGTTTGTAACTTGGCATATTTTCCTTGAGAGTCAGTACAAAAACTTTGAAGCTCCGTAACTTGCCGCCTCAGGGTGTTCACAGCGGACTCCATTTTTGCGCGAGATTATTCTGTCAGGATCCCGTCTGGGTTGGAGCCGATGTTACTGCAAACACTAGGGGAAGCAGAGGCAGGTAACGTAGTCAGGTGGCAGCCGGAGGTCGGTACACAGGAAAGGCAGTTCGGTAGCAGAGGAGCAGGCAAATAACGTAGTCAGGTGGCAGGCCGAGGTCAGTTCACAGGAGAGCAGTGTTTGTAGCAGCAGGAACAGCAGGAGAAAGAGCTTGACTAAAGGCTGGAAGCACAATAATCTCGCAATGACACACCCACAGGGCCAGGTTTATATAGGGTGTGTAATTGGCAATCAGAGGCCCAATCAAGAGAGCACTAGGTGTAGCCAATCAGGAAGAACAGTCAATGGTATCTGGGTTCAGCAAGGAACTTTGCAGCCAGCAGAATAGCTCAGATGGTAGAGCTGCTGGCCAGTGGACAAGAGGTACTGAGTAGTATAGGAGTTCCACCACTCGTCAAACTCAAATCTGACAGGTCGACACGCCCCCTATCATTTAATCCGTCTCCCTGGGACTTGATCTGTCTGGACTTTGCTCAGACTGGGAAATCTGGTCTGGTGGATTTGTGAATTTCAATCAAAGTGATTTATTCATCTCTATTTATATTTTATTCAGTGACTTTGATTAGTCTGTGGCGTTTTAGTGTATTAAAGGGTGAATCTTGATCTTTTTTTTTTTTTGTGGGGAGAAACTTTTAACTAAATCCGTAAATATATAAGAAGTTTTACTAGTCTTTTTTCTAGCCTGTCATTAAATCCCTATACAATTCAAGCCTTGTACACAAAGCTTGGTAATAATAGGTTACCGATCTGTAACAAAGTATTTTCTATCTAGTGGTTAACATGGTACAAATTAGCCAAATGCAGACAGGTATGAACTACATTCAAATCAATATATAATAGTGCACATCGCCATATCTTATATGTTATAGCGATAATAGACTAATCTGGGGCTAAACAATAATAACATCCATATATTTGTACCTATATATGAAATCTATGTAACTCACAATATCCCCAATAGGCAGACATATATGCACTATATATAGGATTATAAGTATCTCAATGAAGCATGTATATCAATAAAGTAACTTCCCCATCACAGCTGCTAATATAATAATATTACCATGCGAGTGCAGGGCTCACAATACATACTGTGCGTGCATATGAAGTCAATTAGCACATCCATATGAGGAGCTATATTAAAAAAGCAACGATTATTCTATAGTACCATCCAGTATAAAACACCTTATAACACATTTGGAATTATGAATCTTGATCTTTTTTTTGTGGGGAGAAACTTTTAACTAAATCCGTAAATATATAAGAAGTTTTACTAGTCTTTTTTCTAGCCTGTCATTAAATCCCTATACAATCCAAGCCTTGTACACAAAGCTTGGTAATAGGTTACCGATCTGTAACAAAGTATTTTTTATCTAGTGGTTAACATGGTACAAATTAGCCAAATGCAGACAGGTATGAACTACATTCAAATCAATATATAATAGTGCACATCGCCATATCTTATATGTTATAGCGATAATAGACTAATCCGGGGCTAAACAATAATAACATCCATATATTTGTACCTAAACAGGTCCTTCTCAAAAAATTAGCATATAGTGCTAAATTTCATTATTTTCCATAATGTAATGATTAAAATTAAACTTTCATATATTTTAGATTCATTACACACCAACTGAAATTTGTCAGGTCTTTTATTGTTTTAATACTGATGATCACAATACATACTGTGCGTGCATATGAAGTCAATTAGCACATCCATATGAGGAGCTATATTAAAAAAGCAACGATTATTCTATAGTACCATCCAGTATAAAACACCTTATAACACATTTGGAATTAGGACTCTCATCTTATAGTTTTTATTCAGTGTTTATATATATATATTTTTAGCCTGCCATTGTATCTACACTTATATCAGGACTGGGAAGAATGTAATGACATGGGGTTAGGAATCTCCAACCTAGTTTCTGGTTTGCTACAGATAGCTAATTTATTACCATTGAGAGAATGAGTGAAGGTCGATGCTAATATGTTTCCAAAGTTTAGTGACAGGAACTAGTTAGTGATGACAAATTCACAGGACTATTTTTTAACTGTTCCATGTGAGAATACAGGCATAGGATGGGGGCCATTACTTAGAATTTGTTATTTTGGGGCTATTTTTAACTGGTTCATGTGAGAATACAGACATAAGATGGGCCCATTACTTAGTGTATACTATTTATGTACAAAGATGATACGGAAAATATATGTTTCCAAAGTTTAATTGTAGCGAATCAAGGTGTATTAAACTGATTACTAACACAATTATGGCAACTTGATAACAATTTCACAACAAATTCGTTATTTTGTGACTATTTTTAACTGTTTCATGTGAGAATACAGGCAGAGGATGGGGCCAATACTTGGTGTATACTATTTATGTACAAAGATGTTAGGAAAATATATGTTTCCAAAGTTTACTGACAGGGAGTACATAGTGGGGAGAGCCCTCTTGCAGTGCTAACCTGATTACAAGCCCTCATTGCTACTTTTTCTCTTGTCTAACATCACAATACAACCAAGTGGTTCTTCAAAACTATTTGTAAGTCTTCCGGCACAAAGCACATGTGAACAGTTGATGGTAATATTTTGCCACATGACAAATGTTTCTGACTCTCAGTTGCTAATACTGATAGACATATTGTGAACTGACATATAGGGTCCATGTGAGACACCATATTTTTCAACATTTTTGCTCCTTCACAGATTTATTTTGCATTATATTTTTTTTATTTTGCTTAAGGATCATGTACAGAGGTGTTTTTATGGTTTAATACTGATAGACATATTGTCCCAGGCATGTCCGGGCATGCCCGGACAAGTCCTGGCGTGCCCGGACAAGTCCTGGTCACGTGACAACCGTGGAAAAACAAGCCTGAAATTCAAAAACTATGCGCTATCCGTTAACACACGCATAGTCATCTAGAAAATATTGAGCGAGTCGCTTCACAAACCATCTCAAGGCATGCTGAATGTCAACGTTCCCGCTATGAGCTACACACATGACCAACTGTATAGCCTGGGACGCGTAGCGTTCTTGTTGCACAGGCCTATTTTTAAAGATGCTATGCCCCTCAGATATAAAAGACAGGCATGTTGGAACGTGTCCCGGCCTATTTTGGCAAATGCCCACTCCTATGCATCGATTTTGATCAGCATTCAACAATTTATTTTGCTCATGTGAGACACCATATTTTTCACATTTAGCTACTTCACAGAATTATTTGCATTATATATTTTTATTTTGCTTACGGATGTGTACAGAGGAGTTTTTATGTTTAATACTGATGACTATGTGAACTGACATATAGGGTCCATGTGAGACACCATATTTTTCACATTTTAGTTCCTTCACAGAATTATTTGCATTATATTTTTTTATTTTGCTTAAGGATCGTTTACAGAGGAGTTTTTATGTTTTAATACTGATAGACATATTGTGAACTGACATATAGGGTCCATGTGAGACATGCCTGGACAAGTCCGGGCATGCCTGGACAAGTCCTGGTCACGGGACAGCCGTGGAAAAAACAATACTGAAATTCAAAAACTATGGGCTGGCCGTTAACACACGCATAGTCATCTAGAAAATATTGAGCGAGTTGCTTCACAAACCACACAAGGCGTGGTGATTGCCAATGTTCTCGGTATGCGCTACATACATGACCCTCTGTATAGCCTGGGATGAGCAGCGTTCTTGTTGCACAGGCCTGTTTTTAAAGACGCTAAGCCCCATCAGATATAAAAGACAGGCATGTTGGGACGTGTCCCGGACTATTTTGGCACAGAACCACACCTATGCAACGATTTTGATCAGCATTCAACAAAAAATTGCGTGCAAACTTTTTAGCATACGCGTCACACACAAGGCGACGACACCTCGGGCTAGCACATTTACCGGTAGTTTTCAAAAGCCACTGCCTTAACAATAAAGTAAGAATCGTGGTGACCTGCATTGTGGTCTATAAATGTATAGTCTGAAAATTTACCGTTGCTAAAGAACAGTAAAAAGTCGTGCGTACAACTATCATCCTCAAACTCCCAGAGCTATCACAAACACTATTGCCTACAGAGGCGGCCCCGCGAGAATTTCTGGATGTGCGTGTCAAGAGGCTCCATGCCTTGACCGATTGTTTGCGCGTGAATGCTGACATTTCCAGGGTCATTATAGTTGTGTAAATGCGCTGTGGGGGCTCGTGTATCGGCCCCTAGGGTGTAATGCGTGATCATTTTAATTAATTTTCAATTCATAACCACACGTTCTCAGGCAGACAGGTTTATTTCACAGAAGTTGACTGTACAGTTGCATAATTTTTGTTTAAAATCATACATTTGCATAATTTTGTTTAAAATTGCACAGTTCTGCGATAATGTCGGGTGTTGGACACGCACTTATCAGTCTCTCATACGTGTCGCAGAAAGATTTTAGTCTGTTCTGCGAGAGTTTATTATGCACGTACTGTGCAGACATGTCAAGAAACATTTTGGTGTGTTCACCAGTCCATACGGGTGTTGGCGTGTAAGGTGAGCGACCATCATCCTTCTGCTTCTTACTTACACGACGGCGCGATACCACGCGTTTCTTTGACGGTAATGCATCGGCTGAATTGGCAGATGTTGGTTCCGCGTTGTTATTTGCAGATTCTGTAGCTTGACACAGACGTATATTCTTACGCCTACCACTCTCCGTATTCCCGGGGTGTGCGATTGGCGCGTCGCTTTCTCCATGATACGCGACACACCTGGGTGAACGTGGTTCAGTTCTCATCTCCGCTCTGTTCTCAAATCCATAATTGGATTGTTGCAAAACTCGCGAATGACGCTCCTCCGTAACTAAAGAAAAGACACGTGGTGTAGTTAACCGCTAAGCGGGCGAGATATAGGAAAAGCTACAGGCCCCACTTTACTCTGATTCAACGCGACATTTGTAAAGCTACCAGCACCGATTATCTGTGAAACCGATGCATAATTGTTTGTATAAGTACAGTATAGAGAGGCCTAGACATATATATACTTACAAGTATCCCCCGGGTGCTGATCTACAGAGAATGCTGAATTAACAGACATCACGCTGCTCGTTCGCGCCGTATGGGGCTGATTTCTCCATCAAACTGCAACCTCACGGGCGATACTTTAGCCGCTAAAATAAAATATAACATACATGAATGCGCAAAGCACTCACAAAGCTAACTTGACACAGGTAAATAAAACTAGTTACCGCAGAAATTTTTATCTGCGTGTATAACTACACTATAGAGTTGCGTAGACATATATGCTTGCAAGCCTGAGACGTGTAGTGTACTTCAGAGATTGGTGAATTAAACGGTGTGGAGTTGTTCGGTAGTTGTCGTATGGGGGTTTTCTTTTTCAAGCTGCAGACTCCTGCACGCTAGTTTAACATCTGTAAATAAAATATGACTGCCTCAGAAATGATATCTACAAGGCCCACGCGCATAAAGCTAAATTCGCAAAGATACCGTAACACGCGTAAATAAAATATATCCGCTAGTTAAGGGTGGGGACGCCGGGTACAGAGGATACAGACACATAACAGCCGTGTTTCAAGCACTGTACAGACAACGCAGCGTATATAACTACAGATTTATATTATTAAAACATGTCTAGCTAACGTTCCTGTCAGCTAAAATAAAATTAACTGCATGGATTTTAGCGTCAGTCTATATTAATTATTAATATTAATAGTAGATGTTATAAATTTACAGTTACAGGGTAATGATGGTGGTGCTTCGGGTGTGAAATATTGTTTGAACGCGTTTAGCCGGCATGATCCCTCTGTAAAACATTAATAGATTTTTTTTCTGTCTCGCAGTTCATGGTATTGACAGAGGGCGTGTTCTCGCTGTTACCACTAATAAATACAGCCCAGCTCCCAAGCGATACACAGCTCACCTGTAAGGCTTCGCACCTCGCAGAACACACGCCATATCTGAACAGGAATAAAGTGAGTATTTTTATGGATTTCGTTTCAGTTATATTTAAGTTAGTATAGTTTAAGTATTTATTTGCATGAACAGATTAGTCGCGTTTTCATACTTGATCTTTATTTGCTTTAATTCAATAGAGAACCCTTTTTATTCAAGATGGAGTCCAGGCATTCTCGCGGTCAATATTCTGCTATGCTTTCACCAGAACAATCGGGTAAGTTTTACACAGTATATAGTGTACGCCGTATTGTCTTGGGTTGTCTGAGTCTGCGCTTTGTATATATAAATTATATATTTCATTCTTTCTTATTTAAGAAGCGAGAGTCCATTCAGACTACTCCTATGAGAATCGGTTCATTACGCAGAACCTGTTAAAGGATAGCAACTCTGCTAGCGGGCGACGAGCCTCCAGCTCTCAGCAGTCTGTCACAGGCAAGAAACCTATAGATATATCAGATGTTTTAAGCCTATGTATCTAGTCTGCTAATTAAACACAATTTCTCATACAGATACACCTGTAGCGGACTGGGCGGTTGAAAACACCGTGGCGGCTGAGGCGCTCGAGCATCGCGATTCCGATGTTGAGATCGTGGAGGATCCCCTGGATTCCGGTGTTGAGTTCGTAGAACAGGACTATAATCCTCTAACTCGCGCGATACCCTACGCTTCCAAAAGATGGAGTGATTCGCTAAGCACACGGCGCTGGAACAGAAAAGGTAGCGGTCCTTGAAACACGTCTGTTATGTGTCTGTATCCTCTGTACCCGGCGTCCCCACCCTTAACTAGCGGATATATTTTATTTACGCGTATTACGGTATCTTTGCGAATTTAGCTTTATGCGCGTGGGCCTTGTAGATATCATTTCTGAGGCAGTCATATTTTATTTACAGATGTTAAACTAGCGTGCAGGAGTCTGCAGCTTGAAAAAGAAAACACCCCCATACGACAACTACCGAACAACTCCACACCGTTTAATTCACCAATCTCTGAAGTACACTACACGTCTGAGGCTTGTAAGCATATATGTCTACGCAACTCTATAGTGTAGTTATACACGCAGATAAAAATTTCTGCGGTAACTAGTTTTATTTACCTGTGTCAAGTTAGCTTTGTGAGTGCTTTGCGCATTCATGTATGTTATATTTTATTTTAGCGGCTAAAGTATCGCACACGAGGTTGCAGTTTGATGGAGAAATCAGCCCCATACGGGCGCGAACGAGCAGCGTGATGTCTGTTAATTCAGCATTCTCTGTAGATCAGCACCCGGGGGATACTTGTAAGTATATATATGTCTAGGCCTCTCTATACTGTACTTATACAAACAATTATGCATCAGTTTCACAGATAATCGGTGCTGGTAGCTTTACAAATGTCGCGTTGAATCAGAGTAAAGTGGGGCCTGTAGCTTTTCCTATATCTCGCCCGCTTAGCGGTTAACTACACCACGTGTCTTTTCTTTAGTTACGGAGGAGCGTCATTCGCGAGTTTTGCAACAATCCAATTATGGATTTGAGAACAGAGCGGAGATGAGAACTGAACCACGTTCACCCAGGTGTGTCGCGTATCATGGAGAAAGCGACGCGCCAATCGCACACCCCGGGAATACGGAGAGTGGTAGGCGTAAGAATATACGTCTGTGTCAAGCTACAGAATCTGCAAATAACAACGCGGAACCAACATCTGCCAATTCAGCCGATGCATTACCGTCAAAGAAACGCGCGGTATCGCACCGTCGTGTAAGTAAGAAGCAGAAGGATGATGGTCGCTCACCTTACACGCCAACACCCGTATGGACTGGTGAACACACCAAAATGTTTCTTGACATGTCTGCACAGTACGTGCATAATAAACTCTCGCAGAACAGACTAAAATCTTTCTGGGACACGTATGAGAGACTGATAAGTGCGTGTCCAACACCCGACATTATCGCAGAACTGTGCGATTTTAAACAAAATTATGCAAATGTATGATTTTAAACAAAAATTATGCAACTGTACAGTCAACTTCTGTGAAATAAACCTGTCTGCCTGAGAACGTGTGATTATGAATTGAAAATTAATTAAAATGATCACGCATTACACCCTAGGGGCCGATACACGAGCCCCCACAGCGCATTTACACAACTATAATGACCCTGGAAATGTCAGCATTCACGCGCAAACAATCGGTCAAGGCATGGAGCCTCTTGACACGCACATCCAGAAATTCTCGCGGGGCCGCCTCTGTAGGCAATAGTGTTTGTGATAGCTCTGGGAGTTTGAGGATGATAGTTGTACGCACGACTTTTTACTGTTCTTTAGCAACGGTAAATTTTCAGACTATACATTTATAGACCACAATGCAGGTCACCACGATTCTTACTTTATTGTTAAGGCAGTGGCTTTTGAAAACTACCGGTAAATGTGCTAGCCCGATGTGTCGTCGCCTTGTGTGTGACGCGTATGCTAAAAAGTTTGCACGCAATTTTTTGTTGAATGCTGATCAAAATCGTTGCATAGGTGTGGTTCTGTGCCAAAATAGTCCGGGACACGTCCAACATGCCTGTCTTTTATATCTGATGGGGCTTAGCGTCTTTAAAAACAGGCCTGTGCAACAAGAACGCTGCTCATCCCAGGCTATACAGAGGGTCATGTATGTAGCGCATACCGAGAACATTGGCAATCACCACGCCTTGTGTGGTTTGTGAAGCAACTCGCTCAATATTTTCTAGATGACTATGCGTGTGTTAACGGCCAGCCAATAGTTTTTGAATTTCAGTATTGTTTTTTCCACGGCTGTCCCGTGACCAGGACTTGTCCAGGCATGCCCGGACATGCCCGGACTTGTCCAGGCATGTCTCACATGGACCCTATATGTCAGTTCACAATATGTCTATCAGTATTAAAACATAAAAACTCCTCTGTAAACGATCCTTAAGCAAAATAAAAAAATATATAATGCAAAATAATTCTGTGAAGGAACTAAAATGTTGAAAAATATGGTGTCTCACATGGACCCTATATGTCAGTTCACAATATGTCTATCAGTATTAAAACATAAAAACTCCTCTGTACACGATCCTTAAGCAAAATAAAAAAATATATAATGCAAAATAATTCTGTGAAGTAGCTAAAATGTTGAAAAATATGGTGTCTCACATGAGCAAAATAAATTGTTGAATGCTGATCAAAATCGATGCATAGGAGTGGGCATTTGCCAAAATAGGCCGGGACACGTTCCAACATGCCTGTCTTTTATATCTGAGGGGCATAGCATCTTTAAAAATAGGCCTGTGCAACAAGAACGCTACGCGTCCCAGGCTATACAGTTGGTCATGTGTGTAGCTCATAGCGGGAACGTTGACATTCAGCATGCCTTGAGATGGTTTGTGAAGCGACTCGCTCAATATTTTCTAGATGACTATGCGTGTGTTAACGGATAGCGCATAGTTTTTGAATTTCAGGCTTGTTTTTCCACGGTTGTCACGTGACCAGGACTTGTCCGGGCACGCCAGGACTTGTCCGGGCATGCCCGGACATGCCTGGGACAATATGTCTATCAGTATTAAACCATAAAAACACCTCTGTACATGATCCTTAAGCAAAATAAAAAAAAATATAATGCAAAATAAATCTGTGAAGGAGCAAAAATGTTGAAAAATATGGTGTCTCACATGGACCCTATATGTCAGTTCACAATATGTCTATCAGTATTAGCAACTGAGAGTCAGAAACATTTGTCATGTGGCAAAATATTACCATCAACTGTTCACATGTGCTTTGTGCCGGAAGACTTACAAATAGTTTTGAAGAACCACTTGGTTGTATTGTGATGTTAGACAAGAGAAAAAGTAGCAATGAGGGCTTGTAATCAGGTTAGCACTGCAAGAGGGCTCTCCCCACTATGTACTCCCTGTCAGTAAACTTTGGAAACATATATTTTCCTAACATCTTTGTACATAAATAGTATACACCAAGTATTGGCCCCATCCTCTGCCTGTATTCTCACATGAAACAGTTAAAAATAGTCACAAAATAACGAATTTGTTGTGAAATTGTTATCAAGTTGCCATAATTGTGTTAGTAATCAGTTTAATACACCTTGATTCGCTACAATTAAACTTTGGAAACATATATTTTCCGTATCATCTTTGTACATAAATAGTATACACTAAGTAATGGGCCCATCTTATGTCTGTATTCTCACATGAACCAGTTAAAAATAGCCCCAAAATAACAAATTTTAAGTAATGGCCCCCATCCTATGCCTGTATTCTCACATGGAACAGTTAAAAAATAGTCCTGTGAATTTGTCATCACTAACTAGTTCCTGTCACTAAACTTTGGAAACATATTAGCATCGACCTTCACTCATTCTCTCAATGGTAATAAATTAGCTATCTGTAGCAAACCAGAAACTAGGTTGGAGATTCCTAACCCCATGTCATTACATTCTTCCCAGTCCTGATATAAGTGTAGATACAATGGCAGGCTAAAATATATATATAAACACTGAATAAAAACTATAAGATGAGAGTCCTAATTCCAAATGTGTTATAAGGTGTTTTATACTGGATGGTACTATAGAATAATCGTTGCTTTTTTAATATAGCTCCTCATATGGATGTGCTAATTGACTTCATATGCACGCACAGTATGTATTGTGATCATCAGTATTAAAACAATAAAAGACCTGACAAATTTCAGTTGGTGTGTAATGAATCTAAAATATATGAAAGTTTAATTTTAATCATTACATTATGGAAAATAATGAAATTTAGCACTATATGCTAATTTTTTGAGAAGGACCTGTTTAGGTACAAATATATGGATGTTATTATTGTTTAGCCCCGGATTAGTCTATTATCGCTATAAAATATAAGATATGGCGATGTGCACTATTATATATTGATTTGAATGTAGTTCATACCTGTCTGCATTTGGCTAATTTGTACCATGTTAACCACTAGATAGAAAATACTTTGTTACAGATCGGTAACCTATTACCAAGCTTTGTGTACAAGGCTTGGATTGTATAGGGATTTAATGACAGGCTAGAAAAAAGACTAGTAAAACTTCTTATATATTTACGGATTTAGTTAAAAGTTTCTCCCCACAAAAAAATTATCAAGATTCATAATTCCAAATGTGTTATAAGGTGTTTTATACTGGATGGTACTATAGACTAATCGTTGCTTTTTTAATATAGCTCCTCATATGGATGTGCTAATTGACTTCATATGCACGCACAGTATGTATTGTGAGCCCTGCACTCGCATGGTAACATCATTATATTAGCAGCTGTGATGGGGAAGTTACTTTATTGATATACATGCTTCATTGAGATACTTATAATCCTATATATAGTGCATATATGTCTGCCTATTGGGGATATTGTGAGTTACATAGATTGCATATATATTGTAGCATTTCAGGGGATATAGCTCTGAGATCGCTGTCTGGGTAGACAGAATGGCCCGGAAACAGTTCATTCAGACAGCAATTCTGGTAAAAACTGGCCGCAACCAGCTTTATTAAAGTCCACAGCAAACAGATAAAATAAAGCATAAACAGAAAACCTAGGCTTGTCTAGCCACTAATTACACATAAATCGATTGCCCTGTCTATCCGGGTCCCGGCTCTACCAGCCTGACCCAAAACAACACATATGATATATGTTACCAGTATGGAGTTTCACAGATACTCCTCCTTTGTCTGAAGGCACCTTCCATGTCCAGACTTGAGAGAGATCCACTCCTATTCAGCCGCTATTCACACGGATTCGCACTGCGACTACTCCTGTGTCCGGGGTACTTCCTGCACCCAGACTGAGATAGCTCACACTCTTAGAGACTGCTTCTTGTGCCGGGACACCCCCCTGTGTCCGGGCTAAGGCAGCTCCCACACTCTTGGAGACACCTTCTGTGCCTGTACCCCTTGTCCAGACTGAATGAGCTCCCTGACTGTGTTGCAACACACCTACTTCTGGTCTCCTAATTAACACCTGAGTGATTTCAGGCCTGAGCTGCAAGCGTGTGCTGAATGTGAGGTGTAGTTACCTTTCTCTACCACTAGGTTTACAAAGCCACACATTTCCCTCATACCTAGGTGAAATGTACACCCCATTCAACACATATTCACTCACTGTCTCACATATCCCCTCCCTCTTCTCCAGACCGGAGGGCTGGTCATCCAGACCGAAGGGCTGGTCAACAATCCAACAGAGACAGTGAACTCTGGACCAGTCATGGCCCTCATCAGCTTCATCCTCACCACTGTCATAGCCAACATCAGTTTTCTCTTCATCTGAAGCATCCGCACTACCCTTGTACCCTCCCAGGCCTATACTCTCTGCGGGCCTCGGGTATCCTGCACGGTTTCATCTTGACCTTAGGGCCGGGCTCAGTTTCGATATAGTGCCTGGCCAGAGAAGTACGACCCGGCACATCAGAACACTTCTGCTGACTCTTCCTCAGAAACTCACGTACCTCCTGTCTCTGGTGCACTGACCATTTGTCACCAACTATCACAGAAGGTATAGGGGGTTTTTCACTTTTCTCCAATTCCCCATTTATTCCAGCTTTCCAGTTCTCCTTGATAGCGGCATCTGTATACTCAGAACCCGCCGGATTCTTCTCTTCCACCACGTTCTGCATCCCATCTGGGCTCCCGTGTGTCTGTAGCGGCAACGGAGTGACACATCGCTTTTCCCATTTGTTGGGACGTGGCTCCGATGTAGCCTCCCTGAAAGTGCGCTTGAGCTCACCAATGCCAGCTACTGATCCGGACCGTAACCCGTCCACGCCGCTGTCTTCGGCAGAAACAGATTCCTGGACAGAGTCAGTCCCCATATCTTCAGTCTTGTTCCTCACAGCTTCACTTGAAACCTCAGCTTCTGATGAGGCATCTGGCTTGGTGACCACCACTTCCATGGCTTTTTCCACCTCTGCAGCATCACCTTCAGAGTCCTTGGCATGATGCAGATCCACACCACACACCGACAACTTCTCATCTTCAACAGCATCCACTTGTGCTGTGTTCAGTTTCAGAGTCCTGCCTTTAAAGCTCAGCTCTTCTCCTTTCATCTTAGTCTTTGCCAGGGAACCGGCCACCTGTAAAACATCTTCAGATGCCATCTTCTGTCTGGCTGTAAGGTCAGCATCAGCTTTCTTCTCAGGACTCTCAACCTCCTCTGCTACCATGCCTTCCTCATTTGCACTGGTTGCTTTATGGTCATCAGATGATTCACTATCACTATCTGACCCCTTTTTCTCAGCCACATCTGGCTCACTGTCAGGGCTATACACTTCATTTTCTTTCACATCCTGCTCACTGTCAGGGCTATACACTTCATTTCATTCACATTCTGCTCAATGTCAGGGCTATACACTTCATTTTCATTCACATCCTGCTCACTGTCAGGGTTATACAATTCATTTTCATTCACATCTTGATCTGGAACCTTAGTTAACATGTCATCCACAACATTAACTTCACCATCTGGTCCCTCAAGTATGTGACTATGTGACAACCCCAGCACTATACTTCTATTAGCTCAGGTACTAGGAGCTGACTCACGACCTCTCCCTGGACTTCAGTGTCCCTATACAATAGGCTATTGTCCATGGCAGCATGAGGAAACCTCTCCTCAGAGCCAGGCTCCTGGGAAATCCTCATTTAGAACAATCATATTTTCCTGTGCCGTCCTAAGAGAGGGGTCTCGCCACTGCTCACTCTCAAAATTGTCACAGGACACAGGTAAGTAAGGGACACTCGGTTCCCGAGAACCACCATCCTCGTCTCCCAACATCACCTGCAAAGGAATTTCATCTTTATCATGATCATCAACAGTATCATCACTATTATGATTAGCATCATCATCATTATCAATATCAGCATCATCATCATGGTCATCATCATTATCATGATCATCATTATCATTATCAATATCAGCATCATTATCATGGTCATCATCATTATCACATAATTTTAATGGCCCACTAGCATTGTGTTCCGCCCCTCGGGACTGCGCACCCTCAATAGGAGCTTCATCACACTGTTCATCAGAATCACCCTTCCCCCAGAGATCCTTAGACCGGGGAAAGTCATTACCCAATATGACGGGTTGCACCAGGTTCTTCACTACCCCCACTTCATATGAAACCTCCCCGAGTTTGGGGACCAAGTCCACGGCAGTCTCTGGGTAGACTTTGGTGTCTCCATGGATGCACACCATACTCAGGTGCTTATCAGGGATGAAGTCCCTATCAATCAGGCTGTCACATACGGAAGTCACTGGACTCTCTGAGTCCAAGAGGGCCTGTGCTGGGCAGTCATTTACAACCACCGGGGACCCCTGTGGTCCAGTCTCTTCGGCTGAGGTGGACACACACACAGGTTCTGCGCAGGGAGAGAGGGATCTGCCAACAACACAACACATAGGCTCCCCCTCTATTGGACAGTTGGCTGCAATTTCACGCCAGCTCCAACACTGTCCATCACACTCTCCCACCCACATGTCCCCTCGGGCCTGAACCCGCTTATCAGCATACCCCATGTCCCCAACAGCTGGAACGCTCTTACCGTGAGAGTTCAGCGTCCGGGAACTCTGAAGTGACGACCTCTCAGACGGCTGTACCTCAGGAGGACGTGCTTGGGTGTAGCGGTCCACTATCACCTTTTCAACTCCATAATCAGGTTTGCTGACTGCAGACTCCCAACTGCATCTCCAGTCATGAACTCCTCTGGCACGGGCTGTCACCGTAACACCCAGCCGGGTAAGAATCTCCGCTTTCAGCTTGGCATAGTCTTGGCTGTCCTGCTCGCTCAGGTCAGCATAGGCCACCTGGGGCACTCCAATCAGATAGGGTGCGACCATCATGGCCCATTCAGATAGGGGCAGATTCTCCTTCTCTGCCAGTCTCTCAAACCTAGTGAGATATACCTCCACATCATCACGAGGTGTCATTTTTTTCAAGGACCGTCTTACCGCCTTCTTTACAGCGGACAACGCAGGTGCCTTCACAACATTACTTCGGGACGCGGCACCGAAATCCTTTTTTTGTGCTGCCATCCGCTCAACAAATAACCGGTTATTCTCCCTGCTGCTGCAGGAATTGCTGCTGGGCCTGCTGCATGCGCTGCTGGTGCTGCAGGCGCTGCTGCTCCATGATCCGCTGGGCCTGGGCCAGGTACTCAATAAGCTCCTTCATACTGCCGGACTTATCTGTCTCACCCACGGCAGTCTTATGTTGCACATTAACTTGCGCCATTTGTTCAAACAGCGCCTCCATGCTGTCATCCATGCTGTCAGACTTCTCTGTCTCAACAACGGCAGTCTTCACTCAAGACATACACACTCTACAGTCTTTTCCATAGAAAAATTCAGCTCTGCTGTGCAGACACTTTTTTTTTTTTCCTTTGCAAAGTCTATTAGGGCTACTGTCTCTTTAAGACTGCTCCACAGACTTTTCTCTTGAAACACTTTTTTTTTCCTCTGCTGCTATTTCAACAGACTTCACCTTTATTGCTGTCTTTAAGCCTCTGTGCTGCATGCACACTCCAGCACTAACTGTACCGGCCCCTGCGCTGCCCGCATTCTCCACCAATTGTAGCATTTCAGGGGATATAGCTCTGAGATCGCTGTCTGGGTAGACAGAATGGCCCGGAAACAGTTCATTCAGACAGCAATTCTGGTAAAAACTGGCCGCAACCAGCTTTATTAAAGTCCACAGCAAACAGATAAAATAAAGCATAAACAGAAAACCTAGGCTTGTCTAGCCACTAATTACACATAAATCGATTGCCCTGTCTATCCGGGTCCCGGCTCTACCAGCCTGACCCAAAACAACACATATGATATATGTTACCAGTATGGAGTTTCACAGATACTCCTCCTTGTGTCTGAAGGCACCTTCCATGTCCAGACTTGAGAGAGATCCACTCCTATTCAGCCGCTATTCACACGGATTCGCACTGCGACTACTCCTGTGTCCGGGGTACTTCCTGCACCCAGACTGAGATAGCTCACACTCTTAGAGACTGCTTCTTGTGCCGGGACACCCCCCTGTGTCCGGGCTAAGGCAGCTCCCACACTCTTGGAGACACCTTCTGTGCCTGGACCCCTTGTCCAGACTGAATGAGCTCCCTGACTGTGTTGCAACACACCTACTTCTGGTCTCCTAATTAACACCTGAGTGATTTCAGGCCTGAGCTGCAAGCGTGTGCTGAATGTGAGGTGTAGTGACCTTTCTCTACCACTAGGTTTACAAAGCTACACATTTCCCTCATACCTAGGTGAAATGTACACCCCATTCAACACATATTCACTCACTGTCTCACAATAGGTACAAATATATGGATGTTATTATTGTTTAGCCCCGGATTAGTCTATTATCGCTATAACATATAAGATATGGCGATGTGCACTATGATATATTGATTTGAATGTATTTCATACCTGTCTGCATTTGGCTAATTTGTACCATGTTAACCACTAGATAGAAAATACTTTGTTACAGATCGGTAACCTATTACCAAGCTTTGTGTACAAGGCTTGGATTGTATAGGGATTTAATGACAGGCTAGAAAAAAGACTAGTAAAACTTCTTATATATTTACGGATTTAGTTAAAAGTTTCTCCCCACAAAAAAAAGATCAAGATTCATAATTCCAAATGTGTTATAAGGTGTTTTATACTGGATGGTACTATAGATAATCGTTGCTTTTTTAATATAGCTCCTCATATGGATGTGCTAATTGATTCATATGCACGCACAGTATGTATTGTGAGCCCTGCACTCGCATGGTAACATCATTATATTAGCAGCTGTGATGGGGAAGTTACTTTATTGATATACATGCTTCATTGAGATACTTATAATCCTATATATAGTGCATATATGTCTGCCTATTGGGGATATTGTGAGTTACATAGATTGCATATATAGGTACAAATATATGGATGTTATTATTGTTTAGCCCCGGATTAGTCTATTATCGCTATAACATATAAGATATGGCGATGTGCACTATGATATATTGATTTGAATGTATTTCATACCTGTCTGCATTTGGCTAATTTGTACCATGTTAACCACTAGATAGCAAATACTTTGTTACAGATCGGTAACCTATTACCAAGCTTTGTGTACAAGGCTTGAATTGTATAGGGATTTAATGACAGGCTAGAAAAAAGACTAGTAAAACTTCTTATATATTTACGGATTTAGTTAAAAGTTTCTCCCCACAAAAAAAAAAAAAGATCAAGATTCACCCTTTAATACACTAAAACACCACAGACTAATCAAAGTCACTGAATAAAATATAAATAGAGATGAATAAATCACTTTGATTGAAATTCACAAATCCACCAGACCAGATTTCCCAGTCTGAGCAAAGTCCAGACAGATCAAGTCCCAGGGAGACGGATTAAATGATAGGGGGCGTGTCGACCTGTCAGATTTGAGT
>JARQOD010000001.1:69786550-69883755 GCA_033576555.1 Oophaga sylvatica | reverse complement strand
TTGACGAGTGGTGGAACTCCTATACTACTGTACTGGGTTCGACTCCTGACAGCAGTGAACACTGCAGACAACTGTTCACTATCTGTGAAAGGCTCCTTTCTGTACTTCTATAGTGTTTGCAACCAATGTATTGGATACGGATGGAAGCGCGTCACACTAATAGATTAGATTTTTTTCAAATATAATGGAGCAGCACCAATTGGAGAAAAATGAAAAGGATGAGGCACTGAGACACGCTCAGCAGAGTACAAGCAGCAGTGCTTGAACAAGTAACTGGAGCGTGATGTGCACTCAAAAAATAAAAAACACAGACTGAAGTGAACACTGAAACACAACTGTTCACAATCTTTGAAAGGCTACTGCTTTGTCTACTTCTATAGTGTTTGCAACCAATGTATTGGATACGGATGGAAGCGCGTCACACTAATAGATTAGATTTTTTTCAAATATAATGGAGCAGCACCAATTGGAGAAAAATGAAAAGGATGAGGCACTGAGACACGCTCAGCAGAGTACAAGCAGCAGTGCTTGAACAAGTAACTGGAGCGTGATGTGCACTCAAAAAATAAAAAACACAGACTCAAGTGAACACTGAAACACAACTGTTCACAATCTGTGAAAGGCTACTCCTTTGTCTACTTCTATAGTGTTTGCAACCAATGTATTGTATACGGATGGAAGCGCGTCACACTAATAGATTAGATTTTTTTCAAATATAATGGAGCAGCACCAATTGGAGAAAAATGAAAAGGATGAGGCACTGAGACACGCTCAGCAGAGTACAAGCAGCAGTGCTTGAACAAGTAACTGGAGAGTGATGTGCACTCAAAAAATAAAAAACACAGACTCAAGTGAATACTGAAACACAACTGTTCACAATCTGTGAAAGGCTACTCCTTTGTCTACTTCTATAGTGTTTGCAACCAATGTATTGGATACGGATGGAAGCGCGTCACACTAATAGATTAGATTTTTTTCAAATATAATGGAGCAGCACCAATTGGAGAAAAATGAAAAGGATGAGGCACTGAGACACGCTAGAATACATTGAGTGCTTGAACTGATAGGGTGATGTGCACTGAAAAAATTTGAATAAAACAGACTCAGTGAAACTGAAAACACCAACTGCACATATTGCAAAGCACCCTTTGTCTACTTCTATAGTGTTTGCAACCAATGTATTGGATACGGATGGAAGCGCGTCACACTAATAGATTAGATTTTTTTCAAATATAATGGAGCAGCACCAATTGGAGAAAAATGAAAAGGATGAGGCACTGAGACACGCTGTAATACTATTGTAGGAACTCGAGGATTCTGATAGCGTGGGGCAATGAACAATCAGAGACGGGTTTCTTTGAATGCAAATAATGTATTTGTGAAACAGCAAAACACCCAAAAACAATATTCAAACAACCCGTAGTGACATGCAATGAGTCCATATATATATATACACAAGTCCAGTTATATGAATCCGATATATAAGTCTTTGAACCTCTATAGCGAGGGTGGTAAAGTTCTTACGACGGAGTCCTCACACAAATGTGACCACAAGGTAAGTCTGATGCACAGATAACGTGGCTGGATTTACACACTGCTGGTGTGTGAAGAGTCAGATCCAGGTATGCAGAAAACACAGGGAGGTCCAGGAACAAGTTAATCTCAGTTGTGGCTTAATTCAGTGAAGTCCAACAACAAGTTCATATGTCAGTAAGGTTCCAGTAACAGTTCCAACAGCTCTCACCAGAGGTAATGCACAAAGGGTTAAACAGCAACAGTTCAGAAACACAGTTCTTATCAGATGGAGTGAACCAAGGGTTAAATTCCCAAGTCAACAGTTTAGTGATAACACAGTACTTTGTGCAACTTACATATGCAGAGAATGTCCAGAGCCATGGGTAGAAGCTGCTGTAGCTGAGAAACACCTGAAGATAACCTGGTTATGCACTTTCCTGGTAAACACACAAAAGATCTGTGAGGAACAAGCAGCTGGGTTACAGGGAAACGGAAGCAGAATATTCCAGCAGTGAAGCCAGCACCTGAGCCAGGCTTTAAACAAACGAACAGGAAGTAGGGCACACAAAACAGCAAACTCCATCTTAACAAAGGGCAAAATCATTGACAAAGTTACCTAGAAAACCCGGAATACTGACATTACTCCCCCCTAAAGACGGCCTCTGGACGGTCCTGGACCAGGCCTGTCCGGGTATCTCCGATGAAACTGAGCAATCTTCAGAGGCGCATTGATGTTACTTACTGGTTCCCAAGAATCATTTTCAGGAGAGTAACCTTGCCATCTAACTAGATACTGAAGCCGGTTTCTATGAAGTCTCGAATTAACAATATCCTGTACCACGAATTGTTCTTCGCCATCAACCAACACTGGTGGAGGGGGAGGTACGATACGTCCCTGAAACGTGTTAGGAGAGACTGGTTTTAATAAGGAAACATGAAATACTGGGTGTACCTTTAAAGTCCGTGGTAGCTTCAACCGACAGGCAACAGAGCTCACAATCCCAGTGATCTTGAATGGACCGATGAATTTCTGTCCCAGTTTCTGCGAAGGAACACCCAATTTTAGATTCTTGGTGGACAACCAAACTGAGTCTCCTACCTTATACATAGGTGCTGGTTTCCGGAATCTATCGGCCGACTTCTTGTAACGCTCCTGTGCTGTGGTCAGGGAGTCCTTCAAAACTTCAAGATTACGTTGCAACGCCGTCACTCTGTCTTCAACCGCTGGTACCGAAATCGTAACCGGAGACCTAGGCAAAATACTTGGATGATAACCCAGGTTGGCAAAAAAAAGGCGTTACCTTCGTGGAACTGCTTTGGGAGTTGTTGTACGAAAATTCCGCTAGAGGAAGTAGCTTCAGCCAATCGTCCTGCAAATGACTGACATAACAGCGTAGATATTGCTCCAAGGTTTGATTTGTCCGTTCGGTCTGCCCGTTGGTCTGAGGATGGTATGCAGAAGACAAGCAAACATTAATGTGGAGCGCAGAACAAAATCCTTTCCAAAATCTAGAGGTAAATTGTATTCCCCGGTCAGAAATGATGTCATCTGGTACCCCATGCAGCCGGAAAATGTTCTGGATAACTAGATCCACTGTCTCTGTAGCTGAGGGAAGACCAGCACACGGAATGAAATGAGCAGCTTTCGTTAAACGATCTACTACCACCAAAATAGTATTTTTACCACCAGAGGTGGGTAACTCCACAATAAAGTCCATCGAAATAGACCCCCAAGGGCGAGACGGTACAGGTAGCGGTTTAAGAAGACCAGTAGGTGAAACGCGAGGAACCTTGTACCGGGCACAAACTTCACAAGAGCGGACATAGTCATTCACATCCTTCAAGCAGGTAGGCCACCAAAAAAAACGAGTTAACAATTCCTGCGTCTTCTGTACCCCCCTATGACCAGCCAATTTAGAGTCGTGGACCAATTTGAGAACTCGAAGTCTTACAGCCTCTGGGACATAAATACATCGATCTCTAAGCCACACACCATTCCGAAGGACAAGATTCACATTGTCAGGTGGAGCTGCAAGAAATACGTCACCGTCATAGGCCAGCTTGATCTCCTGCCACAAGTCCCGGTTCCGGAGCACTCCAACGAAATTGGCCTCCGACAAGATGGTCTTCGACGGGGTCCCAGGCACGGAATCCACGGTATGGATTCGGGATAATGCGTCAGCTTTCCCATTACGTGAACCTGGGCGGTACGAAATAATAAAATTAAACTGGTTCAAGAACAAACTCCACCTAGCTTGTCGAGGAGAAAGACACCTGGCAGACTTAAGGAATTCCAAATTGCGATGATCCGTGAGTACTACTACCTGCTGAGTTGCCCCCTGCAAATGGTGTCTCCATTCCTTAAAGGCAGAAATAATTGCCAAAAGTTCCTTATCTGCCACATCATAGTTAAGTTCTGCAGAAGATAACCTACGAGAGAAGAAGGCACACGGGTGCAGCAAACCTTTGTCTCCGGTACGTTGTGAGAGGATAGCTCCCAATGCACAGTCAGACGCGTCCACCTCCACGATAAAAGGCTGTGCAGGATCCGGATGCATCAATATTGGAGCCGTGGTAAAACAACCCTTCAGGCGATCAAAGGCTTCCTGAGCTTGCGAAGACCATTCAAACTTCTTCCCCTTCTTGGTGAGGAGAGTGATGGGACGGACAATTTCTGAAAAATTTCGGATAAACCGTCTATAAAAGTTAGCAAAGCCAATGAATCGTTGTACCTCCTTAATGTTTCCTGGTACCGGCCAGTCCAAGATTGCCTGGATCTTGCTGGACTCCATATTCAATCCCTGAGGCGAGATAACATAGCCTAAAAATTGAATTTCAGAACAATGGAACTCACACTTTTCGAGTTTGATGTACAAATGATTATCTCTCAAACGTCTAAGTACGGTCTTGACATGTTCCTGATGTTCCTGTAAGGAGTCAGAAAAGATTAAGATGTCATCAAGGTAAATTACCACATATTGGTCCAATAAATCCCTGAAAATGTCGTTGGCTAAATGTTGAAAAGCAGCAGGAGCGTTACAGAGTCCGAATGGCATCACCAAATATTCAAAATGTCCATACCGGCATCTAAAAGCTGTCTTCCATTCGTCTCCGGGCCGTATACGGAGTAAATTATATGCCCCACGAAGATCTAATTTGGTAAATACCTTGGCCTGGCGAACTCTTTCCAACAATTCTGGAATTAGGGGCAACGGGTACCTGTTACGAATGGTTACCTTATTTAACTCCCGGTAGTCAATGCAGGGTCTTAGAGTACCATCCTTCTTCTTTACAAAGAATATTGGAGCTCCCGCTGGTGAAGAAGATGGTCGGATAAACCCCTTGGCTAAATTCTCATCTATATACTCTCGTAAAGATTTTAATTCCGGAGCCGCAACGGGTAAACATGGCCGAAAGGAATCGCTGCTCCAGGAAGCAATTCTATGGGGCAGTCATACGGTCTATGTGGGGGAAGTTGATCTGCCTTCCTTTTATCACAAATGTCTGAGAATTCCTGATATATCAGAGGGAGAGTAGGTACCTGTATCACCTCTTCCAAGTTCTGGGTAACTGGAGCCGCTACAGTTGGACTGATGGTAGAACTGCACTTCGGGAGAAAGGTTATCTCCTTGGTTTCCCAATTGATGATTGGATTTTGTGACCGTAACCAGGGAATTCCTAAAATTACAGGAAAATGAGGAGAAGATATTAACATGAATGAAAGTGTTTCTTGATGGTCTGGTTCCATCTTACACTCCAGAGGCACTGTCTCCCGATCTACTGGTCCAGAAACTAATGGGGAACCATCCACCGTTTCCATAGTGATTGGTGAAGCTCTTAGTTGTGTCTTTATACCATGTTCCTTTGCAAAAGAAGAATCCATGAAATTCCCACCTGCTCCAGAGTCTATCATGGCAGAACTTGATATCCACTGTTCCTCCCACTGAATCTGTATAGGAAGAGAACAATGTGAATATTTCTCCCCTTGATCTTTAGGGGAAGTCGGCATCAGTATTGGGGGAAAAACCGCATCTAGATGTAGACTGGTTTCCGAAACTTCAGACTCAGCGTCTGTGTTATCATAATCCCCTACTACCGCCAACACCTTGTTGGGTCGCCTAGGACATTTAGGACAATTGATGAGGAAATGTCCGATTGACCACAATAGAAACATAAGCGCTCACGGAGACGGTGTTCGCGGCGTTCATTATTCTCACGTCTCTGCAGTGAGTCCACCTGCATAGGCACCTCCTCAGCCTCTCGCGGGTTTTTGCCTGTGGTTTCCCTGGACGGAAGAGAGTAATTAGTAATGCGATTTACAGCGGCCCATTTTTCTTGTCTGCGTTCAGTTAAACGGATATCAATACGTACACAGTGCTGTATAAACAATTCAAACTCCTGTGGAGACTCTGAACGAGCTAGCTCATCCTTGATTGCATTTGACAAACCTTTTCTAAAGATTGGTAATAAAGCATTGTTTTCCCACTGGGTGTCCACCACTAACCTTTTAAATTCAGTAACATATTCTATGACTGACTGTTTCCCCTGGCGTAAGGAAAGCAAGGCAGATTCAGCGGTAGCACGGCGGTTGGGATCGTCGAACATTTGCGCCATGGCTGCAAGAAAATTGTCCAAATTATTTAGACGGGTATCATGACTTTCAACCATAGGATTTGCCCAAGCCAGTGCACGTGATGTCAACAACATAATAATACATAGAACCTTAGATCTATCAGACCGGTAGTAGGAGGCATGTACATCAAAAAATAATATACATTGATTAACAAACCCACGGAATTGACTTCGGTCACCATTAAAATGGAATGGAGGCAATTTGGGCATACTGGTGGATGAGGTAGGCTCAGTAGGTAAGGCCTCCAGGACTCCTAACCTAGAACGTAGATCTTGGAGAGCCTGACCAAACCCCTGTGCATTGTGGTTAACCCGAGACTCCAAGTCTCTAATCTGATTGAGTGCAGCCGCCACCTCCTGCTGCAAGGAGTTAACTATGGTGAACAATTTGTCTGCCCGTGTCTCCGTCATTGCCCCAGCAGAATCCTCTTTTTTAGGCTGGAATATCCTGTAATACTATTGTAGGAACTCGAGGATTCTGATAGCGTGGGGCAATGAACAATCAGAGACGGGTTTCTTTGAATGCAAATAATGTATTTGTGAAACAGCAAAACACCCAAAAACAATATTCAAACAACCCGTAGTGACATGCAATGAGTCCATATATATATACACAAGTCCAGTTATATGAATCCGGATATATAAGTCTTTGAACCTCTATAGCGAGGGTGGTAAAGTTCTTACGACGGAGTCCTCACACAAATGTGACCACAAGGTAAGTCTGATGCACAGATAACGTGGCTGGATTTACACACTGCTGGTGTGTGAAGAGTCAGATCCAGGTATGCAGAAAACACAGGGAGGTCCAGGAACAAGTTAATCTCAGTTGTGGCTTAATTCAGTGAAGTCCAACAACAAGTTCATATGTCAGTAAGGTTCCAGTAACAGTTCCAACAGCTCTCACCAGAGGTAATGCACAAAGGGTTAAACAGCAACAGTTCAGAAACACAGTTCTTATCAGATGGAGTGAACCAAGGGTTAAATTCCCAAGTCAACAGTTTAGTGATAACACAGTACTTTGTGCAACTTACATATGCAGAGAATGTCCAGAGCCATGGGTAGAAGCTGCTGTAGCTGAGAAACACCTGAAGATAACCTGGTTATGCACTTTCCTGGTAAACACACAAAAGATCTGTGAGGAACAAGCAGCTGGGTTGCAGGGAAACGGAAGCAGAATATTCCAGCAGTGAAGCCAGCACCTGAGCCAGGCTTTAAACAAACGAACAGGAAGTAGGGCACACAAAACAGCAAACTCCATCTTAACAAAGGGCAAAATCATTGACAAAGTTACCTAGAAAACCCGGAATACTGACACACGCTCAGCAGAGTACAAGCAGCAGTGCTTGAACAAGTAACTGGAGAGTGATGTGCACTCAAAAAATAAAAAACACAGACTCAAGTGAACACTGAAACACAACTGTTCGCAATCTGTGAAAGGCTACTCCTTTGTCTACTTCTATAGTGTTTGCAACCAATGTATTGGATACGGATGGAAGCGCGTCACACTAATAGTTAAATTGCATGGAGCAGCAAGAATTACACTGAAGAAAAAAAAAAGAGTCTGTGAGTGACACGTGCAGATGCCTACAGACAGCGTTGCATGCAGAGCAAACTGCAGCGTCACCTGCACTCTCACACACACCTTGCACAGAGCTGTTAAAACAACACTGGCAAAAGAAAGCTTTACACAGCGGTTGGTAAACTAGCCTGCCTAAAGCCCAGTACACAAAATCGCAATATATAACTGTCCCTCAAAGTCAGCAGATCAGCGTTCTGTCCCTAACTGAGTTCACAGCACAGTGATGCTAAAATGGCGGCGGCGCCTTTTATAGTGCATTCTGACATCATTTCAGCAGCCAATCACAGCCATGCCATTAGTTAAGATGACCGCAGCATTACAGGATGTGCCCACACTTCATAAGATTCCTCATTGGCTGACTAAAATCACATTGCCTCTCAAAGAATTATGGGAACTTCCGATTCCGGTATACGATATAGGAAAAATATCGGAACTAAGTATCGGAATTCCGATACAGCGAATATCGGCCGATACCCGATACTTGCGGTATCGGAATGCTCAACACTAATCATAACTATACGGGGATCATGTTACAGATAGGCAGAAGAATGCACTCATATGTTGGGTTCTTCCATGAGGTCCAAGCCCATGCTTTGTTGGTTGCTGGGTAACACTGATGTGTTTCCTCCATCCCCACCCACCAACCATGGTAACTGAGAGGGGATGATTATCCTCTTCATCTCCTGATAGTTGCTTGCCCATCACCTCTTCCTCCTTCATTTTTTCCTAGGATCTTGCACCTTCACTATTTATTTTTATTATTTATTAATAGTTTGTCTGTTACCACCAGCCCCCCTCAATTGCAGTAATCCACCTTCCCTTGGTAACCACATATGTGACGACAGTTTGAAACTTTGAGACAAAGTTATCGCTTCCATATCCACTTCTGCTTCCTCCCCTTCCTCTGGGACCACCACCTCCTCCCACAGATAAGTGGAATAATGATGCTGACAATGGCATCATCAGTGCTAACATCTTAGTAGCAATTTCAAAACTATGCAGATTGGTGCAGAGTTCCTTAGTCTCTTCCCACTCTGTGAATGTGATATGCACCACATCTGTACTACGTTTGCTCAGGCTATAAGACATGACATACTGCATCAGAGCTCGTTGCTGCTGCCACAGTCACTACCAGATGTGTAGAGTGGAATTCCACTGTGTTGGCACATCGTATATCAGCCTATTAACTGGCATGGACAAATACCTCTATATCGATGCAAGTTAATGACCTAAGGGGTGCAAACAGCGGAAGTGAGCACACAGATTCCTTGCTTTCTGAAGCAGCTCACCCAGGCCAGGATAGTGGCGGAGGAAACGAAGTACCATCAGGTTGAGGACTTGAGCCATGCAAGGCATGTGTGTGAGCTTGCCTTGGCGTAGGGCTGCCACCAGGTTTGCACCATTTTCGGACCCGGCCTTCCCTGGATGCAGGTTCAGCAGAGACAAACATTGCTCAAACTCGACCTGGAAAGCTGTCCACAACTCTTCAGCTGTATGACTGTGTTCTCCAAGGCATATCAATTTTAACACTGCATGATTGCGGTGAGCCCTGGCTGCACAGTATGTACGGAGGTGGTGGGGATTCGCTCTGCACTGTTGGAACGCATATCTCATTAAGGCAGAGGTTGAGGGCGCAGGTGGAGGCCCTTGAGGGGGTGGAGGACACAGAAGCAGTGGAAAAAGTGTGAAATATAGAAGTTTGTCCTGCAAACTTTGAGGATTTCAAGACTTGTGGAGCAGCAACTGCCCCCAAAGCCACCAGAGTCACCCAGTGCCAGTCAGCGAGATGTAACGCCCTTGGCCATGCTTGTTCGTCCAAGTGACTATGGTGAAATGCACCCTGGCTGACAGAGATTTAGTCAAGGAGGAATGGGTGATGTTGTCTGTGACATGCTGGTGTAGCACAGGCACAGCTTTCTTAGAAAAGTAATTGTGATTGGGAAACTGGTACTGGGAGACCACGACAGCCATCAGCTTTTGGAAACCATCTTTGTCTATTGGGCAGAAAAGCAGCATTTCTGTGGCCAACAGATTGGAGATGATGGAGTTCAAACTCTTGGCTTTGTCATGTGTATGCTGAAACAATCTTTTACGCAAACACAACTGCGGAACCATGGGCTGGCTGCAGTGCTGAAAGAGGGCAGAGTACAGTGAACCAGATAACCTTGACTGGGTCCATTTCAATAACAGACAGAGACAAAATGAATCCCAGAAATGAGACCTTCTGTACGCCAAAAAGACACTTTGATCCCTTCACATACAGTGCATTCTCTCTCAAAATCTGGAACACCGTCCGAACATGTTTCACATGAGAGTTCCAGTCGTTGGAAAAAATCAAGATATCATCCAAATAAACAATCAGAAATTTATCCACAAAATCCCTGAAAATATCATTCATGAAGGATTGGAAGACGGAAGGGGCATTAGTAAGCCCAAAAGGCATCACTAGGTACTCAAAATGCCCCTCTAGGGTATTAAACGCCGTCTTCCATTCATCCCCGTGCTTAATGCGAATAAGGTTATACGCCCCCTGAGGTCAAGCTTGGTAAACCAACTAGCACTTTTCACTCTTGAAAATAGGTCAGAAATCAAAGGTAACGGATATTGATATTTAACAGTGATCTTATTCAGGAGGCGATAATAATCAATACACAGCCTCAATGAACCATCCTTTTTGGCCACAAAGAAAAAACCGGCTCCAAAGGGTTAGGAGGATGGTCTGATATGACCCTTCTCCAATGACTCCTTGATATATGATCGCATAGCATCGTGTTCAGGTACAGAAAAATTAACCCCTCTCTGCCATCAGACGTACTATTCCGTCCATGTGACCCTGGACCTAATTCCCATGGACGGAATAGTACGTCATATGCGATCAGCAGCGCTCCCGGGGGGAGCGTAGCTGATCGCGGCCGGTGTCAGCTGTATATCACAGCTGACACCCAGCACTATGTGTCAGGAGCGGTCACGGACCACTCCCGGCACATTAACCCCTGGCACACCGCGATCAAACATGATCGCGGTGTCCCCGGGGCACAGGGGAGGATCGCGCAGGGTGGGGTCTCCCTGCGCGCTCCCCTGGGACCCTCAGAGCAGCGCGATGTGTCGCTCTGTTCCGAGGGTCCGTCCTCCCTCCAGGTCCCCGGATCCAAGATGGCGCCAGGGTCCTGAAGGGAGGCGGCTTCCTCAGTGCCTGCTGAGAGCAGGCACTGAGAAGCCTGCTACACTGCCTGAGCGATCGCTGGTGTGACAGAGTGCTGTGCACACTGTCACACCAGCGATCTGCTAAAATACAGTGATGTCCCACCCTGGGACAAAGTAAAAAAGTAAAAAAAAATAAAAATAAAAAGTGGTAAAAAAAAATCATAAAAAAAAATATTCCCCAATAAATTCATTTCTTCCTGTAAATATAAAAAACAAAACAATAAAAGTACACATATTTGGCATTGCCGCGTACGTAACGGCCCCCCCTATAAAACTGTCCCACTAGTTAACCCCTTTAGTGAACCCCTTAAAAAAAAAAAAAACTAAGCAAAAAATCAATGCTTTATCATCATACCGCCGAACAAAAAGTGGAATAACACGCGATCAAAAAGACCGATATAAATAAACATGGTACCGCTGAAAACGTCATCTTGTCCCGCAAAAAACGAGCCATCATACAGCATCATCAGCAAAAAATAAAAAAGTTATAGCTCGCAGAATAAAGCGATAAAAAAATAATGATTTTTTTATAAAAATTGTTTTTATTAAAAGCGCCAAAACATAAAAAAATGATATAAATGAGGTACCGCCATAATCGTACTGAACCGAAAAATAAAACTTCTTTATCAATTTTACCACACGCGGAACAGTATAAACGCCTCCCCCAAAAGAAATTCATGAATTGATGATTTTTGTTCATTCTAACCTCCCAAAAATCGAAATAAAAAGCGATCAAAAAATGTCACGTGCTCAAAAATGGTACAAATAAAAACGACAACTCGTCCCGCAAAAAATAAGACCTCACATGACTCTGTGGGCCAAAATATGCAAAAATTATAGCTCTCAAAATGTGGTGATGCAAAAAACTACTTTTTGCAATAAAAAACGTTTTTTAGCGTGACAGCTGCCAATCACAAAAACCCGCTATAAATAGTAAATCAAACCCCCCTTTATCACCCCCTTAGTTAGGGAAAAATAATAAAATTAAAAAAATGTATTTATTTCCATTTTCCCATTAGGGTTAGGGTTGCGGCTAAAGTTAGGGTTAGGGTTGGCGATAACGTTAGGATTAGGGTTAGGGTTGGGATTAGGGTTATGGGTGTGTTAGGGTTAGTTTTGTGGTTAGGGTTGTGACTAGGGTTAGGGGTGTGTTGGGGTTAGGGTTGGATTAGAATTGGGGGGTTTCTGCTGTTTAGGCACATCAGGGGCTCTCCAAATGTGACATGGCGTCTGTTCTCAATTCCAGCCAATTCTGCGTTGAAAAAGTCAAACGCTGCTCCTTCACTTCTGAGCTCTGCCATGCGCCCAAACAGTATTTTACCCCCGCATATGGGGTATCAGCGTACTCTGGACCACAAGAGTTATTGTGCAATTTGTCCTATTTCTTCTGTTACCCTTGGGAAAATAAAAACTGGAGGCGACAAAATCATTTTTGTAAAAAAAAAAGGATTTTTTTGTTTTTACGGCTATATGTTATAAATTTTCTGTGAAGCACTTGGGGATTCATAGCGCTCACCACTCTTCTAGATAAGTTCCTTGTGGGGTCTATTTTCCAAAATGGGGTCACTTGTGGGGGGTTTCCACTGTTTAGGCGCATCAGGGGTTCTCCAAATGCGACATGACGCCCCCAGACCATTCCATGAAAGTCTGCAATCCAAAACGTCACTACTTCCCTTCCGAGCCCAGACGTTCACCCATACAGTCGTTTTCTCACACATGTTGGGTATCAACGTACTCAGGACAAATTGGATGACAACTTTTGGGGTCTAATTTCTCCTGTTACCCTTGTGAAAATAAAAATTGGGGGCGAAAAAAATCATTTTTGTAAAAAAAAAAAGGATTTTTTATTTTTACGGCTGTACGTTATAAATTTCTGGGAAGCACTTCGGGGTTCAAAGTGCTCACCACACATCTAGATAAGTTCCTTGTGGGGTCTATTTTCCAAAATGGGGTCACTTGTGGGGGGTTTCCACTGTTTAGGCACATCAGGGGCTCTCCAAATGCGACATGATGCCCCCAGACCATTCCATCAAAGTCTGCAATCCAGAACGTCACTACTTCCCTTCCGAGCCCAGATGTGCGCCCATACAGTATTTTACTCCCACATATTGGGTATCAGAGTACTCAGGACAAATTGGAAAACAACTTTTGGGGTCCAATTTCTCCTGTTACCCTTGTGAAAATAAAATATTGGGGGCGAAAAAATCATTTTTGTAAAAAAAAAAAAAAGATTTTTTATTTTACGGCTGTACGTTATAAACTTCTGTGAAGCACTTTGGGGTTCAAAGTGCTCACCACACATCTAGATAAGTTCCTTGAGGGGTCTAGTTTCCAAAATGGTGTCATTTGTGGGGGTTTCCACTGTTTAGGCAGATCAGGAGCTCTCCAAACACGACATGGCATCCAGCCAATTCTGCGTTGAAAAAGTCAAACGGCGCTCCTTCCCTTTCAAACTCTGCCATGCACCCAAACAGTGGTTTACCCCCACATATGGGGTATCAGCGTACTCAGGACAAATTGCACAATAACTTTTGGAGTCTTGTTACCCTTGGGAAAATAAAAATTGGGGTGAAAAGATCAATTTTGTGGAAAAAATATGATTTTTTAATTTTACGGCTCTACGTTATAAACTTGTGTGAAGCACTTGGGGGTTCAAATTGCTCACCAAAGATCTAGATAAGTTCCTTAGGGGGTCTAGTTTCCCAAATGGGTCACTTGTGGGGGGTTTCCACTGTTTAGGCACATCAGGGACTCTCCAAATGCAACAAGGCGTCCAATCTCAATTCCAGCCAATTTTGGTTGGAAAAAGTCAAATGGTGCTCCTTCCATTCCGAGCTCTGCCATGCGCCCAAACAGTGGTTTCCCCCACATATGGGGTATCAGCGTACTCAGGACAAATTGGACAACAACTTTTGAGGTCCAATTTCTCCTGTTACCTATGGGAAAATAAAAAATTAGTGACTAAGAGATAATTTTTGTGGGAATAAAATAAGATTTTTTATTTTCATGCCCGGGCATTATAAACTTGTGTGAAGCACTTGGGGGTTCAAAGTGCTCACCAAAGATCTAGATAAGTTCCTTAGGGGGTCTAGCTTCCAAAATGGGGTCACTTGTGGGGATTTCCACTGTTTAGGCTCATCTGGGGCACTACAAACGGAACATGACCAACATCAATGTTTGCATTCCAAAACGTTACTGCTTCCTTTCTAAGCCCTGCCGTGCGCCCAAACAGTTTCCCCCCCCACATATGGGGTATCAGCGTACTCAGAACAAATTGGACAACAATTTTTGGGGTTCAATTTCCTTGGGAAAAATCAAAAATTTGGGACTAAAAAATCATTTTTGTGGAAAATTTTTTATTTTTTTTTTCACACCCAGGCATTATAAACTTTTGTGAAACACTTTGGGGTTCAAAGTGCTCACAACAGATCTATATAAGTTCCTTAGGGGGTCTAGTTTCCAAAATGGTGTCCTTTATGGGGAGTTTCCATGTTTAGGCGCATCAGGGGCTCTCCAAACACGACATGGCGTCCAATCTCAACTCCAGCCAATTTTAGTTTGAAAAAGTCAAATGGCGCTCCTTCCCTTACGAGCTCTGCCGTGTGCCCAAACAGTGGTTTTCCCCCACATATAGGGTATTGGCGTACTCAGGAGAAATTGCACAACAACTTTATTTGCCCATTTTCTCCTTTTACCCTTGTCAAAATAAAAAAAAGTTTGTAAAAGATCATTTTTGTGGCTAAAAAGTTAAATATTAATTTTTTCCTTCCACGTTGCTTCAGCTCCTGTGAAGAACCTGAAGGGTTATTAAACTTCTTGAATGTGGTTTTGAGTACCTTGAGGGGTGCAGTTTTTAGAATGGTGTCAGTTTTTGGTATTTTCTGCTATATAGACCCGTCAAAGTGACTTCAAATGTGAGGTGGTCCCAAAAAAAATGGCTTTGTAAATTTTGTTGTAAAATGAGAAATCACTGGTCAACTTTTAACCCTTATAATTTCCTAACTAAAAAAAAATGTTGGTTCCAAAATTGTGCTGATGTAAAGTAGACATGTGGGAAATGTTATTTCTTAACTATTTTGTGTGATATTTCTCTGTTTTAAGGGAAAAAAAATTAAATTTTGAAAATTGCAAAATTTTCAAAATTTTCGCCATATTTGTGTTTTTTTTCAAAAATAAACGCAAGTTATATCGAAGAAATTTTACCAATAACCTGAAGTACAATATGTCACGAGAAAACAATCTCAGAATCGCGAAGATCCGTTGAAGCGTTCCAGAGTTATAACCTCATAAAGAGACAGTGGTCAGAATTGTAAAAATTGGCCCGTCATTAACGTGCAAACCACCCTTGGGGGTGAAGGGGTTAAAAAGATGACCTTTAGGAAATTTACCACCAGGCACTAACTCAATAGTGCAATCATAGCTCCTGTGAGGAGGTAAAGATGCAGATTTACTTTCACTAAACACATCAGAAAAATCAGTCAAAAAGTCAGGGACATCCTGAGACTGGGGAGAGGCAGAAAAAACAGGGAGTGTCAGCATTAACACATTGGCAACCCCAACTGGTCACAGACACAGATTTCCAATCCAAAACAGGATTATGAGTCTGTAACCAAGGGAAACCCTGTACAATAATGTCATGTAGATTATGCAACACCAGAAATTTTCAACTCTCCTGATGATCTGGTTCAACCCTCATTATCACCTGAGTAGAAAAATGGGGTTTATTCTCTGCCAAAGGGAAGAATCAATGCCCAGTAAAGGAACATACTTCCGCAGGTATCCTGGGAAACCCACAACGTTTGGCAAAGTCAAAATCCATCAGGTTAATAGCTGCTCCTGAATCAACAAAAGCCTGAACCGAAAATGTGGACAGGGAGCAAATCAGGGTAACAGTCAACAGAAATTTAGTCTGAACACTACCCAAGACAACTGAGCGTGCAAAACGTCTTCCCCACTTAGGGCAGACGGAAATAGCATGGGAAGCGTCACCACAGTAGAAACATAACCCATTGCGCTTACGAAACTCATGACGCTGAGCCCCAGTAGTCACTCCATCACACTGCATGGGCTCAGGAGCTGGCTCACAAGGCAACACTATCTCACGCATACATCTGCGCTCCCACAAACGTCTGTCAATTTGAATAGCCAAAGACATAGAATCATTGAGACCAGAGGGAATAGGGAATCCCACCATAAGGTCCTTTACATTTTCTGACAGACCCTTCCGTAAAAGGGCTGCCAAAGCATCATCATTCTATTTGGTCAGGACTGCCCATTTTTGAAATTTCTGACAGTACAGCTCTGTGTCATCACGACCCTGATTTAATGCCAACAAGGTCTTTGCAGCTTGATCAGTGACATTAGGTTCATCGTACAATAACCCCAGAGCCTGAAAAAATACATCAACATCATTCAAAACAGGATTCCCAGGTGTCAGGGAAAAAGCCCAATCCTGGAGTCGCCGCGCAGCAGAGAGATGACAATTTAAACCTGCTGTGCTGCGTTCCCTGAGGACTTAGGCTTTAAGGCAAAAAACAACTTACAGTTATTTTTGAAATTCAGAAATTTAGACCGATCCCCCAAAAATAAATCTGGCATGGGGATCCTAGGTTCCACAACTGGCAACCTAGCAAGATAGGTAGCAATACTCTGAACCTCAGTGGCAAGCTGATCCACACGGCCAGACAACTGTGCAAACTCCATTGAGAGAAAAAAAAATTCCTCCTCAGCACCCAGAGAAATAAAGGGTAAAAAAAATGTAACAAACTTTTTCCTCTTTACTATTTTTCCCTACTGTGAGTACCATATAATTTTCAGTTTGGCCTGTAATACTGTTATGTTTCGGTAGCTGAGGAGAAACTGCCAAAAAATAGCCAAAGTAGCAATGCACCAGAGAGGCTGGAAACTATTGGATTGCAGTAACCTAAACTAACCGCCACACTAGAAGTAGCCGTGGAGCGTACCTACGGTGATCCTAGACGCCTCGTCACAGCCGGAGAGATAGCTACACCTAAAGACAGAAAGATGAATGCTATCTGCCCCGGAGCAGAATCCCCAAAGAAATAGGAAGCCCCCAAACATGTAATGGCGGTTAGACAAGAAGAAAACATGGACACAGACAAAAAATAGAATGAGCAAAAGCTGGGGCCCAATCTGTCTAGATAGAAAAGTATAGGAAACAATTCTGACTTTAATCCAAAAAAACCCTGACAAAAATACCAACACTTCTGATTAACAAAAAACCTGAGATTACACGATCTCTACCACCTAAATCAGATCTCTGGTGTAACACACAGCAACACAGCAAATAAAAAGTGACAAAGGAACAAAGCAAAAATGCAAACACACAATGAGTACAATTGCAGCGCAAGACCCCAAAAGGGGACCAGGCTGCAGTACACTGCAAGCAGCAAACCAGCAGTGAAAATCCAACAGAGGAAAAAAAACACTTATCTGAATGAGAGCAGGAAAGCAAGATGTGCTCCAAGCAATAGCAGGAGGAACAATTGATTACCGGCAAGGCTGCTGGGAACTCAGGTCACTTATATCATACCATTCAGAGCCAGCTGAAGGCCATTCAGTAAATAGTTCCTTACCCTCAACAATCAACGGAGGGAGCCCCAGCCCAGAAGTCGCCTCCAAGGTATTCACAACACAAGAATTTCAGAAGCGTAATAGTTGTGTTATTATTGTGGGGATGCTTCTCATACTATTTCCGTCTGCCCTAAGCGAGGAAGACGTTTTTCACGCTCATTTGTTTTGGGCAATGTAATATTTAAATTTCTCTTGACTTGACTGTTAGCTTGATCTGCTCCTTGTCCACATTTTCCGCTCAGGCTTTTGTCGATTCTGGAGCAGCCCTGAACCTGATGGATTTGCCAAACGTTGAGGGTTTCCCATGGTAACCCTGCGGACTTGTATTCCTTTGCTGGGCATTGATTCAACCCCTTTGGCGGAGAATAAACCCCAGTTTTGGACCCAGGTGATAATGCGGGTAGCCCCGGACCACCAAGAGAATTGTAAATTTTTAGTGTTGCATAATTTGCATGACATTATTGTACTGGGATTTCCTTGGTTGCAGACCCATAATCCTCTATTGGATTGGCTGTCTGTGTCTGTGGCCAGTTGGGGTTTTCAATGTGTTCATGGTGACACTCCTGTATTTTCTACCTCTCCCCAGTCTCAGGAGATCCCCGGCTAATGGGCTGATTATTCTGATGTGTTTAGTGAGAGTAAGTCTGAGTCCTTACCTCCTCATAGGAGTTATGATTGCGCGATTGAGTTAGTGCCCGGTTGTAAATTTCCCAAGGGTTGGCTCTTCCATTTGTCTGTACCTGAGCATGATGCTATGTGATCTAATATCAAAGAGTCATTGGAGAAGGGTCATATTAGACAGTCCTCTTCACCCTTGGGTGTCAGCTTTATCTTTGTGGCCAAAAAGGATGGTTCATTGAGACCATGTATTGACTATCGTCTCCTTAATAACATCACTGTTAAATATCAGTATCCGTTACCCCTGATTTCCGATTTATTCTCCAGAGTGAAAGGTGCTAGTTGGTTTACCAAGCTTGACCTTAGGGGGGCGTATAATCTTATTCACATTAAGCACGGGGATGAATTGAAGACGGCGTTTAATACCCCTGAGGGGCATTTTAAGTACGTGGTGATGTCTTTTGGGCTCACTAATGCCCCATCCGTCTTCCAATCTTTCATGAACTATATTTTCCGGGATTTTGTGGATGTTTCTGATCGTTTATTTGGACGATATTTTGATGTTTTCTAATGACTGGGATTCTCATGTGGAGCATGTTCGGATGGTGTTCTGTTGTGTTTCGGTAGCTGAGGAGTGCAGGCAAAAAAGGCAATACACCAGAGCAGTTGGAATCTATGAGATTGCAGTACCCTGACTAACCACAACAACTAGAGGCAGCCGTGGAGCGTTCCTACGTTGGTCCTAGACGCCTCGTCACAGCCTGAGAAACTAACTATACCTAAAGATAGATATAGGAAAGCTATCTGCCCCGGAGCAGAACCCCAAAGATAATAGAAAGCCCCCAAACATATAATGGCGGTTAGACAAGAAGAAATACTGACACAGACAGAAAATAGTATGAGCAAACGTTGGGGCCCAAACTAACTAAATAGAAAAGGAAAGGAAGGGTACTTACTGCAATCCCAGAAAACCCTGAAAAGCACCAACTCTACTAATTTCAAAAACACCTGAGATCACACAACCTCTACCACCTAAATTAGTTCTCTGGTGTAACAAAATCAAAACAGCAGCCACTGAAAAAACTGGAAAAAGCAAAAGTACAAACATCAGTGGCTGAACTAAACTGAGAGGGCAAAAGCCCCCGGAGGGACCCTGAAGGTCCCCACAGAAGTGCAGGACAAAATGCAAAAATCAATCACAAAAACAAAAAGAAGAAAATGTCTTATCTGTTAGCAGGAGATGCAGACACGAACACACAGGCTACAAGGGAAACAGGAATCAAGGATAGAGACCAGAACAATTGATCACCGGCAACCCTGATGGGAAGGTGACTCCCTTATATAAGACCAGTCAGTAACACCTGATTCCCAATCCTCACAATCTTCATAATCTTCACTGGACAGACCAGTACCGCTTGTAACCACCAGAGGGAGCCTCTGCTCAGAACTCATCTCAAGCCCATTCACAACAGTACCCCCCCTTGAGGAGGGGTCACCGAACCCTCATTTGAGCAACCAGGTCGGTCAGGATGAGTTCTATGGTACGCACGGATGAGTCTCCTAGCATGGATGTCCGAAGCAAACACCCAAGAATTGTCTTCCTGACCATAACCTCTCCACTTAACCAAATACTGGAGTTTCCGTCTAGAAAAACGAGAATCTAATATTTTCTTAACCACATACTCCAGATTGCCCTCAACCAAAACAGGGTCAGGAGGCACAGCAGAAGGAACCACTGGCTCAACAAACCTCTTCAACAAGGACTTGTGGAACACGTTATGGATCTTAAATGTCCCTGGAAGAAGCAAATTAAAAGAAACAGGATTAAGAATCTCCATGATCTTATAAGGTCCAATGAACCTAGGCTTAAATTTAGGAGATGCTACTCTCATAGGAATATTTTTTGAGGACAACCAGACCAAGTCCCCCACTTTAAACCGAGGACCATCAGTCCTATGCCGGTTAGCAAACCGCTGGGCCCTCTCCTGAGAGAGGGACAAGCTCTCCACTACCTGGTCCCAAATCTGTTGCATACGCTCCACAACAGAGTCAACACCTGGACAGACAGAAGCCTCCGTCTGTCCTGAAGAAAATCGAGGGTGAAACCCAGAATTACAGAAAAACGGAGACATCAAAGTGGCAGAGCTAGCCCTATTATTAAGAGCAAACTCAGCCAAAGGCAAAAAAGAGACCCAGTCATCCTGATCAGCAGACACAAAGCATCTTAGATAAATCTCCAATGTCTGGTTTGTTCTCTCAGTTTGACCATTGGTCTGAGGATGAAATGCCAAGGAGAAAGACAATTGAACACCCAGTTTAGAACAAAAAGTCCTCCAAAATCTGGAAACAAACTGGACTCCTCTGTCAGACACTATGTTCTCAGGAATGCCGTGTAAACGAACCACGTGCTGAAGGAACAAAGGCACCAATTCAGAGGAGGAAGGCAACTTAGGTAATGGCACAGGATGTATCATCTTGGAAAACCTTTCACAAATCACCCAGATGGCGGTCATTCTCTGAGAAACAGGAAGGTCGGAAATGAAATCCATAGAGATATGGGTCCATGGTCTCTTGGGCACAGGCAATGGCATCAACAAACCTCTAGAGCGAGAGCAAGGCTTGGAGCGAGAGCAAGTCCCGCAGGTATGCACAAATTCCCTGACATCACGAGACAAGGTAGGCCACCAAAAGGACCGAAAACAACCAAGTCTCTGGTACCAAAAATTCCGGGATGCCCAGCCAACGCGGAACAATGAATCTCAGACATCACACTCTTTTTCCACTGGTCCGGGACAAACAATTTTCCAACAGGGCAGCGCTCGGGCCTATCCTCTTGACACCCCTCCAGAGCAAGTCTCAAATTAGGTGAGATGGCGGAAAGAACTACACCCTCTTTCAAAATAACAGAAGGCTCAGATAACTCAGGAGAGTCCGCAAGGAAGCTCCTCGAGAGGGCATCCGCCTTAACATTCTTAGTGCCAGGAAGAAAGGAAATCACAAAATTAAAACGTGTGAAAAACAAGGCCCACCTGGCCTGTCTAGGATTGAGTCGCTTGGCATATTCCAGATAAACCAGATTCTTATGGTCAGTAAGGACCACCACCTGATGTTTGGCTCCCTCCAGCCAATATCTCCACTCTTCAAAAGCCCACTTCATGGCCAATAACTCCCGATTACCCACGTCATAATTACGTTCAGTAGGAGAAAATTTTCGAGAGAAAAAGGCACAAGGGTTACTTTTAGAGGTCTCTGGATCTTTTTGGGACAAAATGGCACCTGCCCCAATTTCAGAGGTATCAACCTCCACCTGAAATGACAGAGAAACATCAGGCTGCCGTAGAACAGGAGCAGAAGTGAATCTCTGCTTAAGTTCCTGAAATGTAGAGACTGCCTCAGTAGGCCAATTCACCACATCAGAACCCTTTTTGGTCAAATCAGTTAATGGTTTAACAATAACCGAGAAATTACCAATAAATTTACGATAAAAATTGGCAAAACCCAAAAATCTTTGAAGAGCCTTTAATGAAGTAGGTTGGACCCAATCACAGATGGCCTGAATCTTGACCGGATCCATTTCAATGACAGATGGGACAAAATGAATCCCAGAAATGAGATCCTCTGTACGCCAAAAAGACACTTTGATCCCTTCACATACAGAGCATTCTCTCTCAAAATCTGGAACACAGCTCTAACATGTTTCACATTAGAGTCCCAGTCATTAGAAAAAATCAAGATATCATCCAAATAAACAATCAGAAATTTATCCACAAAATCCTTGAAAATGTCATTCATGAAGGACTGGAAGACAGAAGGAGCATTAGTGAGCCCAAAGGGCATCACAAGGTACTCAAAATGCCCCTCCGGGGTATTGAATGCCGTCTTCCATTCATCCCCGTGCTTAATGCGAATAAGGTTATATGCCCCCCTGAGGTCAAGCTTGGTAAAACAAGTAGCGTTTTTCACCCTGGAAAACAGGTCAGAAATCAAGGGTAACGGGTATTGATATTTCACAGTAATATTGTTCAAAAGACGATAATCAATACACGGCCTTAATGAACCATCCTTTTTGGCCACAAAGAAAAAACCGGCACCTAAGGGTGAAGAGGATGGTCTGATATGACCCTTCTCCAATGACTCCTTGATATAAGACCGCATAGCATCATGTTCATGTACAGACAAGTTAAAAAGGCGACCTTTAGGGAATTTACTACCAGGCACTAATTCAATAGCGCAGTCATAGCTCCTATGGGGAGGCAAGGATGCAGATTTACTTTCGCTAAATACATCAGAAAAATCAATCAAAAAGTCAGGAACATCCTGAGCCTGGGGGAGGCAGAAAAAACAGGAGTGTTGGTATTAACTAGTGTTGAGCGATACGATACTGCAAATATCGGGTATCGGCCGATATTAGCTGTATCGGGCTTTCGATTCCGAGTACCGATATTTTCGTCATATCGGATACCGGAATCGGATTTGTCACTGTCACTGTGAGTGTCCGTCGGTCGGGTCTGTCAGGAGTCAGCGGCACTTACCTGGCAGAAGATCTCCGGCGGTCACGTCCTGGACTGCTTGATGGCCGCCATTATCTTCTCCCTGGCGGTCACATGCAGTTTTTCGCGATAATCTGCAGTGACTGCAGGGTAATCCCGGCCGTAAACCAGTCCGATGATGTCACCGCCGGGGAAGCAGGTAATCAGCTGTGCTGCGCCGGGATAACAGGCTCTGCCTGCCTGCCTGCCTCTGATGTCATTCTGATGTAGCAGAGCTGGATCGTCGTGGGACACTCGTTACTATGGACTGCGTCGGACAGGTGGTATACTGCTGTTTTTTTTTTTCATTTTTTTACAGGAGATCGATGGCGTCGCAGGATGAGACTGTAATAAAAGTAATGAAAACTGTGTTGTTTTTTTTATTAAATTAAAAAACTTTTTTATGAACATTCACCCGTCCGGGTACATCAACAATTTAACTATTTACATACAGGGACCCTGTCCGGGTTATTTATAATTCTTTGGCAGGGGTGTTCCAGGTACCACCTGGTACTCTTCTGATGCTTGCCAAACATCCGAGACACCAAGGACCACCAGGACCTGATGACGTCGTGTGGTCTGTACAGTCAAGTCGTGACCCGCTATCTGTGTCTGTGTGGCCACCTCTTTCATCTCCCTCCGGGTCTGGAGCCCTGTGTCCTGGACTGAACGAACCCCAGGGGGCCTAACAGGCGCCGGGTACGGGCCAGCTATCATTATCATGTCCATAGCTGGGGCTGCTGAGGAGACCACTGAGGGAGGCTGGGGAGATTTACGGCGTGGGGTGGGCACTTGTGCAGAGGCCTGGATGTGGGAGGCTGAAGGCTCCGAGGGTCTCACAGGTTCCTGACACTCTGGGGACCAGGGGTCGCACCTGGTGACATTTAGGGCATACCATCCATTGTAACCCCAGTGTCGGGTGTAAGTTACCAAGTCTCCTGGCAACAGGTCCCTCCCCGGTGTCCTTCTGGGAGGTGAGTCTCCACGTCCCACCGGGTCACAAACACTTCTAAATAAAGTCCAGGCTCCTGGATGAAGCCCCAACCAGCTTTCAATTTAAAGCTCCGTACTGCACCCTTACGCCGCGGCTCCCTCACCGTACTTTTATCTTTTCTCATCCGGTCCTTATCTGCCTGGTCCTTCTCGATGTGACGTTGGCGAAGCTTCTGGGATTCGCGCTGCTCCCTTTGTCGCTCGGCTTCTCTCTCCCGACGTCTACACTCTTCCTCCTGACGCCGGTTGTAATTCTCCTCCACCAGCATCTCCATGTCTCCACCATCAAACTGCAGCTTACGATGTCCGGTTTGCGGCAGCTCTCCTGGCACCCGACAGTCCTGGTGGCGCTCACCTGCGGAAGAAGCAGCCGGCTCTGGAACAGATGACAGTCGGGGCTCCGGTACAGACAGGTAGACCTCTGGTGCCTGCGCGGCCTCCTTCATGAGGACGGGTGTCGCTTCTTCTGTCTCAGCGACGGGGGCAGACAGCGGGATCTGGGGTGCTGCCGGTGCAGCGTTTTTTGCAGGAACGGGTGCCTCCACTGCGACAACGTCAACCGGATCACATTGCAAGGGCTGGGATGCACGCACGGACTCCTCTACTAGAACGGGTGCCTCACCTTCCGGTACAGACACTTCAGGTAAGAGGGATTGGCGCCGCTCCAAGTTTAGTTTTAGGGCACGCCAGCTGGCTTCCAACCTGGCGACCTCCTCCCGGTGCCGGGCCAGGTCTCTCAGGGTATCCTCCGCTTCTTGCAGCGTAGGAGGGTTTCCAGGCCGGGTGCCCAACGGTGGTTCCATGGCGATCGGGTCGCTTCCGTGGGGGGAGAGCTCTGACTGCTCCATCCCTTCACACTTCTGCTCGTGTCCACTAGCCATCTCTGCCAAGTCACATGTGTCATTAGCATCTGGAGAGGGCCCTTCTTTTGTAGTGAGGCGGGACCTTCGTGCTAGTTTCCGCACACTGAGGAGGATGAGGAGGCGGAACTCAAGAGCTGTGGGGCACGATCTTACATTGCAGTAACATTTAGAGTGGTCGACCATCGTTTTCGCGCCACTGAGTGAGTGTACACCCACGAAGAGCACGCCCTTCTTCTTCACCAGTGCCTCGTCGTGACGCAGATATGGCGGAAAAATGGCAAATACACTCTCTGATGATTTTAGCAATTCTCAAGCACAAAACCAGTTCAATTCAGGCACACAGGACTCGCTTATAGCGAGCTACAGAATCCTGTTCGTGACGCCCAAGTTGAGTCGCACAGAGCCAGAGGTTTTGGGGGTACTCGGCACCGAGCCCGTCGACTTCTATGGGGTATGTCACGGCTTTACCCGGCAATTGAATCAGAGTCTATTTTACTATGTAGAAGTGTATAAACTATAAATATATGTATATATATATATATATATATATATATATGTCACAATGACATGTATATATATATATTTTAATGTATTCTATGTGTGTATATTTTGTGTTTACAACGAAAGAAAGTGTTTTTTTAGTTGCGATATTTTGTTCCCATAGACTTACATGGGACTTCCGGTATCGGAATCGGATATCGACGATATTTAGTGATATCGGAGATACCATCCCGATCCGATATTTTTAGATATCGAGCAGTATCGCTCAACACTAGTATTAACACATTGGCAGCCCCAACTGGTTACAGACACAGATTTCCAATCCAAAACAGGATTATGAGACTGTAACCAAGGGAAACCCAGTACGATAATATCATGCAGATTATACAGAACCAAAAATTTGCAGCACTCTTGATGATCAGGTTCAACCCTCATTATCACCTGAGTAGAGAACTGAGGATTATTCTCAGCCAAAGGGGTAGAATCGATCCCCAGTAGGGGAATAGACTTCTGTAGGGGTATCAAGGGAAACCCACAACGTTTAGCAAAATCATAATCCATCAGGTTAATAGCTGCTCCAGAATCAACGAAAGCCTGAGCAGAAAATGAGGACAGAGAGCATATCAGAGTGACAGTTAATAAAAACTTAGTCTGAACACTACCCAAGACAACTGAGCGTGCAAAACGTCTTCCCCGCTTAGGGCAAACTGAAATAGCATGAGAGGCATCACCACAGTAGAAACATAACCCATTGCGCTTTCGAAACTCGTGACGCTGTGCCCCAGACACCACTCTATCAAACTGCATGGATTCAGAAGCAGGTTCACAAGGCAACACTATACCACGCATACTTCTCCGCTCACGCAAACGTCTTTCAATTTGAATCGCTAATGACATAGAATCATTGAGACCAGAGGGGACAGGGAATCCCACCATAACATCCTTTACATTATCTGACAGACCCTTCCGAAAAAGAGCTGCCAAAGCGTCGTCATTCCACTTGGTCAGGACTGCCCACCTACGGAATCTCTGACAGTATAACTCAGCGTCATCAAGCCCCTGATTTAATGCCAACAAGGCTTTTTCAGCTTGATCAGTGACATTAGGCTCATCGTACAATAACCCCAAAGCCTGAAAAAATGCATCAACATCACTCAAAACAGGATCCCCAGGTGTCAGGGAAAAAGCCCAATCCTGAGGATCGCCGCGCAGGAGAGAGATGACAATTTGAACCTGCTGCGCTGCGTTCCCTGAGGACTTAGATTTTAAGGCAAAAACAATTTACAATTATTTTTGAAATTCTGAAACTTAGCTCGATCCCCTAAAAACAAATCTGGCATGGGAATCCTAGGTTCCACAACAGGCAACCTAGCAAGATATGCAGCAATACTCTGAACCTCAGTGGCAAGCTGATCCACACGGCCAGACAACTGTGCAAACTCCATTGAGAGAAAAAATCCTCCCCAGCACCCAGAGATACAGAGGGAAAAAAAAAAAATGCAACAAACAGAAAAATATCTCTGACAACTCTGACAACCGTTTTTTCTTTCACAAATTTTTTCCCTTCTGTGAGTACCATACAATTTTAAATTTTGGGCCGGTGATACTGTTGTGTTTCGGTAGCTGAGGAGTGCAGGCAAAAAAGGCAATACACCAGAGCAGTTGGAATCTATGAGATTGCAGTACCCTGACTAACCACAACAACTAGAGGCAGCCGTGGAGCGTTCCTACGTTGGTCCTAGACGCCTCGTCACAGCCTGAGAAACTAACTACACCTAAAGATAGTTATAGGAAAGCTATCTGCCCCGGAGCAGAACCCCAAAGATAATAGAAAGCCCCCAAACATGTAATGGCGGTTAGACAAGAAGAAATACTGACACAGACAGAAAATAGTATGAGCAAACGTTGGGGCCCAAACTAACTAAATAGAAAAGGAAAGGAAGGGTACTTACTGCAATCCCAGAAAACCCTGAAAAGCACCAACTCTACTAATTTCAAAAACACCTGAGATCACACGACCTCTACCACCTAAATTAGTTCTCTGGTGTAACCAGGGCCGGCGTCAGCACCCGGCACGCCCGGGCCAGTGCCGGGGCCCTGAGCAGGCGGGGGGGCCCACTCGCAGTCTGGCACCCCCGCGCGGAGAGCGGTGTCAGCGCCGCCACCTGGCCCCCCCGCTTGCTCAGGGCCCCGGCAGCAGCTGGCAACAATACTTACCTCTCCCGTGCCTCCGCTGCCGCAGCTCCGGGCTCCAGGGGGCGCCGGCGCTTCCTCTCACAGCCGGCCGTTGAATGACGTCATCATTCAGCGGCCGGCTGTGGCACAGAGCGCGGGGACGCTGAACAGGTAAGACGTGTCTGTGTGTGTGTCTCTGTGTGTGTATGTAGTGCGGTGCTTTGTGTGTGTATGTATGTGTGTGTGTGTATGTATGTATGTGAGAGAGTGCTTGTGTGCTGTCTGTGTGTGATGATGGGCAGGCATTGCTGATAATGGGGAGGCATTGATGATGGGGAGAAGATGATGATGGGCAGGCATTGCTGATAATGGGGAGGCATTGATGATGGGGAGAAGATGATGATGGGCAGGCATTGATGATGGGGAGAAGATGATGATGGGCAGACATTGATGATGATGGGGAGGAGAGGAGATGATGATGGGCAGGCATTTATGATAATGGGCAGGCATTGATGATGGGGAGAAAATGATGATGATGGGCAGGCATTGATGATGATGGGGAGGCAATCATGATGATAATGGGGAGTCTTTCCACAGCGCCCTTTCCTGAGCTGTAACAGTGCAGAACGCAGTACAGTCCAGAGGAGAGCTCCATATTTTGTATGGAGCATTATACGGGGACCAGTATCCTGTATGGAGCATTATATGGGGACCAGTATCCTGTATGGAGCATTATATGGGGACCAGTATCCTGTATGGAGCATTATATTGGGTCCAGTATTCTGTATGGAGCATTATATGGGGGGTGACATCCTGCATGGGGTATTATATGGGTGATGAGGGGGAGACTGTGGTGCCCATAATATTGTATGGAGGACTGTACTGTCCAGTCTGTTCTGTGCGCTGTGAGGATTTGGCGGTTTTTGAGCTATTGTAGAATTTACAATAGATATCACTCATGTAATGGAAGAAGTGAAGTGTTTGACATTGTACTGTACCTATATTTCTCTGCCGTATCTGTGCATCATGAATCGTGGTCTGTGTTAAAGGGGCCCACTGAGGCTCTTTCGCCCGGGGCCCATAATAACCTGGAGCCGGCCCTGGGTGTAACAAAATCAAAACAGCAGCCACTGAAAAAACTGGAAAAAGCAAAAGTACAAACATCAGTGGCTGAACTAAACTGAGAGGGCAAAAGCCCCCGGAGGGGACCCTGAAGGCCCCCACAGAAGTGCAGGACAAAATGCAAAAATCAAACACAAAAACAAAAAGAAGAAAATGTCTTATCTGTTAGCAGGAGATGCAGACACGACACAGCAGGCTACAAGGGAAACAGGAATCAATGATAGAGACCAGAACAATTGATCACCGGCAACCCTGATTGGAAGGTGACTCCCTTATATAAGACCAGTCAGTAACACCTGATTCCCAATCCTCACAATCTTCACAATCTTCACTGGACAGACCAGTACCGCTTGTAACCACCAGAGGGAGCCTCTGCTCAGAACTCATCTCAAGCCCATTCACAACAGTGTTCTGTATTTTGAGAGAAAATTGTTTGTATGTCAAGGGATCAAAATGTCTCTTTGTCATACAGAAGGTTTCGTTTTTGGGATTCATTCTATCTAAGTCCACTATTGAAATGGACCCGGTCAAGGTTCAGGCCATTTCTGATTGGGTTCAGCCCACCGCATTGAAGGCTCTTCAGAGATTTTTGGATTTGGCTAATTTTTACCTTAAATTTATAAGTAATTTTTCTGGTATTGTGAAACCACTGACTGATTTCACCAAAAAGGGCTGTGATGTGGTAAATTGGTCTCAAGAGGCAGTTTTGGCTTTTCAGGAGCTTAAGCGGAAATTCACTTTTGCTCCGGTTCTGCGGCAACTTGATGTTTCTCTCCCATTTCAGGTGGAAATGGATGCTTCTGAGATTGGGGCAGGAGCCGTTTTGTCCAAAAGGGACCCTGTAACCTCTAAGATTAACTCTTGTGCCTTCATCTCCTGAAAGTTTACCCCAGCTGAACGTAATTATGATGTGGGGAATCGGGAATTATTGGCTATGAAGTGGGCATTCGAAGAGTGGAGACATTGGTTAGAGGGAGCCAAACATCAAGTTGTGGTCTTCACTGACCACAAGAACTTGATGTATCTCGAATCAGCCAAGCGATTGAATCCTAGAACGGCCAGGTGGGCTTTATTTTTATGCGTTTTAATGTTGTGGTCTCCTTTCTCCCGGGTACTAAGAATGTTAAAGCGGATGGATGCCCTCTCTAGGAGTTTTCTTGCGAATTCTCTTGATGTGAGTGAGCCTACGGCCATTCTGAAGGAGGGTGTGGTTCTTTCCGCTATCTCATCCGATTTGAGACTGGCACTGGAGCAATTTCAGGGGGATAAACCTGAACGTTGCCTTGCGGGGAAATTGCATGTACCAGACCAATGGAGGAAGAAAGTTATGTCTAAAGTTCATTGCTCTGTGTTGGCTGGTCATTCCGGTATTTTTGGTACTAGAGATTTGTCGGTCCTTTTGGTGGCCTATTTTATCTCGTGATGTCAGGAATTTTGTGCAGTCCTGTGGGACTTGTTCTCGGTCCAAACCTTGCTCTCACTCTAGTGGATTGTTAATGCCATTGCCTGTGCCCTGGGGGTCATGGACCCATATCTCTAAGGATTTTATTTCCAACCTCCCTGTCTCTCAGAGAATGACCATTATCTGGGTGATCTGTGATCGATTTTGCAAGATGATCCATCCTGTGCCTCTGCCGAAGTTGCCATCCTCTTCCGAGTTGGTACCCTTGTTTTTTTAGCAGGTGGTTCAGTTGCACGGCATTCCAGAAAACATTGTGTCTGACAGAGGAGTCCAATTTGTTTCCAGATTTTGGAGGACCTTTTGTTCTAAACTGGGAGTTCAGCTGTCTTTCTCCTCTGTGTTTCACCCTCAGACCAATGGGCAAACTGAGAGAAAAACCAGACCTTGGAAACTTATTTGAGATGTTTTGTGTCTGCTGATCAAGATGACTTGGTCTCTTTTTGCCCTTGGCTGAATTTGCTCTAAATAATAGGGCTAGTTCTGCCACTTTGATGTCCCCTTTTTTCTGCAATTTCGGGTTTCATCCTCGGTTTTCTTCTGGGCAGGAGGAGGCTTCTGTCTGGGTGTTGACTCTATGGTGGAGAGAATGCAGCAGTATGGGATCAAGTAATAGATAAGTTGTCTCTCTCTCAGGAGAGGGCCCAACGGTTTGCCAACTGGCATAGGACTGATGGTCTACAGTTTAAAGTGAGTGACATGGTTTGTTTGTCCTCAAGAAATTTCCCTATGATGGTGGCATCTCCAAAATTTAAGCCATGGTTCATTGGGCCTTATAAGATCTTGGAAATTCTTAATCCCGTTTCCTTCCGTTTGGCTCTTCCAGGGACGTTTAAGATTCACAACGTCTTCCACAAATCTTTATTGAAAAGGTTTGTTGAGCCAGTGGTTCCTATGGCTGCGCCCCCTCAGCCTATTTTGTTTGAGGGCAATCTGGAGTATGAAGTGGAGAAGATATTAGATTCTTGTCTGGCTAGACGGAGACTCCAGTACTTGGTTAAGTGGAAAGGTTATGGTCAGGAGTTCAATTCTTGGGTGTTTGTTTCTGACATTCATGTAGAGAGATTGGTTCCCACCTTTCACCAGGCTCATCCTGATCGGCCTTGGTGGCGCAGGTGAGGGTCCGGTGACCCCTCCTCGGGGGGGGTACTGTTGTGAACGCTCTGGATTCTGAGTTGGGGCTCCCTCTGGTGGCTGCGGATATTAATGTAGCTGCCTTGACTTTGACTGACAGAGGCCCTTCAGCTGAGGATTCAGCTGCGGACGATTGGCAATTTGGGAGTGATTACTGTGGAGATTTAAGGGAGTAACCTTCCCATGATCCTCGCTGGTGATTAGTTGTTTCTTCCTGGTGCAGATTGGAAGTCAGCTTGCTTTCTGTGGTCTCCGGCAACTTTCAGATAAGCTATTTTCTGCTTGTTTCTGTGGTTTTGATTTCTTTTGTTTGTTCTGCCTTCTGAGTGAGGTCAGCCGTGTCCCCCTGCTGGGGCCTGCGCTGGTCTCTGTTTCTCATTTATCTCGGTTTATTTGTTCAGTCCCTGTTATTTCAGTGGTTGCTAGGTAGCTACCTCTTCACACCAGAGTTATGATCTAGTGGGGGAGAGATTGTGTGGTCTCAGTATTTTTGGAATCAGAAGTGTTGGAATTTTCCTAGGGTTTTGCTGGATTGCAGACAGTATTCTTTCCTGTTTTGTCCTAAATAGATAGTTTTGGGCCCCAGCATTTGCTTACTCTATTTTCTGCCTGTGTTTGTATTTCATCTTGTCTCACCGCCAATATATGTGTGGGGGCTACCTATTCCTTTGGGGCGCTACTCCGGGGCAGTTAGCTTTCCCCTTTCTATCTTTAGGCTTAGCTAACTCTCCGGCTGTGTCGAGGCGTCTAGGTCATCGTAGGTACGTCCCACAGCTGCTTCTAGTTGTGAGGATAGTTTAGGGGTCTGCAATCATTAGTTATCAACCTCTCTGGGTGACTGGCTGCCTTGGCTATTTTTGTTACTGTCCTCCTTGGTTACCAAATCATAACACCTGCCTACCTAAAGCTGGAACCTATATACTCCGGAATTAGTCCTTAAGGTACTGTCACACTAAGCAAGATCACTAATGAGATCGCTAAAGCGTCTGCGATTTTATGACGCAGCAGCGATCTCGTTAGCGACGCCGCTGTGTGTGACATGTAGCGGCGATGTGGCCCCCGCTGCAATGTCGCTGATCGCTCATGAACATTCTGAGCCGTTTTTTGGTAGTTGGTGTCCCGCTGGTGAGCCTGAATCGCTGAGTGTGACACCCTTTATGAACGACTTTACAAACGTTTCAGGCGGGACTAGGTTTTCCCAACGACCGCAGAGGTCGTTATACAGAACGCTGATCTCTGATGAGATCTTTGTGTTTGGAAGCTAACTAGCGATCATATAGCGATCGCACCAACGATGTCGTTGTTGTGATCGCTGGTGCGATTGCTAAGTGTGACAGTGCCTTTAGAAGGACTGTTAGTTTAGCTGGATTTGAGTAGTTTAGAATAGTAGACCCCCACACTGACTAAGAAATAGCCAAATCTGACCCTATCTTGGCAGCAGCTCTACCTACACTATCTCAATCCGGAGCTGAATGCAGTGAGCTAGGCGGCATCCGGTTTCTTATACCCCTGATCATGCTGTGCGGCCAATCATTCACTGGACGACCACAATAAAGATGGCTGCGGCGTTTCATTGCCTGGCAGACAATCCCTGCATCATGATTGGGTCTGCAAAGTCTGCCAAAAAAGCTGGATGGAGACCCGAGTTCCCACCGAGTAATCCCGGAAATGCTCGAGTACACTGAGTACCGTGATTCTCGGGCGAGTAACAAGTAGTGATGAGCACATTCACTCATCACTAGCTACAAACAATTTCAAACTGAGATGTACCCTACTGTATGACGTTAATACCACAAGAAATATTTTTGGGCCTGTGGATGAGGCCTGTATAACATAAACTAGATACTACAAACAATTTCAAAGTGAGATCTCCCTACTGTATGATGGTAGTAATAGTAACCAAAGGAATAAGTAATGGCTTATTTTTGTTGGATGAGGACTGTATAAAATAGACTAGATATTATAACCAATATCAAATTGAGCTCTCCCCCACTGTATAATGTTAGTAAGCAAATACATTTTTTGAGGCCTGTGGATGAGGCCTGTATAATATTGACTAGATGCTACACACAATTTAAAAGTGAGATGTCCCCTACTGTACATTGTTAGTAACTAAACAAATTTTTTATTAGTGTGGGTGATGCCAGTATAACCAAGAAGATATGATCCAAACAATTCCAAAATTAGATTTAGCCTGCTATATCACAATTGTAAATCACCCCCCCATTTTTTTTTTAAATGTGCAACAGCTCATACTCGTGCATGGAGCACAATAGAAGAAGTGCACAACACACTTGTATGAAATGTGCCCTGCTGTCTTTGTCTGTGAACCTCAGTAATGGCACAAAAGAAATCTGCTGGAAGGTCGATTTCACAGCCACACAGGACACTAGCTAGTTAAACTATATGACAAATAAACAACCGCCTAGCTAACTACCTAAACTATCTAACAGTGCCAGCATCAGGTGCAGCCTCTCTGCACTGTTTCAGTGTCATATTGGCGCTAAAACAAGATGTCCACTCTTTATATGGAAAGAGACATGTGATTTCAACAACCAGTGACACAAGTCATTGTGTCAGGGCATGTGAATGTTTTCTGAGGCCTGACTGGCTAAAATTGCAGTTTCCAAGCACCCCATGCTCCTGAGCTCTGCAAACCCCTACCCTCATCGAAAAACGTTGTTAGGGGTCTGCGGAACGCACCAAATATATAATGTAGAGAGGTGCGTTCGCAGCCCGGGGTCCACCGTGCAAGCGGAGCCTGCTGCTAGTAAAAATAGCGCGAGAAGCAAACTCTGTTATCCCGCAGAGTCGCTAACATAAACGCCGTAATGCGCTGTGGCAATAAGTGCGAACTCTGTTAATCCACAGAGCCGCAAGAAAGAGAGCCGCAGCGCTATATGGCGATGTGTGCGCACTCACTAGACACAACTGAGTCGCAAAGAAAACACGCTAGGGCGCTGTCTAGCGTAGAAAGCGAACCCTGTTACGTCACAGGGCCGCAGAGAAAAAGCACTGTGTCCTGTCAGGCTCTCAGGTACACAGTTAAGTGCTAAGCGTACATAAAGCGTGATCATGCGCTAATGTCCTCGCGGGAGTAACCCGCAATCTATGGCGTCTGAACGCCAGACCCTGAATACGGCAATCAAAACTCCTCACCGGTTATGCCGGTAATCTAGGGCATCTAGGACACCGACCCTGACCAGCTACCATACCAAACTCCTCACCGATTAAGTCGGTATTCTAGTGGCTTATTTCAGCCGGGTCCCTAACCACACATACGCATGATCACACTGGCGCATAGCATACAATGGTTGATATTAGCGCATGGCGGCCCAGCCATGCTACCCTTTTATAGCAACAGCTACAGGACCTGCCAGAAACCAGGACCAATGAAACTTGTTCCCGAACATCAGTAATCGCAGGGCCTTCCTGGCGAACCAATAGGAGCCGCAGCAGTACCTGAGCATGTGACCCCTGATCTCCAATGAGAGATCTCACTCTGGGCATGCTCAGAAGGGAAAACGCAGGACTTTGTCCCAAAGACGTCTGCTCCAATACTGGCTATAATAGCAGATCCAGGAAAGGCAGCAGCAAGTCACTGCACAGTAGTGGAGTGGGCAAGACGCTTGGACCGACGTCTCTGCTGAGCAGGCTCCACTGCGGCCGGAGATGAATGGGAGACCGCAGCAGCACTGGTTGGAGACTCCCCTTGTGCAGCAGCGGGAACTCCAACCCTGACATTACCCCCCCTCCTAGGGCCCCTCCTTCTCTGGGCCTCGCTGTGTTCAAAGGCAGCGATGAGCTGCGGAGCGTGAACATGCTCGGCAGGCTCCCAAGACCTATCCTCAGGCCCATAGCCCCTCCAGTCCACCAAATAAAACTTTTTGCCCCGTACCACCTTACACCCTACGATGGAGTTCACCTCATGGTCATCCGTAGATGAACCCGATGTCTCGGCAGATGACTCAGAAAACCGGGACATGAGCACGGGTTTCAGGAGGGATACATGAAAGGTGTCGGAGATACCCAGGCATGGTGGAAGAGCCAAACTGTATACCACAGGGTTAACCTGCTCGAGAACCTTGAAAGGACCCAGGTAGCGGGGTGCCAACTTAGTGGACTCAACTCGCAGCCTGATGTTACGGGCGGAGAGCCACACCAAGTCCCCAGGAGCAAATGTTGGAGCGGGGCGCCGATGTGCGTCGGCGGAGGACCTCATCCTCTCCTTGGATGCCTGAATGGCATCCTGGGTACGGTCCCAAATGTCCCGTGCCTCCACAGCCCAGTCTGCCACCCTGGAGTCGGCGGAAGACACAGGCATGGGCACCGGAACCCGCGGATGCTGACCGTAGTTTAAGAGGAATGGAGTCTGTCCGGTGGAATCAGCCACAGCATTGTTTAGTGCAAACTCAGCCCATGGTAGCAAGGATGCCCAGTCATCCTGCCTGGCCGAGAAAAAATGTCGTAGATAGGTGACCAAGGTCTGGTTGGCCCTCTCTACCAACCCATTCGTCTCAGGATGGTGCGCTGAAGAGAGATTTAACTCAATACTGAGTAGACGACAAAGCTCTCTCCAGAACCGAGACGCAAACTGGGGACCTCGGCCACTGACAATTTTGTCCGGCATGCCGTGTAGACGGAAGATGTGCCTAACGAACAACGCTGCCAGAGCCCGTGCAGAAGGTAACCGTGGTAGCGGCACCAAATGCACCATTTTGGAAAAATGGTCGGTGATTACCCAAATGATGGTGCAACCCCGAGACTTGGGCAAGCCCACCACAAAGTCCATTCCAACCATCTCCCAGGGCCTGTCTGCCACCGGCAAAGGGTAAAGTAACCCAGCTGGCCGTTGTCGTGGAGACTTATTCTTGGCGCAGGAGACACACGCCCGAACATATGAAAAAATAACCGTGTGCACAACCAAGAAGGTGCCAGAGTAGGTTCCCAAACCGTATCTAATAGAAAATGAACTCGGCACTCAACTTTAGTATAGTGAGAATAAAGATTTTTATTCACAGTAGTAACACGAAACGTTTCGGTCCTATATCATGGACCTTCATCAGTCACAGATACTACTGGGAAGGGGGTTGATCCACATAGGGAAGAAAGAAAGGGCTGGATATAGCCTGTGTTGGTGGGGTGAGATGAGGAAGAGGACAATGCCTCTATTGCACTAGTAACCTGTTGTGAAGGAGTCCGGTAGTGAGGATAGGTCTCTGCATTGGCACTCAGACTAGCGGTGGACACCGCGTCCAATGCAGAGACCTATCCTCACTACCGGACTCCTTCACAACAGGTTACTAGTGCAATAGAGGCATTGTCCTCTTCCTCATCTCACCCCACCAACACAGGCTATATCCAGCCCTTTCTTTCTTCCCTATGTGGATCAACCCCCTTCCCAGTAGTATCTGTGACTGATGAAGGTCCATGATATAGGACCGAAACGTTTCGTGTTACTACTGTGAATAAAAATCTTTATTCTCACTATACTAAAGTTGAGTGCCGAGTTCATTTTCTACACGCCCGAACATAGTCTCCAACTTCACGGACCATATGCGACCACCAGTATGTCCTCGCCAGCAATTCAGATGTCCTCTTTGCCCCAAAGTGTCCACCCACCCTGGACGAATGTGCCCAAGAGAGTACCTCCGGTCGCAAGTTGGTAGGTACAAAAGTCTTGCCCGGGGGCACAGACTCTAGCGAAACCGGGGCCACTGTTCTCAGGCTCTCTGTGGGGACAATAAGCCGAGGCTCCTCCACCTCCTCCTCAGAGGACACCACAGAGCGAGAGAGAGCGTCGGCACGAATGTTCTTCTCTCCCGAGAGGAAATGGAGTGTGAAATTAAACCGGGAGAAGAACAAGGACCATCTGGCCTGGCGAGAGTTAAGCCGCTGGGCTGTCTGCAGATACACCAAATTTTTGTGGTCGGTGAAGACTTGGAAGGGAAAGCGGGCCCCCTCCAACAGATGTCTCCATTCAGAGAAGGCAAACTTCATGGCTAGCAACTCCCTATCCCCGATGGAATAATTCCTCTCCGCTGATGTGAAGGTCTTAGAGAAGAAGAAGCAAGGATGCTTCCGACCTTGAGCATCCTTTTGGAAGAGGACTGCTCCAGCACCAACGGATGAGGCATCCACCTCCAATAAAAATGGCTTATCAACATCGGGGCGATGTAGGATGGGAGCGCTAGCAAAATGAGACTTAATAGAAGTGAAAGCCTTGGAGACCTCTTCCGACCACAATTTGGGATTTGCTCCCTTCTTGGTGAGGGCTACCAAGGTAGAGAAATGCGGAATGAACTGGCGATAGTAATTAATGAACCCCATAAAGCGCTGCACCGCTTTAAGAGAGTGGGGTTCCTGCCAGTCCATCACAGCCTGTAGTTTGGCCGGATCCATAGCCAATCCCTGGGTTGAGATGATATAACCAAGGAAAGGTAAAGACTCCAGCTCAAACATACATTTCTCTAACTTAGCATAAAGGGAATTAGCCCGTAAGAGGTCGAAGACACTGCAGACATCTCTCCGGTGGGAGTCCATATCTGGAGAGAAGATGAGTATATCATCCAGATAGACTACGACCGAGGTGGAGAGCATATCCCGGAAGATGTCATTGACAAAGTCTTGGAAAACGGCTGGGGCATTACAGAGCCCAAAGGGCATCACCAGATATTCGTAATGCCCATCCCTGGTATTAAAAGCCGTCTTCCATTCGTCCCCCTCACGGATGCGAATCAGGTTATAAGCACCGGGCAGATCTAGTTTAGTGAATACCCTTGCTCCCCGAAGCCTATCGAAGAGCTCAGAAATCAGGGGCAACGGGTACTTGTTTTTAACGGTGATGGCGTTAAGACCCCTGTAATCAATACACGGACGTAACTCTCCGTTTTCTTCTGCACGAAGAAGAATCCCGCCCCTGCCGGTGACACCGACTTCCTAATAAACCCTCTTGCCAGGTTCTCCTGAATATATTGCGACATGGCCTCTGTCTCAGGAAGAGAGAGGGGATAGACCCTTCCCCGAGGAGGTTCTGCGCCAGGCAAGAGGTCGATAGGACAGTCATAGGTGCGATGAGGCGGAAGAGTCTCCGCAGTCTTCTTGGAGAACACGTCTGCATATGACCAGTAGCACTTGGGAAGTGGAGTAAGATCTGCGGGTAACTCAGTAGTGGTAACCTGAACGCAACTCCTGACACATCTGCCTCTACATGCATCACTCCAACCCAGTATCCTACCCGAAGTCCACTCTATATGTGGGGAGTGGAAACGGAGCCAAGGTATACCTAGTATGATCTCGTCTATTCCCTCGGGAAGGACGAGTAGGGAAATAAGTTCCTGATGGAAGGAGATACTAACAATGCAAGTGGAACAGTCTGGTGTGTAATTTGTAAGGGCAATGTCGACCCATTCACTACCCGAACAGTCACTGATTTGTCAAGCGCCACCAGAGGTATTGCATGATGGCGAGCAAAGTTAGAGGACATGAAGTTCCCCTCTGCTCCTGAGTCCACGCAAAGGTCGACGGTGAAAGTGGAAGTGCCTGCAGTGATTGTCCCTTTAAATGTCATCTTGGAGGAAAATGCCGCTGTCTCTAGTGAACCTCCTCCCAGGGCCACTAGACACGATCGCTTCCCCGATCGCTGTGGACATTTGTTGGCATAGTGTCCTGTCTGCTGACAAAGGTTACAGACCACGGATACTCGGACGGTCCGAGACTTAGGTCCTGCATGAGGAACCTCTGTGGCCTTTTGGGGTTCGGACGCCAGATCGGGAGATTCGAGAGGTTTGGCAAAGGTGAGAGCCAACCGAATTCTCTGCCTACACTGGGCCCGCTCCAACCTCCGCTCGTGAAAACGGAGGTCAATGCGGGTAAATATGGAGATAAGCTTCTCCAGTGTGGCGGGAATCTCCCTGGTAGCCAAAGCGTCTTTAACATGATCAGCCAGACCTCGCCAGTAAACTGGAATAAGAACTTTATCTGACCAGTCTAGCTCTGAGGCCAGAGTCCGAAACTGGACGGAAAACTGACTGACCAAAGACGAACCCTGTGCCAATGCCAGCAGTTGAAGTGCCGTATCGTGGGTGACCTGAGGTCCTAAAAAGACCTTTTTAAGAGCCTCCAAGAAACGAGGAGCACTCCGCACCACACGATCATCGAGCTCCCACAGCGGCGTTGCCCACTCCAACGCTCTGCCCGAGAGTAGAGAGAGTACAAAACCCACTTGTGCCCGATCCGTGGGGAAACGTGCAGCCAGAAGCTCGAGCTGTATAGAGCACTGACTCACGAATCCCCGACATTGCTTGCTGTCACCAGTAAACTTTTCAGGAAGCGGGAGGTGGGATAATGTAGGGGCAGAGGTGGCATTAGACAAACTGGCTGCAGCCACGCTAGCAGCCTGAACAGCGACTGCGGTAACATCCAGAGCTGAGGTTGTGCGCTCAAGAGCCGCCAACCTACCCTCCAGCTGCTGGATGTACTGCGATAGACGCTGGTCATCCGCCATTTTACTAGCCAGACCCTGGCGCTAATATTATGTTAGGGGTCTGCGGAACGCACCAAATATATAATGTAGAGAGGTGCGTTCGCAGCCCAGGGTCCACCGTGCAAGCGGAGCCTGCTGCTAGTAAAAATGGCGCGAGAAGCAAACTCTGTTATCCCGCAGAGTCGCTAACATAAACGCCGTAATGCGCTGTGGCAATAAGTGCGAACTCTGTTAATCCACAGAGCCGCAAGAAAGAGAGCCGCAGCGCTATATGGCGATGTGTGCGCACTCACTAGACACAACTGAGTCGCAAAGAAAACACGCTAGGGCGCTGTCTAGCGTAGAAAGCGAACCCTGTTACGTCACAGGGCCGCAGAGAAAAAGCACTGTGTCCTGTCAGGCTCTCAGGTACACAGTTAAGTGCTAAGCGTACATAAAGCGTGATCATGCGCTAATGTCCTCGCGGGAGTAACCCGCAATCTATGGCGTCTGAACGCCAGACCTGAATACGGCAATCAAAACTCCTCACCGGTTATGCCGGTATTCTAGGGCATCTAGGACACCGACCCTGACCAGCTACCATACCAAACTCCTCACCGATTAAGTCGGTATTCTAGTGGCTTATTTCAGCCGGGTCCCTAACCACACATACGCATGATCACACTGGCGCATAGCATACAATGGTTGATATTAGCGCATGGCGGCCCAGCCATGCTACCCTTTTATAGCAACAGCTACAGGACCTGCCAGAAACCAGGACCAATGAAACTTGTTCCCGAACATCAGTAATCGCAGGGCCTTCCTGGCGGACCAATAGGAGCCGCTGCAGTACCTGAACATGTGACCCCTGATCTCCAATGAGAGATCTCACTCTGGGCATGCTCAGAAGGGAAAACGCAGGACTTTGTCCCAAAGACGTCTGCTCCAATACTGGCTATAATAGCAGATCCAGGAAAGGCAGCAGCAAGTCACTGCACAGTAGTGGAGTGGGCAAGACGCTTGGACAGATGTCTCTGCTGAGCAGGCTCCACTGTGGCCAGAGATGAATGGGAGACCGCAGCGGGACTGGTTTGAGACTCCCTTGTGCAGCAGTGGGAACTCAAACCCTAACACACGTGCCCCACTCTCATTATACAGCACCATTATTGTAGTCAAAGTGCTGAAAATACTTTAGTGGCAACACAATTATTTTCCAGGCTTTTTACAGAATGTTTCCGATTTCTTCCGATTTTATAAAATTTTGCTCATGTTTCCAATCGCAAATTCTAATGTGCGATATTCATGTCGAATTTATGTTTTGCGATCATTTTCCGAACAAATTCGCTCATCACTAGAACTAGTGTTATGTTTTGGTAGCTGAGGAGAGCAGGCAAAAACGGCAATACACCAGAGAGGTTGGAATATACTGGATTGCAGTACCCTGACTAACCACCACAACTAAAAGCTGCCGTGGAGCGTTCCTACGTTGGTCCTAGATGCCTCGTCACAGCCTGAGAGGCTAACTACATCTAAAGATAGAAAGAGGAAAGCTATCTGCCCCGGAGCAGATTCCCAAAGAACATAGGAAGCCCCCAAACATGTAATGGCGGTTAGACAAGAGGAAAAACAGACACAGACAGAAAATAATATGAGCAAACGCTGGGGCCCAATCTGACTTAGACAGAAAAGGATAGGAAGGATACTTACTGCAATCCAAAAAAAACCCTAAAAAAAACCAATGTTACTAATTGCAAAAACACCTGAGATCACACGAACTCTACCACCTAAATTAGTTCTCTGGTGTAACAAAACTAAGCCGCAGCCACAGAAAAAAAAAACTGGAAAAGGCAAATGAACAAACAACAATGGCTCCAGAGGAACCGAGAGGAGACCAAGCCCCCCGGGGAGGGGAACCTGGCCAACCTCACAGAAATACAGAGAAATTTACAAATGGCAAGCACAAAAACAAAAAACAGAAAATATCTTATCTGAGAGCAGGAGAAGAGGCAAGACTCAGCAAGCTTCCAAGTGAACCAGGAAACAACGTTGAGACAAGAAAAATTGATCACCGGCAACCATGATGAGGGGAAACCTCCCTTATATCCAGCCAGTCCGTGATCCCTGATTGCCAATCCTCACTGAATGGTTCAATACTGTCTGCAACCAACAGAGGGAGCTTCTGCTCAGAATTCATTTCTAAAACATTCATAACAAACTAGGGTCATCCAGAACATGGGCAGCCACAATATCTCATACGTGTTAGCGTGTTCTCATCCTTAACTCCCGAGACGTTAATCCAATGTAGATTAGCTTGCACATACATCGTGCGTAATATATCATGTGTGTCGTACTACACATGTGTATCGTATTTTAAATTCTCTGAGGCCGTCCGACGATGTGAATGATACAGCCAAGACCAAGTTCTTACATGCCAGACAGTTACCACAGGGAAAGTAACCTGTTCTCTGTTTCCATGCATTGAAGTTGTTTTGAGCTTTAGTCACAGACTGGCTATTGCACAGGAAATATTTGAGATTCCTACTTCTGCAAGCCGTCATAGATGGTGATTTGGGGAGATGTTTGGATAAGACTGAATCGGTCATGAGTATTTACCAATGTCGATTCAGGATGTTGCACAAGGTACTCCATTGATGATTATACGTTGAAATAAAGTGTATTTCTACATTATTCATTTTTCTTGTCTCAGATGCCAATAAATTATTTCATGATGTGCTTCGAGTCCTCGAGTATCCCTTTATGCTCCTATTACTATACCTGAGGTCTCTGAATCTCTGCCCAAGGTCCACAGCCTGCTTCTCAAATAAATTGCCTGATGTACAAACTCTCCTAGCCAGGAGGAACTGACCCCTGGAATGGCCTTGCTGATGAAGCATGTAATAATACATTCTCTGAAGACTACTCACAATAGATGTCTGTATGTATGTACCCATTTCTTTGTACCCTGAGCTCCACATCCAGGAAGGATATCACTTAATGGTGATAAGTATACGTAAGTTTGATGTTGGAGTCGTTGTGGATCAATACTGACATAAAAGTGTGCAAATCATTGACAGAGCACTGTCTTATAAAAAGAATGTCATCAATAAAACAAAGCCATTCAAGGATCTGGAGGGGCAGAGTGTGCATCAGCTGGGAATATTTCCCTTTCCCAGTTACTGAGAAATAGATTAGCATACGATGGTGCACGAACCACCCCCATTGCTGTACCACATTTCTGTAAAAAGAAACAATCCTTGAATTAAAAAAAAAAATGAGTCAGTAATATGAATCGCAACAGCTCCAACACCAGCTCCCTTGTACCAGCCTCAGTAAGACAGCTGTGGAGGCTGAGCACAATGGGCTGTTTTGGAGCTGATGAGAGAGTCAAGCCAGTATTTCTCTCTGAGAAGAGATTGCACGTGCCTGTGCACCAACTGCAAGTATAACTGGTTGCTATTAAAAATTACTGTTTTGTTTGATTGTTTTGAGACTAGCTCAGGATTTGTGTTGTTTAGTTATCACCTTCACAATGCTATGAAAAAGTTTTTTGTTTGGTGCTGTGCAACCAGTGAAAAATAAACATCCCATTTTTTTGATAGAAGAATCCAGTGCCTGTGTAAAAGCTACCTACAGCCTACTGGAGAGCATGAATCTCTACAATAAACATACACATATACTGTATATATACCATATATGTACTCTGATAAGTAAAAGGGTAACAATGTTTTTAACTTTTGACATTAAGGCTTCAAATTTCATCATCCATTACTGCTTTGAGCATGAGACCACCATCATTTTATAGACAATCATCTTGGCTATCTCATACATATATTTGACTTGCAACTATTTTGCATATGATTAGATATGCAAATTCCTTTTATGTCATTGCATTGTTAGTATAAGGCAAAAACCTCGAGCACTCTCCAAGGAAAAGAACTGAAGAAAAGTTTTTCTTTTGATGATTTTTTATTGACACACACCATAAAAAGTTCTGCACAAAATTTGTACAAGGCCTCCAACGTTTCGGCCTATTAGGCTTTTTCAAGGGGAATTTTTCTATCAAAAATACAGAAGAAAATAAAAAATCACATAAATAAATAAATAAATGATATTCTCCATATTAATTGCGTCTTAATACAGATATATGTGAGACATGAGATCAACATGTGAATCGTTCACCTATTAACCCCTTCCCGACCCATGACGCCGACGTCGGCGTCATAAAAACCTGTGCCATCCCGACCCATGACGCCGACGTAGGCGTCATGCTATAAATCATGTTACTGCGGGTCGGGGGTCCGGGGTCACTGAAAGGTCACCCGACCCGCAGTAACAGGACCCTTACTGCATCACCACAGGGGGGTTGGCTTAACCCCCACGTGGCCACGATCGCTCTGATTGGCTGTTAAAAGTGAAACTGCCAATCAGAGCGATTTGTAATATTTCACCGATGAAACTGGTGAAATATTACAATCCAGCCATGGCCGACGCTGCAATAGCATCTGCCATGGCTGGAGACCGCGATCAGACCCCCCCACACCATGTCACGGCGGTGATCGGCCGCCGCCATCGAAAGATGGCAGCGATCGGTCACCGCCGTCGCTGTCTGCTCCCCTGCTTCTGCGATCACCCCCCCTCCCCTTCCGATCCCCCCCTCACCTTCCGACGTCCCCTACTCACCTCTCCCGGTCCACCGATGTCCCTGGATCCGTCCCGGCGGCTGCCGGGATTCTTCATGGGCGCCGCCATCTTGGAAAATGGCGGGCGCATGCGCAGTGCGCCCGCCGGCCGGCGCATGCGCAGTGCGCCCTCCATTGTAAAAAAATGTATTTTGATCACTGTGATAAACTGTCACAGTGATCAAAATAAAAAAAAGTAAATGAACCCCCCCGTCATAGGTAGGGACAAATAATAAAAAAAGAATTTTTTTTTTTTTCCTAGCTGATTTTGCTGCTGATCCGCAGCTGATTTTGCTGCGGATCCGCGACGGATATCGCGGCTGATCCGCGGCGGATTTCGCTGAGGATCCACGGCGGATATCGCTGCTGATCCGCGGCGGATTTCGCTGCTGATCCGCGGCGGATTTCGCTGCTGATCCGCGGCGGATTTCGCTGCTGATCCGCGGCGGATTTCGCTGCGGATCCGCGGCGGATTTCGCTGCGGATCAGCGGCTGATTTCGCTGCGGATCCGCGGCTGATTTCGCTGCGGATCCGCGGCTGATTTCGCTGCTGATCCGCGGCGGATTTCGCTGCTGATCCGCAACTGATGTTGCTGCTGATTCGCGGCGGATCCGCGGCGGATTTCGCTGCTGATCCGCGGCGGATTTCGCTGCTGATCCGCGGCGGATTTCGCTGCTGATCCGCGACTGATTTCGCTGCGGATCCACGGCGGATTTCGCTGCGGATCCGCGGCGGATTTCGCTGCGGATCCGCGGCGGATTTTGCTGCTGATCCGCGACTGATTTTGCTGCTGATTCGCTGCGGATCCGCGGCTGATTTCGCTGCGGATCCGCGACTGATTTCGCTGCGGATCCGCGGCGGATTTCGCTGCTGATCCGCGGCGGATTTCGCTGCTGATCCGCAACTGATGTTGCTGCTGATTCGCGACGGATCCGCGGCTGATTTCGCTGCGGATCCGCGGCTGATTTCGCTGCTGATCCGCGGCGGATTTCGCTGCTGATCCGCAACTGATGTTGCTGCTGATTCGCGGCGGATCCGCGGCGGATTTCGCTGCTGATCCGCGGCGGATTTCGCTGCTGATCCGCGGCGGATTTCGCTGCTGATCCGCGACGGATTTCGCTGCGGATCCGCGACTGATTTCGCTGCGGATCCGCGACTGATTTCGCTGCGGATCCGCGGCGGATTTCGCTGCGGATCCGCGGCGGATTTCGCTGCGGATCCGCGGCGGATTTTGCTGCTGATCCGCGACTGATTTTGCTGCTGATTCGCTGCGGATCCGCGGCTGATTTCGCTGCGGATCCGCGACTGATTTCGCTGCGGATCCGCGGCGGATTTCGCTGCTGATCCGCGGCGGATTTCGCTGCTGATCCGCGGCGGATTCGCTGCTGATCCGCTGCGGATTTCGCTGCGGATCCGCGGCGGATTTCGCTGCGGATCCGCGGCTGATTTCGCTGCGGATCCGCGGCTGATTTCGCTGCTGATCCGCGGCAGATTTCGCTGCTGATCCGCAACTGATTTTGCTGCTGATTCGCGGCGGATCCGCGGCGGATTTCGCTGCTGATCCGCAGCGGATTTCGCTGCTTATCCGCGGCGGATTTCGCTGCTGATCCGCGACGGATTTTGCTGCGGATCCGCTACTGATTTTGCTGCGGATCCGCGACTGATTTTGCTGCGGATCCGCGGCGGATTTCGCTGCGGATCCGCGGCGGATTTTGCTGCTGATCCGCGACTGATTTTGCTGCTGATTCGCTGCGGATCCGCGGCGGATTTCGCTGCTGATCCGCGGCTGATTTCGCTGCTGATCCGTAGCTGATTTCGCTGCTGATCCGCGGCTGATTTCGCTGCTGATCCGCGGCGGATTTCGCTGCTGATCCGCGACGGATTTTGCTGCGGATCCGCTACTGATTTCGCTGCGGATCCGCGACTGATTTTGCTGCGGATCCGCGGCGGATTTCGCTGCGGATCCGCGGCGGATTTTGCTGCTGATCCGCGACTGATTTTGCTGCTGATTCGCTGCGGATCCGCGGCGGATTTCGCTGCTGATCCGCGGCTGATTTCGCTGCTGATCCACGGCTGATTTCGCTGCTGATCCGCGGCTGATTTCGCTGCTGATCCGCGGCGGATTTCGCTGCTGATCCCCTGCGGATTCGCCGCTGATCCGCGGCGGATTTCGCAGCTGATCCGCGGCGGATTTCGCCGCTGATCCGCGGCTGATTTCGCCGCTGATCCGCGGCGGATTTTGCTGCGGATCCGCGGCTGATTATCTGCTGATTCATCTGCGCTAGCGGGTATAGCATAACGCGATCGCGTTATGCTATACCGTTACCAGCCGGTCAACGCTACGTTTTGAACGGGCTGGTAAAACGCAATATGAACCCAGCCTTAGGGTTAGAACTAGGGTTAGGGTTAGCATTAGGGTTAAGGTTAGAATTACGGTTAGGGTTGGAATTTGAGTTAGGGTTGGAATTAGGGTTAGGGTTAGAATTAGGGTTAGGCTTGTAGTTAGGTTTATGTTTAGAGTTGGGATTAGGGTTAGGGGTGTGTTGGGGTTAGGGTTATGATTAGGGTTTGTATTAGGGTTAGGTGTGTGTAGGGGTTAGGGTTGGGGTTAGGGGTGTGTTGGGGTTAGTGTTGGAGTTAGAATTGAGGGGTTTCCACTATTTAGGCACATCAGGGGGTCTCCATACGCGACATGGCGCCACCATTGATTCCTGCAAATTTTGCGTTCAAAAAGTCAAACAGTGCTCCCTTTATTCCAAGCCCCGACGTATGCCCAAACAGTGGTTTATCCCCACATATGAGGTATCAGCGTACTCGGGAAAAATTGCACAACAACTTTGGGGTTCTAATTTCTCCTGTTAACATTGGGAAAAAAAATTGGGGACTAAAAATTATTTTTGTGGAAAAAAAATAATTTTATATTTTCACGGCTCTGCGTTATAAACTTCTGTGAAGGACTTGGAGATTCAAAGTGCTTATCACACATCTATAGGAGTTCCTTGGGGGATCTAGTTTCCAAAATGGGGTCACTTGTGGGGAGTTTCTACTGTTTAGGCACATCAGGGACTCTGCAAACGTAACATGACGCCCGAAGACCATTCCATCAAGTGGGCATTTCAAAAGGTCACTACTTCCCATCCGAGCCCCGACGTGTGCCCATACAGTAGTTTTCTCCCACATATGGGATATCAGCATACTCAGGACAAATTGGACAACAACTTTTGGGGTCTAATTTCTCATGTTACCCTTGGGAAAATAAAAAAATTGGGGACTAAAAGATCCTGATTGTGGAAAAAATATGATTTTTTTATTGTCATGCCCGGGCGTTATAAACTTCTGTGTAGCCCTTGGGGTTCAAAGTGCTCACCACACATCTAGATAAGTTCTTTGCAGGGTCTAGTTTCCTAAATGGGGTCACTTGTGGGGAGTTTCTACTGTTTAGGCACATCAGGGGCTCTGCAAACGTAACAAGATGCCCGCAGACCATTCTATCAAGTCGGCATTTCAAAGCGTCACCACATCCCTTCCGAGCCCTGACGTGTGCCCAAACAGTGGTTCCCCCCCACATATGGGGTACTAGCGTACTCAGGACAAACTGGATAACAACTTTTGGGGTCCAATTTCTCCTGTAACCATTGTGAAAATAAAAAATAGTGGGCTAAAAAATCATTTTTTGAGAAAAAAAATGATTTTTTATTTTCACAGCTCTGCGTTATAAACTTCTGTGAAGCACCTGGGGGTTCAAAGTTCTCACTATGCATCTAGATAAGTTCCTTAGGGTGTCTAGTTTCCAAAATGGGGTCACTTGTGGGGGAGCTCCAATGTTTAGGCACACAGGGACTCTCCAAATGCGACATGGCAATCGCTAAATATTCCAGCATATTTTCCATTCAAAAAGTCAAATGGCGCTCCTTCCCTTCTGAGCCCTGCCGTGCGCCCAAACAGTGGTTTATGACCACATATGAGGTATCTGTGTACTCAGGAGAAATTGCCCAACAAATTTTAGGATCCAATTTATACTGTTGCCCATGTGAAAATGAAAAAAACTGAGGCTAAAAGAAAATTTTTGTGAACAAAAAGTACTTTCTTTTTTTTACGGATCAATTTGTGAAGCACCTGGAGGTTCAAAGTGCTCACTATGCATCTAGATAAGTTCCTTAGGGGGTCTAGTTTCCAAAATGGGGTCACTTGTGGGGAAGCTCCAATGTTTAGGCACACAGGGACTCTCCAAATGCGAAATGGCAACCGCTAAATATTCCAGCATATTTTCCATTCAAAAAGTCAAATGGCGCTCCTTCCCTTCTGAGCCCTGCCGTGCGCCCAAACAGTGGTTTATGACCACATATGAGGTATCTATGTACTCAGGAGAAATTGCCCAACAAATTTTAGGATCCAATTTATACTGTTGCCCATGTGAAAATGAATAAAACTGAGGCTAAAAGAAAATTTTTGTGAAAAAAAAGTACTTTCTTTTTTTTACGGATCAATTTGTGAAGCACCTGGAGGTTCAAAGTGCTCACTATGCATCTAGATAAGTTCCTTAGGGGGTCTAGTTTCCAAAATGGGGTCACTTGTGGGGTAGCTCCAATGTTTAGGCACACAGGGACTCTCCAAATGCGACATGGCAACCGCTAAATATTCCAGCATATTTTCCATTCAAAAAGTCAAATGGCGCTCCTTCCCTTCTGAGCCCTGCCGTGCGCCCAAACAGTGGTTTATGACCACATATGAGGTATCTGTGTACTCAGGAGAAATTGCCCAACAAATTTTAGGATCCAATTTATACTGTTGCCCTTGTGAAAATGAAAAAAACTGAGGCTAAAAGAAAATTTTTGTGAAAAAAAAGTACTTTCTTTTTTTACGGATCAATTTGTGAAGCACCTGGGGGTTCAAAGTGCTCACTATGCATCTAGATAAGTTCCTTAGGGGTCTAGTTTCCAAAATGGGGTCACTTGTGGGGGAGCTCCAATGTTTAGGCACACAGGGACTCTCCAAATGCGAAATGGCAACCGCTAAATATTCCAGCATATTTTCCATTCAAAAAGTCAAATGGCGCTCCTTCCCTTCTGAGCCCTGCCGTGCGCCCAAACAGTGGTTTATGACCACATATGAGGTATCTGTGTACTCAGGAGAAATTGCCCAACAAACTTTAGGATCCAATTTATACTGTTGCCCATGTGAAAATGAAAAAAACTGAAAAAGAAAATTTTTGTGAAAAAAAAGTACTTTCTTTTTTTTACAGATCAATTTGTGAAGCACCTTGGGGTTCAAAGTGATCACTATGCATCTAGATAAGTTCCTTAGGAGGTCTAGTTTCCAAAATGGGGTCACTTGTGGGGGAGCTCCAATGTTTAGGCACACAGGGACTCTCCAAATGTGACATGGCAACCGCTAAATATTCCAGCATATTTTCTATTCAAAAAGTCAAATGGCGCTCCTTCCCTTCTGAGCCCTGCTGTGTGCCCATACAGTGGTTTATGACCACATGAGGTATCTGTGTACTCAGGAGAAATAGCCCAACAAATTTTAGGATCCATTTTATCCTGATGCCCATGTAAAAATGAAAAAATTGATGCTAAAAGAAAATTTTTGTTGGAAAAATTAAAATGTCCATTTTTTCCTTCCACGTTGCTTTAGTTCCTGTGAAGCACCTGAAGGGTTAATAATCTTCTTGAATGTAGTTTTGAGTAGCTTGAGGGGTGCAGTTTTTATAAAGGTGTCACTTTTGGGTATTTTCTGCCATATAGACCCTCAAAGTGACTTCAAATGTGAGGTGGTCCCTAAAAAAAATGGTTTTGTAAATTTTGATGTAAAAAGGAGAAATCGCTGGTCAATTTTAACCCTTATAACTTCCTAACAAAAAAAAATGTTGTTCCCAAAATTGTGCTGATGTAAAGTAGACATGTGGGAAATGTTATTTATTAACTATTTTGTGCCACATAACTCTCTGGTTTAACAGAATAAAAATTAAAAATTTGAAAATTACAAAATTTTCAGAATTTTCGCCAAATTTCCATTTTTTTCACAAATAACGCAAAAATTATCGACCTTAATTTACCACTAACATGAAGCCCAATATGTCACGAAAAAACAATCTCAGAATCGCTAGGATCCGTTGAAGCGTTCCTGAGTTATTACCTCATAAAGGGACACTGGTCAGAATTGCAAAAAATGGCAAGGTCTTTAAGGTCAAAATAGGCTGGGTCATGAAGGGGTTAAGGAATAAATGCGAAAATACACATTAGTGAAAACTGGAGAAATATAACAACCAAAGATATATATTATTTTTTCTACTGGCAAAATAAAACCTATACGTCTTTTATAGACGATAATGCTTATTGTAAGGGCATATACTTCTAACTTTTTTATCTATCTGTGACTATACAAAGAGATGTGTTATGTCTCAGATAAATATGGGAGTCGATTGCAAGCATTATATACTTAAATACATTCTGCTACTATATATGCATCTGATTTAATTATCTATGCCATACACATGGACCGTAGCATGCTTATGTTATCAGAATCGCTGCAAAAATCAGGTATAGTTAAGATCCAGTAAGGAACTCACAGCGTCACAAACATATGATCACAGTATAATTCACGGTCCATGTGTATGGCATAGATAATTAAATCAGATGCATATATAGAAGCAGAATGTATTTAAGTATATAATGCTTGCAATCGACTCCCATATTTATCTGAGACATAACACATCTCTTTGTATAGTCACAGATAGATAAAAAAGTTAGAAGTATATGCCCTTACAATAAGCATTATCGTCTATAAAAGACGTATAGGTTTTATTTTGCCAATAGAAAAAATAATATATATCTTTGGTTGTTATATTTCTCCAGTTTTCACTAATGTGTATTTTCGCATTTATTCCTTAATAGGTGAACTATTCACATGTTGATCTCATGTCTCACATATATCTGTATTAAGACGCAATTAATATGGAGAATATCATTTATTTATTTATGTGATTTTTTATTTTCTTCTGTATTTTTGATAGAAAAATTCCCCTTGAAAAAGGCCGAATAGGCCGAAACGTTGGGGCCTTGTACAAATTTCGTGCAGAGCTTTTTATGGTGTGTGTCAATAAAAAATCATCAAAAGAAAAACTTTTCTTCAGTTCTTTTCCTTGGAGAGTGCTCGAGGTTTTTGCCTTATATTATGGAACTTGTTCCTCTAGTAGCACCCACTATATTAGTGTGCATAGGGCTTACTCTTAATATATGATACGTTTTTTGGCCCTTTTTGCACCTTTCTCTGCCATTGTGGAAGATTTTTTTCTTCGTGTTTCTTTTTTTCTTTTTTTCCCATGGAATTTAACACAGTATCATATGGACCGGCAGAAATTGAGAACATCATTTCTCATGTGAACATTCCTGGAGAATTTCTCCATACACCTTCAGAAGATATCAGGTCTAGAGATCTAGAAAGAGAACTCATACGTAAAACTGCTTTGGAATTGCACTATATCACCTTAGCTGAATACCACAAAGTCAAGAGGATCCCGAGAGGACTCCGCATCTCCCTACGTCCGACTTTGTTTCAAGATAAACCTGAATTTTGCTCTAAATTTGAAGGCATACTAAACAAGTGTTCAATGGACATAATAGTTTTGACCATATAATATCTACAAAAAGAATTACTAACCATTGATGGACAGGTGTCAACACTCAAACAACAATTAAGTAATACTTTGACCACAGATAAATACGACACTTTTTTACAGAAAACCGAGAAAAACTATTCAAGATTTCAAAATCCAACTACAAGAAAGGAAGAAAAATAAATTTCTACGGGACACCGAAGACTATCATAGAGATCGTGTATATAAATGGCGGGATACTGGCTTCTACAGAGAGAGACGGGGATATCGCCGAGGCAACTCGTCCACGTCATCCGGCTCAGAGAGCGATTACATCGCACATCCCTCAACTTCTTCTTTTTTAGGTCAACGGAGGAACAGATATACAAAAGGCCAACGTGGCGGGGAAAGAGGCACACAAAATACGGACAGTTACCAGATACGGACTCACTCTCAGGTGGAGACTCCCAAATTGTGTGCAACATTTCGTCCTATAATCTCTCCCCGCTAGAGTATAAGGTCTTACAGAAAGGATTATCTCTTTGTCCCACACCGGCCTTTAATGGCTTTACAATAGACCAGGAATTGTACCGTTTCTTTAGATCATTACGGCTAAATGTACATTTCAATGACAAACCCCAGAACGAGTTGATTCAGATTGAGACATCTGACAACACAAATTCTTTCAAACTGAAAGACTTAGGTCTGTACAGACCAAGTAACTTTCAACCACCACACTCATACCATCCAATTGAGACATACATATCCTTAGTCCGTAATGATATCTCTGCTTTAATCAAGAAAATTGATCATGGCTCTTTTAGAGTCCAGAGAAATTTATCTCCTTTGGAGACATCTGCCATTAAATCACTTCAAAACAATAAAAATATTATTATTAAGCCTGCCGACAAAGGCGGGGCAGTGGTTATAATGGATAAAGCAAAATACATCAATATTATAATTGAGCAATTAAAGGATGTTTCAACATACAAACCGATTGACCGAGATCCGACTAATGATATCAAAAACAAAATCAAAGATTTAGTCAAAATTATACATCCTTAGGTATCATTGATTCCAAGTTACAGGAATATTTCATCAATAAATACCCGATAACGCCCGTTTTTTATATCTTGCCTAAAGTGCACAAAAACTTGACAAATCCGCCAGGATGCCCGATAGTGGCTTCAATTGATTCTATCCTATCCCCCTCTCAATCACACTTGACCGCATATTAACCCCATTATCAACTCACATATTATCGTATCTTAAGGACACAACCGATTTCTTAAACAAACTGAAAGAAGCTTGCCCGATTCCATCAGATTGTATACTAGTCACTTTAGACGTTAATAGTCTGTATACATGCATTGACCACAACAGGGGTATCACAGCCACTAAGCATTTTTTATCAAAATATTCTCTTTTGTCTTCTCAACAAATACAATTTTGTATTGACACGATGTCTATAGTCCTGCACCGCAGCTTTTTCCTATTCGCAGATCAGTTTTATCAACAGAAAACCGGCACCACGATGGGGTCTAACATGGCGTGTCCGTATGCCAACATATTTATGGCAACATTTGAGGAGACACATGTTTACAATGATATACTATTCCAGACACATGCAGTGTTCTGGAAAAGATTCATTGATGATATCTTTATGATATGGAAAGGGGATGAACAGACCTTGGATATGTTTGTGAATCACATTAATCATGCAATTCCGAACCTCACATTCACTATGTCTAAGCATAGGGAGAGCATCAGCTTCTTGGACACCTATGTCACATTAAAAGATAACGGGACAGTAGATATAGATTTATACTCTAAGCCTACAGACAAAAACAGCTTGCTGCATTACAGCAGCTGTCATCCCCCTCATGTCAAAAAATCATTACCCAAGTCTCAACACCATCGAGTGTCACGCATAGTTTCTGACCCTATTAAAAAAACAAAAAAGACACGATGAAATGACTAAAAAATTTTTATCAAGAGATTACCTGATGACATTGGTGTCACTTGATGCAATGACTAACTCTGAAACATCCAGACATAATCAGAACCGATTACCCTTTGTTACGACTTACCATCCTTTTTCGTCCGCGTTTAAGGAGTGCATAAATAGGCACTGGTCACTTCTCACGAGGGCTTATCCCGATATCATCGAGTGCAAAGACCGCCCTTTCATGTGCTACAAAAGACCTCCAAACCTTAGGAGCTTATTAGTCAGGGCAGATATAGGTTCAGAGAAACCACGCAGCAACAAAAAAACCCTTTTGACAACCAAAAGAGGGACTTTCCCTTGTTTGCATTGTTCACAATGCTGTAACATTACACGAGGCGACACGTTCGCACATCCCAGATCTGGCAAGATTTTCCAAGTGAAGGAATATTTCACGTGTGACTCGTCATACGTGATATATCTCATTAAGTGCCCATGTGGTCTCGGATATGTGGGTGAGACCACCCAACATATCCGTGACCACATCTCTCAACACAAATCAACCATAAGGTGCAAAAGGCTGATGCTAACCATCCCTGCCCACTTCATTACTTTAGGACACAACATATCTCAATTGAAATATCAAGTGATTGATCATGTACCTATCCCTCGCAGAGGAGGGGATAGAATCAAACAACTAAAAACCAGAGAAGCTTTCTGGATTTTTACACTGCACACACTAGAACCTCTAGGTCTAAATAGGGAGTATGAGGTCTCCTATTGAGTTCCTCTTAGTGTATATAAATTGTTTACCATTATATATACTGTGTAATTCTGAGCTCTTTTTCTTTCTTTTTTTCTTTACAGATAACCTAATAGGGTCTGGTTGCCCTTTAAGTAACGTCACCACGCACTCCGGGGTTATCCACAGATTCCTTATACAAATAACGAAATGGGTTTTGATTATCTTATTTTTTCTAATGCCACCAGGCATCTCTGTTACTTTTCATGGATTCCCTATAAACATAATGTTTTTAATATCGTTCTGTATCGCAGCGGTTTTGCGCATGTGCGCATAAACAAGAGATGTATAGATACCATCACCCAGTCTAGCGCCACAGCGCAGGCGCGCACTTTCACTTTACTACCACAGTTCATTGGTGAGATTTCAGGCGTTCACTTACGGCTCCCATGACCTCACAAACCGGTCACATGATAGCAATCACGACAAGCATATAGGAGACTCTCTGGGTAACCCGGGCACACCGCATCCCTCGGAACACACTGCGCACGTTTTTTCCTGCAACTACAGGTAACCTTTGTCTTTTCTTTAGGAAAATACATGTCTTCTGTGAATTATACTGTGATCATATGTTTGTGACGCCGTGAATTCCTTACTGGATCTTAACTATACCTGATTTTTGCAGCGATTCTGATAACATAAGCATGCTACGGTCCATGTGTATGGCATAGATAATTAAATCAGATGCATATATAGTAGCAGAATGTATTTAAGTATATAATGCTTGCAATCGACTCCCATATTTATCTGAGACATAACACATCTCTTTGTATAGTCACAGATAGATAAAAAAGTTAGAAGTATATGCCCTTACAATAAACATTATCGTCTATAAAAGACGTATAGGTTTTATTTTGCCAATAGAAAAAATAATATATATCTTTGGTTGTTATATTTCTCCAGTTTTCACTAATGTGTATTTTCGCATTTATTCCTTAATAGGTGAACTATTCACATGTTGATCTCATGTCTCACATATGTCTGTATTAAGACGCAATTAATATGGAGAATATCATTTATTTATTTATGTGATTTTTTATTTTCTTCTGTATTTTTGATAGAAAAATTCCCCTTGAAAAAGGCCGAATAGACCGAAACGTTGGGGACTTGTACAAATTTCGTGCTGAACTTTTTATGGTGTGTGTCAATAAAAAATCATCAAAAGAAAAACTTTTCTTCAGTTCTTTTCCTTGGACAGTGCTCGAGGTTTTTGCCTTATATTATGGAACTTGTTCCTCTAGTAGCACCCACTATATTAGTGTGCATAGGGCTTACTCTTAATATATTGCATTGTTAGTGTGCTGCTCCTAAATATCTAAATTTAGATTTTTATTATTTTGTTAGTATATTGTATATCCACATTTTGCTTTCAGCACTGCCTGAATCCTTCTGGGCATGCTCTCAATCAGATTCAAGCATGTCTCGACCGAAATCTGATCCCTGGTCTCTTCTACATGTTCACAAAGTTGGTGATATACTGTTATCTCACTCGGACACATATATACCTTTTTATTCAACTCCACCCACAAGTGTTCAATTGGGTTGAGGTCTGGGGACTGTGGGGGCCAATTCAGCACTTCTATTTCATTGTCATTGAATTAAAAACTTTCTTCGCCAATCTCGATGTATGCTTCGGGTTTTGTCCTGCCGAAATACTATGTCATCCTTTATACCCATAAAACTCGAGCATACAAAGTAATTAGTAGGATACTCACACATAACTTAGTATTCAGATGACCATCGATCCTGGTCAAGTATTCAACACCCTTGGCTGTGAAAAAAAGCAATATCACCAGGCTTCTTCCACCAAACTTGACAATTCCTTCAATTTCTTGATTCAATAGCCTTTTTTTCCCTTGTTTCTTCCAAACCCATTTCCACTTGTGATGAGTGAGCACTAAAATGATCAGATGCTCGATGTTCGGGTCAAGCAAATTGGAATACTCGGGTACTTGACCTGAGCAACGAGCCCAATCTAAGTCTACGGGAAAACCAAGCTTTTTTGCCATGATCACCCCAGGAGTTCCTTTAACCCCTTCACCCCAAGGGTGGTTTGCACGTTAATGACCGGGCCAATTTTTACAATTCTGACCACTGTCTCTTTATGAGGTTATAACTCTGGAACGCTTCAACGGATCTTCGCGATTCTGAGATTGTTTTCTCGTGACATATTGTACTTCATGTTAGTGGTAAAATTTCTTCGATATAACTTGCGTTTATTTTTGAAAAAAACGCAAATATGGCGAAAATTTTTAAAATTTTCAATTTTCAAACTTTGAATTTTTATTCCTTAAAACAGAGAAATATATCACACAAAATAGTTAAGAAATAACATTTCCCACATGTCTACTTTACATCAGCACAATTTTGGAACCAAAATTTTTTTTTGTTAGGAAGTTATAAGGGTTAAAAGTTGACAAGCGATTTCTCATTTTTTACAGCAAAATTTACAAAGCCATTTTTTTTAGGGACCACCTCACATTTGAAGTCACTTTGAGGGGTCTATATGGCAGAAAATACCCAAAAGTGACACCATTCTAAAAACTGCACCCTCAAGGTACTCAAAACCACATTCAAGAAGTTTATTAACCCTTCAGGTGCTTCACAGTAACTAAAGCAACGTGGAAGGAAAAAATGAATATTTTACTTTTTAGCCACAAAAATTATCTTTTACAAACTTTTTTTTTATTTTCACAAGGGTAAAAGGAGAAAATGGACAGATAAGGTTGTTATGCAATTTCTCCTGAGTACGCCAATACCCCATATGTGGGGGAAAACCACTGTTTGGGCACACGGCAGAGCTCGTAAGGGAAGGAGCGACGTTTGACTTTTTCAAACTAAAATTGGCTGGAATTTAGATTGGATGCCATGTCGCGTTTGGAGAGCCCCTGATGCGCCTAAACAGTGGAAACCCCCCACAAGTGACACCATTTTGGAAACTAGACCCCCTAAGGTACTTATCTAGATCTGTTGTGAGCACTTTGAACCCTCAAGTGTTTCACAAAAGTTTATAAAGCCTGGGTGTGAAAAAAAAAAAAAATCAATTTTCCACAAAAATGATTTTTTAGTCCCAAATTTTTGAATTTTCCCAAGGAAATTGGACCCCAAAAGTTGTTGTCCAATTTGTCCTGAGTACGCTGATACCCCATATGTGGGGGGGGAAACTGTTTGGGCGCACGGCAGGGCTTGTTAAGGAAGTAGGAACGTTTTGGAATGCAGACGTTAATGGGGGTCATGTTCCGTTTGCAGTGCCCCAGATGAGCCTAAACAGTGGAAACCCCCAAGTGCTTCACACAAGTTTATAATGCCCGGGCATGAAAATAAAAAATCCTATTTTTTTCCCACAAAAATTATCTTTTAGTCACTTTTTTATTTTCCCAAGGGTAACAGGAGAAATTGGACCACATAAGTTGTTGTACAATTTGTCCTGAGTACGCTGATACCCCATATGTGGGGGGGAACCACTGTTTGGGCGCACGGCAGAGCTCGGAATGGAAGGAGCACCATTTGACTTTTTCCAACCAAAATTGGCTGGAATTGAGTTTGGATGCCATGTTGCATTTGGAGAGCCCTGATGTGCCTAAACAGTGGAAACCCCCCACAAATGACACCATTTGGGAAACTAGACCCCTAAGGAACTTATCTAGATTTTTGATGAGCAATTTGAACCCCCAAGTGCTTCACACAAGTTTATAACGTAGAGCCGTAAAATTTAAAAATCATATTTTTTCCACAAAAATGATCTTTTCACCCCAATTTTTATTTTTCCAAGGGTAACAAGACTCCAAAAGTTATTGTGCAATTTGTCCTGAGTGCGCTGATACCCCATATGTGGGGGTAAACCATTGTTTGGGTGCATGGCAGAGTTTGGAAGGGAAGGAGCGCCGTCTGACTTTTTCAACGCAGAATTGGCTGGACGCCATGTCGTGTTTGGAGAGCTCCTGATCTGCCTAAACAGTGGAAACCCCATAAATGACACCATTTTGGAAACTAGACCCTCAAGGAACTTATCTAGATGTGTGGTGAGAACTTTGAACCCCCAGGTGTTTCACTAAAGTTTATAACGTACAGCCGTAAAATAAAAAATCTTTTTTTTTTTTTTACAAAAATTATTTTTTCGCCCCAATATTTTATTTTCACAAGGGTAACAGAAGAAATTGGAACCCAAAAGTTGGTGTCCAATTTGTCCTGAGTACACTGATACCCAATATGTGGGCGAAAACTACTGTATGGGCACACGTCGGGGCTCGGAAGGGAAGTAGTGACGTTTTGGATTGCAACTTTGATGGAATGGTCTGGGGCATCATGTCACATTTGGAGAGCCCCTGATGCACCTAAACAGTGGAAACCCCCACAAGTGACCCATTTGGCAAATAGACCCCCAAGGAACTTATCTAGATGTGTGGTGAGCACTTTGAACCCCAAAGTGCTTCACAGAAGTTTATAACGCACAGCCGTAAAATAAAAAATCTTTTTTTTTTTTTACAAAATGATTTTTTCGCCCCAATATTTTATTTTTACAAGGGTAACAGGAGAAATTGGACCCAAAAGTTGTTGTCGAATTTGTCCTGAGTACGCTGATACCCAATATGTGGGAGAAAACTACTGTATGGGCGCACGTCAGGGCTCGGAAGGGAAGTAGTGACGTTTTGGATTGCAGACTTTGATGGAATGGTCTGAGTGCGTCATGTCACATTTGGAGAGCCCCTGATGCACCTAAACAGTGGAAACCCCCCACAAGTGACCCCATTTTGGAAATAGACCCACAAGGAACTTATCTAGATGTGTGGTGAGCACTTTGAACCCGAAGTGCTTCACAGAAGTTTATAACGCACAGCCGTAAAAATAAAAAATCTTTTTTTTTTTTGCAAAAATGATTTTTTCGCCCCAATATTTTATTTTTACAAGGGTAACAGGAGAAATTGGACCCCAAAAGTTGTTGCCCAATTTGTCCTGAGTACGCTGATACCCAATATGTGGGAGAAAACTACTGTATGGGTACACGTTGGTGCTCGGAAGGGAAGTAGTGACGTTTTGGATTGCAGACTTTGATGGAATGGTCTGGGAGCGTCATGTCGCATTTGGAGAGCCCCTGATGCGCCTAAACAGTGGAAATCCCCAACAAGTGACCCCATTTTGGAAAATAGACCCACAAGGAACTTATCTAGATGTGTGGTGAGCGCTATGAAGCCCCAAGTGCTTCACAGAAGTTTATAATGTACAGCCGTAAAAGCAAAAAAATATTTTTTTTGTACAAAAATGATATTTTCGCCCCCAGTTTTTTATTTTCCCAAGGGTAACAGAAGAAATAGGACAAATTGCACAATAACTCTTGGGGTCCAGAGTATGCTGATACCCCATATGTGGGGATAAACTACTGTTTGGACGCATGGCAGAGCTCAGAAGTGAAGGAGCACCGTTTGACTTTTTCAACGCAGAATTGGCTGGAATTGAGATCAGATGCCATGTCACATTTGGAGAGCCCCTGATGTGCCTAAACAGCGGAAACCCCCCAATTTTAACTCCAACCCTAACCCCGACACACCCCTAACCCTAGTCCCAACCCTAACCACAAACCTAACCCTAACACACCCCTAATCCCAACCCTAACCCTAATCCTAACTTTAGCGCCAACCCTAACCCTAACTTTAGCCGCAACCCTAACCCTAACCCTAATGGGAAAATGGAAATAAATACATTTTTTAAATTTTATTATTTTTCCCTAACTAAGGGGGTGATAAAGGGGGGTTTGATTTACTATTTATAGCAGGTTTTTGTGATTGGCAGCTGTCACGCTAAAAGACGCTTTTTATTGCAAAAATAGTTTTTTGCATCGCCACATTTTGAGAGCTACAATTTTTGCATATTTTGGCCCACAGAGTCATGTGAGGTCTTATTTTTTGCGGTACGAGTTGACGTTTTTATTTGTACCATTGTTGAGCAGGTGACATTTTTTGATCGCTTTTTATTTCGATTTTTGGGAGGTTAGAATGAAAAAAATCAGCAATTCATGAATTTCTTTTGGGGGAGGCGTTTTTATTGTTCCGCGTGTGGTAAAATTGATAAAGCAGTTTTATTCTTCGGGTCAGTACGATTATGGCGATACCTCATTTATATCATTTTTTTATGTTTTGGCGCTTTTATAGAATAAAAACAATTTTATATAAAAAATAATTATTTTTGCATCGCTTTATTCTGCGAGCTATAACTTTTTTATTTTTTCGCTGATGATGCTGTATGGTGGCTCGTTTTTTGCGGGACAAGATGACGTTTTCAGCGGTACCATGATTATTTATATCGGTCTTTTTGATCGCGCGTAATTCCACTTTTTGTTCGGCGGTATGATGAGCATTGATTTTTTGATTCGTTTTTTTTTTTTTTTAAGGGGTTCACTAAAGGGGTTAACTAGTGGGACAGTTTTATAGGGGGGGTCGTTACGGACGCGGCGATACCAAATATGTGTACTTTTATTGTTTTGTTTTTTTTATTTACAGGAAGAAATGAATTTATTGGGGAATATTTTTTTTTTATTTATTTATTTTGGATTTTTTTTTATAACATGTTTATTTTTATTTTTTTAACTTTTTTACTTTGTCCCAGGGTGGGATATCACTGTATTTTATCAAATCGCTGGTGTGACAGTGTGCACAGCACACTGTCACACCAGCGATCGCTCAGGCAGTTCAGCAGGCTTCTCAGTGCCTGCTCTCAGCAGGCTTCTCAATGCCTGCTCTCAGCAGGCACTGAGGAAGCCGCCTCCCTCCAGGACCACGGCGCCATCTTGGATCCGGGTCCTGGGAGGGAGGAAGCCCTCAGAACAGCGCGATCACATCGCGCTGGTCTGAGGGTCTCAGGGGGGCGCGCAGGGAGCCCCCACCCTGCGCGAACCTCCCCTGTGCCCCCAGTACACCGCTATCATGTTTGATCGCGGTGTGCTAGGGGTTAATGTGCGGGAGCGGTCCGTGACCGCTCCTGACACACAGTCACGGGTGTCAGCTGTGATAATCAGCTGACACCCGGCGGCGATTAGCTGCGCTCCCTCAGGAGCGCAGCTGATCGCCTATGACGTACTATCCCGTCCATGGGCAGAATGGCACGGGTTTTATGGACGGGATAGTACGTCTAATGTCAGAGAGGGGTTAAAAGTCTAAGAACATCTGAAATAGATGGGAACAGTGCTCAAATGACACGAGAACATCATAGAGAAGATTCCTGAAAGCATTTCTGACTCATAGGTCACTGCTGTGACCAATGTTGTCAGGGTGAGACTCCACTTTTACAGGAGCACACTAAAACATACAAAAACAAAACTAAAAAGGATTTTCCCAGGAAATATGTTAAGTAACATCCTTTCAAGGGTAATAATTTAGCAAAAAAAAAACAAAAGATACAGTCAAAAGTCCAAAAATTACAAATTTTATTAAATTTAAAATAGACTAAAGGAAGGAGTGTTTGCTTTACTCTGAAACGCGCGTCGGGGAGGGCTTGGAGACCGCTGACCCCTGCACCACTTGGTAATGATTTATATTGTATTTCTCTTGTTACCATATATCCCTGTGTTGACTTTCCAATGAATATGTGCTCCTGCCCACCTCGTTTATAAAATGCCATACATTATGTGGGCTGAGATAAACTGTGGCTTTGGTGGCATCATAGCTGGAAAGCTACACAGTGATATCAATACCTATAGCATGATATTTGATTATTGTGATCACAATTCCCCTCCTTACCATTTATCTGTTATAGTCTATTTTAAATGTAATAAAATGTGTAATTTTTGGACTTTTGAATGTATCTTTTGTTTTTTTTGCTATGCTATTTGCAGTTGGTCTGTTATAACATAGAGGCATCCATGTGTGGGGATATTATTTCTTGTCTGTATATCAGACATTACACTGTTCACACATTGAAATTGCTTCCTTCACTTTACTTACAGGATAATAATTTATATGTAAGGCAAAAGAAATAACCCACCCCAAAAGGTTCCTCCACCACTAGGGCTATGTTCACACTGTTACACTTGGTCCCCGTGCTGGCTCTGCACTCCCTCCTGGTCTCTTAACTTCTGCTCCTCCAGCTGTCCCTTTGCAGCAGTCTGTGCGCAGGCTGAAGTCCCCTGCTCCTCAGCGTCCTGCTCCCTCCCCTAGTTCCTGGCACACTGCCAGCAGGACTCCAGGAGGAATGCTTACGCGAGGCCGCTCCCACCGTCTCTCTTAAAGGGGCAGTGTGCATTTTTTGAAAATGTCAATCAACCAATGGCAGCGCACTCATTACTATATCTGGTCACTCCACCATGAGGGGAGTGCCGCAGCACGTGTTTCTATCATTGCTACATCTGGTTCGGACTCTGATCTGTCTGTGCTGAGTTAGCAGTCTCTGTGCTTTGCTCATTCTATTTGTCTCCACAGATCATTGGTATCCTGTATCCGGCTAACTCTGACAATCTCGGTTACTACTGGCGCAAGTGTCATCCCGTTCCGCCATCAGTCATCAGTATCCGTGGACTGTGACAAGGTCACTGGAGCCAGCCTGCTACCATCCACTCTGAACCAGGACCTGACTCATCTCCGTCTAACCCTCCACGATTTCTTCTATTTTACCTGTTACCCCTTTTGGTCCCTCTGGGACAGATGCCACATGTCCGGGGTCTAACTGGAGGTAGCACCTGTGTCCTCCGGGTATTCCATTCTGGTCCTGTTCGAGGGGCCTTACTACAGGTACCCGGGGATCACTAGTCACGCCCCTTCAGAGCCCCCCGGACCGCAGTCTCAAGGTTCCACATTAAAAAATAAAGACGAACGTGAACTTCACCATCTCTGCCTCTGCTTCCATTCGTTACACACACATAGCATTTTTTATGCATTTTTCAACCAATACAAATGCATTTACTGAGAAATGTAGTTTTAACATTTAACAACCTTAGCTGGCCATGTGGTGTGTGACACATCATCAGACACATCCTTGTTGTGAATGGGCTTGAGATGAGTTCTGAGCAGAGGCTCCCTCTGCTGGTTACAAGCGGTACTGGTCTGTTCAGTGAAGATTGTGAGGACTGGGAATCAGGTGTTACTGACTGGTCTTATATAAGGGAGTCACCTTCCCATCAGGGTTGCCGGTGATCAATTGTTCGGGTCTCAATCCTTGATTCCTGTTTCCCTTGTAGCCTGCTGTGTCGTGTCTGCATCTCCTGCTAACAGATAAGACATTTTCTTCTTTTTGTTTCTGTGCTTAATTTTTGCATTTTGTCCTGCACTTCTGTGGGGGCCTTCTGGGTCCCCTCAGGGGGCTTTTGCCCTCTCAGTTTAGTTCAGCCACTGATGTTTGTACTTTTGCTTTTTCCAGTTTTTTCAGTGGCTGCTGTTTTGATTTTGTTACACCAGAGAACTAATTTAGGTGGTAGAGGTCGTGTGATCTCAGGTGTTTTTGAAATTAGTAGAGTTGGTGCTTTCAGGGTTTTTTTTGGGATTGCAGTAAGTGCCCTTCCTATCCTTTTCTATTTAGTTAGTTTGGGCCCAATGTTTGCTCATACTATTTTCTGTCTGTGTCAGTATTTCGTCTTGTCTAACCGCCATTACATGTTTGGGGGCTTGCTATTATCTTTGGGGTTCTGCTCCGGGGCAGATAGCTTTCCTATTTCTATCTTTAGGTGTAGTTAGTTTCTCAGGCTGTGACGAGGCGTCTAGGACCAACGTAGGAACGCTCCACGGCTGCCTCTAGTTGTGGTGGTTAGTCAGGGTACTGCAATCTCATAGATTCCAACTGCTCTGGTGTATTGCCTTTTTGCCTGCACTCCTCAGCTACCGAATCATAACACATCGTGTTTCATTTATGAATGAATTCTCTGAAAGTCACAAAGCCTATTTTTATAGGGGCATCTGGCGGCATTAATCTTCTTAAAGGGCCATAGGCTGGCTATGCTTTGCTGTTCCATTATTAAACAGTGGGTCTCTTATACTGTTATTGCCTATGCAGTGTTTGGCTGGGCTGCCAAAATTAGGACGCACCCCCATACCCCTTTGATGAGATGTACAGGAGGACCTCATGAAAAAGTGTTCCAATTATTAGAAAATGGGTCTCCCATAGTGTTAAACTATGCATTGAATGCAAGACCTACCCTGCTCCAAAGGAACATGCACTTCAATAAGCCTTTGAACCCACGTACTGGTTGGCCACATGAAAACCAAGTTCATATTTTTTGCATTTGGTACTGACATACTGTTTGCTTATGCATTGAATGCAAGGCCTGCCCTTCACCAAAGTAACACGCACCCCAATAAGTCTTTTAATCCACGTACTGGATGGCCACATGAAAACCAATTTCACATTTTTTGCATTTGGTACATGCAATACTGTTTGCCTATGCATTGAATGCAAGGCCTGCCCTGCACCAAAGTAACATGTGCCACAATAACACTTGGAACAGATGTCCTGGATGGCCACATGAAACCAAAATTCCCATTTTTTCCATTTGGTACTTCCATACTGTTAGCGTAGGCATTGAATGCAAGGACTGCCTTGCACCAAAGTAACACGCACTCCAATAAGCCTTTGAATCCACGTACTGGATGGCAACATGAAAACCAAGTTCACAATTTTTGCGTTTGGACATGCCATACTGTTTGCTTATGGATTGAATGCAAGGCCTGTCCTGCAACAAAGTAACGCGCACCTCAATAAGCCTTTGAACCCACGTACTGGTTGGCCACATGAAAACCAAATTCACATTATTCATTTGGTACTCCCATACTGTTTGCTTATGCATTGAATGCAAGGCCTGTCCTGCAACAAAGTAACACGCACCTCAATAAGCCTTTGAACCCACGTACTGGATGGCCATATGAAAACCAAGTTCACATTATTCATTTGGTACTCCCATACTGTTTGCCTATGCATTGATTGCAAGACCTGCCCTGCACCACAGTAACATGCACCACAATAACACTTGGAACAGATGTCCTGGATGGCCACGTGAAACCAAAGTTTCCCTTTTTCCATTTGATACTGCCATATTGTTAACCTAGGCATTGAAAGCAAGGCCTGTCCTGCACCAAAGTAACCGGCACCCCAATAAGCCTTTGAACACACATACTGGATGGCCATCTGAAAGCATTGTTCCTATTAATTTGGTTCTCCAATATTGTTTGGCTACACATTAAATTGTTGAGCCTGAGGAACCTGCATTGGAGAATGTCACTGTTGAGTCTGGAAAACCTGCAGTAGATAATTTCAGTGTTGATGCTGAAGAACCTGTAGGGGACAATTGCAGTGCTGAGGCTAAGGACCAAGCAGTAGAGCATTGCAGTGTTGAGGCTGAAGACCCGGCAGTGGACAATTGCAGTGTTGAGGCTAAAGACCCTACAGTGGACAATTTCAGTGTTGAGGCTAAAGACCCTGCAGTGGAAAATTGCAGTGATGAGGCTAAAGACCCAGCGGTGGACAATTGCAGTGTTGAGGCAAAAGACCAAGCAGTGGACAATTGCAGTGTTGAGGCTAAAAACCCTGCAGTGGAAAATTACAGTGTTGGGGCTAAAGACCCAGCAGTAGACAATTGCAGTGATGAGGCTAAAGACCAGCGGTGGACAATTGCAGTGTTGAGGCTGAAGACACCACAGTGGGCAATTGCAGTGTTGAGGCAAAAGACCAAGCAGAAATCAATTGCAGTGTTGAGGCTGAAGGCCCGGCAGTGGACAATTGCAGTGTTGAGGCTAAAGACCCTGCAGTGGACAATTGCAGTGTTGAGACTAAAGAATCTGCAGTGTTGATGTTAAAGACCCTGCAGTTGAAAATTGCAGTTTTGAGGATAAAGACCCAGTGGTGGACAATTGCAGTGTTGAGGCTGAAGACCGGCAGTGGAGAATTGCAGTGTTGTTTATGAACACACAGCAGTTGAGCATTGCAATGTTGAGCAAGAAGAACCTGCATTGTAGCATTGAATGTGTTGGGGAAGAACACAAAGCAGCGGAGCATTTCAGTTTTGAGCTTGAAGAACCAGGAGTGGAGGATTGCAATGTGGAGGCTGAAGAACCTGAAATTGGGGATTTGCAATGGTGTGGATGAAGACCCAGCACTGTACCATTGCAGTGCTGAATATGAACAACTTGGTTTTTGTTCACACTGAGATCTGATTTAGCGGTGGGCAAGATCGTGTGATCTCAGTATTTTTGTAATCAGAATTATTGGATTTTTGTAGGGTTTTCTGGGTTGCAGAAAGTAATCTCTCCTGTCCTATCCTATTTAGTCAGCTTGTGGCCCCAGCGTTTGCTCAGTCAATTTTCTGCCTATGTTTGTATTTTCATCTTGTCTAACCGCCATTATATGTTTGGGGGCTTCCTATTTTCTTTGGGGATCTGCTCCGGGGCAGATAGCTTTCATCTTTCTGCCTTTAGGTGTAGTTATCTCTCAGGCTGTGACGAGTCGTCTAGGATCAATGTAGGAATGCTCCACGGCTACCTCTAGTTGTGTCGTTAGTTTAGGAATCTGCAACCCATCAGTTACCAACATCTCAGGTGTTCGGCTGCCCTGCTGTTGTTCCTGTCCTCCTCAGCTACCGAAACTAACATCCCCCTCTCCTCCTCAGTTTGGTTTTCAGAGTACGAGAGGAACCGCAAGGAGTTAGTTCAATTCTTATTAGGCAATCTCAATAACTTAAGGTAATACATTAACTTTTATAAAATAGTCATTCTGATAAATATTACCAGGGAGTGTAGTGAGTGGGTGCTGTCGTGGGCTCTCTAAAAGAGCATTACCGGTAAGTAATCCGGCTTTTTACCTTTCGCCACGACAGCACCCACATGAGAGATTTACAGAGAGCCATCACCTGGGTGGGACCACTGTGCTTTGGACAGCTCTACAAAAGGCTAAGTCATCCGATGTGGACTGGTCAAATCTATAATGGTTATAAAAGGTGGAAGGAGCTGACCAAGTTGCGGCCTTACATATTAGATCTATTGAGACGTCTGCTTTCTCCGCAAAGGAAAATGCCATAGCTTGCGTAGAATGCGCCTTTACCCTTTCTGGAGGAGTTTCGCCTTTCGAAGAGTAGGCCAGCCAGATAGCTTCTCTGATCCACTGAGACGGGGTAGCTTTTGTAATGCCATGTCCTTTCTTGCGGCCCTGGAAGGATATAAACAGAGCCCTACTCTGCCTCAGGGACAGAGTTCTATCTATATAGGCCAAGACTGCTCTTCTAATGTCTACACTATGTTCCAAATTATTATGCAAATTATATTTTTCTCTGATTTCTTAAGTGGTTGGTGCAAATGACAGTCAGTCTAATAAAAGTCATCACCCGTTAGAGTATACATCAAATTTTATTGAAGAAACCTCCAAATGATAACAATATAATCTCCAAAATGGAAAATAACTCAAAATGCACTGTTCCAAATTATTAGGCACAGTAGAATTTCTGAACATTTGATCTGTTTTAAAGAACTGAAAATGCTCATTTGTGGACATTTTGCTAGACAAAGGCTCTGTATGGAAGTTCAAAAAATTTCTCCATTCTCTACTATATATTATAGTGGTAGATTCTTTCCTGCTCAGTAACAGCGTATTTATCAGGTCCTCAGAGAACCCCCTTGATCTCAATAGCTGCCTCTCAAGTTCTGCTCCGTCAAGTGCAGGCCCTTCACTTGCAGATGGTAAAATGGCCCTCAAGAAAGCAGCTTCGGATCCAATGGAAGGATCCAGGGATCGCATACAGACATGGCTTGTAGGCAGGAGAACCACGGTCTCCTCAGCCAGAAGGGTGCGATGAGGATCACTCTTGCCCTTTCCTCCCTTATCTTCCTTATTACTAGTGGAAGTAACAGCATCGGGGGAAAGGCGTACACCAGATCGAACTCCCATGGAAACTGCAGAGAGTCCACCATGTCTGGTTGATCTGTGATGTTTAGGGAGGAGCATCTCTGCACTTGCCTGTTCTATCTGGTGGCAAGCAGATCTATCTGTGGAAGCCCTCATAAATCCACAATCTTTCTGAATATGTGATTGCTGAGACACCATTCCCCTTGACGTAGCATGCTTCGGCTCAGGAAGTCAGCCTTTATGTTATCTGTCTCTTTGATGTGAAGGGCTGTCAGAGATAGTAGATGGGCCTCCGCCAGCTGAAATATATCCTCCAATAAAGACATTAATTCTACCGATCTTGTTCCTCCTTGGTGGTTTAAGTATGCTACTGCCGTCGTATTGTCCAATAGGACCCTTAAATGAGATCCTTGAAGCTGTGGGAGAAAATAATTTAAAGCTTGATAGACTGCTTTTAACTCCTTCCAATTTGAAGAATAATCTAGCTCGTCAGTGTTCCAGCTGTCTTTGGCCAAGCTATCTCCTGTATGAGCACCCCATCCCGTAGGACTAGCATCGGTAGTAATTATCTCTGAGTGTTTTATGATCCGCGGAACTACTCTAGTCAGATGGTGTTTGTCTAACCACTAGGTCAGTGAGTCTAGTACTTTTTGCGAGAGAGTAATTTTTGTCTCCAACTGACCCTGAAATTCTTCCTGTACCCATAGAATTTCATGTAGGGCCCTAGTGTGATATTGAGCCCATTGGACTGCAGGCATACACAATGTTAAAGACCCCAGTAGAGACATAGCATCTCTCAGAGACATGAGAGGATTTCTTTTTGCCGACCCAACCTTTGATATAATGGTCAATTTTTTTGATTCTGGAAGAAAACACGTCTGACTTACGGAATCTAGGTGCAGTCCTAGGAAAGACTGGAGGGTTTCTGGGATCAGTCGGGACTAGAGATGAGCGACTTTGCCTCCAGGAGGGTCGAGTCGGGTTTCGGTCGGCTCGACTTTTCCAAAAGTCGAGTGAACAAAGTCAGCCGACTATCGGCCGGGTTTCGTCAACAGTCGGAGACCCGACCTCAAGGCAAGTCAATGGGGAAGAAAAGTCGCCAGTGAGTGGAGGACAGTAAGCACACCTACAGTGCCCATTTCAATGCCAACAACATCAATTCTTATTACTTAAGCTTGTCAACTTTAATTTACTTTATAATAATAGTAATGCATTGAAAACTGGGGGTTATTTGGCTAAAGTTGGGGGGGCGCAGGGCTGGCTCCAGGTTTTCGTGGGCCCAGGCGAAAGAGTCTAAGTTTGCCCCTTTGACACATACCACAATTCATGATGCTCCGATACGGCACAGAAATATAGGTATAGTACAATGACAAATACTTCACTTCTTACATTACATGAGTGATATCTATTGTAAATACTAAACCGGATGGTATAGTCCTCCATACAGTATTATGGGCACCACATAGTGCGCCATACACAATAATGAGCCCCATATAATGCTCCATACAGAAAGGGCCCCATATGTGTTCCATATGATACTCCATATATAAAGGGCCCTATATGATGCCCCATAAATAATGAACCCCATATGATGCTATAGTATATTATGGGTTCCATATATGATGCTCCAGTGTATGATGAGCCCCATATAATACTCCAAATATAATGGTCCCCATATATAATGCTCCAAATATAATGGGCCCCATATGATGCTCCACTGAATAATTGGCCCCGTTTATGATGCTCCAGTGTATGATGTGCCCCATACATAATTCTCCAGTGTACAGTCATGGCCAAAAGTTTTGAGAATGACACAAATATTATATTTTCACATGATCTGCTGCCCTCTGGTTTTTATGTGTGTTTGACAGATGTTTTTATCACAGACAGAAATATAATTGCAAACATATGAGTAACAAAAGCTTATATTGACAGTTAGAATGAGTTATGCAGTAGGTCAATATTTGCAGTGACCCTTCTTCTTCAGGACCTCTGCAATTCTCCCTGGCATGCTCTCAATCAACTTCTGGACCAAATCCTGACTGATAGCAGTCCATTCTTGCACAATCAATGCTTTCATTTTGTCAGAATTTTTAGGTTTTTGTTTGTCCACCCGTCTCTTGATGATTGACCACAAGTTCTCAATGGGATTAAGATCTGGGGAGTTTCCAGGCCATGGACCCAAAATTTCTATGTTTTGTTCCCTGAGCCATTTAGTTATCACCTTTGCTTTATGGCAAGGTGCTCCATCATGCTGGAAAAGGCATTGTTGATTGCCAAACTGCTCTTGGAAGGTTGGGAGAAGTTGCTCTTGGAGGACATTTTGGTACCATTCTTTATTCATGGCTGTGTTTTTAGGCAAGACTGTGAGAGAGCCGATTCCCTTGGCTGAGAAGCAACCCCACACATGAATGGTTTCAGGATGCTTAACAGTTGGCATGAGACAAGACTGGTGGTAGCGTTCACCTTGTCTTCTCCGAATGAGGCGTTTTCCTGATGTCCCAAACAATCGAAAAGGGGATTCATCAGAGAAAATAACTTTACCCCAGTCCTCAGCAGTCAACTGCATGTACCTTTTGCAGAATATCAGTCTGTCCATGATGTTTTTTCTGGAGAGAAGTGGCTTCTTTGCTGCCCTCCTTGAGACCAGGTCTTGCTCCAAGAGTCTCCGCCTCACAGTGCGTGCAGATGCACTCACACCTGCCTGCTGCCATTCCTGAGCAAGCTCTGCACTGCTGGTAGCCCGATCCCGCAGCTGAAACACTTTTAAGAGATGGTCCTGGCGCTTGCTGGTCTTTCTTGGGCGCCCTGGAGCCTTTTTGGCAACAATGGAACCTCTCTCATTGAAGTTCTTGATGATCCGATAGATTGTTGACTGAGGTGCAATCTTTCTAGCTGCGATACTCTTCCCTGTTAGGCCATTTTTGTGTATTGCAATGATGACTGCACGTGTTTCTTTAGAGATAACCATGGTTAACAGAAGAGAAACAATGATGCCAAGCACCAGGCTCCTTTTAAAGTGTCCAGTGGTGTCATTCTTACTTAATCATGACAGATTGATCTCCAGCCATGTCCTCATCAACACCCACACCTGTGTTAATGGAGCAATCACTGAAAAGAGGTTAGCTGGTCCTTTTAAGGCAGGGCTGCAATGATGTTGAAATGTGTTTTGGGGGATAAAGTTCATTTTCTAGCCAAATATTGACTTTGCAAGTAATTGCTGTTAAGCTGATCACTCTTTATAACATTCTGGAGTATATGTAAATTGACATTAGAAAAAGTGAAGCAGTAGACTTTGTAAAAATTAATATTTGTGTCATTCTCAAAACTTTTGGCCATGACTGTATAATGCTCCCCATATGTTGATCCAAACATTAAAAAAAATTAAATACCTCTCTTCGCTGGGAACTGCTCTACTCTGGACTCCTCAGCGTCGCCATCTTCCAGCTCTCTGCACTGTGACTGTTCAGGCAGCGGGCACACAGACGTTACATCATCGCGCTCTCTGACCTGAATGTCACTGTCAGGAAACGCGGAAGATGTCACAGCGGTGGAGTAGGGAGAGGTAACTATTGCAAGTATTGGGGCACTGAGCCAGCAAGGGTGACCACTCGTGGGCACCGACACTGGCACAAGGCCCCTCATAGTACACGGCACTTGCCCGGGTGCGCCAGGTGCTGACGCCAGCCCTGGGGGGTACAGCCCAGTTAGGGAGGTGGAAAAACTGACATATGTTGAGGTGTAGGCTGGACGTTCAGCAGCTGCAAATGGAGGAATTGGAGAAGTCGGAGAGAGGAGGACAAAGTGAGCCATTTTGCTTGCAACCTATGTGTCATCAGGTGAAGGTGGTACAAAATCCTTTGAAACCCAGGCATGGTTAATTTTAATGAAGGTGAGATTACCAACATTTTGGGTCGACGGCCGGGTCCTTCTTTCTGTCAGGATTGATCCAGCAGCACTGAAGACTCTTTCTGATAGCACACTACCAGCAGGGCAAGCGAGCTCCTGTAAGGCATATTGTGCTAATTCAGGCTAGGTGTCCAGTTTACAGGACCAGTAGTCAAAGGGGAATGAACTGTAAGGGAGAACATCAATAGGGGAGGAAAGGTAATTTTGAACCATAGCTGTCTGTTGCAATCGATTCAGTAATAACAGTTGTGTGAGCGTTACTCGAGAAGTCAGTCCACAACATGGTCATGAAACCCCTGTCTCCAACGCCACTTCAGCTGTGTGCACCATGAACACCTCCTCCATGTTGCCCAGTACCCTGAGCAGACAATGCCTGACTGTCTTCAAGGCTTCCCTCCTCCTCCGCCTCCGCTGCAGACGCCTGATCCTTAATGTGCATCAAAGTTTGCATGAGCAGACGCATAAGTGGGATGCTCATGCTTATGAAGAAGGAAAAACTGAAGGACTTTACAGAGGTCTTTCAGCTTTGACCACTGCACACCAGACAACTCGATGTCTGCCCTCAAACTGCCTGCCCGTGTATTCTCCCACAAATGCATTACAGCCTGCTTCTGTTCACACAGCCTCTCAATCATGTGCATGGTGAATTTCCTCCTTGTTGCAACGTTTATGATTAGGCGGTGCTTGGGGAGGTGGAGCGATCGCTGCAGCCTCTGCATATGACTGAAGTCTACGGGTCGAGCGACAGATGTGCGAGCACAGTCTTCGCACCTTATGGAGCAGGGCTCGTAACTCCGGATAATTATTTATGAAGCACTGCACCACTAGGTTCAAGGTGTGAGCCAGGCAAGGTATGTGTCTGAGTTTTGCCAGGGCTATGGCCGCCACAAAATTACGTCCGTTATCACTGACTACCTTGCCTTGCTCAAGATGTAGACTGCCCAGCCATGAAGCAGTTTCTCGCTGCTAGTAGTCTGCCAGTACCTCCGCGGTGTGTCTGTTGTCGCCCAAAGACATCATCTTTAAAACAGCCTGCTGACGCTTACCACTAGCTGTTTGATAGAGGGATACCGCATGTGCAACACTGGCAGCTGCAAATGGAGTGCTCGTGTGACTGCGCTGTGTCGACGAGCTTTCGCTTCTGGAGGAGGAGTAGGAGAAGGGTCGAATGCCTACAGCCAACTGTTGCCTATACCTTGGGATATGCAGCACTGTCCCACCGCCGCCATCCCCTGTGGACCCTGCATCCACCACATTAACTCAGTGCACAGTGATGGACACCGAAAAGCCCTGGCCATGCCTACTGGCCCATTCATCTGTTGTGAGGTGCACCTTTCCACTCACTGATTGTTTGAGTGCATGGACAATGTGGTCTTTCACATGCAGGTGGAGGGCAGGGATGGCTTTTCTAGAAAAGAAGTGCCGACTGGGTAGGTCATAGAGTGGGACAGCGTAGGCCATGAGCTCTCGGAACGCTGCACTTTCAACCAAAAGGAAGGGCATCATCTCTAGTGAGATCAGTTTGGCAATGTAGGCGTTCAAAGACAGGGAGGTTTTGTAGTTTGTCCACGCTTGCAAGTGCATGGTGTTTACATGTCTAAGCATGCAACTGGTATTCACATGTCCGAGATTTTTCCCTCGGCTAAAGGTCCTTCCGCACTTCTTACAGATAACCTTTGCCTCATCAATAGGATTTTGGTCAAAAAAGTGCCACACTGCACTCTTCCTACTATGGGAAACTCTTCAAGGCTTGCACGCTGTGCTAATTTGACCGTCTGGCCAAGCTGTCCTGCAACTCTTTTCGCCTTTTAACATTTTTTTGGACTGCTACGGGCCTGCCAGATAACCGCGCAGCTGCAATGTCGATGACTGTTGCGGATCCTCCTCCTCTTCTGAGCTATTGCCAGCGGCATCCTCTTCTCCCGATGGATGCCAATCCGGGTCAACAACTGGATCATCCATCACCTCCTCTTCAATTTCATCTGCACTTTCCTCTGTGTCACCGTGTAAGATGGTATAGTATGCTGGAAGGGGCACCTGAGTTTCATCAGGGTCAGAATCTGGTGCAGTAGACTGCGAGGGCAATGCAGTGCTCTGAGCGAATGTACCATCAGAATCATATAGCACTGGCTGTGCATCAGGGCACTCCATGTCATATTCTTCTTGGATTGGGGAATTCAGGATTTCACTTGATTAATTAGGCATAGTATGTGAAAAGAGCTCCAGTGAGTCATCTAAAGTTTGGCCTACCTCATCCTTCACTTTTGGTGGGGGTGAAGGACACAAGGAAAGGTGCTATTCCTGACCAGGAGCCTGCACTGACTAAGTGCTTGCAGTTTTTGAAACTTCAGAAGACAAGGCGATAGAGCTGGAGGCTGTTTCGGCAATGTAAGCCAAATCCTGTTCCTGATGCTTCTTCTTTAAAAGCGGTTTACCTACTCCCAGAAAAGGGAGCATTCCATGTCTTCTGGAGCAAGATGATGATGCAGGCTCAACACTCAACACCTCTTGCCTTAGGTGCTATTGGGCTTTTGGCACTATCAACAGATGCACCACCACCACCATCAGTACCAGCTGGCCCCCCCACCCACATCCACGGCTTCTTCCACCATACTTTCTCATGTTTTGGAAAATGTACCAAAAATACCAGCAGATATATGGTACTGTATGAGGAGCGTACAGCTATATACGGTGTAGGGAAAAATTTAAATCTCCCTATATATTTCCGAAGTCACACACAGACGCTCTCTCAGTATGGATTTCACCGTAATACAAAGAGAAGATATACAGTACCATATCAGAAGCGGACAGCTGTATACAGTGTAGAGGAAAATTTCAATCTCCCTATAAATTTCCGGAGTCAGACACAGACGCTCACTCAGTATGGATTTGACCGTAATAAAAACAGCAGAAATACGGCACTGTACAGAAGTGGGCAGCTGTATATGGTGTAGGGGAAAATTTCAATCTCCATATATATTTCCGGAGTCACACACAGACGCTCACTCAGTATGGATTTGACCGTAATACTAGCAGATATACGGTACTGTATGATGAGCGTACAGCTGTATATGGTGTAGGGGAAAATTTAAATCTCTATTTATTTCCGGAGTTACACACAGACTATCTCTCTCGGTATGAATTTGACCGTAATACCAGCAGATATACAGTACTGTATGAGGAACGTACAGCTGTATACGGTGTAGGGGAATTTTTAAATCTCCGTATTTATTTCCATAGTCATACACAGACGCTCTCTCAGTATGGATTTGACCGTAATACAAACAGCATATATATGGTACTGTATCATAAGATACCAGGTGTATATAGTGTAGTGGAAAATTGAAATCTCCGTTTATATTTCCGGCGTCACACACAGATTGTCAGCATGCACTTGTCCGTGATACCAGCCGGTACACGGTAGTGTGTCAGGAGCATACACCTCTATACGGTGTGGGAAAAAATGAATGGTCGGTAACTGTGCAGAAAAAAAGAATAAAAGTATTAGTGCTGTGTAAAAAGCAGTCTGCACAGCAGTGTACACACAGCAATACAGCTTTCAGGCAGCCCAATAACTAGCGCTGCTACACACAAGAAAATCCTCCCTGTCACTGGCAGGCAGCCTAATAACCAGCGCTGCTGCGCACGAGAAAATCGTCCCCTGTCCCTGCACACTAACTGTACAGCACAATTGCTATCAGCACAAGCACAGAAGAACTTCTTCTATCTTTACAGCCCTAACTCTCTCCCTACTGATAAACAGCAACATATCCCTACTGTGAAGATCGCCAGAAGTAAAATATAGGTCGGCGGTGAGGGCTTTTGTAGACACTATGATGCCCCCCAAAGCAAGCCAATCACTGCAATGCCCTTCTCTACGATTGTGGTGGACGCTGCACATGTCATCTTGTTGCCCACAGTGTACGTCCTTGCTCATTTACTGACGAAAGGCACCAGCAAGCATTCTGGGAAATACGACTTTGGTGCTCGTTTCGACAACTGCATGGCCGACCTCACGCTATAGTCGGGTTTCGGTTGACGAAACTCTACTTTGGCTAAAGTCGGCGACTTTTGAATCTGACCTACCTGTTTCTTTCAACTCTAGTCGGGACTTTTTGAAATTTATAATCCAGCCTAATTCCTGTAAGGATGAAATCGCATTAGATAACCTATCCTTGAATCTTGAGATCGATGCTCCCACTACTAGAAAGTCATCAAGATAGGGTAAAATCAAGGTATCTTGTTGCCGCAGGTAGGCCATCACCTGTAATATTATCTTTGGGAATGCCATAGAGAGGCCGAACGGCATTGCTGCAAACTGAAAATGACGGATTTCGCCTGCCATCCTGACCACCACTTTTAAATACTGTTGGTGCTCTGGATGCATGGGAAGATGGTAGTATGCATCTTTCAAGTTTATTCCTGCCATCACGCATCTGGGAAATAAAAATTTAATAGTAGACCTGATAGATTCCATTTTGAATGTACGGTTATACAGAAAGGTATTTAATTTTTTCAAATTTATTATAGTTCGGAACGATCCCCCTGGTTTAGGAACCAGGAATAAAGGGAAATAAAATCCCCTTCTTTCCTGATCCCTCGGGACCTCTAGTAGAACTTTCTTGGAGTAGTGTCAATATCTCTGATTCCAATGCCTCCTGTTGTTCTCACACCTTAAGAGATGTTATTATGAAAGAATCCTGGTGAATTTGTATAAATTCCAATTTTAGACCAATTTTTATTAGGTCCAGGATCCATTTACTTGATGTTATATATTTCCATTTCTGGAAAAAATACTTTAATCTATTCCCTACTGGAGGATCAACGGTATTGCCTACGTCTTGAAAAGGAACCACTGAATAAGGCACCTTTTTGTTTTGTGTCCTTTGTCTCCCAGCGATCCTTCTGGGATTCATATGGCCTCCTTTTATTACCTGGCCTCCTCCTCCTAAACGCTCTCCTGTAAGAAGGAAGAGACTGGTTAGGGAAAAGTTTCCTTCTCACTCCTGCCTTGGTGAGTAAGTCGTCTAATATTTTTCCGAACACTAACTCACCTTGACACGGCATCGCGCATAATTTTGATTTTGATTGCGCGTCCCCTTTCAGCTCTTTAACCAGAGTGAACGACGGACTGCATCAACCAAGCCAGCTGATCTCGCTGCCAAACGTAGAGAGTCTGCCGATGCGTCGGCTAGAAAGGCTGCCGCACCCTTAATTAAGGGACTTGTGGGAAGAATCTTATCCCTCGGTACTTTCCCACTGATCTGTTCCTCCAGCTGGTTTATCCAGACCAGTAACGATCTTGCCGTAGAGGTACCAGATATGGCAGGTTTAAATGCCCCTGTATTTGTCTCTCATGCTCTCTTAAGCATATTATCTGCTTTACGGTCGAGAGGATCAGGTAATATTCCTGCATCCTCTACCGGTAGGACCGCTTGCCTTGATGTGGAGGCTAGCGCAGCGTCTACCTTTGGTATTTTGGACCATACAGTTAATTCCTCATCGTGAAATGGGAAATGCCTTTTAGACGATGATGGTAAAAATCCCCGCTGATTTTGTCTGGTCCATTCTTTCCGGACTAAGTCCTTAATGGCTGAGTTAACAGGAAGTTATCTATGTTTTTTCTGAGATAGTCCCGCAAACATAATATCCTGTGCTGACTTGGTCTCTCTCGTGTCAGGACACCCCATTGTATTGCTGACGGACTTCACTAAATTATCAATGCTTTCCACAGGAAAGCAAGAGTGACCCTCACCATCTGATGAGCTAGATGCTGATCTGGTGGAATTAGTGAACTGAATCTCGCCTTCGTCTGAATCCGAGGCAGTAGATGTGGAAAAAACTCTATTTCTTATGTTTTTTTTCGTCCAGCTAGAGTGAGCCAAGGCCTGAATTTCCTCCCTAATGATGGTTTTGACATCCGTGACCATCACTAATTCCTCTTTCCATATGGTCTGACTGATACACTCTTGGCATAGCCTTTTGGGGTATGTGTCCGGAAGGAGCTGTGTGCATAGGGCACATTGCTTATGTTTATTTTTATGAGCCCTCTTTTAGCCTATCAAACGGAAAAAAGGGGTATAGAGAAGGAAACCATCAGTTACTAGGCAGGGCATATATACACTCACCCAGTTAAGCTGAGCAGGTACCGATTCTGGAGGTGGGGGCGCTGCACGGGCTTTGGGTAATGCATCCTCTGCCCTGCTGATCCATGGTCACGGAGTGCTCCCTGGAGCATCCGCTGCTGCTACTCACACTGGTGCTCTCTCTGCTGCCTGCTTAGCCTGTTACCGCCGGGGGTGAGTGTGCTTTGCTGGCCGACATTGTGCACGGTGCAGCGATCCCTGCACCATCTTTTAAACTCAACCCCACATCATTGCCTCCTCGGCCCCGGTCCGGAAGTGCTCCAGCTACTTCCTGGTAAGATGCGCTGGTATAGTCTCTCCATAAGCCCGCACAGCCACGGGAGATTCAAAGAAGAAGCCGGCTGGAAGTTGCCATGAGCCGACGCTGATAGGAGTCTCCACGCGCGCTATCATGAGACCAGGGGCCTATCCCGGACCCAGTCGCATGGCTGATGATGAGGATCAGCTGGTGGGGAAGGCTGCGTGCAGTGGCTCCCCCATCGCTGCCTCTGGTACCGCAGCCCCTGCTGTTCCCACAGATACCACACAGGCGGATGCTTTGGCCCAGGAATCCTCTTCTCTGCAGGTATTCACAGGTTCCCCTGGGAACAGGAAACCTAAACTGAGGAGGAGAGGGGGACCGCCTCCTTTTATTCTGTAGGTTTCCTGTTCCTATGGGCAGATCCCCTCTCTCATGTGGGTGCTGTCGCGGCGAAAGGTAAAAAATTGCTGCCCACTGAGACCTATGGCTGTGCAGGTATGGTCAATATATCTTATAGGCAGCAGCAGCAGACAATAATGAAATTGACCCTCTTGATGTATGCAATGAAGTATGCCCCATATAATGCTTGTCTGCTACTGTGATCTATATACCCACTTACAGTGCGTGCATGCCTTGCACTGATAAGTATATACTCACATACACTCCCTGACTACCTAGCTGTGCAATCTATGTACCCCGTAATTTGTCCTGAGAAGTACTGTTGAGTAAACTGGATTTGAGTATTTTTTGATGGTATACTTGCACTACCTTCTTAACCCTGAAATCTGACCCTATCTCAGCTGCAGCTCCCCCTACACTCACTAATTCTGAAGCAGACTGTGACGAGCATGGTGGCGCCAGGTCTCTTATACACCTGATAATGTTGTGTGGCCAGCCAATCACTGTAATACCACAACAAAGATGGCTGCAGCATTACATTGCGTGGCAGACAACTCCTGCATGTTGATTGGCGCTCTAAAGAGCTCCAAAAATGCAGCTCGGGTGCCAGAACTCCCACCAAGAAAATACAGAAATGCTCGGTGCTCGCCGAGTACTGCGAATACAGCGATACTCAGGTGAGAAATGAGTATTACCGAGCACATTCGCTCATCACTAATTTGCACCTATAAGAGCCTTGTTTATTAACTTTTGTTTCGTCTCTCCAAAACATCTGTTTCCAATCTTCTACTGTCTATTTTTTGTACTTTTTGACAAACTCGAGCTGACACGTCTTATGACTATATTGAAGCCAAGGCTTCCTGACCTTTTTTCGGGCCACCATTCCAGACTTGTGAAGCATATGTTGCACAGTGTTTGCATGAACATCTGTAATCTCACTATTACAAAGCAGCATACCAGCCACCTCCACTCCGTGTTTGTCGCACCAGAACTGATAGACTTTGTGATGAGTTGACTTGTTGAATTTTTTGCATGGACATCCACCTCTTGGTTTTTGAATGGATAGACAGACTTCATTTCAAATTCTTCCAACTCTCATTGCACTCACATGATGCAGTTTGGTAATTTTCTTGGCAAAGAAACCGCTACCAAGGAGCTGGATGATGCTGTTTATCTTTTATTGGAAAATCTTTTTCATAGCTACTCCTTGATTTGAACCAGTGACCATTTGCTTGGGAATCAGCTTAATGACACACTGAGCTATTAGATAATGTGAGAACAGATTGTAATTTGTAGTGTAAAAGAAGAAAACGATTTTTCCACCACCAGAACCAAAACATGACAAAAATCTGCATAACTAATCATATGCTTTATAGTTGCAAGTTAATTTATGTATGAGACCCACCGGCTCCCTGCACTGCAATACATGCTCTTGGGCAATCAGAGGCCGGCAGCTAACATCAGAGTACTTGTCATGTGAGGTAAATGGCAGTGACGTCATTCACCGCCCATCGCTGATACTTCAAAATCAGCTACAGGCCACTTTACCAGCTATAGAAAAGGATGTCGCGAGAGAGCAGGAAGGTGAAAAGACTTGTTTAATTTTTTTCAATGTGTTAGAGAAGAATGGTAGAATGACGACATTATATCAGGAAGGGGCATTATTACTGGAAGGGGCATAGTGTTGGGATAGGTCTGAACATATGATCATTCACCAGCAGCCATTTTATGGACATGAGAGCTGTGTAATCTGTGAGAAATGTGGCACTAACCTGTCATATCTATATAATAATAAATGATACAAAATAAAGTCCACAACACTTCTGTTACTATAAAGATAATGTGGACAACTAGTTCCTCATGCTGAAGCTAGCATAATACATGCTTTTTTATTAAGTAATAGGCAGCCAGTTTACACCGCTCGATTATTGGTAAACAGATATTCATATAAAAGCTTGTTGACTGCAATCTTTCAGTGTGAATGCATTTCAACAGACAGTGATGTATGATTATTTACTGCACATCATGATTACCCTCTGGGGGGGCAAAGTAAGATGGTAACCACCATAAACATCATCAAATGATCTCCGCCCCTCCCGCACCCGCCAACCCCAGCAATCCTGGTTTTAGACGTTGATCATTTAATAGTCATATAAAAAATAAAGAGACCCCAAGCTGTTTTAATAAGCTTGTGACAACCCCCCCCCGACAGTGATCCTGACATCTGGCGTTATCTTCACAACATATAATGATCTCATAATAAGCCCTCTGGCAAGATCCTTGAGACATTAACTATAATAATCTTATAATATGCCCTCACTACAATAAGATGATTACATGTAGTGCAGCTAAAGCCAGGATTACCGTCTGCGGGGAGGACAAAGATCTTAATATGAGAATAATATATGTAGCGCAGAATGAGGTTATAAAATAATATAATAACCCTCACCCTTTTAAACATTTATACCTACTGTCAGCAACCGATGAGATCCTTGGCGACAAAAAACAGATCTTTAAATAACAAAAAAACTGACTGAACCATCAAGAACTATTCTGAAGAGGTGCATACCAAAAACAAATAACATATCAAAATAGGAAAATGCTTGCACTCAGTCGTGTTAAAGCATGTCAATGTGAAACACGTGAAATGTGAATAGCAAAATGGCTTTTTAAATTTAGGAAAAATACACATGAGACGCTTTGCACAAAATTTGGCCAAATAATTTGAGCCCATCCACCATTGTCAAGGTAATCTCATGAATCGGATGTGTCCCTGACCTCCCTGTCTAGTGTGAACACTTACCTAAGGCTAATATCTGCATACTTGGGTGAATGTGGACATCTCTCTGAGTAAAGCCTACATATATGGGTTGGTCGGATATAGATGTGATAAGATGTAATTAAAATCATCTCATGTTGAAGAGAGTAGTGCTCCATCAGAAAGCTTCGCATATAAATAAGAAAAAAACTGACTGAAACACCAAGAACTAGTCTGAACAGGTGCATACTAAAAAATAACTAACATATCAATATAGGAAAATGATTGCACTCAATCGTGTTAAAGCATGTCAATGTGAAATACATGAAATGTGAATAGCAAAATAGCTTTTGAAATATAGGAAAAATACACGAGACGCTTCACACAAAATTTGGCCAAATATTGTGAGCCCATCCACCATCGTCAAGGTAATCTCATGGACCCATCCAATTCATGAGATTACCTTCACGATGGTGGTTGGGCTCACATTATTTGGCCACATTTTGTGTAAAGCTTCTCATGTGTATTTTTTCCTAAATTTCAAAAGCCATTTTGCTATTCACATTTCACATATTTCATATTGACATGCTAAACAGACCTAGACCTGATCTGGGGACAATGACGGGTGGCTCAGAATTACACACTAAAAAGTCCAAAATTTTCACGCATGGTAGAGATAACAGTTGTACTAACAGCAGCTTTTTCCTTCCAGTGTGTTACTCTCGCCTGCATAAAACACTGCCAAGTCCAGTGAACGGATCAGGAATTTTGCCATCCCTGAACAGATTCCTTAAAATGCCACCTGAGGCAAGAGCTAGTCTCGTCTCACGGATGCAGCAACCCTGATGCACCCATATCAATATCAGTGTATCCTTTATCTACCTCATTCCATTTTATAATAATTTTTGGGGGGAGAGAAGAGGAAACAACATTTTTTTAATGTCACATGATACTTTAATATTACGGTATGTAATTTTGTAGAAAGATGACGTATTTGGTTTATTTTTGTGATTCTAATTTAATATCATTTTACAGATGTTATGCAGTTGCAATCATTTTTAGTTCACTCTATCTATAGGGTTCACTATAGCTTTCCAAATTGTCCAAAAAGAATGTCTGCACATGATTTTTAGTTACATTGTTCAGGAAAATTAAAAGTGGCAACCTTTACCTGCAGGCCTATGATTTTACTTCTCAGCACCTAAAACTTTTCAGCTACAAAATCTTTCTATTTTGTAGTCATAAGGAAAATTAAGGAAAATATTGTTAGCTGCTGAGTACACAAACTCTAAATCCTAACTTTAATTCTACTAGATTGGTCGTGTTTAGCGCTTAAATTTATTAAGTGTACTACTCTAAATCCAAAAGGGATTTGAGTGAATGATGCAAGTAAAGTGGAAATAATAGATTGCAGCAGGCAACCAAAAAAAAACTGCATTAGCCGGATGAATTTATGTTCTCATTCATTCTGAAGCTCCACAAATAAAACAAGTAATAAACCAGATATAGTACAAGTAAAAGTCAGCATTAGTTCTGGATTTTACATTACTTGAATTTTCCATCCATTAACCTGCAACAAGTGTTTACACCTTATTTCATGTCTATTTTATTGTGAAATACTTGGAAATTCTTTATCAGTAAGCTGCATTTTCAAGATGTTTGTTTATGTGGCATATATACCGTTATTGTGTGCGGTGCTTTCGTACTTGAATACAGTTTATAAAGTTCAATAAAGCAAATAACAAGAATATGAAAAGCAGAGTAAACAAGAATTCTGTCCTACTGAACCACGCATGCAAAAAAGGAAAAAAAATGTAATTTCAAAATCAAGACACGTTGATTAGAGACCTTTACCAGGTTATTATTGCTTTTATGGATTTTGTGTATCAACAGGTATGAACATATTCTTATCCATATGAAGCAAGATTTCCTTTATTATTCAATAAAATATTTAGTGCTGATAAAACATCATAAAAAACCCCAATATTTTTTATTACACTAACATTGGAGAGAAGGGGAAAATGAGTAGTGATATGGTAGGAATGAAGGAATTGAGGGTAAACTGATCAAATTTGCTGATGACACAAAGCTAGGAGGGGTAGCTAATACTAGAGAAGAGAGAGAGAGGATTCAAAAAGATATACATAAACTGGAGCAGTGGGCAGCAACTAACAGAATGGATTTTAACAGGGAAAAATGCAAAGTACTACATCTGGGCAATAAAAATGAAAAAAGCATATACAAAATGGGAGGAATAGGGCTAAGTAACAGCACATGTGAAAAAGACTTGGGTATACTAATTGATCACAGACTTAACATGAGTCAACAGTGTGATGAAGCAGCAAAAAAGGCAAATGCAATTCTAGGATGTATCAACAGAAGCATACAGTCTAGATCACGTGAGGTCATTATTGCCCTCTACTCCTCTTTGGTCAGACCTCATCTGGAATACTGTGTCCAGTTTTGGGCACCACATTTTAAAAAAGACATCAACAAACTGGAGCAAGTTCAGAGAAGAGCCACCAGAATGGTGACCGGTCTGCAAACCATGTCCTATGAGGAACGGTTGCAGGATTTGGGAATGTTTAGCTTGCAAAAAAGAAGACTGAGAGGAGACTTAATAGCTGTCTACAAATATCTCAAGGGCTGTCACATTGTAGAAGGATCATCTTTATTCTCATTTGCACAAGGAAAGACTAGAAGCAATGGGATGAAACTGAATGGGAGGAGACACAGATTAGATATTAGAAAAAACTTTTTGACAGTTAGGGTGATCAATGACTGGAACAGGCTGCCACAAGAGGTGGTGAGTTCTCCTTCAATGGAAGTATTCAAACAGAGGCTGGATAGACATCTGTCTGGGATGATTTAGAGAATCCTGTTTTGAGCAGGGGGTTGGACCAGAAGGCCCAGGAGGTCCCTTCCAATTCTACCATTCTATGATTCTATGATTCTATGATGGTAGAAGAGGAAGACTTTGGAAATGGAAGTAAAGAAAAGATTAAAATATTGGCACTTTTCATGTCAATTGTTCTGAGACACTCAAATTGTGACACGAAAAATCATTTAATGAAGATGCATCCAGACATGAAACAATTAAACGTTTTCGGTCCAATAATGGGACCTTCATCAGAATAAATGTCAAAGGAACACTGGACTAATGAAGGAGGAGCTCCTACCTCAGCAGGTTCCTGCTTTTTCTTCTCCTCACAGCGTGGCCTTGGACCCGGACTCTCAGCGCCTCCCAGTGGCAAGCTTTGCCTTTTTTTCCAAGCGCTCTCTACATCGACTCCCAGCAGTCACTGAAGGTTATACTTCATTAGTCCAGCGTTCCTTTGACATTTATTCTGATGAAGGTCCCATTATTGGACCGAAAACGTTTAATTGTTTCATGTCTGGATGCATCTTCATTAAATGATTTTTCGTGTCACAATTTGAGTGCCAAGTTTTTTTGAACTACATTTACCAGGCTGGATACCTGACTTGTGCACCTATTATCACTTTAGTTGAGTGCCGTGGTTATTTTCTACAATTGTTCTGAGACAAACGGAATCTGATAAATTTCTGGCTGCCAAGATCCAAATGGAATATATTCAATTTCTAGCAATGGGCAGTAGTCACAAATTGAAAAAATGTTGGGCTGAAGTTACTACAGTCCGTCAGAAGAAAATATTTAAATAAAAAATGTTCCTTGCTATTAATGTATGCTAAAATATGCAAACTTTATAAATCAGAAGTGCATTTGTCATTCAGATACAAACTACTGGCCAGCAAGTGATTATTATTAATATTCAAATAAGGAAATTGAAACATATAGTAAATTAATAGCTATATTAAATAAATAAATAAGCAATTATTTTATTTCTTATATTTGCTTCAACTATTGAATTATGCATGTTTATTGATATTACTGTGACCATTTAATATTAAAGATGAATGTTAGTGTACATATAATGATTGCAGATAGATATAACTGACTCAAGCACAGGCGCCAAAACACTAGCATAATGACATCATAGTCATGTAAATAAACCATGTCATGAGGATAATGATAAAAAGCAAAGATTATATGGAACCTGTCATGTTGTTTTTAGCTATTTAACTGCCTTCAGTGCATTGCTAGTGACGCAATGTGCATCACTAACATGGTTTTCTCAAAGAAAAGCTCCTAGTATTATGTATAAAAAGGACTTTATGTTTAAAAAACACTTTATATCATTAGCCCCAGCTTCATATCACATTTACACATGCAGAGTGGAGGGAACACAGTGGCACGCATAGGGTGAGTGCTCACACCTCATACAGTGCATACAGAAATTATTCAGACCTCTATAAATTTTTGCACTCTTTGTTTCATTGCAGCCATTTAGTAAATTCAAAAAAGTTCATTTTTTCTCATTAAATTATACTCTGCACCCCATCTTGACTGAAAAAAAACAAATGTAGGAATTTTTGCAAATTTATTAAAAAAGGAAAAACTGAAATATCACATGGTCATAAGTATTCAGACCCTTTGCTCAGTATTGAGTAGAAGCACCCTTTTGAGCTAGTACTGCATTGAGTCTTCTTGGGAATGATGCAACAAGTTTTTCACACCTGGATTTGGAGATTCTCTGCCATTATTTCCTTGCAGATCCTCTCCAGTTCCGTCAGGTTGATGGTGAACGTTGGTGGACAGCCATTTTCAGGTCTCTCCAGAGATGCTCAATTGAGTTCAGGTCAGGGCTCTGGCTGGGCCAGTCAAGAATGGTCACAGAGTTGTTCTGAAACCACTCCTTTGTTATTAGCTGTGTGCTTAGGGTCATTGTCTTGTTGGAAGGTGAACCTTCGGCCAAGTCTGAGTTCCAGAGCAGTCTGGAAGAGGTTCTCATTCAAGATATCCCTGTACTTGGCCACAATCATGTTTCCTTTAATTGCAACCAGTCGTCCTGTCCTTGCAGCTGAAAGCACCCCCGTAGTGTAAGGAATTGGCTGGTCCCTTCAGTTGCGCCCTCTCCTTCTGCTGTGTGACCACCTGTGCACTTCTTATGTACACATGTTACACATGTTATGTCTCTGTAATGTTTTATATGTGTCTTATGCGTTGTAGTGTGTATGTTTCCCTGTAAAGCCTGTCTAGTTAGGGACAGCAATAGTTAATAACTGGGCAGGACCTGCTGCCACGAGGAAAGAGGAAGCTGTTGCTTCCTCAGAACTGCCAGGATACTTGGCCAGGGCAGATGTTAGCTATTGAAGGGGCACAGCCAGACTCCTCATGTGGGAGAGACTGATGTCCCGACTCAAAGGACTCCCAGGACCAGGAGTAGCCTGAAAGGAATCAAGAGGGGTCCCAAAGACTAAGGAAAAAGAACTAAAGTCCGCAACATGGACCCTAGGACTCTGGAAGGGCCCCCAATTTTGTTGGGTTAATCCCAGGGCGTGGACTACTGCAGATATTCAACCTCTGCAGCTGCTGTGGGTGCAGCTGTGGAAATTATCAGGGAGAGATAAGGAATCCAGTGTTGTACTCTTTTACTTCCATTCCACCCTGTTCATGCCTTCTATTCCATCCCAGTTCATTAAAGTTAATTCCCCATTGGACAACAGTTGCCTCTTGGACTTTAATTCGCCTGGACTACCGTGGATGGTGAGGAAACAAGGTAAACTGGGAAAAGCTTGGCTGGTCCCTTCTATTTATGTATAAGGGGCCGGGGGTGCTTGCTGACAGTTTGCTCAGTGGACTATGTCTGTGAATTGTGCCTTTAAATAACTCGGCCATAACTACCCCCCTGTGTCCCCTTGTTACAATAGCATGATGCTGCCACCACCATGTTTCACTGTTGGGATTGTATTGGGCAGGTGATGCACAGTGCCTGGATTTCTCGCTTATAATTATCATCAGAAAGTTCTATCTTCATCTCATCTTCACCAGAGAATCTTATTTCTCATAGTCTTGGAGTCCTACATGAGTTTTTTAGCAAACTCTATGCGGACTTTCATATTACTTGCACTGAGGAGAGGCACGCTGCCATAAAGGCCTGACTGGTGGAGGGCTGCAGTGACATTTGACTTTCTGGAACTTTCTCCCATCTCCCTACTGCATCTGTGGAGCGGAGCCACAGTGATCTTGGGGTTCTTCTTTACCTCTCTCACGAAGGCTCTTCTCCCACGATTGCTCAGTTTGGCTGGACGGCAAGGTCTAGGAAGACTTCTGGTGGTCCCAAACTTCTTCCATTTAAGGATTATGGAGGCCACTGTGCTCTTAGGAACCTTGCGTACTGCAAAAATTATTTTACAACCTTGGCCAGATGTGTGCCTTGCCACAATTCTGTCTCTGAGCTCATTGGCCAGTTCCTTTGACCTCATATTTCTCTTTTAGGCTGACATTCACTGTGAGCTGTAAGATCTTATATAGACAGGTGTGTGCCTTTACAAATCAAGTCCTATCAGTTTAATTAAACACAGCTGGACTCCAATGAAGAAATAGAACCATCTCAAGGAAGATCACAAGGAAATGGACAGCCTGTGATTTAAACATGAGTGTCTGAGCAAAGGGTCTGAAAACTTTTGACCATGTGATATTTCAGGTTTTCTTTTTTAATAAATTTGCAAAAAAAATCTACATTTCTGTTTTTTTCAGTCAAGATAGGGTGCAGATTGTACATTAATGAGAAAAAAATAACATTTTAGAATTAACCAAATGGCTGCAATGCAACAATGAGTGAAAAATTTAAAGGGGTCTGAATACTTTCTATACCCACTGTATGGAGTTCCTCCCTCCTATCCACCCTAAAATAATTTTATCACTAGCAACTGCCATTTCCTATCTCAGGAATGTATATTTCTGTCTTCACCTAATTTGATACAGTAAAGATGTATATCTTCGTACCGTGTTAGCCAGTAGATAGAAAAATATTTAGAGTTGAGAGTCCTCAGTGGTTGATACCTTTTAATGGCTAACTGAAAAGATGGTAACAAATTGCAAGCTTTCGAGACTACTCAGGTCTCTTCATCAGGCTGAACTAATACAAAATCTGAAGAATCACATATTTATACACAAAAACACAGAAAAAATGCAATAGGTAAGACAAGTGACGTGAAGCAGAACAGTCACCATGGCAGAGGGACGAGCACAAACATTGGAACAATTCATAGATAAGGAGAAAAATATTTAGACTTGAGAGTCCTCAGTGGTTGATACCTTTTAATGGCTAACTGAAAAGATGGTAACAAATTGCAAGCTTTCGAGACTACTCAGGTCTCTTCATCAGGCATAGACTAATACAACATCTGAAGAATCACATATTTATACACAAAATAGCACAGAAAAAATGCAATAGGTAGGACAAGTGACATGAAGCAGAACTGTCATTATGGCAGAGGGATTAACATAAATATGACTAGTTCATAGATAAGGAGTGAAGGTTTTATTACCCTCTGATTGGGGTCTGGTATTGTGTTGTGATGACCCTAAAAGGTCAGGGAGGCAGATTCCTTAATTGTTGTAGAACGACATAAAACTCTGGGATATATTCATCCCAGCACTAAGAGTGTCAAAGGTCATCATAAGTTAATATTCCCAGACTTTTCTATCCTTCTCAGATTTGAAGTTAGATTTTAATACAAGTAATTCCATATCTGTCATGCTATGACCGGGCATACAAAAGTGTTTGGCCACAGGTAAATCCATTCTTTTTTCTCTTATCGTGTGGCGATGAGAATTCATCCTTGTTCTCAGTTTTTGCCCGGTCTCCCCCACATACAGACCCCCAGTTGGACATTTAGTACATATAATTAGGTACACCACATTAGATGTGATGCAGCTGAAAGTACCTGGTATCTTGTAGTCCTGATGGGAGTTGGGATCTTTATCCTGTCCGTGGTCATTATAGATGTACAGGTCTTGCATTTCTTTTGTCTGCAAGGAAAGGTTCCTGCAGCTGTTGGGGAGGACAGGGAGCTTCTGACAATGATGCTTCTTAGATTTGGGGGCTGCCTAAAACATAGTAGTGGGGGGTCTGGAAATATGGATTGTAATCGGGCATCTTTTTGTAGTAAAGGTTGTAGTTTCCGTGCAGCTCCCCTTAGCATCTCCAGACTTGGATTGTAGGTGACCACTAGAGGCACCCGGTTATTTTCTTCTTTAGCTTTGTAATGTAGCAGGTGATTCCTTGATATTCTGGTGGCTCTTGTAATTTGGTTTTCAATTGTTCTTGGATGGTAGCCCTGGTTCAAAAAAGTCTTTCTGAGGCGACCAAGGTGTTCATCTCTATCCATGGGGTTGGAACATATACGGTTGTATCTGATGGCTTGGCTGTAGACAATAGAGTTTTTTATGTGTTTAGGATGGAAACTGTCCCATTTAAGATATGTTGGACGGTCGATTGGCTTCGGATACAGGGATGTCTCTATTTCATTGTTCTTTAGCTTAATGGTGGTGTCTAAAAAGTTAATTTCAGTGCTGGAGTAGTTAAGTGTTAAGTTGATGGTGGGATGAAATTGATTGAACTGTTCATGGAACGTCTTTAGCTGTTGTTCAGACTCCGTCCAGATGATTAAAATGTCATCAATGTAGCGGTAGTAGGCCCGAGGCCTGATGGGGCAGGAGGACAAAAATTCGCTTTCAAGCTTGGCCATGAAAAGATTTGCATACTGTGGAGCCATTTTACTTCCCATAGCTGTGCCAGTCTCCTGAAGATAGATCTTGTTGTCAAATTCGAAGTAATTGTGGGTGAGGATGAATTTTGTGAGTTTCACCACAGAATCAGCATCATTCCCGGTGTTTCCCATGAAGACTTTGCAGATAGGGTGCATAAAGATCCCCAACTCCCATCAGGACTACAAGATACCAGGTACTTTCAGCTGCATCACATCTAATGTGGTGTACCTAATTTTATGTACTAAATGTCCAACTGGGGGTCTGTATGTGGGGGAGACCGGGCAAAAACTGAGAACAAGGATGAATTCTCATCGCCACACGATAAGAGAAAAAAGAATGGATTTACCTGTGGCCAAACACTTTTGTATGCCCGGTCATAGCATGACAGATATGGAATTACTTGTATTAAAATCTAACTTCAAATCTGAGAAGGATAGAAAAGTCTGGGAATATAAACTTATGATGACCTTTGACACTCTTAGTGCTGGGATGAATATATCCCAGAGTTTTATGTCGTTCTACAACAATTAAGGAATCTGCCTCCCTGACCTTTTAGGGTCATCACAACACAATACCAGACCCCAATCAGAGGGTAATAAAACCTTCACTCCTTATCTATGAACTAGTCATATTTATGTTAATCCCTCTGCCATAATGACAGTTCTGCTTCATGTCACTTGTCCTACCTATTGCATTTTTTCTGTGCTATTTTGTGTATAAATATGTGATTCTTCAGATGTTGTATTAGTCTATGCCTGATGAAGAGACCTGAGTAGTCTCGAAAGCTTGCAATTTGTTACCATCTTTTCAGTTAGCCATTAAAAGGTATCAACCACTGAGGACTCTCAAGTCTAAATATTTTTCTATCTACTGGCTAACACGGTACGAAGATACACATCTTTCCTATATCAAAATGGAGGATACCAGAATGTACCGCATCTTTATGGAACTGAAACCACTTCTGAAGAAACGTGCACAAATGGACAGCGACATTTTTTTCTTATCTAAATGCAAAAAGGAGAATCTAATTCCCAAAGGACTCTGGATTACAAACCCAATTCTTCACACCTACAATACCCATTATGCACAAAACCTTTGTCACAGGACTTCTGAAAGACTAAGGAACCATCTTTTGCATGTCTGCTACAGCATAAGGAGTAAAGTCCAAGGACAATTGGAAACTCTGAGGAAAACACTTACAGAAAGCACAGAGCAAAAATTACAACAATACTACAACAAACTACGGACCTTTCTGATTCAAAACAAGGAAAAGAAACTACACAGATTGCGCCTCCATTCCGGACTCTATACAAACAGATACAAAACAAAACCAAAACCTGACAACTCTGACAACCACTCCATTCCAGACACAAAAGCATCTAACTGTGTCATCAATCTCTCAGATTACAAACCCAGCAAAGTGGAGCTTGCCGTGCTTTCTAGAGGACTCTCATTTTGTCTTACTAAGGCCCTGGATAAAACCGAACTCTGCAGTGATATGGAACATTTTTTCAGGAGACTGCGCCTGAGGGAATACTTCAATGATACAGAAGATTCAGAAAACACTCGGACTGAAGGAAGAGGGATCCCAATAACCAAGAAGAGGTCAGACTGGACACCTCCACCTGGACGTAACCCTCATTTGGATAAATATATAGACTCATTCAGACATTTGATAAAATCCACCATCATAGCCACCAACAAGAGACAAGCCTCCAACATCAGTGCCCAGGAGAGAAAGGCCATACAGTCTCTGAAAACCAACAAAGAAATCATCATTAAACCTGCTGACAAGGGAGGTGCAATAGTCATGATGAACACATCAGACTATATGAAGGAAGCAAACAGACAACTTACGGACACACGCTACTACAGAAAACTGGAGTCGGACCCTACACAGGACTATTACAAGGAACTAAGCAAGTTGGTATCTTGTCTGTCTGACAAATCCATAAGAGCTGATGACCTGATACCAGAAAGTCCAAGAACAGGGACATTCTACATGCTTCCCAAAATCCACAAAGCCGGAAATCCAGGGAGGCCGATTATTTCATGTGTGGACACCCTTACTGAGCAAGTATCTGGATGGGTAGAGGGTGTTCTTAAACCCCTGGTAAAGAATACACCCAGCTACATTCAGGACACAACTGACCTACTGAATAAACTAGCAGCAATAGGTTCTCTACCAGAAGGAACCATCCTGGCCACCATGGATGTGGAATCTTTGTACTCTAATATCCCACACCAGGATGGATTAAATGCCTGCAAAGTCTTCATGGGAAAACACCGGGAATGATGCTGATTCTGTGGTGAAACTCACAAAATTCATCCTCACCCACAATTACTTCGAATTTGACAACAAGATCTATCTTCAGGAGACTGGCACAGCTATGGGAAGTAAAATGGCTCCACAGTATGCAAATCTTTTCATGGCCAAGCTTGAAAGCGAATTTTTGTCCTCCTGCCCCATCAGGCCTCGGGCCTACTACCGCTACATTGATGACATTTTAATCATCTGGACGGAGTCTGAACAACAGCTAAAGACGTTCCATGAACAGTTCAATCAATTTCATCCCACCATCAACTTAACACTTAACTACTCCAGCACTGAAATTAACTTTTTAGACACCACCATTAAGCTAAAGAACAATGAAATAGAGACATCCCTGTATCAGAAGCCAATCGACCGTCCAACATATCTTAAATGGGACAGTTTCCATCCTAAACACATAAAAAACTCTATTGTCTACAGCCAAGCCATCAGATACAACCGTATATGTTCCAACCCCATGGATAGAGATGAACACCTTGGTCGCCTCAGAAAGACTTTTTTGAACCAGGGCTACCATCCAAAACAATTGAAAACCAAATTACAAGAGCCACCAGAATATCAAGGAATCACCTGCTACATTACAAAGCTAAAGAAGAAAATAACCGGGTGCCTCTAGTGGTCACCTACAATCCAAGTCTGGAGATGCTAAGGGGAGCTGCACGGAAACTACAACCTTTACTACAAAAAGATGCCCGATTACAATCCATATTTCCAGACCCCCCACTACTATGTTTTAGGCAGCCCCCAAATCTAAGAAGCATCATTGTCAGAAGCTCCCTGTCCTCCCCAACAGCTGCAGGAACCTTTCCTTGCAGACAAAAGAATGCAAGACCTGTACATCTATAATGACCACGGACAGGATAAAGATCCCCAACTCCCATCAGGACTACAAGATACCAGGTACTTTCAGCTGCATCACATCTAATGTGGTGTACCTAATTATATGTACTAAATGTCCAACTGGGGGTCTGTATGTGGGGGAGACCGGGCAAAAACTGAGAACAAGGATGAATTCTCATCGCCACACGATAAGAGAAAAAAGAATGGATTTACCTGTGGCCAAACACTTTTGTATGCCCGGTCATAGCATGACAGATATGGAATTACTTGTATTAAAATCTAACTTCAAATCTGAGAAGGATAGAAAAGTCTGGAATATAAACTTATGATGACCTTTGACACTCTTAGTGCTGGGATGAATATATCCCAGAGTTTTATGTCGTTCTACAACAATTAAGGAATCTGCCTCCCTGACCTTTTAGGGTCATCACAACACAATACCAGACCCCAATCAGAGGGTAATAAAACCTTCACTCCTTATCTATGAACTAGTCATATTTATGTTAATCCCTCTGCCATAATGACAGTTCTGCTTCATGTCACTTGTCCTACCTATTGCATTTTTTCTGTGCTATTTTGTGTATAAATATGTGATTCTTCAGATGTTGTATTAGTCTATGCCTGATGAAGAGACCTGAGTAGTCTCGAAAGCTTGCAATTTGTTACCATCTTTTCAGTTAGCCATTAAAAGGTATCAACCACTGAGGACTCTCAAGTCTAAATATTTTTCTATCTACTGGCTAACACGGTACGAAGATACACATCTTTCCTATAGATAAGGAGAGAAAGTTTTATTACCCTCTGATTGGGGTCTGGTAATAATTTGTGATGTTTTCACAGGGTATTTGGAGTAAATTCCTTAATTGATGTAATAGGCCATAAAACCATGTGACAGGTTCATTCCAGCATTAAGAGTGTCAAAGGTCACCATCAATTTGTATTCGCAAATTCTTCTCTGCCTCAGAGATGTGAATCTGCTTCTTAGTACCAGTATTTTCATATCTGACATGCTATGATCAGGGAGCAAAATGTTTTGCCACGGGTAGATCCATTCTTTTTTCTCTTATTGCGTGGCGATGAGAATTCATCCTTGTTCTCAGTTTTTGCCCGGTCTCCCCCACATACAGACCCCCAGTTGGACATTTAGTACATATAATTAGGTACACAACATTAGATGTGATGCAGCTGAAAGTACCTGGTATCTTGTAGTCCTGATGTGAGTTGGGGATCTTTATCTTGTCCGTGGTCATTATAAATGGACAGGTTTTGCATTTCTTCTGATTGCAAGGCAAGTTCCTGCAGCTGTTGGGGAGGACAGGGAACTTCTGACAATGATGCTTCTTAGATTTGGGGGCTGCCTAAAACACAGTAGTGGGGGGTCTGGAAATATGGATTGTAACCGGGCATCTTTTTGTAGTAAAGGTTGTAGTTTCCGTGCAGCTCCCCTTAGCACCTCCAGATTTGGATTGTAGGTGACCACTAAAGGCACCCGTTATTTTCTTCTTTAGCTTTGTAATGTAGCAGGTGATCCCTTGATATTCTGGTGGCTCTTGTAATTTGGTTTTCAATTGTTCTTGGATGGTAGCCCTGATTTAAAAAGGTCTTTCTAAGGTTACCATCTTTTCAGTTAGCCATTAAAAGGTATCAACACTGAGGACTCTCAACTCTAAATATTTTTCTGTCTTCACCTAATACAGATTTGACTCAGGAATTGAGAATTTTGAGAAAGAGTGTTTAAAAAAAGCAGATTTCGATGATAAAATATATTATAATGTTTCTTATTTTCAATGAACTATTTATTTATGAAAAAATAAAATAAAGGTTACTTTTAAATCCTAATACAGATGGTGATGTCTAATGTTAAAGCAAAGACAATGTCATGATAAAACTATAAGTTCTACCTATTTAGTGGAACATTTTACCTACCAATTAAAGTAATTTAACAAGTTATTTCAGATATTAGGCTAAAACTATAATCGTTCTTTCCCCGGTACTTTGTCACAATAAATGAATGAAGTGCAGTGAGATTTGTTTTCTAGCAATTATCAAGATGTCCATTTGCTAATAGTGAATATGCACAATATTGATCTCAAACAAAAGCTGCAAATCCCAGTAGCACATCAAATATTTCTTATTCAACTGAAAATGTTTGACAATTACTTGCACTAAATACAGAAGCAGTAGATATCCCTATTGCAATGTGTGAGATGAAAAAAAATACATCTTCTTAACAATAGTTAGGGTTTTTTATGTCGAAGCAATTGAAGTCACCAGTACAAAAGTTTAGAAGTGTCCATTGTTATTGGCTTTCTTCTGAAAAAAAAAACTACTTTGTTAAATGTTTGCTTTGAAATCTAGAAAATTTAGGAATTTTGTTATATAACTAGTAATGAGCAAAAAAAATTTATGTCTATTGAGAAAACATAATTTAGTCTCATAAGTACACATATTGGAATTGTAGGAATCTAGTGTGACAGCAACATCAGCGTTCTATGTCGCTGCAAACCACCTTTTACCTATGGAGTTCCTACCGCCTTCTACAATTTGTACGCCAAGGGCAAAGTCATCATTGTGGGTGACACACAGATGACAACGCGCAAGACCAGCTAATCATAAAAAATCCCAGTAATAAGGTGGTTTGCATGTTCCCATCAGTTGACCAGAAAATACTAATTTGGTCACCAGAACATTGTCCTGCAAATCGATTTACTTACTTCTAGTGGCTAGGTTTAATAACATAGTTAGCAAGGCCGAAAAAAGACATTTGTCCATCCAGTTCAGCCTATATTCCATCAGAACAAATCCCAGTTCTATGTTCTTCTAAAGAACCTAATAACTGTAAGATACAATATTGTTACGCTCCAGGAAGACATCCAGGCCTCTCTTGAACCCCTCGACTGAGTTTGCCATCACCACCACCTCAGGCAAGGAATACCAGATTCTCACTGCTCTAACAGTAAAGAATCCTCTTCTATGTTGGTGGGAAAACCTTCTCTCCTCCAGACGCAGAGAATACCCATTTGTGACAGTCACCTTCCTTGGTATAAATAGATCCTCGGAGACATATTTGTATTGTCCCCAAAAGAGATATTTGTATTGTCCGCAAATAGCTTTAAAATCTCCTATGATGACATCATCTGCTCAGAAAATCTTACATGGTAGCACTTACAAAAAGAGGCTCAAATCTATAATATAACGCTAGGAGCGTCACTCTGTCTGAAGCCTTTATAGACTGCGCAAGCGCAACACGCCTGCGCAGTCTGGCTCCAGACAATTGAGCATCCAGCGATGAGGACTGTGTATGGCGCCGGAGATCGTGGTATGCATAGTGGATGCATACCGCGATCTCCGACACCATACTCACATACTTACCTGACCGGGAGGAGCATTGCCAAGGCGATTCTCTTCTCCTGGGACAGGAGACCAGGATGCGCGTCGGAATAGCGCATGCGCATAGCGCTATCCAGTGCCATTTTGCTAAAGGCACATTTACAGTGTGTCTTCAGCAATATGGCGCTGGACAGCGCGGTATGGGCATGTCCATACTCCAGGGCCGCTCTCCTCCCGGCGTCCAGCAGAACGGAACAGCGCTAGAGCACAGGGAAGAAAGGAGAGTATAAAGGTTTGGTTTTTTGGGGTATGTGTGCAGTTTAATAGCGGTGAGGGAGACCATACAAATCAGGATAGGGGATGAGAAGACCATACATACCAGGATAGGTGTGTGAGGGGA
>JARQOD010000001.1:69766592-69786450 GCA_033576555.1 Oophaga sylvatica | reverse complement strand
TCCATATTCCTTTGGTATGTTTCTGTAATCTCGCTTGTCGCGGCTGTATTGTTCTGAACATATCCTCTTGGCACCGTAAAACTGTTCTACCAGATGCTCTGAATCAGATGATTCGGATGTTGTGAGGAAGCATTGGTGGACATGGTTTTCCAAAACAGATCAGTCTGCAGTATCTGTGTTCATCAACCTGAATAAAAATGTCCAAGAAACATATTGATGTTTTTGTCATCTTGTATTTTTGCTTGACATTGATCTCATTACATTTTAAATAAGATAGAAATGTTTCCAGCTCACTTTGGGTTCCATGCCGTATCATAAGGATATAATCTTTATACTCTCCCAAAAGATGGCTTTGTCACAAAACGCCACTGGTTCTGTCTGAAAGATGTCTCTTTCCCCACAGCCCCAGGAAGAGATTAACATACGAGAGTGAAAAAGACACCCCAATATCTGTCCCCTGGAGCTGTAGGTAGAGGGCATCCTTAAAATAAATAAATTATACGTAAGCACAAATTCTAGGGCAACAAGAGGAGTCAGAGAGGTCCCTGTTCAGACCATTGTGGCTTAGGAAGAATCTTGAAATGTTTAGGCCATCCTTGTGATGAATGGAGTTGTAAAGTGACTCCACTTTCACACATGACCAACCACATGTCAGGTTCAAGCTGAATTCCGTCAAGTTTCCTCAATACATCAGGGCAGCATGGTGACTCAATGGTTAGCACTGCAGCCTTGTAGCACTGGAGTCCTGGGTTTAAATCCCACCAAAGCCAACATCTGCACAGAGTTTTTTTCTTCTCGTGTTTGCGTGGGTTTCCTCTGGGTACTCCCGGTTTCCTCCCACACTCCAAAGACATACTCCACTCCACACATACTCCAAAGACAAAATACTGATAGGGAATTTAGATTTGGCCCCATCAGGGACAGCGATGATAATGTGTGCAAACTGTAAGGCCTGTGGAAATGTTAGCGCTATATAAAAATAAAGATTATTTTTTTATTTTTATTAATGTCCCTGAGGTACGATAGTAAAACACAATTAGTGGTCCGAGGTAATGATCAATAAGTTTACATAAAGGATCACAGATGTTGTTGTTACCGGATACTATGGCCTACCTGGAGGTGTCCTTGTGATCTTTGGGACAAGGTATATTGTGACAATCATTGGTTCCTCAACACAGATCCCCTCCTTCTATTTCTGGGTGAGTATGCCATGCTCGACAGCATCTGATAAATTCCCCTGCAACTCCATTCTGAGCTGAAGCAAAGGATTAAAGGTACCATATATACTTGCGTCTAAGCCGAGATTTTCAGCCCATTTTTTAAGGCTGAAAGTCCCCCTCTCGACTTATGCCTGATCATATACCGGGGGTTGGTGGGGAAGGGGGAGCGGGGGAGTCAGATCATACTTACCCCCCCGGTGCGCCTCTGCGCACCCCTGCTTTTTCCACGATCTCAGGCTCCTTCCTGCAGCGGTCATGTGGTACCGCTCATTAAAGTCATGAATATGCACATATTCATGACTTAATGAGCGGTACCACGTGACCACTGTAGAAGGAATAGCGGCCGGAGACCACGGGAGAAGAGCAGGGCTGCAGAGACGCTCCAGAAGGGGGTGATAAATGCGATATTCACCTGTCCCCGCCTGCTCAGGATACCGGCACCTGGCCCTACCAGCGATGAGAGGTGAGTATGTATTTTTTTTCTTTTGCAGTAGCAGCATCATCTTATGGGGCACAATCTATTGAGCATCATATGGGGCATGATCTATTGGGCATCATATGGGGGCATAATCTATGGGGCATCATATGGGGGCACAATCTATGGGGCATCATATGGGGGCATATTCTATTGAGCATCATATGGGTGCATAATCTATGGGGCATCAATGGGACATAATCTATGGGCATCATATGGGGGCATAATCTATGGAGCATCATATGGGGGCATAATCTATGGAGCATCATATGGGGGCATAATCTATGGAGTATCTTAAAGGGGGCATAATCTATGGGCATCATATGGGGGCATAATCTATGGGGCATCATATGGGGGCATAACTTATGGAGCATCATATGTGGGCATAATCTATGGAGCATCATATGGGGACATACTCTATGGGGCATAATATGGGGCATAATCTATTGAGCATCATATGGGGACATAATCTATGGGGCATTATATGGCGCCTAATCTATGGAGCATTTTATGGGGGCATAATCTATGGAGCATCATATGGGGGCATAATCTATGGGAATCATATGGAGGCAAAATCTATGGAGCATCATATGGGGGCATAATCTATGGAGCATCTTATGGGGGCATAATCGATGGGGCATCATATGGGGCATAATTTATGGGCATCATATGGGGGAATAATCTATTGAGCATCATATGGGGGACATAATCTATGGGCATTATATGGGGGCATAATTATGGAGCATTTTATTGGGTTATAATCTATGGAGCATTATATGGGCAATAATCTATTGAGCATCATATGGGGCACAATCTATTGAGCATCATATGGGGCATAATATATGGGGCATCATATGGGGACATAATCTATGGGGCATCATATGGGGGCATAATCTATGGAGCATCATATGGGGCATAATCTATGGAGCATCATATGGGGCATAATCTATGAGCATCTTATGGGGGCATAATCTATGGGGCATCATATGGGGGCATAACTTATGGCGCATCATATGTGGGCATAATCTATGGAGCATCATATGGGGACATACTCTATGGGGCATAATATGGGGCATAATCTATTGAGCATCATATGGGGACATAATCTATGGGACATTATATGGCGCCTAATCTATGGAGCATTTTATGGGGGCAATAATCTATGGAGCATCATATGGGGCATAATCTATGGGACATCATATGGAGGCAAAATCTATGGAGCATCATTTGGGGGCATAATCTATGGAGATCTTATGGGGCATAATCTATGGGGCATCATATGGGGCATAATCTATGGGGCATCATATAGGGGCATAGCCTATGGAGCATCATATGGGGGCATAATCTATGGAGCATCATATGGGGGACATAATCTATGGTGCATCATATGGGGCATAATCTATGGGCATCATATGGGGGCATAATTTATTGGGGCATCATATGGGGCATAATCTATTGAGCATCATATGGGGGACATAATCTATGGGGCATTATATGGGGGCATAATCTATGGAGCATTTTATGGGGTATAATCTATGGAGCATTATATGGGCCATAATCTATTGAGCATCATATGGGGGCACAATCTATTGAGCATCATATGGGGGCATAAAAATATGGGGCATCATATGGGGACATAATCTATAGGCATCATATGGGGACACAATCTATTGAGCATCATATGGGGCATAATCTATGGGCACATATGGGGCATAAACTGTGGGGCATCATATGGGGGCATAATCTATGGAAATCATATGGGGCATAATCTAAGGAGCATCTTATGGGGGCATAATCTATGGGGCCTCATATGGGGGTATATTCTATGGGGGATCATGTGGGAGCATAATCTATTGAGCATCATATGGGGCATAAAATATATGGAGCATCTTATGGGGCCATTACATTTATGGAGCAGTATATGGGGCATATTATTCTATGGAGCATCTTACGGGGCCATTATTAACCTTTGTGCAGCATTATATGGGTGTATTTTGTATGGAGCATCTTATGGGGCCATCATTAACTGTATGGAGAATTATATGGGGCTCCTGATTCAATATGGATATTCAAAAACATTTAACCTACTGATGTCTCAATTAATTTTAATTTTATTGGTATCTATTTTTATTTTTGTAATTTACCAGTAGCTGCTGCATTTTCCACCCTAGGCTTATATGCGAGTCAATAAGTTTTCCCAGGTTTTTGTGGCAAATTTAGGGGGTCGGCTTATACAACGGGTCGGCTTATACATGAGTATATACGGTAAGTTAAGACAGTCAATCTTCAATTGTCTGTTCACTTCTTTTTCATATAAACTTACTGGGCAGATGACAATATTTCACCTTTATTGGGTGGTTTAATAACCATGCCCTTGAGATGTTCCAAGTCTTTGAGTTCACGCCTTTCTTTGAAATTAAGATTATCGTGTTTTACCGTTTCAGGAACTGATTGAATTTCCTGTGTGACTAATCGAGCAAAAAGATCATTTTCAGGAAAGGCTGATATTTGTGGAAACTTCTTGGATTGGGTAGCAGTTTGATGGATACTTACCATGTTTGCTATTTACTGATTCCTCTCTAAACTCTTCCATGATTCTTATTGCTTCCTTCTCTGCTTCAGAGGGAAAAATCTCTTCCATCGTGTTGTTAAATATATATTTTCCCATAGATCAATTTACTCGCAAGAAGTTGTAGATCTTTGCTGAAAACTGATTTAAACTAGATGATTGGGAAAAAGGCAATCCTCTACTTAGTACAGACAATTGATAATCAGTAAACGATACATTTAAGAGGTTAATTACCTTTAATGTAGTGCCTGGTTGGTTCCCGGATGTATTGGTATTGGTAAGACGTTTATTGTTGTTATTATGACAACGGTAGATATCAAACCTTTTGTAAGGTAATTTTCCAAAAATATTTTGTTCCACCAAATGCAAGTTCGATGGTTAAGTAGATTTTTTTAAATTCTCTTAAAAGTAGTCTTCTAAACCGAATCATGTGCTGAGGAGTCCCAATGAAAAAAAACATTTTGTATGCATATAAGCCAGGAATCATCTCTGCTCCTAAACTCCATTTTAATAAAGGAAAACAGCACATATAACATCACCAATATCCTTGATCATGCGTATTTATACCAAAAAAGCATACATAAAGCAAACACATATATAAACAAAAGGCTTTTTTTACAATGGATAAAAAGAATATGTCAATAGAAAGGTTGCATTGAACAGAGCTCATTCCACTGAAATACTTCCCATGAGCAGAATACCACTCAGACAACACATGGTGATGGTAAAAAAGTGTGGAAAAACTATATTGACCCAACAATAGACAATAACATGTAGAACAGTCCCAGCAAATACACAAAATGGTGCAAGTTACAGAGTCCTCTGCTGGATCACCGGGATTAGAGCAACTGCAACTTCAAGGCTTCCAGGGATGACTACTCCTAACAATGGCACCCTATGGCACCCAATGGCCTATGTCTCTGACCCACTGAAGTAAAACACATTAATTCAAGAGTTAACGTTCAGGCTCATGTGAACAATGGCCTATGTCTCTTGACCCAGAGAAGAAACACGTGTATAGCCTAAGTAAGAATTATTGCTGGGATGTTGCATTCATTTTTTACATTTTAAAAATTATAAAAAAGGAAAATGGGTCAATGTAAAAGTTTGGGCAACCTGGGATATTTGTGTGCTCAGATAATTTTGACCAATGTTTCAGATCTTAATTAGCCCGCTGGAGTTATAGCTAGTACACTATCATCGTTAGGAAAGGCCAGGTGATACAAATTTCCCAGCTTTATTAAAACCCAGCCTCCTCTAACCTTATGCCAAAAAACAACCAGCCATGAGTACTTCTCAACATCTGCCTAGCACTCTGAAAATAAAAATGGTGAAAGCCCACAAAGCAGGAGAAAGTTATAAGAAGTTGCCTTTTCCTCAGTTTGATATGTAATTTGATATGTAATTAAGAAAAGGCAGTTAACATGAAAAGTGGAGGTCAAGATAAGCTCTGGAAGGCCAAGCAAAATTTCAGTGAGAGATGCTCATAGGATTGCTAGAGAGGCAAATCAGATCCCTCGCTTGACTGCATAAGACCTTAAGAATTATTTTGCAGACTGGAATTGCAGTACATTGTTCTACTGTTCAGAGATGCCTGCACAAAAAGGGGCCTTTGAGGAAGTGTCATGAGAAGAAATATCTTCTGCATCTTCACCACAAAATTTAACATCAGAAGAACGCAAAAAAGAACATCTAAACAATCCTGATGTATTTGAAAACAAGCCCTGTGGTCCTATGAAGTTAAAATAGAACTGTTTGGCAACCATGATCAAAGGTATGTGTGGAGAAAACAGGGCACAAAATTTCAGGAAAATAACTTCTCACCAACCATTTAGCATGGGCGTGGATCAATCATGCTTAAGTTGTGTTGCAGCCAATGGCCGAGGGAACATTTCATGGGCTGAGGGAAAGATGGATTCAATGAACTTTTCAAAAAATTATTGATGCAAACATAGCACCATCTGTAAAACAATTGAAAATAGGATGGCTTACATAAAAGGAGAATGATTAGGATGAGCAAATGTGCTCGGTGATAATCGTATAGCACTCAAGTATCTAGGTGCTCGGATGTACTTGTTACTCAGTGAGCATTGGGAGCTGCTCTATGCAAAACTTGAATCCCCACCCCTCATTTTGACTCCTGTCATACGGCCAATAAGCATGCAGTGATTGACTGTGCATCACTACAATGCTGAAGCCATCTTGGATGTTGCATTACTGTGTTTGGTTGTAATGTGACATCTTCAGGGGTTTATAAAAGAACAGGCGACGCCAATCTTGGCACACTGACACCATTGCACAACTCTGTGACACTTCTTGTTGAAGGTAGAGTGTGCTTGTCTAAGCCTGTGTATGCACAGTGTAATAAATCAGAGTTCTGTAGTGTTGATACGGGTGCTGAAGCTGAACCATCATATTAAAAACCCATATTAAAAGGGATAATTTCTTGCTTTGCTGTTTGTATCACATACATTCTGCATTTACAGTAAAGAGGTAGAAAGAAATGTAGGAGATGGGAGAGTGGCTGAATACAGTCCATAAACAGGGATTAGGCTGTGCAGTCCATTGCCAACTATATAGCTACAGCCTTTTTTGGGGTTTCAATAAACATTGAATATATTTTTGATGCATAGAGTATTACGTGCTTTGTGTTCCTTTTTTGTGTTATATAACACTCAAAAATTGTTGAATAATTTTCCTGGGTTAAATTTCTTACCCATACACTATTCTGTGTTCTTTGGTACATTTTTTTTTAAAATGTAACATCCCAAAAAAGCATTAAAATCTTGTCAGCCATAGAGTATTCCGTGATCTGGGGTACATTTCTGTGATCTATAAAACTATAAAAAAGCTTTAAAAAGATTTTAAGGGTTACATTTATCAACCATACAGTATTCCATGATCTGGGGTACATTTCTGTGATATCTAACACTACAAGAAAGTGTTCAAAAATTTTAGCTGGATTACATTTCTCACTCATACACTATTCTGTGGTTTGGGGGGCATTTCTGTGATAGCTCACATTCCAAAAAAGCATTCAAAAAATTTTGCTTAATTACATTTCTGACCCATACGCTATTCGGTGGTCTGGGGTACATTTCAGTGATATATAGTACAGTTGAAACAAGAAATTTACACACACCGGACAATACAAAGGTGATATCAATCCAAAATATGAATACCACTTGCCATCCTACAAGGCAAGAGGAAAGAGCCGGGCAAAGTGCCAGATTGGTGCATCTAATAGATGTGCCTTTTCTGGGAAGCTGCTGGCTACTATTTTTAGGCTGGGGGACAATATCAGGGGGTCCCTTATCAGCCTGAGAATACCAACCCACAGCTGTCTGCTTTAGCAAACCTGGTTGTCAAAAATAGGGGGATCCAACACAGTTTTTTTTAATTATTTATTTAAATCATTAAATAATACAGCATTGGGATCCCTCTATTCTTGATAACCAGACATGCTGAAGCTGACAGCTGAGGGTTGCAGCCCCCAGCTGTGAGTTTTGCTTGGCTGGTTATCAAAAATACAGGTGGACCCACGCTGTTTTTTTTACTGGTATTTACTATCTCACAGTAGCAGCAGCTGGCAGCAGGCGACAGATGATGAGAGCTATAGTCTCATCAGCTGACACCAGTGAACGGAGGTGAACTTTTTACCTTTGATCACAGCTGTGGGCTCACGCGTGGGAACCGCAGCTCTTTGACTGGCGGTGAAGATTTCACCACCGATCAGAAGCGGTGTTTGCCATGCTGTCATGCACATGACAGCTCCTCAAATACCTGGTGTTCATGTAGCCAATCACAGTAATGCTACACCAAAAATGGTGGCAAGCAATCCCAGCATGTTCATGGGCTGCAAATAAAGTGACAAACATGATGGGCTGGTCACTCGAATGTACCGAAGCGAAAAGCAAATTACTCGGCAAGTAACAAATAACCTGAATACCGTACTATTCGTGCGAGTAATGAATAGTGCTGAATATACTCACTCATCACTACTACTTTTCCTATACCAAAAACTTGAAATATATCTATTGTTTTGCAAGATGAAATGTTGGATGCTTGTGAAATTATGCGATTTGTCGTATTGGTGATGATAATATCTGTAACATGTTCAGATATTCAGGTTTGAGTTTATGTGATGTATATTTGAAACTAGAAGTTTACATACACTATATAAAAACTTGGGATGAGCGAACGTGCTCGGTGTACTCGGCGAGCACAGTGCATTTCCGGGATTACTCGAGCGGGAACTCGGGCCCCCACCCAGCTTTTTTGGCGGACTTTACAGACCCAATCACGATGTAGGGATTGTCTGCCAGGCAATGAAACGCTGCAACCATCTTCGCTGTGGTCGTGCAGTGATTGGCTGGCCACACAGCATCATCAGGGGAATAAGAGACCAGACCCGCCCGCCCCGCATTCAGCTCCGTATTGAGATAGTGTAGGGAGAGCTGCTGCCGAGATAGGTCAAATTTGGGGATTTCTTAGTCAGTGTGGGGTCTACCATCCAAAGCTACTCAAATCCAGCTAAATCAACAGTCCTTATAAGGACTAATTCCAGAGTATATAGGTTCCAGTGTTAGGTAGGCAGGGGAGTGTACCTCGCTCTATACACATCACTGCAAGGCCTGCAGTCACTGCATGTGTGTATATAGATCATTGCATACATCAAGAGGGTCCTTTCCCTTCCTGTGTTCTGGTGCTACTGCTGCTACCTGTATGATATATTGGCCGTATATAGCTAGCCTCAGGTGTAATTGGAATACCGGCCACATATTTTTGGTGTGGTATCTCCATGCCAGCTCATATCTGTGCATGCTCAAAGTTTGCCTAGTTTATGGCGGTTTCCTTTTTTGTCTTGGGTGTCACTGTACCTATATACAGCAGTATTTGCCCCCCCAAAAAAATAAAAACACACATTTGTCGTAGTGGTATCACCGTGGCAGCTCATATCTGTGTGTGCTCAAAGTTTGGCCAGTTTACGGCAGTTTCCTTTTTTTTTGTCCTGGGTGTCATTTGTTAGGGCTGGCGGAGCGCACAAAATAAATATAAATAATAAGTGCGTTTGCAGCCCGGGGTCCACCGTGCAGGCAGAGCCTGCTGCTAGTAATATGGCGGTATGGCGAACTCTGTTACTTCACAGAGTCGCAACTATAGATACTGTGGCACAATATGGCGGTCTAAGCGAACTCTGTTACACCACAGTTTCGCTAAGGTAAGATGCAGAAATATGAACTGTGTCCTGTTAACTCCACAGGGATGCACAGACAACTGCTGTGCGGGCAGCAGTCCATAGTAACGCAATAAGTAATATAATCAGACAATCTCTCACCGAAGCTGTATCTGGCTATTTCAGCTAAGCCCTAAACACGTGCATACAAGTCTCCTTACGGAGGTGCGGTATTCTAGGGGCTTATTTCAGCCGAGCCCTAACACATGCGTGCAAGATCACACTGGCGCAAAGCACATAATGCAATTGATACTAGCGCATGGCCCCATGGTCATACAACCCTTTTATAGCAGCAACTACAGGGCCTGCCAGAAAAGGACCAATAGGAAACTGTTACAGAACACATGTAGTTTCAGGACCTTCCTGGGGACCAATAGGAGCTGCTGCAGTACCTGATCATGTGACCCCTGATCTCCAATGAGAGATCTTACCCTGGGCATGCTCAGAAGGGGAAACGCAGGACTTAGTCTTAAAGACAGCTCGCCGCTAACCAGTACTGGCTACAATAGCAAAACCTGGATAGGCAGCAGTTATGCTCTGCACAGTGCTAGACTGGGCAAGATGCTGGGACTGATGTCTCTGCTGAGCAGAATCCACTGCGGCCGGAGACAGATGGGAGACCGCAGCAGGGATGGTTCGAGATTCCCCTTGTGCAGAAGCAGGAACTTGATCCCTAACATCATTGTACTTATATACAGCAGTATTTACCCCAAAGAGAAAAATGAATAAAAACCACACATTTTTTGTAGTGGTATAAACGTGGCAGCTGATATCTGTGGGTGCTCAAAGTTTGGCTAGTGTAGGCCATTTTCCTTTAATTTTCCTGGGTGTAACAGTACTGATATACAGCACTAGTTAGCCTTAAAATTAAAAAAAACAGGGCATACATTTGTCGTACTGTTGTCTCCGTGGCAGCTCATATCTGTGTGTGCTCAAATTTTGGCCAGTTTACGGCAGTTTCCTTTTTTTGTCCTGGGTGTCACTGTACTTATATATAGCAGTATTTCACCAAAAAATAAAAAAAATACAGCCACACATTTTTTTGTACTGGTATCTCTGTGGCAGCTCATATCGGTGTGTGCTCAAAGTTTGGCCATTCTATGGAAGTTTTCTTTTTTTTTTTGTCCTGGGACACTGTACTTATATACAGCAGTATTTACCCCCCCAAAAAAAAAAAAAAACCACACATTTGTTTTTAGTGGTATCGCCATGCCAGCTGATATTTGTGCGTGCTCAAAGTTTTGCCAGTGTAGGCCGGTTATCCTTGTTTTGTCCTGGGTGTCACAGTACTGATGAACAGCACTAGTTAGCCCAAAGATAAAAAAAAAACCAGGGCACACATTTGTAGTACTGGTATCTCCGTGGCAGCTCATATCATTGTGTGCTCAAATTTTGGCCAGTTTACGGCAGTTTTCTTTTTTTTTGTCCTGGGTGACACTGTACTTATATACAGCAGTATTTTGCAAAAAATAAAAAAAAATACAGGCCACACATTTGTCGTACTGGTATCTCTGTACCAGCTCATAATCTGTGCTTGCTTAAAGTTTGGCCAGCTTAAAGCGGTTTCCCTTTTTTGTCCTTGGTGTCACAGTACTTATATACAGCACTATGTTGCATTATTTTAAAACAGGCCACATTTTACAGTAGGGTCTATCTCTGACACGCCTTATACATCCGTGTGCCAAAAATGTAGGCATTTTAGGCCTCAATTCCCTTTTATGGGCAGTCAAAAAAAAATGTTTACAGTGGTGTATGTCGGTAAAAAGATTTGCGTTTTCAAGTTCTTATGGCAGCTTCATGACTGTGTTAAATGCTATAACTACTACCACCTTCATCATCTTTAGCCTAGAGGCAGTCACTGTGCAGCTAGAAAGTTTAAGTAGCAGAGGGTGAACGCTTAGGCGGTGTTTTACTCTGTGTTGTACTCTGTTTCTGAATTACAAAGGCTAAATCTTCTTGATGAAATCATGCCTGGAAGAGCCATAGCAAGATAACGTTGAAGATCACGGGGACAGGACTTGCAACTACTGAAGCCTGGTGTTCCTGGGCAGGATGCTGACAAGCTCTCACCTACTAATATTGCACTGGTTGGAAGCTGACATTTAAAAGGAGGCCATGCATTTTCTATACCTGAAGCTAGAGATTTTGACATTTCGGATGCATTTCCAGAGATGTCAATTGGAGAGTGTGGTGGTCAGAGATGTGACATTTACATCACCCCACGAGCTGCCGCCTCTCCACCACCCGAGGTGCTGCACCCACCACCTTCTGTGTCGTTCCCATTCTCCCGCAGAATGAAAGTCGGCAAGGACAACGTCCTCTCCTCTCTGTAACAGTGCCATTGTAATTTTTTTGGGGAAACAATATCTATTGCCATGTATTTAAACCCCTTGTCATGTACAGCACCATGGAATTAATGGCGCAATATAAATAACAAAGTAATAATAATAATAATACTATATGGGTGTTTCCACTAGACAATCCTTCAAACATGTTATTGAAGGTTTTTTTTCTTACAACTCTGTTCAGCTGTGCACAAACTATGTCAACTTGGTAGCTATACTACAGTCCCCAGATGTTATATAGGTCCTTAATCTCACCTCTACTTTAGCAGCATGATGAATTAATTGGAAAAGTAATTTGGTATTGATGTAGCTGTTGTTTTCTTGACAAAGAAACTGAATAACATCAATGAGGTGGTTAGCCGCACATGGAATGGAGAAATAGCAGAGATGACATTTGATAAGCAGTTTCACATTTGAGGTAAAGCACAGTTCAACAAGTTGCTTTAACTCTTACTATATTATATTCCTTAGCATTGAAGGAAAAGATGAATTTATTGTGAACCAAATAGGTATGAATTATTAATCACACAAATGATGTAACATAATTCTAAACATGCACAAGCTATCAATGGGGAAATTTTTTTCCACCAAATTTTTAAGTATGAGACTAATGTCATCTTGGGAAATGATATAAGCCACAAAGTCCTTCAAATAAAAACTGTGCTGGATGTACTGTACAATTTCTCTAGAAAATTGGAAGTTCAGGCCTTCTATGCTGCGTTCATTAAAGAACTGATTTGCCTGATATGAACGGAGTCAGGATGACCGAGCTGTGGGTGTCTGTGCTGCGCCATGTCCGGAACTGTCAAAGCTGAGACCCCTGTTTCCCGGCGGAAGGAATAGGGTAAGGCACATGGAGCATTACATCGAAAGAGGGGTCGTGTTTAGACAGGGAACCTGGCTGGAAGCTGAGTGAAAAAAAAAGCAAAGCAGGAGTGAGTCCCCAGCTGTGACCGCGTGAGCTGCAAGAGGGCCATTGCACTATGCACCAGAAGCACCGACGCTGCGACGAAATGCAGCAGACAGACCCGGTGACCTAGAGGCATGGGCCAGCTTAAGAGAAAGCGGACAAGAAATCAAAGATTTGTGGCAAGGACAAGCAGCGCATAGGAGGCTTAGCAGCGTGCTCCGTCCTAAGAGCACTGGCGCTGCAAAGGACTGTTCCCGTTGGCTCCTGCCACTAAAAGCAGTACTGCCATTTAGCAAGGCGCCGTGTGCCCAGTGACCACCAGAGAGCGATGTGCAATGCATTCCTTGACCATGAGTACAGCACATGTGCGCAGTACAGAGAGGCAGGTCATGCCATGTGTTCAGCATGGATAACCAATAATTATAATTCACAGAGGAATGAGAGAGGATATTGGTACGGTCAGCAAGTTACTTCCTCAGCATTCTCACAAACTTTTCACTCCTTGTGAGAGTCTACCATGCCTCAGGGCCAGAGCGATGGGAGGGTCTGAGAAAACTCTCCCCGAACTTTGCCAGTGTTCCACTGCCTCTGCTGGATTGAAGTTGTGTCTCTCTCACCTGTACTCCTTGCTCGGCCAACAAACTGTGACCTCTGCTGCCAGCGTTTTCAATTGGTAATTTTTTAAATAATTCCATAAGAAGGGCCCTCTGGTCCTCCAACATTTTAGTACACATGTCTGCCTCTGGAATAAGAGATAGAAAGTTTTCCTGGCAGCATAGGTCTAGAAGTGTCACCAATCAGTATTGCCCGTCACCCAAAATTTTGAGAACATGAGGGTGACAGTAAAGGCAGCGGAACATAAACTCAGCCATGCGTGCAAGACTGCTAATAGTCAATACTTCCGTGTCCTCATCAAGAGGACGACTGACCATTTTCTCCTCCTCCTACCTGTCCTCAGGTGTTATGAGCTCGGTTGCAACAACTTTATTTATATAATGGATTGCAACCGAACCCAGGGTCCATGATGCAGTTTATGACACTGCTGCCAAACAACCCTTGGGTATCAGGGTAACAACTGACAACTAAAGGATTATATTAGATCTTGCCTGTGTTACTTCACACAAGGAGAGAGATATTGAATTAGCACTATCTCCGTTAACTTCACAGGAGATGTGCTGAAGACTGTCGTAAACGTAGACCTGTTAACAGCACAGAAGCTACTTGCCAGATATTAGATCTGCACCATGTGCTGCAGGCTGCCGTAGATGTAGCCTTGTTAATAGCACAGAAGCCACTTGCCAGATATTAGATCTGCACAATGTGCTGCAGGCTAGCGCAGAAGTAGCCCTGTTAATAGCACAGAAGCCACTTGCCAGATATTAGGAAGTGCATGCGACTCACGCCAGGCGTACGTGCTGCCAGCCGTTGTGCCACCGGACTGAGCAACTCTCCTTTAGTTAGCAGGCGATGCACAGGATACGCGCCTCACAGTCTGCTTGGGGTGTATAGCTACCCCTTTGACAGAGACAGACTGCACTACGATCGCTACCTGCATGGCATTCATTAACCTGCCTGAAGGACCTGTGCTAATTAGCTGAGCTAACTCTAGCATCGACAGGTCCCGGAGAGCGAAAGCTAGAGAGCATGTGGAGCCCAGATTCTGGTACGTCACACATGAGCACTACCTATTTAATATGATCTGACCACGCCGCGGACAGACAAACTATTTAAGAGCTAAGCTTCGCCCCCAGCCATCTCGTCAATTGCATCACTGATGACGTCATCCGAGACCAATCAGGTGATGCCAGGTCAGAGGATCAGCTGACATTAACCACCAATCATGGCTCGCTATGTCACGGACATGGTCAATGTAGGCATTTCTGGACTTAGGCTTACAACAGCCTTTTCCTGTTCTGTAATCTAGGTTTAAGGCTACTATGAACAAAGACTCTAGTAACATCTTGTGCCTCTTGGTTATTATCTAGGTGTTGGGATCGATGACAAAGCTGAGCAGCATCTGCCTTGGCTGTACCTGGATGGGAGACCACAGACTCCTCAGATTCAGGTTCGGATCCTGCCAATGCTTAACATCAGGCCTCCTTGACTTTTGACTAACCTCTGTAATATAATTGTAAAAACATAACTGTAGTTTTTAACTCCCCCAACTCATTGTAGATTTTAAGTTGTCCCGAGCAGGATTTTTTTTGGGGGGTTTAATTATTGTTATCATTGTTACTTAGTGTAGATTGTAAACTGTCATGAGCAGAGTCATTTTATATCGGTATAATTATTGTATTATTGTTATCGTTTTTACTTAGTGTAGATTGTAAGCTGTGACAAACAGTGTCACTTGATTTTGGGATGTGCCCCTCAAGAAGGCCAGAGTATAAAGCTACTTCCCTCATTCCCTCAAGATGGCTGGACCATCATTGTATATACACACCTGTACTTTGTATCTCCCCCACCTCATTGTAGATTGTAAGCTCTCACGAGCAGGGGCGGCTTATTTTGCTTTAATTATTGCATTGTTAACGTTGTTACTTATGACTTGTATTTTGAAACAGTTAAAATGTAAAGCGCTGCGGAATATGTTGGCGCTATATAAATAAAGATTATTATTATTATTAATTATTGTATTATTGTTATCGTTGCTACTTAGAACTGTTGTTTTTCAAAAGGTTAAACTGTAAATATGTTTGAGCTATACCAATAACTATAAATATTCAGATTAGAACACACAGAAGCAGGATGGAGACGTTAATGATGGCATAACTTACGCTTGCCATCTTGTTGGATTCTTCAAACTTTTGGAGGATGGTACACATGTCTGACATCCATGTCCACTCCTGAGTTCTTATATGTGAAGTCAAAACTGAATAGCGGCAACCTTGTTGATGCTGGTAGAGTAGTCACCAAATGCCCTCTTAAGCTCACAAATCCTTTCCGACATCTGCAGTGTAGAGTTCTAATGCCTGGGGACATCACACACCAGTCGGTGAGCCAGACGCAAGCACTGCTGAAGCACGGCAAGGGCGGATGAAGCTGTAGCTGACTTTCTAAAATGGGTTTGCAGAACGTTGTACTTTTTCTAGCAGATCTGGCAGCTCCGTCTCACTTTTCAGAAAATGTTGACCAATGAGGTTAAGTGCATTTGCCAGGCATGGCATGTATCTGAGCTTGCCTCACCACAGAGTAGCCACCAGGTTCCAGCCATTGTCACACACAACCATGCCTGTCTGTGGGGTCAGCCGTGTCTGCCACAGATCTGCCTGCTCTTTCCGAGCTGTCCATAACTCTTCATCATTGTGCGTTTTGTTACCTAAGCATATTAGCTTCAGCACATCCTTTTGCCGCTTTGATGAGGCAGTGCTGCAGTGCTTCCAGCATTTGACTGATGTGCTACTTTTGGAGATGGAGACTGAAGAGGAGTAGAAGGAAGAGGAGGAGGAGGTGCAGGAGCTGTAAACTGTAGGGGCAACCCAGATTTACATATGGCCTGCAACACTAGGGGTTGGGAGGTTGTGCACCATTCCAAGGTCAGAGGGGTCCCGGCTATGTTAAACCAGTGTGCCCCAGTGACATGTAGCATTTGTAGGGATCCGCTCTGGTAGGCAGGGGCCGGGCCGCAGTAATGAGGCAAACACACAGGCTTTCAATTCAAAGTTCAGTGGTTTTAATAACGGGTTCAAAAGTCCAGATAACAAAAATCAAAAATAGAACATAACATACTCCAGTTTGGAGAACCACTGGTCCCAGACTCACCCTTGTTGGGACGGGTTTAACTAAGCGGTTGCAGGCCAGCAGGGACCATCAGGTGCCATTCCGGGTGGTCTGGTACTTGCTTCCTGGTGCACACTGACACACTGTAACAGAAATCACTTCTTCCAGGCTGACTCCAGCCAAACTCCTTCCTTCCACACCCACATACTACAACAGCTCCTTGTTAAATAGGCCTAGTCCACACCCTCAGGTGAGGTACACATCAGCTGACCTGATCATGTGAATATGACCTCATCACAGGTCCTTGTGATCAGGGAAAATCCTGACCAAACTTCAGTCAGCTAGGAGAAATATATCTCCCATCCATCAAGACCCCCTTTGGTGTACCACACATCCCTGACCAAAACACTTGTCCACGTGTTTGTGGTTAGGTTGAATTTGCAAGTAACAGCATTGTGGAGGACACGGGTAATGTTATGGTACACGTGCCTGTGTAATGTCAGGACGGCACACCGTGAAAAATAGTCCCACTTGTTCGTGGCCTTGGGGTGATCCTCGACTCTGGCCTCTCTTTCAAACTACATATCCAAGCCCTTGCCTCCTCCAGCCCACTAGAACTCAAAAACATTTCCTGAATCCGTACATTCCAACAAACTTCAAAAATATTTGTGCATGCCCTCATCTCCGCCTCGACTAGTGCAACCTTAAACTCTCTGGCCTCCCCTCTAGCACACTTGCACCACTCAAATCTATCCTATTCTCTGCTGCCAGATTAATCCAACTATCCATCCGTTATTCACCAGCCTCTTCTCTCTGCCAGGCCCTTCACTGCATTCCTATTGCTCATACGCTACAGTTCAAATGCCTAACAATGACATGCAAAGCCTTCCATAAATTGTCTCCTCCATACATCTATGACACAGTCTCCCAATGTTCGACTGGATCATGACTTATTCAACGCTAACCCAGTGTGCTGTCAGCGAGATGTACCGTCCCTGTCCACAAGCACTTGTCCACGTGTCCATGGTAAGGTACACTTTCCCGGTAACAGCATTTTTGAGGTCCAGGGTAATGTTGTGGGACATGTGCTTGCTCGTGTAATGTCATTACGGCAGACCAGGAGAAATAGTGGAGGGTGGGGACCGAGTACCTTGTTACGGTCACCGCCATCAGGTTGCGGAAAGCTTCCGTCTTCCACGAGCCTAAAATGCAACATTTCCATCCAAACAGACGAGAAATGTGTGAAGTTAGTACTATGGCGTTGGCTGCGTATTTCCGCTTGTGTTCCAAGGACTGGGGAATGGACAACTGAACGCTGCGTTTGGACAAGGACGTGGACTAGATTGTGCTAGTTGAGTTGGTGTGCAACTATAGATGCTGGGCAGGAGGCATCTTTGCATGTACCATGGACAGGGGATTGGCTTGCACCCACAACAGCGGAAGATGCAGTTGTATCACCCGCAGACACTGTTCATGGAGCCTGGGGTTCAACTAACAAAGTCGGGTGCATTTATTCCATGTGTCTGATCATGCTGGTGGTGGTAAGGCTGGTAGTTTTGTACCCCTGCTGATGCTGGCATGGCTGGTGATGCAAATGGCCTTTTTGGGGTTATAGGCAGAGTCTTTAAAAAACAACAAGACTGTTAGGGGGACATTCATTGTCTTCCTCTCCCACACCACCTCCTCACCGTCGACACCTGTCTTTCGGTGTTCCCCAAGGCTCTGTTCTTATCCATCTAAACCTTCGGCCTGGGACAGCTGATGAAATGGCATGGTTTGCAATATCATCACTATGCCAATGACACGCAGATCTACCTATCTTTACCTGACATCACCACCTTACTGACCCAAATCACGTCTTCCCGCTATAGCATCCTTTTTTTCTGCTCGCTTTCAAAAAGTGGACATGGACAAATCAGAATACATAATCTTTCAAGCATCTCACTCTGAGTAGACATGAGAGCTGTATATGCATCACTCGGTTCCACTTTAGTAAGAGGGTAACTTAGCCATAGAAAAAATGATTTTCCAGACATTCACGGCCTTTTTTCACATTTTTTGCAGCTGTGATCTTCATCTTCTTGGTGTGGATGTGGTAAAATTCAAAGTCATCATCAATACCATCATCGTCCATATCTTGTAAAGAGTAGTGATGAGCGAACGTGCTCGCCACTAATCATTACTCACCCGAGTATCACGGTACTCGGTGTACTCCTCGAGCACTGAGCATATCCGGGATTACTCGGCGGGAACTCGGGTCTCCATCCAGCTTTTTTCGTGGACTTTACAGACTCAATCACAATGCAGGGATTGTCTGCCAGGCAATGGAACGCCTTAGCCATCTTTGTTGTGGTCGTGCAGTGAATGGCTGGCCACACAGTATCATCAGGGGTATAAGAGACCGGACGCCACCCTGCTCGGCGCATTCAGCTCCGGATTGAGATAGTGTAGGAGAGCTTCTGCCGAGAAAGATTATGATTTGGCGATTTCTTAGTCAGTTCTACCATCCTAAACTACTCAAATCCAGATAAACCCACAGTCCTTCTAAGGACTAATTCCAGAGTATATAGGTTCCAGTGTTAGATAGGCAGGGTAGTGTACTTCACTTTATACTCATCATTGCAAGGCCTGCAGGCACTCTATGTGTGTATATACTGTACACCAGTATTTACCCCCCAAAAAATAAAAAACAGGCCACACCTTGTCTGCACATGCCACTGACACACGGTGCACTTAACCCTATATGTGCACAGGTCTGACAACCCTTGCCCTACTTTTTTATGTCACGGAATGTTTAATGATCTAGTGATCTTCAACCAAGATTATTGGTCCACCTGTCCTAATAACCTTACTTTATTCTGTAACTGATGAAGGTCTGATGTAAGACCGAAACGTTTTGCTTACTACTATTGTGGACAATATTAAATTATCTGATCACTTAAGTTGAGTGCCGAGTCTCTTAATATAAGTTAATGGTGTGGGAGCCTACTCTGGTTCCTTCTAACGCTGTGCACATGCTTATCTATCCAACTGTCCATTTTAGAAAGTCAGCTATAGCTTCAGCCGCCCTTGCAGTGCTTCAGCAGCGTTTGCAGCTTCTGGCTCACCGACCGATGTGTGATGTCCCCACGCGTTGGGACTCTACACTGCATATGTTGGAAAGAATTTGTGAGCAGAACAGGGCAGTTGCTGACTACCAGCATGAACAAGGCCGTCGATATTCAGCTCAGACTCAACACATAAGACCTCAGGAGTGGACATGGATGTCAGACATATGTACCATCCTCCAGAACTTTGAGGACTGGACCAAGATGGTGAGCGGCGATGATGCCATAATTAGCATCATGATCCCGCTTTTCATTATTCTAAAAACCTCTCTGTGC
>JARQOD010000001.1:69676604-69766492 GCA_033576555.1 Oophaga sylvatica | reverse complement strand
ATCCCCTGTAGACTGTGAGCCCTCACGGGCAGGGTCCTCTCTCCTTCTGTACTTGTGTGTCCCTTGTCTTACACATGTTTATTGTACTTGTCTATATGTCCCCTTTTCACATGTAAAGCGCCATGGAATAAGTGGCACTAAATAAATGTATAATAATAATAATAATAATTCAATCTGCGTGTTAATCTGCATCACTGTTCAATTACAATTATATAGCAACAAAGTCTCAAATTCATCACCTAATAACAAAACATACTGTGCTTGATGCTAATGCAAGTTATGCTTTTTTTTCTATGCTTCTTACTTATAAACTATCATACTGGATTTCCCAGTAAACATATCACTTTGTCTCTCAAGACAGGAGTGTTTAATTAATCCTGTGCTTGAAAAATATACCAATAGAGACTCTCAGTACAGCATACCGATAATTACACATATTACAGAGATCTTAGCACATCATATTTACATTGACAGATAATAATAATTCTACCAGTTTTAGATTAGAATTGCTATATCTTTGTTGGCACTAATTGGTTCAATACCTGGTAGGTTTTTCTTAATTTAGGTCAAATCATTGGAGATCAATAGAAAAGTTCAAAGGATCAAATGCATTTTCTTAAGTAATTGCTAAGATAAATTTGTTTGAAATGATGTTACTGTGATGTCCAGTTTGGAGGAAACATTTTATTCACAACAAAGAATGCTGCCTTGCCTAAAAGTAATTATAATTTTGGATTATGTTGCAGAAAACTAAATCATTGGGCTCATTCTGAGTAATTAAGTGCAAGGATAAATTTGTTATCATTCACATCAAAGATAAGCAAACATCCTACGGGCATTTTTGAGTACTCATTTCATGTGAAAAATAACTCCCACAGAAGATCATTTAATATTGCATGTTTATCTTGTCTACAGTGGAAATGTTGAGTGTTCATAGTTATTTTCTTTAAATTTGGGAAACTGAGTATACTTAATGTTCTTCCATCTTTTTATTATTGGTCTAAACTGAGCTGTAAGGCAAAAATTCTGGTCAGAGCACTCACCCCAATGCTATACGATAGGGCAATAAAGATCTTGTGCAGAATCTGCATGAGAAAAAAATTGCAGCATACTAGGAATAGCTTCAGAATTCAGGCCACACTCACCCATACCAAGTCTATAGGTGCGTGTCAAACATAGGACTGCACTTTGATGAAATCCAAATGCAATCCAACATCTGCGGACACACACAATGAAAAGATGCCGAAATTAAGCTCTTCACCACACATATGCACAAATTATTGCATTCAAGAGGATCAAATCACAATTAAATCTGATCAGAGTTTGAGCCGAGTGTCATTAGCAAAATGGGCCTGATTCTCTTTAATAGTGGGTCTCTGTTTGTTGGGGTATAAAAAAGTAAGTGGATGGGCACAACACTTAAAATAGACCTGGAAGGTTACCTAATATAAATACAAAAAGTTTGCTATACAACCCCTGGCAAAAATTATGGAATCACCGGCCTTGGAAGATGTTCATTCAGTTGTTTTATTTTGTTGAAAAAACACAGATCACAGAAATGCCACAAAACTGAAGTCATTTCAAATGACAACTTTCTGGCTTTAAGAAACACTAAAAGAAATCAAGAACAAATAATGTTGTAGTCAGTAATGGTTATTTTTTTTAACTAAGCATAGGGAAAAAAAAAATATGGAATCACTCAATTCTGAGGGAAAAAATTATGGAATCATGAAAAACAAACAGAAAAACACTCCAACACATCACTAGTATTTTGTTGCACCACCTCTGGCTTTTACAACAGCTTGCAGTCTCTGAGGCATGGATTTAATGAGTGTCAAACAGTACTCTTCATCAATCTGGCTCTAACTTTCTCTGATTGCTGTTGCCAGATCAGCAGGTTGGTGTCTTGTCATGGACCATTTTTTTCATCTTCCACCAAAGATTTTCAACTGGATTGAGATCCGGACTATTTGCAGGCCATGCCATTGACCTTATGTGTCTTTTTTCAAGGAATGTTTTCACAGTTTTTGCTCTATTCAGGATGCATTACCATCTTGAAAAATGATTTCATCATCCCCAAACATCCTTTCAATTGATAAGAAAAGTGTCCAAAATATCAACATAAACTTGTGCATTTATTGAAGATGTAATGACAGCCATCTCCCCAGTGCCTTTACCTGACATGCAGCCCCATATAATCAATGACTGTGGAAATTTGCATGTTCTCTTCAGGCAGTCATCTTTATAAATTTCATTGGAATGGCACCAAACAAAAGTTCAGCATCATCACCATGCCCAATGCAGATTCGCAATTCATCACTGAATATGATTTTCATCCAGTCATCCACAGTCCACGACTGCTTTTCCTTAGCCCATTGTAACCTTGTTTTTTTTCTGTTTAGGTGTTAATGATGACTTTCGTTTAGCTTTTCTGTATGTAAATCCCATTTCCTTTAGGCGGTTCTTACAGTTCGGTCACAGACGTTGACTCCAGTTTCCACCCATTTGTTCCTCATTGGTTTTGTTGTGCATTTCCTGTTTTGGAGACATATTGCTTTATGGTGTCATTGGTGGCTACAGACAGAAGGCAGGCTCATCGTAACTTAAACACGATGGAAGTTGTCAGTACAACTGTTAGGTCTTCCCTAGTCTTGTTTCTTTTTAAAGACTCTGCCGATTACCCCAAACAGGTCATTTGCACCACCTGCCATGACCACATCAGCAGAGGTAGCAAAACTATCAGCCTGACCACCACCAGCATGATCAAGCACATGGCAACGAAGCACTCTACTTTGTGGGCTGAACCCCAGGGTACAGGAGCAATGTCTGAGGGTGACACCACTGCTTCTTCTGCTGTTGTGCGAGGAAACCAATCTCCTGTCCAATGTGCCTGCAAAAGTGCCTCCTGCCCTGCACCTGTCGTTTCACACACTCAACTACCACCATCAGCAAGCACGTCCACGTCCTTGTCCCAGTGCAGACTTTAGTTGTCCATACACCAGTCATTGGAACACAAGCGGAAATACGCAACTAACGCCCCACAGGCCACAGTACTAAATTCACACATCTCTCATCTGCCTTTTAGGCTCATGGAAAGGAAGCTTTCTACAACCAGATGGCAGTGGCAGTACCAAGGTATTCTGTCCTCAGCCGACACTATTTCTTCCGGTGTGCCGTCCCGGCATTACACAAGCACGTGTCCCACAATATTACCCGTGCCCTCAAAATTGCAGTAACAAGGAAAGGACACTTTGTTAAGGCTGGCGGAACGCACAAAATAATATAAATAATAAGTGCGTTCGCAGCCCGGGGTCCACCGTGCAGGCGAAGCCTGCTGCTGGCAAAAAGGCGCAAGAAGCAAACTCTGTTATCCCGCAGAGCTGCCAACATAAACGCCGTAATGCGCTGTGGCAATGAGTGCGAACTCTGTTACTCCACAGAGCCGCTAGAAGAGGAGCCGCAGCGCTATATGGCGATGTGTGCGCACTCACTAGACACAACTGAGTGGCAAAGAAAACACTCTAGGGCGCTGACTAGCGTTGAAAGCGAACCCTGTTACGTCACAGGGCCGCTGAGAAAAAGCACTGTGTCCTGTAAGGCTCTCAGATACACAGTTAAGTGCTAAGCGTACATAAAGCGTGATCATGTGCTAATGTCCTCGCGGGAGTCACCCGCAATCTATGGCATCTGAACGCCAGACCCTGAATACGGCAATCAAAACTTCTCACCGGTTATGCCGGTAATCTAGGGCATCTAGGACACCGACCCTGACCAGCTACCATACCAAACTCCTCACCGATTAAGTCGGTATTCTAGTGGCTTATTTCAGCCGGGTCCCTATCCACACATACACATGACCACACTGGCGCATAGCATACAATGATTGATATTAGCGCATGGCGGCCCAGCCATGCTACCCTTTTATAGCAACAGCTACAGGACCTTCCAGGAACAAGGACCAATGAGAAGCTGTTACAAACACACGTAGCTACATGACCTTCCTGGCGGACCAATAGGAGCCGCTGCAGCACCTGAACATGTGACCCTGATCTCCAATGAAAGAGCTCACTCTGGGCATGCTCAGATGGGAAAACGCAGGACTTTGTCCCAAAGACGACTGCTCCAGCACTGGCTATAATAGCAGATCCAGGAAAGGCAGCAGCAAGTCACTGCACAGTAGAGGAGTGGGCAAGACGCCTGGACCGACGTCTCTGCTGAGCAGGCTCCACTGCGGCCGGAGATGAATGGGAGACCGCAGCGGGACAGGTTCGAGACTCCCCTTGTGCAGCAGTGGGAAATCGAACCCTAACACACTTAACCACGGACACGTGGACAAGTGCTTCTGGGCAGGACGGTACATCTCGCTAATGGCACACTGGGTTAACATAGTGGAAGCCGGAACCTAGTCTGACCTTGGCATGGATCACGTCCTACCAACGCCGAGGATTGCGTGCCCTAAGTCAATCAGGGTTGCCCCCACCGTCTACAGCTCCTGCACGTCATCCTCCTCCTCTACAGCCTTAATCTCTGAAATGAGCATAGAAGTTGCAAGCTGGAAACACTGCAGCACTGCCTCAGTCAAGCAGCAACAGGCTGTGCTGAAGCTAATATACTTAGGTGACAAACCTCACAATGCTGGAGAGTTGTGGTCAGCTCTGAAAGAGTAGGCAGATATGTGGCTGACACCGCTAAACCTACAGCCAGGCATGGTCGTGTGTGACAATGGCCAGAACCTGGTGGCAGCGCTGAGGCGAGGCGAGCTCACACAAGTACCATGCCTGGCTCATGTGCTTAACCTCGTGGTTCAGCGGTTTCTCAAAACCTACCTGGAGCTGCTGGATCTACTTGTGAAAGTATGCCGCCTGTGTTCTCAGAAAGTCAGCTACAGCTTCACCCACCTTTGCCGTGCTTCAGCAGAGTTTGCAGCTTCCGGCTCACCGACTGGTGTGTAATGTTCCCATGCATTGGAACTCTACACTACATATGCTGGAAAGGTTTTGTGAGCAAAAGAGGGCAGTTGTTGACTACCAGCATCAACAAGGTATTCAATTCAGACTCCACACATAAGACTTCGGGAGGGGACATGGATGTCAGACATATGTACCATCCAATAAAATTTTGAGGAGTCCACCAAGATGGTGATAGGCAATGATGCCATAATTAGTGTCACCATCCCATTTCTCTGTATTCAGAAAAGCTCTCTGCTCAAAATGAAAGAGGATGCATTGCAGGCATAGCATGATGAGATGGAGCAAGGAACCATACAGGGTGATTACACACAGCCCAGTCACATGTCATCCCAACGTGGATTAGTTGATAATGAGGAAGAAGAGGAGGAGGAAAGCCAGGACCTACTTTCCTGCGCTATAGACGGTACTACAAGCACAACTGTCATATCGTCGATTCAGCGTGGATGGCCTGAGGACAGGGAGGAGGAGGAGGACAGCATGGTCAGTCATCCTGTTGGTAAGGACACAGAAGGTTTACCAGTCTGACACGCATGGCAGACTTTATGGTGCACTGCTTTTTCCTTGACACATTATCAAATTTTCGGCTGACACTCAGTACTGGTTGATGACACTTCTAGACTCATGCTACAAGGAGAACTTTCAATCTCTTATTCCAGTGTCAGATAGGTGTATTAAAATGATACAGTACCAGAAGGCCATTGTTGTGGAATTACTGAAAAAATTCTCATCTGAAAATGCTGGCAGCAGAGGTCACAGTTCGTTGGACAACCAAGGAGTAGAGGCAAGAGAGACCCAACTACAATACAGCAGAGGCAGGGGAATACTGGCAAAGTACTGGGACACTTTTCTCAGACCCTCCCATTGCCCTTGCCCAGAGTCACGGGGTAGTCTCACAAGGCCTGGAAAGTTTGAGACGATGTTGAAGGAGTACCTTGTTGACTGTACCAACGTCCTCTGTGATTCTGTGATTCCTCTGTGCCTTTTAATTAATGGGTATCCAAGCAGGACATGAGGCATGAACTGGCTCTCTACGCCTTGGAGGTCCTGGCCTGCCCTGCCGCTAGCATTTTGTCACAGCGGGTTTTTAGTGGAATAATAGCTGATCAGCGCATCCACCTGTCAACTGATAATGCTGACAGGCTGACTCTTATAAAAATGAACAAGGCCTGGATTTGGGCAGACTTCTGTACACCACCGAATGATAACAGTGAAACATAACCTCCTATACAGTGTATTTTTTGGGAGGGTGAACAGGTTCCGTGATGAAACAGCCACTACATTGTTTTGCAAGGGTGTTGGATTTCCATAGCAAAAAATATTTACACAGTAGGTTGATGTGTCCCCCTCAGGGGAAATTGTTTTCAGCCTATGCACTTAGTGTATGGGCATTACAAGTATAGGACACCCGCTCCATTAAACTGGGAAGACCTATTTCACAGGCCAAATTCCACATCCTTTCAGACACATCACCAGTAGAACACCAGGGTGACCATTTTCTTTGATGAAACAGCCACTAGATTGTTTTACAAGGGTGTTTAGGATGTCCGTAACAACAATTATTTACAAAGTAGGTTGATGTGTTCCCCCCCAGGGGAAAATGTTTCTCAGCCCATGCATTTAGTGTATGGGCATTCCAAGTGTAGGAGACCCACTCCTTTGTAATGGAAACAGATTTTTAGGAGGACTTCATACATGTTTCTTCTAAGTTGTATTTTGGTTTGTCTAAAATTGGGGTAGGACTTGCATTCAATGCACAGGCTAAAAGTATGGCAGAACAAAATGAATAATGTGAACTTGGTTTTCCTGTGGCCATCCAGTAGGTGGGTTCAAAGGCTTATTGAGGTGCATTTGAATTTGGTGCAGGCTGGGCTTTGCATTCAATGCATAAGTAAACAGTATGGGAGACCCACTTCCTAATAATGTGAACTTTACTGGTTGTTCATCTTCAACAATGCAATTCTTTAATGCCTGGTCTTCAGCCTCAGCAAATGCTAAAATGCAGGGTCTTCTGCAAAACCACAGCAATTCACCAATGGAGGTTCTTAAGCCTCAACAGTACAATTATCCTCTGATGGTTCTTTAACCATAACACTGAAATGCTACACTGCAGGGTCTTTAGCATCAACACTGAAATTTTCCACTGCCGGGTATGAAGCCTTGGCACTGCAATTTGCCACTGCAAAATCTTTAGCGTCAACACTAGTGTTGAGCATTCAGATTCCGCAAATATCGGGTATCGGCCGATATTCGCTGTATCGGAATTCCGATTCTGGGATCCGATATTTTTTGCATATCGGATACCGGAATCTGAATTTTCCTGTAAAGTCTATGGGGAGTTACTGTGTCACAGAACGAAGTACGTGACACAGGAAATTCCCAAAAGTGTCACTGTCAGTGTCGGTCGGGTCTGTCAGGAGTCAGGACTCAGCGAGTCAGCACTTACCTGGCAGAAGATCCCCGGTGGTCACGTCCTGGACTCATGGATGGCTGCCATTACCCTCTCCCTAGCGGTCACATGCAGCTTCTCGTGATAACTGCACATGCTGCCGGGTACTGGGTAATCGAGGCCAGCTGTACTCTCGTGACAGCTGGCCGTAAAGCAGTCCGGATGACGTCACCGCCGGGGAATCTCCTGTGGTAAGCAGCTCTGCTGTGTCTGGATGTCAGGCTCAGCCTGGCATCCAGATGTAGCAGAGCTGGACTCGTCATGGGAAACTCGCTATTTTGGACTGCGCCGGACAGGGAGTATTTGTGTTGGTTTGTTATTTTTGTTTTTTTACAGGAGATCGATGGCGTTGCAGGATGAGCGTGAAATAAAAATAATGAAAACTGTGTTGTGTTTTATTTCATTAAAAGACTTTATTCTGGCTGTGTCTTTTTTAAAAATTTACAAACTATATGATTAATAATGGATCGGTGTCTTATTGACGCCTCTCCATTATCAACCGGGCTTATTGTCACCGTTCAATCAAAGGTGACATTAACCCCTTATTACCCCGCAGGGCAAGTGGGAAGAGCCGGGTAAAGTGCCACAATTGGCTCATCTTTGGATGCTCCAATTGTGGGGCTGCTGCAGCCTGGTATTTTTATGCTGTTGAGGGCCAAAATCCATGGGCCTTGACAGTCGATTAATACCAGGCCGCAGCAGTCTGCTTTTTACTTGGCTGGTTAACAAAAATAGGGGGACCCCCACGCCATTTTTTTTTTCGAGGGGATCCCCTATTTTTGTCAGTGTAAAGCAGCTGAAATGTAGGCCAGTGTGCTCAGGACAAGCCTGCACTGCAGCAGCCAAAACCACCACCAGGTGGCAGCAAAAACATCCAAAGCTGTGTTAGGAATAATCAGTCATACAAGAACCACAGGTCTCAGCAAGCCCGTGGTCAGAAACAAGCCAATAGGTCAAAACCAGATGGGAGCTGTGAGACTACTGCTGTGTAGCGCAACCTTCCCCAGAGGGAGCTAGGGAGGGACGTGAGACTGTGTACACAGAGAAGTTATACAAATCAGAAGCACAGGCGCCACCAAGTGGTGTGAGCGTGGTCAGGCAAGCCAAGTCAAAACCGTACAGGGGCAGAAGTACCAGAAGGAGCAGCAATACACTTAGTCAATATACCAAGCCGAGGGTCAAATAGCCAGACAGGGAACGTAGCAGCAGAGACGAATACCAAGAGACGGGGTCAGAGTCAGTCCGGATCATACACGAGTAAACAAGTCAAAGGCAGGAGGATCACCAGGTTACAGGGGTCAGAGGCTTCTAAACTGGAATCTTGAGCTATCACTAACACTGGTAAGCTGGCTGTGACGGACTGAAATAGCGCAGCCCGCTCCAGAACGAGGTTGAGGAAATTAACCCCTGCATGACCAGTCCTGAGAGAGGACAGCAGCGCACAAACTCTGGACTGGACATGACAGTACCCCCCTCTCAATGGGGGCCACCGGACCCCCAGGCTTCCCTGGATGACGAGCGTGAAAGGCCCAGACCAACCGATCAGCATGGACCAAACATGCCGGCACCCATGACCGGTCCTCAGGACCGTACCCTTTCCAATGGACCAAGTACTGAAGTGAACGGCGGAGCATACGAGAATCCACCACCTGTTCCACCTCGTACTAGGTCTGTCCATCTACCACAACAGGCGGTGGGTGTGAGGGAGACTCACCAAAGAAAGGCACCGATGGCTTCAGAAGCGCCTTATGGAACACATTGGGGATCTGCAACGACGGAGGCAAGCGCAGGCGAAAGACCACAGAATTAATTACCTCTAAAATTTCATACGGACCAATATACTTGGGACCCAACTTAGCCGAGGGAATTCTCTGCCTTATATTTTTGGTGGATAACCATACCTTATCCCCACCTGATAAGCTGGCCCCACAGAACGTCGTTTATCTGCAAAAAATTTATATTTGCCCTGAGCCTCCCCAATGTTTCTCTGAACCTCCCTCCAGACCTCCCCCAACCGCAGAAAGGCCAAATCAGCCCCTGGACATCCCGAATCCAGCCGGGGAAACTCACCAAAATGAGGGTGAAACCCATAGTTGCAGAAAAATGGAGAAGTACCAGTGGACTGATTGACACGAGTATTGAAAGCGAATTCTGCTATAGGTATCGCAGAACACAAATCATCCTGTCTAAACTTGACAAGACACTGTAAAATCTGCTCCAAAGACTGATTGGTCCTTTCAGTCTGACCATTGGTCTCGGGATGGTAGGCCGATGAAAAGGTCAGACTGATGCCCAGCCTTTTACAAAAAGCCCTCCAGAATTTTGCCACAAATTGTACCCCTCTATCAGACACCACACTGACAGGCACACCATGCAACCGGATCAGATGCTCAATGAATAGTTTAGATAGAGTCTCAGCATTCGGAAGGCCCTTTAAAGGTACAAAATGTGCTTGTTTACTGAACCTATCAACAACTACCCAGATCACGGTTTTGGCATTAGAGGGAGGAAGATCGGTGACAAAATCCATGGACAGATGAGTCCATGGTCTGTCCGGAATTGGTAGTGGCACCAATTCCCCGGCCGGCCGGTTGTGGGAGGCTTTTGCGCGGGCACAAGTTTCACAGGAGGACACAAACCCAGTGATGTCTGACGTCAACGAGGGCCACCAGAACAGCCTAGTGATGGCTTTACGAGTGGCCGAGATTCCCGGATGCCCACTCAGCAGAGTCGTGGAACTCTCAAAGCACCCTTAACCGATATTGGACAGGCACAAAGAGCATAATTTCAGGTATGGACGATGGAGCAAGAGATTGGGACTCACGAATCTCTTGTTCCAATCTCGAGGACACCACAGCCACCACCACCCCCCGCTGAAGAATGGAGGAAGGAGGTTCAGGAGGAGATACTGGATCTAAGCTACGAGACAAGGCATCTGCCTTCACATTCTTGGACCCTGGTCTGAAAGTGATGGAAAACTGAAATCGTGAAAAAAAAAGTGACCACCTTGCCTGTCTCGGAGTTAAACGTTTGGCAGACTCGATGTAAGACAGGTTCTTGTGATCTGTAATGACAGTGATACGATGAGCTGCCCCCTCCAAAAAATGCCTCCATTCTTCAAATGCCAATTTAATGGCCAACAACTCCCGGATACCCACATCATAATTCCTTTCAGCAGAGGAAATTTTTTTTGAAAAGAAGGCACAGGGTCTTAAGTTAGTTAATGTGGTGAGCCCCTGGGACAACACAGCCCCCACTCCCACCTCAGAGGCGTCCACCTCTATGATAAATGGTTTAGACAAATCAGGTTGAACCAGTACAGGGGCAGTCATGAAACTGTTTTTTAATGAAGAAAATGCCGCCACAGCTGGAGCTGACCAGTTTTTTAGATCAGCCCCCTTTCGAGTGAGATCAGTGAGGGGTTTGACCACTTAAGAAAACCCCTTGATAAATTTTCTATAGTAATTGACGAAACCCAGAAATCGCTGAAGACCCTTGAGATCTCTGGGTTGCACCCAATCCACAATGGCCTGTACCTTCCTAGGGTCCATATGAAACCCCTCAGATGACAAAATGACCCCTGGAAAGGACAATTCTTGAGTAAAAAATGAACACTTCTCCAGTTTGGCAAAGAGAGAGTTCTCCCTGAGCTTCTGAGGAACCGCACGAAGATGACCCATGTGACTTTGTCTATCAGAAGAATATATGAGTATATCATCAAGATAAACTACCACAAAGCGTCCAATAAAGTCTGAAAAAACATGGTTAATGAAATTCTGGAATACCGCTGGTGCGTTAGTCAAGCCGAACGGCATGACCAAATTTTCAAATAGACCTTCAGAGGTGAGAAACGCAGTTTTCCACTCATCCCCCTCCCGCATACGGATGAGATTGTATGCTCCCCTGAGATCCAACTTAGAAAACCATCTGGTCCCGGACAATTGGTTGTATAAATCAGGTATCAGTGGGAGAGGATAAGTGTTTCTTATGGTGATCTTATTCAGTTCTTGAAAATCGAGGCACGGGCTTAAACCACCAACTTTTTTTTTTACAAAAAAAAAACCACGCCGCCACGGGAGAGACAGATGGCCGAATATGTCCTTTACGGAGGCTTTCAGAGATATACTCCTTCATAGCAGCTCGCTCAGGGATGGAGAGATTGTACAGACGTGCTTTGGGCAATTTGGCACCGGGAACAAGATCAATGGCACAATCAAATGGGCGGTGTGGTGGCAGAACCTCAGCCTCCTTTTCGGAGAACACATCCTCAATGTCCTTCAGGTACTCCGGAATACCCTCCAGACTGACGGATGACATAGACACAGTAGCCAGACAATTTTTAGAACAATTAGGTCCCCATTTGACAATATCCCGGGACCCCCAGTCAATAACCGGGTTATGCCGTTGCAACCAAGGAAACCCTAACACCAGGCCAGCAGGGAGGTTATCCAAAACAAAGCTTAACATGTGCTCATGGTGCAGGGCCCCCACCCTGAGGGTGAATTCTTGAGAAATGAAATGGAGACCATCCTTTGTGAGAGGTGTAGAGTCAATAGCCACAAGTTTTAAGGGAGTCTCCAACCTAACTGTCCCTAATCTACAGCGGGCCACCAGTTTAGAGTCAATCAGGTTCAGGGATGACCCAAAGTCTACAAAAGCCAAAGTATGGACAAAGCAGTTCTCAACACCAGTTCCACCTTTAACAGTATCTTTGTAAATGAAGTAACAGGTACCTGAGAGTCTGAGTGACCTCTACGATGATCACCCAGACTCAGCCGCTTGTTAGTGGATGGACAAGAGGGGCAGTCCCTTTTCCAATGTCCGGGATCTCCACAGTAAAAACACAGCTTTTCATCACGCCGCCGTTTCCTCTCTTTTTCCTGGAAGTCGTGGCTCCCACCTCCATAGATTCAGACGAAAGCAAAACATTCGGGTTAGCAGGGAACAACAGAATCCCCCGTTGTGTAAGACCTCTCTCCCGTAGCCTCCGATCCATACGGATAGCCTGAGTCATAGCCTCCTTCAAAGAGCTGGGAGGTGGATAGATAGCCAGAGCGTCCTTCAAGCAATCCGACAGTCCCTTACCGAATAGACATCTCAGTGCGGAGTCATTCCAAGATACCTCAGTGAACCATCGACGGAACTCGGAGCTGTACCATTCAGCTGAGTGCTTCCCCTGAACCAGACACATAATGGTGTCCTCTGCCACCCTAACACGGTCCGGTTCAACATAGATAAGTCATAGGGCCTCAAAGAACCTATCTACCGAGCTCAGTTCAGGAGCGGTAGGGGGCAGCGAGAAAGCCCAGGATTGGGGACCTTCCCTAAGTAAGGAGATAATAATCCCTACCCACTGAGTCTCATCCCCAGACGATCGGGGTCTAAAAGAAAACCATAATTTACAACTCTCCCTGAATATGCGATACTGATCTTTCTTGCCAGAAAACGTGTCAGGAAGTTTAACTGTGGGTTCGGGGGAGTGCAAAACAACATCTACAGAGTCATCAGGTAGACTAACAATATGAGAAGTGTTTCCCTGCACAGTCTTAATATTCTCAGTAAGTTTTTTCTGTAAGTGGGTATGAGACGTAACAAGGGACTGATGTCTCCCAGAAAAATCCTGCACCATCTGCGTCAAACTGGACACTTGATCCGCCAAGTTATGCAGCGGATCCATGACCAGGGAAAAAAAAATTGCAAACTCCCGTTTAAATGTCAGGTTAGTGATAATGTAAAGCAGCTGAAATGCAGGCCAGTGTGCTCAGGACAAACCTGCACTGCAGCAGCCAAAACCACCACCAGGTGGCAGCAAAAACATCCAAAGCTGTGTTAGGAATAATCAGTCATACAAGAACCACAGGTCTCAGCAAGCCCGTGGTCAGAAACAAGCCAATAGGTCAAAACCAGATGGGAGCTGTCAGACTACTGCTGTGTAGCGCAACCTTCCCCAGAGGGAGCTAGGGAGGGACGTGAGACTGAGTACACAGAGAAGTTATACAAATCAGAAGCACAGGCGCCACCAAGTGGTGTGAGAGTTGTCAGGCAAGCCGAGTCAAAACCGTACAGAGGCAGAAGTACCAGAAGGAGCAGCAATACACGTAGTCAATATACCAAGCCGAGGGTCAAATAGCCAGACAGGGAACGTATCAGCAGAGACGAATACCAAGAGACGGGGTCAGAGTCAGTCGGATCATACACGAGTAAACAAGTCAAAGGCAGGAGGATCACCAGGTAAGAGGGGTCAGAGGCTCTAAACTGGAAGCTTGAGCTATCACTAACACTGGTAAGCCGGCTGTGACGGACTGAAATAGCCCAGCCCGCTCCAGAACGAGGCCGAGGAAATTAACCACCGCATGACCAGTCCTGAGAGAGGACAGCAGCGCACAAACTCCGGACTGGACCATGACAATCAGGCTTGCAAGGTTCATGGATCTTGGATCCTTAACAGCCTTAAATATCAGGCCTCAGAAGTCTGCTTCATCAGGCTGGTTAACAAAAATAGGGGGGTCCATACGCCATTTTTTTCGAGGGGATCCCCTATTTTTGCTAATCAGTTCACTTCAGGTCAGCAGGGATTCCCTCTGACGTCACAGATGCTGTGCGGTGTCCCTGGCTGACCTGAAGTGAAAGTGGGAAGCAATCAATTATGCTTCCCAGCTAACCACTTCCTCTCCTGTCAGCTGGGAGAGGAGCTCATTCATTCGGGGGTTTACTGCAAGGCTGGCAGCATTAGCTGCGGTCCCTGCAGTAAACGTTAACCCTTTCAGAAGGATTACATCGGGGGATCTGACTGTGCATCGGATAGGTAAGAATAATGTTGCTTTATTATTTTATTTTTATTACAGGAGAACAAGGGAATCGAGGATTTACCAGTACAATAAAATATGGTCAAAAACTGTTTCATTATTTCATTAAAATGATTTTTCATTAATGTGTGTGTGTTTTTTTTTTATTTCATACAATAGGATTAATAATTGATAGTTGTCTAATTGACAGCTCTCAATTATTAACCTGGCTTAAAGTCATCTTTCAATAGCAAGGTGGCTTTAACCCATTATTAACCCATTCGCCACCGCTGCAGGGCAAAGGGAATAGACGGGCTAAGTGCCAGAAACGGCAAATCTAATTATAGATTTGCCTTTTCTGGGGTGTCTTGGGACAGATGTTAGTAGCTAGGGGGGGCCCAAAAATAATGGTCCCTCTCTGGGCTATTATTATCTGCCCCCACTCGCTGGCTTTATCTGTCTGGTTGAGAAAATAGGGCGAGAGTCCACGCATTTTTTTTCAACAATTTTACACTTGATATATATATATATATATATATATATATACATATATATATATATATATATATATATATATACATACATGTCATTGTGACACATATATATATATATATATATATATATATATATATATCTTTACAGTACATACACTTCTACATAGTATAATAGCCGCTAATTCAATTGCCGGCTTTTGTGAAAATACAGACTCGACATGAAATGACACATGGTTTACATAGAGTTAACCATGTCATTTCATGTAGTTTGATATATGGTTTTCACTAACAATTACATGAGTGTATGTGTGCAAAATTTCACACATGTAGGGGTTAATTAAAGGTGTAAATTCGTAGAAAAAAAAATGTGTTTTTTTACAACGAATTTACACCTTTGAATTACTGGAGAACAAAAAGTCAAAAAAAGTATCTCAAAAAATATATCAAATTTATTTGTATACAAAAAGTACAGATATCAATAAAATTACAGCATTGTGCATATATATTGAATAGTTGTATATATAACTCAGGATGAGATGATACACCCAATAATAAGGACCCTGTGGGTGCCTGCTCAATGCAATATCATATGTACAGAGCGCAATGTATTAGCGTCATAGAATCATAATTAGGTCCACAGAGGGCTTCCATCATTATATGAACTGACTATATTGTATTGCTCATAGCCCTGTTGTAACAATAGACAAGAAAATGTGCATTTAAATAAACAGATCATGGTAAAATTTACCCATTTTAGTAGTGATATCCACAGGTGTCCAGGAACCCTGACGCGCGTTTCGTGAGCCTGACGCTCACTTCCTCAAAGGGGGACGTGGTTAAAAGTTGTCATATCGCCGCCTATAAATACCCGGCCACTACGATCAGCTGATCAAATGTGGCCAATAGAATGGTACTTGCGGCACATGTCCAGTAATATCGCAGGTCCTAGGTGCAGAGTGATACTGATACAAGTAAACAATGATCACATGATCAAAATGGGCCAATGAACTAACGGTCACATGGTTTTATGACCACTCGCAGGTCCTGATATCATGTCATCTTGCATATATCCACAAGCCACCAAGGGAGCGCGGCTGGTGCCAAACCGCACACCGAGGTCAGCTCATGAAAAGATGCAAAGGGCATGTACAAAGGAAGAAAAAATATATATAAAAATAAGAAAAAAGTAAGAAAAAAAATAAGAAAAATTTTTTTTATTTTTTTTTGGAGTGAAATAGGATGAAAAAGTGAAGGATCGTGAATGGGAAGTGAAAAAAAGATAAAAAAATATATATATATATATATATTAATATGTTGATAAAAATAAAAATAAATATATGAAATAATATAATATTTTTTCAATATGTCCAAAATAGTGTACCAGAAATAAATATGACGGTAAGTATAATATGGAGATGGTAAGTATACAATAAAACAAAATTATCTATATAACAGAATATCCATATTATTAACAAAATAAAAAATAATAATGAATCCATGTCACATAGTGATAATAGTGAAAGAGAATTGGAATATAAGAACAAAAAAAGTGAATAATATATATATATATATATATAATATATATATATAATGATTCTTCCTTGCCAATGTCCCTTCTTCTCATAACCGTCCTTAATGTTTCATGAAATAGACGAGTAACTATCTTCATCTGTTATGATGATTATGACCAGGACTATCTTCATCTGTTATGATGATTATGACCAGGACATAAAGCATCCATGTGCCGAAAATAGATGAGTTTCCATAATGATCATGATATACAATATGAACTAAGCTGCAAAAATAAAAACTAATTAAAAAGAGACCTAAAACAAGAATATAACAACAAGAGACAACTATGGGAGACAGTAAAACATCTGGAAAGGGGAATACACCCATGAGAGACCCGATTCACAGAAAAGAAGAATATCCCATGGCCTCATTTAATCCTCCCGGTACCATTGTTCCTAAGGTAAAGATCCACTTGCATTCCCTTTGCGCCAGCAAGCGGTGTATGTTCCCACCTCGAATGCCACATTGCACATGTTCAATACCACGAACCTTGAGATCTTTAGGGTCACATTTATGAAAACGTGAAAAATGCCTTGGCAGAGTCTTCAGTTGTGAGACATCCGTTTCAGTTTTAGCTGCCAATATGTCACGAACATGTTCTCGCGTTCTTGTACCAAGACGTCAGACCAATATCAATTTTAGGACATGTGCAAGTGGCATAGTAGATAACCTGGGTAGTATTGCATGTAATATGTCGTTTGATATTAAACCTTTTGTGACCATCCACAGACTCAAAAGTGGAAGAACAGCTGATATTACCACAGGCAATACACTTACCACAGGGGAAACATCCACTTGGTGGCCCTGAGGAACCAAAGGGATTTGTCATCCTATTTGGAGTGGGGGTATAATGGCTACTCATCAAAATGTCACCAAGATTTCTACTGCGCCTAGACGTCATGAGTGGACGATCAGGGAGAAATTTAGCAAGAATAGGATCTGTTTTTAATACATCCCAATGTTTTTGAATGCAATTACGCATGGTCGACCATTCACCATTGTAAGTAGATATATAACGAATTTTATCATCTTTGATGTTATTTTTAATTTTGGGGCATAACAAATCATCTCTAACGCATTTTCTGGCTCTATCGTATCCAGCCTTAATGCATCTGTTCGAGTATCCTCTTGCCTGAAATCTTTGGCGTAAATCTACAGCCTGTAATTGGAATTTAGATTCCGTGGAGCAGATCCGCCTCATCCTGAGGAATTGGCCAACAGGGATGGCTCTGATAGTGCTGCTCGGATGGCTAGACTTAGCATGTAATAATGAATTTGTTGATGTGGCCTTTCTATATACATCAGTTTGTAAGAACAAATTATGGTCCACCTGGATCTTGATATCCAGGAACTCAACTGTAGTTTTGCTAGCAACGTAAGAGAGTTTAATGTTGAAATTATTGCAGTTCAACTGCTGCATGAATTTTTGAAGTTGTGATTCTGAACCTTGCCAAATTATAAATAAATCATCTATATAACGAAGCCAGCACTGCACATGGTCCGCGCCCTGTACGCCCTCTCCGCCGAAAATCTGCCTCTCCGAGAAACCTAGGAGAAGACCGGCAAAAGAGGGCGCACAGGCCGCCCCCATGGCAGTGCCGCGTTTCTGTAAATAAAAAGAATTTTTGAAAACAAAAAATTTTTTTGTGAGAATAAAAGAAAGTAATTCCACGATAAATTCACACATCAGGCCATCCCCGTTGGCCATCCCCAGGAAAAAGCGGACCGCCTCCAGGCCTTCCTCATGACGTATGCACTAGAGTTGAGCGATACTTTCCGATATCCAAAAATATCGGATCGGAATGGTATCGTCGATATCCACAAAATATCGGCGATACCCGATACCGATACCGGAAATCCAATGTAAGTCTATGGGAACAAAATATCGTAATTAAAAAAAACCCATTCTTGGCTAGTTGGATAATTGTACATGAAGGAAAACAACAAAGAGTAATGGAGAATGTATTGGGGGAGGTTGAGGAGACATTAAAGGCATAGATGTTTAACCCAATCCAATGGAATAGCATTAATAATTTTTTTTTTAAAGACGTTCTGATTGACGAAGAAATTGACAATGTTGTTAACCTTTTTTCTATTTTGGCAAATATGTATGTTTCACAACTTCCATGCTCTTGACCTTTTTAACTTTTGCCACACTTTCACCTTCATAATCTTCAGCAGCATCATCTTTGTCATCTAATTATTCTTCATCTTCACCTTCTTTATCTTCTTCTTAAACTTCTTGTTATTCATCTTTTTGTTAACATTACTCATATTGTTCTTATTAAACTATTATTCTTCTTCATATTCTACTTCTTCATCTTCTTCCTCTTCATCTTCTTCATCATATTCTTATTTGTGACAGAGATTCCTGTACTTGTAATCTGTAAAAGTATGAATTTTTCTTCCTTCCGTTCTTGCTGTCACAAAAGATTTAAATTACAACAGTATTTGTCCGTGTTCAGTTTAGCCTGCAGCAGCAGGCATTTTCCAGGGGCACCACGAGGAGGAACGGACTCACCCCCATACACTGCTTAGTCTTCTTCTGCTTATAATTTACAGCATATATTTTGCTCTTCATTTTGGTCTTATTTTTCATGTTCTTCTGCTTTTTGATCTTCTGCTTATTGTTCTTCTGTCTCTTGTTCTGTATCTTGTAGTTTGTCTTAACCTTCTTTGTCCTGTTGGTGATCTTCTTCTGGGTAATCTTTTATTTCCTCTTTGTGATGGTGTTCAGGCTGGTTGGCTTGATGCTCGTCGTCCTTGGGGTTGTCATCTTCTTCGGGGTGGTCTTTATGGTTGTCTAACTTCCGAGAACCAGCTGATGTTACTGGAACCCGGACGGGTATCAGATGGTACAAGAGACAATGGAAGTAACGAGGACCAGCTGACTGTGCTGGAACCCAGAGGGTCCGCAGAAGGAAAAGAGCCAATGGCACAACCGAGGACCAGCTGAAGTTACTGGGACACGGTTACTAAGCAGGAGGTACCTGTGCTCAAAAGCAAAACCAAGGACCAGCAGACGTTGCTGGAACTCGGATACCGAACTGGAGGCACTGAGGCCAAAGGCACTGCGGAGAACCAGTTGACGGTACTGGAACCCGGACGGGTAGCAGAAGGTACAAGAGCCAATGCAAGTAACGAGGACCAGCTGACTGTGCTGGAACCCGGAGGGGCAGCAGAGGGAAAAGAGCCAATGGCACAACCGAGGACCAGCTGACGTTACTGGGACACGGTTACTAAGCAGGAGGTACCTGTGCTCAAAAGCACTACCAAGGACCAGCAGACGTTGCTGGAACTCGGATACCGACATGGAGGCACAGAGGCCAAAGGCACTGCGGAGAACCAGCTGACGGTACTGGAACCCAGACGGGTACCATAAGGCACCCATGAAAATGTAAGTTGACAGGCCGCAAGCTGTCCGCAGTTACCGAATCACACAGTCCTACAGTGGGTGCTTGTCCTATTGTCACAACGGAAACAGACTTTATTTAGATATCCCACAGCACACATAGGAATCACCTAAACTGCAGGCACCATAGAGTCGGCTAACCCGAATGCAACACGACAGGACAACTTATTGGAGGCTAATTAACGTTGACACTGCCAGTAAACAGCTGTCGTGCTGTAACCAGGCTGGGCAGGAGTCAGTACCCGTGCCAATTACTTCCGAGCAACAACTGGCGGTGTTGGAGCCCAGGGATGAGAGGAGGACAGGGTGGAGGCAGCATGACTTTTTGGCGTACACACAGCAGGGGAACAGCTGACATTACTGAACCCCAGTAACACAGGAGCAAGTGTTGACTGTGCTAACAGCACTTCCGAGCGTTCCTTTATGTGCACTTTAGTAGGAGGTCGGCGTACCCCCCTGCTGCGGGAAGAACAAATTGAAGCTGTTGTTGCTTGGATGGCAGCCAATGCATCGACTTCAATTGCTTCCACCTCCTCTCAGGAACACAGCACTGTTGAGCAACCATCTGTCTCTTCACCGCCTGCCAAATTGCCCAGGCAGTCAGACAGTTCTGTACAGGATCCAGCTGAGTCTCTGCTTCTGTTCTCAGAATCTGTTGGCTTGCAAACAGGGGCCCAGCCAAGCAGCATTCTGGAATGTGAAGAAGAGGGAGTATGCAGTGATGCGCAACAGCTGTGTCTCTCAGAATCTGAAGAGGCGGGTGAGCCAGTGCCGATGCTCAGCACACCGCAGAACGCATCTGATGATGATGAGACTCAGGTGCCAGTTTCTGTTGAGCATGGTGCTGGCCATACCACCCAACAGCAGCAGGTTTTGGAAGAGGGTAGTGGAGATGATGAGGTCCAAGTCCCAACATGGCATGAGGAACAGGAAGGTGGTGGGAGCAGCTCTGAGGAAGAGATTACCCCAACGGTACAAACAGGATGGAGAGTTAGGCTGCAGACTCGGTTGACTGTAGCCTCCAGTTTGGAACCTGTTCGGAGCAGTTCTCTTCCAAAAGTCAAAACGGGCGCTCCCAGGACTTGCACTGCGTGGTCCTTTTTTGACACACTTGCAGATGATATTTGCTATGTGAAATGCAAGCTGTGTAATCTAAAAGTAAAAACAGGTAAAAGTGTCAGTACGTCAATACCAGTAATATTATTATTATTATAGATTTTAATAGCGCCATTTATTCCATGGCGCTTTACATGTGAAGAGGGGCAAATATAGACAATTACAGTAAACATGAGCAATACAAGGCACACACAAGTACAGAAGGAGAGAGGACCCAGCCCGCGAGGGCTCACAATCTACAGGGGTGGTTGAGGATACACTAGGAGAGGGAAGAGCTGATCGTGTGGTGGTTCAGTAGACTGATGATCATTGCAGGTTGTAGGCTTGTCGGAAGAGGTGGGAAATATGTGCAAACATGTGGGTACAAAGCACGTAGTTGAGTTACAAAGACACACTGGAGATGTAGGCCAACCTACAGCAGCACCTACATCTTCAGGTCGTGTCGGAGCCTCTTCCTCCAGCTGACACACAGCTGGTTCGGCTTTCTCACAGGATCGCCGTGGAAGAACCTCGGTCAATGTTGTCCAGAGACAAAGTGTGATTCCACCCACAGCAGCAAGTTCCCTGTCATCCTCACACACCCAGGCCACAAAACAGCCATCGGTACCACAGGCATGGGATAAAAGACGGCCATACTCGGCAAACCATCCACGAGCACAGGCTCTGAATGCTGGCATTGCAAAACTCCTTTCCCTTGAAATGCTGTCATTCAGGTGGTGGAGACTGACAGTTTCCGTAACTTAATGGCATTGGCAGTCCCACAATACAATGTGCCAAGCCGATTTTATTTCAGCAGGCAAGCCGTCCCTGGTCTGCAAAAGCATGTTGCGTGAAAAATTAAACATGCGCTACTAAACTTCGTCAGTAGCAATGTCCACCTGACCACCGCTGCGTGGACCAGTACCCATGGCCAGGGACGGTACCTTTCCCTCACTGCCCATTGGGTCAATGTTGTGTAGCCGGGTACAGATCTTGCGAAATGGCGCTGTACGTGTTCAGCCAACTCCAAGGATTGCAGGAATCAAGTCTGTACACATTGACTCCTCCTCCTACTCCAGTTCCTCAGAAACATTGCTGCAGGAGCCGTCACGGTCTACCTCCACATGGACCAGTGAACGCTTTAATAATAATAATAATCTTTATTTATATAGCGCAAACAGATTCCGCTGCGCTTTACAGTTTAACAGTTTCAGAACACAAGTAATAAGTAACAACGTTAACAATAAAATAATTAAAGCAATAGAAGCCGCCCCTGCTCTTGAGAGCTTACAATTTACAATGAGGTGGGGGAGCTACAAAGTACAGATGTTTATATACAATGGTCTATTTACAATGATGGTCCAGCCATTTTGAGGGAGTGAGGGATGGATGGAGATAGTGAATGGGCTACACACACACACTTACACATAGAATGATTTGGGCCTGGGGTCCGATATATGACCGCTACTCTGAGGGAGAGGGGACGAAAGAGCATGATGGTGTGGACCTCAAAAGAAGGGAATGAGAGTGATGGAATTGGGGGGATGACCTGGAAAGTGCATTGTGGGGACAGGAGTATGCCGACTCCACCACCATGTCTGTTTGAGGGTCTCGGGGAATGTGAGAACTATAAGCCACCATAGGAAATGGCAGGAGGGGAAACCGTGTCAGAATCCTGAATCCAGGTTTCAGTCAGGGCCAACAGATGAAGAGAGTTGTTCAGAAAGTAGTTGTGCAGGAAGGTTAGCTTGTTGCATGCAGACCGTGGAAAGGGCACAGTTAAACGAAGGAGATGAGGGAGTGCAATTAATATTAATAAGATTATTATGGTTTCGATATGAGGTAGGGTAGGGATTGAGGTTGGGGGATGGTGGACCAGGGTTGGGGAGATGTCCCCTGAAATCAATAGGAGTAGGAAGATAAAGAGCAGGTAGTTGTTGGTGTTGTAAGTTGGTTTTTTCAGTGATGTGTTTCGGCTAGATGGGCTGAGGTTTCTCAGGAAGGTGATGAGTGCATGGGAACTGTACATGGGAGAGGGAAGTATGGAGGGGCTCATGTGTATGAGTCGTGATGAAGGGGGGATGGGGCGGTGTTTGTGGAAGGCAAGGGAACACAGGAGGATACAGTTAATGTACATAATTAAAAACATAACAAAAAACAAGAAACAAATATCCAAAATAAAATTTAAAATATATTGCAAAACATGCATGAGGTTGTAATAATAATAATAAGGGTATTTGATAAACATAATATTTATGAAAATGTTTTGTTCAGGATTAAAAATATAGCAAAGTGTGGACTACCTTATTCCAGCCCGATTAACTGCCATGAATAACTGCCGTTTACTCAATGCTTGTCTTCTATGATGCTTTGCTTTCTGTGATGCGTGCACCCCACACATGCACCACACAACGCTTAGCTGTTGCGACCGATATGAGCACTGCCGTGGGCAAACTCAACAGGTCGTCCTGAAATTAATTTCCATGGGGAATCGAAGCCACACAGCGCAGGAGCTCTGGAATGCCATGAAGCAGAAGAGCGACGTGTGGTTTTTGACAGCGAATCTCCAGCTAGGCTTGGTAGTGTGTGACAATGGCCGAAATCTGGTGGCAGCTCTGGGCCTTGTCAACCTCACTCACATACCATGTCTGGCACATGTGCTCAACTTGATCGTGCAGTTTTTTGAGGGACTATACGGATATTGATGCACTGCTGCACAAGGTCCGCCTACAGTGCGCTCACTTGCGACGTTCCAGCATGTCAGATCGCGCATTGCAGCTCTGCAACGCAGATTTCGCCTTCCTGAACATCGCATCATATGTGACGTACCCACCAGGTGGAATTCCACGTTACATATGTTGGAGCGGTTGTGTGAGCAGCAGCCAGCAGAATGGAGTATCAGCTGCATCAGGCGCAATCAACTCGCAATTTGCGCCGTTCACACTTCACCACTACTGAGTGGGCCTCTATAATAATAATAATAATAATCTTTATTTATATAGCGCCAACAGATTCCGCAGCGCTTTACAGTTTAACAGTTTCAGAACAAAAGTCATAAGTAACAACGTTAACAATACAATAATTAAAGCAATATAAGCCGGCCCTGCTCGTGAGAGCTTACAATCTACAATGAGGAGGGGGAGCTACAAAGTACAGGTGTTTATATACAATGGTGTATTTACAATGATGGTCCAGCCATTTTGAGGGAGTGAGGGATGGATGGATGGAGATAGTGAATGGGCTACACACACACACACACACACACACACACATAGAATGACTTTGATTAGTGAATGTGATAGGCCGCTCTGAACAAATGTGTTTAGAGGGAGCGCCTGAAACCATGCAAATTGCGGATAGTCCTAATTTCTTGGGGTACAGCATTTCAGAGGATTGGCGCAGGGCGGGAGAAGTCTTGGAGTCGGGAGTGGGAGGTACGGATTAGTGCAGAGGTTAGTCCAAGGTCGTTTGCAGAGCGCAGCAGTCGGTTAGGCCGATAGATAGAAATGAGGGAGGAGATGTAGGGGGGTGCTGCACTGTGGAGAGCTTTGTGGGTGAGAACAAGTACTTTGAATTGGATTCCTATAATGGATGGGCAGCCAGTGTAAGGACTGGCGAAGGACTCTATGAAGGACATCTGCCACGTTTTGCGTGCGTTTGATGAGTCAACGCGGATGGCGAGTGCAGATGATGCACTAGTCAGCCTGACTGTCCCCCTTATCTGCCTGCTTAAAAAACACTGCAAGCACTAAGGGATGAGGTTTTGGAAGAGGTGGAGGATGAGGAGTCACAAATTCCATCACCTTATGTACAGTCAGCGCAACGTGGTTCCTCACAAAGGGCTGGGCAGGGCTCACTTTGTGAGGAGGATGAGGAGGAGTCAATGGAGGAGGAAGACATCGCTCCAGAGGGAGGTACACAACGCTCTAGTCAGTATGTAGAGCGAGGGTGGGGTGATGCAGAGCAGGCAGAGATGACGCCTCTTGCAGGGGACAGCGTTTCTTGGCCAGTTGGAAGTCTGCAGCACATGGTTGATTTCATGCTGCAGTGCCTGGAAACGACCGCCACATCACCCACATTCTCACCACGTCTGATTATTGGGTGTACACCCTCCTAGACCCTCGCTACCGGGACAACTTTCAAAGCCTCATCAGACCGTTGAACCGGGAGCGTAAAATGCGGGAGTAACAAGACACACTGCTGCAATTATTATTATTATTATACATTTATATAGCGCCATTTATTCCATGGCGCTTTACATATGACAAGGGAAAAATATAGACAGGTACAATAAAGATGTGCTGGACAAGGGACACACAAGTACAGAAGGAGAGAGGACCCTGCCCGCGAGGGCTCACAGTCTGCAGTGATGGGTGAGAATGCAATAGGAAAGGGTACAGCTGGTCGTACGATGGTTGAGTACACTGAGGATTATTGCAGGTTGTAAGCTTGTCGGAATCCATAATGTTCTCCATTCCAGCCGAGAGCACTGCTGCTGCTACTGCTTTACAAAGCAGCTCTGTGCGTCGAGGCAGTGGAGACAGCTCTGCAACAAGAGGGAGCACAAGCAGCGCCTCTGCACAGGGCAAGACCAGTATGTTCCAAATGTGGCGAAGTTTTGTGGCAGCGCCACCAATGTCTACACCATCCGAGACGGCTCCAGTCAGCAGGAGGCAACGTTTCCGTAAGATGGTGACAGACGACATGTCTTGCCCTCTCAGTGTACTCCAAGATGGCTCTTCCACATTCAAGTTTTGAGTCTCTAAGCTGGATACATGGCCAGAGCTAAGCCAGTATGCATTGGAGGTGCAGGCTTGCCCTGCTGGCAGTGTATTATCGGAGCGCGTCTTTTGTGCTTCAGGTGGTGTACTAACAGACCGTCGCATGCGACTATCCTCCGATAATGTAGACCGGCTTACTTTGCTGAAAATGAACAAGGCATGGATCACGCATGAATTTGCCTGTCCTGTTTCCGATTAAATAACTGGTTGGCAACATTATACATGTATCCTGTTATGTTCATCTTTCTACCACCTGAACTGTACAGTCATGGCCAAAAGTTTTGATAATGACACAAATATGATATTTTCACATGATCTGCTGTCCTCTGGTTTTTATGTGTGTTTGACAGATATTTTTATCACAGACAGAAATATAATTGCAAACATATGAGTAACAAAAGCTTATATTGACAGTTAGAATGAGTTAATGCAGCAAGTCTAATTTTGCAGTGTTGACCCTTCTTCTTCAGGACCTCTGCAATTCTCCCTGGCATGCTCTCAATCAACTTCTGGACCAAATCCTGGCTGATAGCAGTCCATTCTTGCACAATCAATGCTTTCATTTTGTCAGAATTTTTAATTTTTTGTTTGTCCACCCGTCTCTTGATGATTGACCACAAGTTCTCAATGGGATTAAGATCTGGGGAGTTTCCAGCCCATGGACCCAAAATCTCTATGTTTTGTTCCCTGAGCCATTTTGTCACTCCATAACTTAGGCAAATCAAACTCACATCATGCCTCAAAAGCTGCAATGTTGGAAGTGCATAATGTGGGTTGAACTTTGACAACAGCTGCAGTGCGAATGTTTGCCTTCATTGTTCTTGGCTTTTAAATAAAAGCATACAAGTAAATATAATAATACCTGAAAACCTCAGACTACAGTGAACACTTCACACAACTGTTCAATAGCTGTGAAAGCCCTCTTTGTGTAATTCTATATTCTTTGCAACCAATGTATTGGATACGGATGGAAGCATGTCACACTAATAGATTTGAATTATTTGAAATTGAATGTAGCAGCACCAATTTTAGAAAAAATGACAAGGATGAGCCAGGGACAGACACTCAGCAGAGTACACGCAGCGGTGGTTGAAGTAAGTGGAGCGGGATCTACACTCCTAACAAAAATTTAAACCTCAGACTAGAGTGAACACTGAACACAACTGTTCACTTGCTGTGAAAGGCCTTTTTGTGGACTTCTATTATGTTTGCAAGCAATGTATTGTATTTTGATGGAAGAGCGTCACACTAATAGATTTTAGTAAATTTAAAATAGAATAAAGCAGCACCAATTTTAGAAAAATGACAAGGATGAGCCAGTGACAGACACTCAGCAGAGTACACGCAGCGATGTTTGAAGTAAGTGGAGCGGGATCTACACTCCTACCAAAAATTTAAACCTCAGACTAGAGTGAACACTGAACACAACTGTTCACTTGCTGTGAAAGGCCTTTTTGTGGACTTCTATTATGTTTGCAAGCAATGTATTGTATTTTGATGGAAGAGCGTCACACTAATAGATTTTAGTAAATTTAAAATAGAATAAAGCAGCACCAATTTTAGAAAAATGACAAGGATGAGCCAGTGACAGACGCTCAGCAGAGTACACGCAGCATTAGTTGAAGAAGTAACTGGAGCGTGATCTGTACTCAAAAAAAAAAAAAAAACTCACAGACTGCAGTGAACACTGAAATACAACTGTTCTCTATCTGTGAAAGGCTCCTTTGTGTACTTCTATAGTATTTGCAAGCAATGTATTGTATCAGGATGGAAGCACGTCACACTCATAGATTTTATTTTTTTTCAATAGAATGGAGCAGCAACAATTTTAGAAAAATGACAAGGATGAGGCAGTGACACACGCTCAGCAGAGTACACGCAGCATTAGTTGAAGAAGTAACTGGAGCGTGATCTGCATTTAAAAAAAAAAATACCTCACAGACTGCAGTGAACACTGAAACACAACTGTTCACTATCTGTGAAAGGCTCCTTTGTGTACTTCTATAGTGTTTGCAACCAATGTATTGGATACGGATGGAAGCACGTCACACTATAATTTCAATTGAATGGAGCAGCAAGAATTACACTAAAGAAAAAAATAAGTCTGTGAGTGACACGTGCAGATGCCTACAAACAGCTTTGGATGCAGAGCAAACTGCAGCGTCACCTGCACGCACACACACACCTTGCAGAGCTGTGAAAACAACACTGCAAGGCAAAAGGAAGCTTTACACAGCGGTTGGTAAACTAGCCTGCCTAAAGCACAGTACACAAAATCGCAATCTCTAACTGTCCCTCAGAGTCAGCAGAGCAGCGTTCTGTCCCTATCTGAATTCACAGCACAGTGACGCTAAAATGGCGGCGGCGCCTTTTATAGTGCATTCTGACATCATTTCAGCATCCAATCACAGCCATGCCATTAGTTAACATGACCGCAGCAGTACAGGATGTGCCCACACTTCTTAGGATTCCTCATTGGCTGACTAAAATCACATTGCCTCTCAAAGAATTATGGGAACTTCCGATTCCGGTATACGATATATGGAAAATATCGGAACTAAGTATCTAAAGTCCGATACAGCGAATATCGGCCGATACTCGATACTTGTGGTATCGGAATGCTCAACTCTAGTATGCACGTGTAGAGAGTCTCAATGTCAGCGGTGACAAGCCACATATCAGGCTCCAATTGTATCTCATTGATTCTAGTGAGGACGTCAGAAGTGTCTCTGGCATAAGAGTGCAGCGACTCAACTAAGGGTCTTAGATAGTGTTGAGCATTCCGATACCGCAAGTATCGGGTATCGGCCGATATTCGCTGTATCGGAATTCCGATACTTAGTTCCGATATTTTCCAATATGTATACCGGAATCGGAAGTTCCCATAATTCTTTGAGAGGCAATGTGATTTTAGTCAGCCAATGAGGAATCTTATGAAGTGTGGGCACATCCTGTAATGCTGCGGTCATCTTAACTAATGGCATGGCTGTGATTGGCTGCTGAAATGATGTCAGAATGCACTATAAAAGGCACCGCCGCCATTTTATCGTCACTGTGCTGTGAACTCAGTTAGGGACAGAACGCTGTTCTGCTGACTTTGAGGGACAGTTAGACATTGCAATTTTGTGTACTGTGCTTTAGGCAGGCTAGTTTACCAACCGCTGTGTAAAGCTTCCTTTTGCCAGTATTGTTTTAACAGCTCTGTGCAAGGTGTGTGTGAGAGTGCAGGTGACGCTGCAGTTTGATCTGCATCCACCGCTGTTTGTAGGCATCTGCACGTGTCACTCACTGACTCTTTTTTTTATTTTATTTTGTGGAATTGGTGCAGCTCCATTATATTTGAAAAAAATCTAATCTATTAGTGTGACGCGCTTCCATCCGTATACAATACATTGGTTGCAAACACTATAGAAGAACAGAAAGGAGCCTTTCACAGATAGTGAACAGTTGTGTTTCAGTGTTCACTGCAGTCTGTGAGGTTTTGATTTTTTGAGTGCAGATCACGCTCCAGTTAGTTCTTCAACCACTGCTGGTTGTAGTCTGCTGAGCGTGCGTCACTGCCTCATCCTTCACATTTTTCTCTAATTGGTGCTGCTCCATTATATTTGAAAAAAATCTAATCTATTAGTGTGACGCGCTTCCATCCGTATACAATACATTGGTTGCAAACACTATAGAAGTACACAAAAGGGCCTTTCACAGCTACTGAACAGTTGTCTGCAGTGTTCACTGTAGTCTGTGAGCTTTTCATTTTTTGAGTGCAGATTACGCTCCAGTTAGTTCTTCAACCACTGCTGGTTGTAGTCTGCTGAGCGTGTGTCACTGCCTCATCCTTCACATTTTTCTCTAATTGGTGCTGCTCCATTATATTTGAAAAAAATCTAATCTATTAGTGTGATGCGCTTCCATTCGTATACAATACATTGGTTGCAAACACTATAGAAGTACACAAAGGGGCCTTTCACAGCTACTGAACAGTTGTCTGCAGTGTTCACTGTAGTCTGTGAGCTTTTCATTTTTTGAGTGCAGATTACGCTCCAGTTAGTTCTTCAACCACTGCTGGTTGTAGTCTGCTGAGCGTGTGTCACTGCCTCATCCTTCACATTTTTCTCTAATTGGTGCTGCTCCATTATATTTGAAAAAAATCTAATTTATTAGTGTGACGCGCTTCCATCCGTATACAATACATTGGTTGCAAACACTATAGAAGTACACAAAGGGGCCTTTCACAGCCACTGAACAGTTGTCTGCAGTGTTCACTGTAGTCTGTGAGCTTTTCATTTTTTGAGTGCAGATTACGCTCCAGTTAGTTCTTCAACCACTGCTGGTTGTAGTCTGCTGAGCGTGTGTCACTGCCTCATCCTTCACATTTTTCTCTAATTGGTGCTGCTCCATTTTATTTGAAAAAAATCTAATCTATTAGTGTGACGCGCTTCCATCCGTATACAATACATTGGTTGCAAACACTATAGAAGTACACAAAGGGGCCTTTCACAGCTACTGAACAGTTGTCTGCAGTGTTCACTGTAGTCTGTGAGCTTTTTATTTTTTGAGTGCAGATTACGCTCCAGTTAGTTCTTCAACCACTGCTGGTTGTAGTCTGCTGAGCGTGTGTCACTGCCTCATCCTTCACATTTTTCTCTAATTGGTGCTGCTCCATTATATTTGAAAAAAATCTAATCTATTAGTGTGACGCGCTTCCATCCGTATACAATACATTGGTTGCAAACACTATAGAAGTACACAAAGGGGCCTTTCACAGCTACTGAACAGTTGTCTGCAGTGTTCACTGCAGTCTCTGAGGAATAACCACACTTAGGCCTTATAACTTTTCTGACTTTCTTTATCAATCTACCAAGATGAAGAAGGCAGGGAGTAAGGCACGTGGTCGTGGCCGTGGAGTTTCAGCAGGGAGAGGACGTGGGGATTCTGTGGCTGCTGCCGCACCCAGTGACACAGCATCCACCAGTTTTCCCCATGAGCGTTCCTTTATGCGCACTTTTGTAGGAGCTCAGCGTACCCCCCTGCTGCGGGAAGAACAAATTGAAGCCGTTGTTGGTTGGATGGCAGCCAATGCATCGACTTTAATTGCTTCCACCTCCTCTCAGGACCACAGCACTGTTGAACAACCATCTGTCTCTTCACCGCCTGCCAAATTGCCCAGGCAGTCAGAGAGCTCTGTAAAGGAGCCATCTGAGTCTCTGCTTCTGTTCTCAGAATCTGTTGGCTTGCAAACAGGGGCCCAGCCAAGCAGCATTCTGGAATGTGAAGAAGAGGCAGTATGCAGTGATGCGCAACAGCTGTGTCTCTCAGAATCTGAAGAGGCGGGTGAGCCAGTGCCGATGGTCAGCACACCGCAGAACGCATCTGATGATGATGAGACTCAGGTGCCAGTTTCTGTTGAGCATGGTGCTGGCCAGACCACCCAACAGCAGCAGGTGTTGGAAGAGGGTAGTGGAGATGATGAGGTCCAAGACCCAACATGGCGTGAGGAACAGGAAGGTGGTGGTAGCAGCTCTGAGGAAGAGATTGCCCCAACGGTCCAAACAGTAGGGAGAGGTAGGCTGCAGACTCGGTTGCTTGTAGCCTCCAGTTTGGCACCCGTTCGTAGCAGTTCTCTTCCAACAGCCAAAACGGGCGCTCCCAGGACTTGCACTGCGTGGTCTTTTTTTGACACACTTGCAGATGATATTTGTTATGTCAAATGCAAGCTGTGTAATCAAAAATTAAAAAGAGGTAAAAGTGTCAGTAACCTTAATACCACAAATATGTGGAAACATGTGCGGTCAAAGCACGTGGTTGAGTTACAAAGACACACTGGAGATGTAAGCCAACCTACAGCAGCACCTACATCTTCAGCTCGTGTTGGAGCCTCTTCCTCCAGCTCACACACAGCTGGTTCGGCTTCCTCACAGGATCGCCATGGAAGAACCTCTGTCACTGTTGTCCAGAGACCCAGTGTTATTCCACCCACAGCTGCAAGTTCCCTGTCATCCTCACACTCCCAGGCCACAAAACAGCCATCGGTAGCACAGGCATGGGATAAAAGACGGCCATACTCGGCAAACCATCCACGAGCACAGGCTCTGAATGCTGGCATTGCAAAACTCCTGTCCCTTGAAATGCTGTCATTCAGGCTGGTGGAGACTGACAGTTTCCGTAACTTAATGGCATTGGCAGTCCCAGAATACAATGTGCCCAGCCGATTTTATTTCAGCAGGCAAGCCGTCCCTGGTCTGCAAAAGCATGTTGAGAGAAAAATTAAACATGCGCTACTAAACGCCGTCAGTAGCAAGGTCCACCTGACCACCGATGCGTGGACCAGTACCCATGGCCAGGGATGATACCTTTCCCTCACTGCCCATTGGGTCAATGTTGTGGAGCCGGGTACAGATCTTGCGAGTGGCGCTGTACGTGTTCTGCCAACTCCAAGGATTGCAGGAATCAAGTCTGTCCACATTGACTCCTCCTCCTACTCCAGTTCCTCAGAATCATCGCTGCAGGAGCCGTCACGGTCTACCTCCACATGGACCCGTGAACGCTTACCTGATGCGACCGATATGAGCACAGCCGTGGCCAAACGTCAACAGGCCGTCCTGAAATTAATTTCCATGGGGAATCGAAGCCACACAGCGCAGGAGCTCTGGAATGCTATCAAGCAGGAGAGCGACGTGTGGTTTTTGCCAGCGAATCTCCAGCCAGGCTTGGTAGTGTGTGACAATGGCCGAAATCTGGTGGCAGCTCTGGGCCTTGGCAAACTCACTCACATACCATGTCTGGCACATGTGCTCAACTTGGTCGTGCAGAGTTTTTTGAGGGACTATCCGGATCTTGATGCACTGCTGCACAAGGTCCGCCTAGAGTGCGCTCACTTGCGACGTTCCAGCATGGCCAGATCGCGCATTGCAGCTCTGCAACGCAGATTTCGCCTTCCTGAACATCGCATCATATGTGACGTACCCACCAGGTGGAATTCCACGTTACATATGTTGGAGCGGTTGTGTGAGCAGCAGCCAGCAGTAATGGAGTATCAGCTGCATCAGGCGCAATCAACTCGCAATTTGCGCCGTTCACACTTCACCACTACTGAGTGGGCCTCTATGAAGGACATCTGCCATGTTTTGCGTGCGTTTGATGAGTCAACGCGGATGGCGAGTGCAGATGATGCACTAGTCAGCCTGACTGTCCCCCTTATCTGCCTGCTTCAAAAAACACTGCAAGCACTAAGGGATGAGGTTTTGGAAGAGGTGGAGGATGAGGAGTCACAAATTCCATCACCTTCTGGACAGTCAGCGCAACGTGGTTCCTCACAAAGGGCTGGGCAGGGCTCACTTTGTGAGGAGGATGAGGAGGAGTCAATGGAGGAGGAAGACATCGCTCCAGAGGGAGGTAAACAACGCTCTAGTCAGTATGTAGAGCGAGGGTGGGGTGATGCAGAGCAGGCAGAGATGACGCCTCTTGCAGGGGACAGCGTTTCTTGGCCAGTTGGGAGTCTGCAGCACATGGTTGATTTCATGCTGTAGTGCCTGAGAAACGACCGCCGCATCGCCCACATTCTCACCACGTCTGATTATTGGGTGTACACCCTCCTAGACCCTGGCTACCGGGACAACTTACAAAGCCTCATCACACCGTTGAACCGGGAGCATAAAATGCGGGAGTACCAAGACACACTGGTGCAATCCATAATGTTCTCCATTCCAGCCGAGAGCACTGCTGCTGCTACTGCTTTACAAAGCAGCTCTGTGCGTCGAGGCAGTGGAGACAGCTCTGCAACAAGAGGGAGCACAAGCAGCGCCTCTGCACAGGGCAAGACCAGTATGTTCCAAATGTGGCAAAGTTTTGTGGCAGCGCCACAAATGTCTACACCATCCAAGACGGCTCCAGTCAGCAGGAGGCAACGTTTCCGTAAGATGGTGACAGACTACATGTCTTTCCCTCTCAGTGTACTCCCAGATGGCTCTTCCCCATTCAAGTTTTGGGTCTCTAAGCTGGATACATGGCCAGAGCTTAGCCAGTATGCATTGGAGGTGCTGGCTTGCCCTGCTGCCAGTGTATTATCGGAGCGCGTCTTTAGTGCTGCAGGTGGTGTACTAACAGACCGTCGCATGCGACTATCCTCCGATAATGTAGACCGGCTTACTTTTCTGAAAATGAACAAGGCATGGATCTCGCCAGAATTTGTCTGTCCGTTTTCAGATTAAATAACTGGTTCGCAACGTTATCCATGTCTCCTGTTATGTTCATCTTTCTACCACCTGAACTCTACTCCCTGGGCTACAACACTGCCAGTTGCTGCTCAGAAGTGTCGTGTCCACAGACCAATACACAAGCTATAGTGTTAGTGGGGTTCAGTAACGCCTGCTGTTCCCCTGCTGTGTGTCCGGCAAGAAGTCTCCTGTTCCCTACACATGCACAGAAAAACCCATGTCGAACATGCTCCAAATAGGGAAGAGCCGTCACCCTGATTGTTATGCTTAAAACAGGAAATTGTGAAGTTTTCCAGGCCTAGAATGATAAATTTTTATGACAAATATTGACAAATAATAATTTGTCATCACAGCGCATATCTGCACATGTCTATTAGAAATGGTAACAAAAACTAAAACATAGTCTTCACTTTTGAAATTAATGCATAAAAGTACATTTCATACTTATCAATTAATGCTTTTTAAGGAACTTTATCTGTACCTGTAAGATAATGCAGTCAATGGATGTACGAATCATAAAATCCTCATCATAATCATCACGAGTTTTATTTATGACAGACATTATAAAATACACATACTGATGCCAACTGTAACTTCACACACCATATATGAAATGGCCAGCATCTAAACCTGGTAATAATGTGCAATAATAAATTATTACATCTAGAAAGTGCATCATGCATACTGACAATAGGTAGTTATACCTGCAAGTGCTGTTGAATCAACCACAACAGATATAAATTAATAATGGTATATAGGTATCACAGTGCATAGTTACTCATGGACAATGTCGATGTAATACTGTACCTCAATAAAGTCAGCGTCAACCATTATGCTTGTTAGTCTTGTAGATTGTTAAAGAGGGAACGGTCTTTTTTTGTTGGTCATAGGTGGAGTATTAGACAGTAAATGATTACTGCTGTCGTATTTTTGGCGTCCCTAGGGCGCAATAACGCTGCGTAACGTCACATTTGATAGAGTCATCTAATTGACACACGCTACCCTACCCTACGCGTGACAGTAGGAAGGTAGTGTTGACGGATAAAGCCTTGCGCAACCAGACATGCTTTTACCCTCTTCAACACTGTACAAGCAAAAAATGCATGATTGCAGCCGCAGACTTTATTGACTTACAGTATAACATCGCCATTACCCATCAGAGGCTGTCCACTGTCTGATACAGACATAGAATATACCTTTGCTATCCATAGCCTTTGTTTCACCTACACTTGCAGGCACACACTTAAATTGTGACAATGCATTATGTTTTTTTAAATGGTTATTTTTTATCGTACATTATTGTGTCATCACATTGATGAGTCCATGCTGGACATGTCATACATGCTGTACAAAGTAACGATTTTATTAACTTAAATAATTGAAATGTCTGTGACTGTCACATCTAAATTGCAATTATGATGATGATGAGTGACTATTACAAAATCCATTGTCTTCACTATGTTATGGTTTAACATAGCGTTCCTTAAGCATTATTCATAAATACAAAAATGGACTTTTATTCTTAAATTTACAACACTATATTTTGTAACCAATTTTTTGAGTGGTGTGTTGTTCCATTTCTTGTTGGCATGTGCATATATGCGTTTATATTTACAGTGTCTTTATTTTTATTCTTGAAGTTAGGAAACATGTTTATCTTCGTACCGTGTTAGCCAGTAGATATAAAAATATTTAGACTTGAGAGTCCGCAGTGGTTAATACTTTTTAATGGATAACTGAAAATATGGTAACAAATTGCAAGCTTTCGAGGCTACTCACGTCTCTTCATCAGGCAAAGACTAAAACAAAAAATGAAGCATCACATATTTCTATACACAACAGGACACAGGAATAGTGCAATAGGTAAGACAAGTAAGTGACGTGTAACAGAACTGTCATTATCACAGAGGGATGAACATAAATATTGGAACAGTTCCTAGATAAGGATAGAAAGTTTTATTGCCCTCTGATTGGGGTCTGGTTTTGTGTTTTCATGCCCCTGGAAGGGCAGAGACGCAGATTCCTTAATTGATATAGAATGACATAAATCCGTGGGATCTATTCATTCCATCACTAACAGTGTCAAAGGTCATGATGAGCTTATATTCTGAAACCTTTGTATCTTTCTCATATTTGAAGTTATATTTTAATACCAGTAATTCCATATCCATCATGCTATGACCGGGCATACAAAAGTGTTTTGCCACAGGTAAATCCATTATTTTTTCTCTTATTGTGTGGCGCTGATAATTCATCCTTGTTCTCATTTTTTGGCCGGTCTCCCCTCACTTGTCCCTCCCTCACTTGTCTTACCTATTCCTGTGTCCTGTTGTGTGTAGAAATATGTGATTCTTCATTTTTTGTTTTAGTCTTAGCCTGATAAAGAGACCTGAGTAGTCTCGAAAGCTTGGAATTTGTTACCATATTTTCAGTTAGCCATTAAACGGTATCAACCACAGAGGACTCTCAAGTATAAATATTTTTCTATTCTTGGAATTGAAATTCATCATTTTATTGTCCTAGTAAAACTTCATTTATTCTTGTTTGAAGTACATACATTTGCAATGGCCACGTAACAAGGCAATAACTCAAAATTTTATGCCTACACCCTCCTTGACCCTGGGCTTCAACACCGCCAGTTGCTGCTCAGAAGTGTTAGATGCACAGATGAAAACAATCGCTGATGTGTTTGTGGGGTTCAGTAACGCCTGCTGTTCCCCTGCTGTGTGTCTGGCAAAAATTACTGCTGCTAGCTACAACTTCAACTTCAAACATCTCATACTAGGCCTCTGCCTACACCCTCCTTGACCCTGGGCTTCAACACCGCCAGTTGCTGCTCAGAAGTGTTAGATGCACAGATGAAAACAATCGCTGATGTGTTTGTGGGGTTCAGTAACGCCTGCTGTTCCCCTGCTGTGTGTCCGGCAAAAATTACTGCTAGCTACCTAATCATGGTGAAAAAAACATGACATGTCAAAGTGTCTAGTGCTACACATAGATATGAGGCTACACCCTGATTTCTAAGCTGTAAACATTTGAAACGTCAACTTTAAAACCATAAAATGATTAGTCTTTGTCACAAATCTGTAACAAAATAATTGTGACATATTATTACAGATATGCACATGTCGAAAACAAATGCAAACACAAAAGCCTACTTATGCTATAGGATACTGATGGTCAACCTTGTCACTCCATAGCTTAGACAAATCCAACTCACATCATGACTCAAATGCTGCAATGTTGGAAGTGCATAATGTGGGTTGAACTTTTTCAACTGCTGCAGTGCGAAGGTTATACTTCAGTGTTCTTGCCTTTTAAATAAAAGCATACAAGTAAATATAATAATCCAATGTTGATTAAGGGACGTGATGTACACCTGTAATATTGTGCAAACAATGCATGTAGGAATAGTCCTCTTCAACATTACTTATATTTGTGTCATTTTAAAAAATACATATTTAATTAGAAAGTTAACAGCCCATATCATAAAGGTCCTTCATGTAAACATGATAATCGCTAACAAAAATCATGCATTACCTTGGTAAAGTCAATAGTGCATAGTCACAATAGCAAAATATATACCTGTAAGTGGTGCTGAAAGAACTACAACTGATAGAATAGGTGAATGATATCTATTTATCAGACTGAATAGCGACACCTGTACAATGTCGATATAATACTGTACCTTAACAAAACAGCTGTGTCACACCTCACACTCGTTTTTCTTGTAGCTTGTTATGTAATAGGGCACATGCGTGTATGTTTCATCATAGGTGCATGTTTACTGAGTAAAGCAGTCATGACAACACCTTTGTGTTGTCGGTACGCTTGCGATGATGAACGATGCGCACCGTGAATGTTAGTCTGCGTCATAAGTCGTACAGATGCTCCAATACCCAACGCGTCACAGCAGGAAGCCAGTCTGTGCTTCCAAACAAAGGCACAACCATACATGCACGTAACCTTTTGTAAAGCTATATAAAAAAAAGGATGTAGTAGTAACGCACACTTTATTGAGGTACAGTATTACATCGCCATTCACCATCTGTGGCTATGCAGTCTCATCTATATATACTGTAAGCTTTTCGGGGATATAGCTCTGAGATCGCCGTCCGGGTAGATGGAATGGCATAGAAAAAGTTCATTCAGAGACAGCAGTTCTGGTAAAAACTGGCCGCAACCAGCTTTATTAAAGTCCACAGCAAACAGATAAAACAAATCATAAGCGTAAGACCTGGGCTTGTCCAGCCACTTACTACACTTAGATAGATTTCCCTATCTATCCGGGTCCCGACTCTAACAGCCTGGGCCAAAACAACACATATGTTCAGCATTTACCAGCATGGAGTTTCACAGAGTCTCCTCCTTGTGTCTGAAGGCACCTTCAACGTCCAGACTTGAGAGAGCTCCCCTCCTATTCAGCAGCTATCCGCATGGATTCTCACAGAGACTACTCCTGTGTCCGGGTACATCGAGCACCCAGACTGAGATAGCTCATACTCTCCTGGAGACTCCTTCTTGTGCCTGGACTCCTTGTCCAGACTAAGCGAGCTCTCTGACTGTGTTCGCAGACACCTACTTCTGGTCTCCTAATTAACAGCTGAGTAGTTTCAGGCCTGAGCTGCAAGTGTGTAATGAATGTAAGGTGTAGTGACATTTCTCTACCACTAGGTTTACAAAGCCATACATTTCCCTTATACCAGTCAGCACAGTATCTAGGTGAAATGTACACCCCATTCAACACCCATACTCTCACTGTCTCACATATCCCCCCCCTCTTCTCCAGACCGAAGGGCTGGTCATCCAGACCGGAGGGCTGGTCAACAATCCAAAAGAGACAGTGAACTCTGGACCAGTCATGGCCCTCATCAGCTTCATCTTCACTACTGTCATCTGTATCTTCACCTGAGCCATAGCCAACATCAGCTTTCTCTTCATCTGAAGCATCCACACTACCCTGTACCCTCCCAGGCCTATGCTCTCTGCGGGCCTCGGGTATCCTGCACGGTTTCATCTTGACCTTAGGGCCGGGCTCAGTTTCGATATAGTGCCTGGCCAGAGAAGTACGACCCGGCACATCAGAACACTTCTGCTGACTCTTCCTCAGAAACTCACGTACCTCCTGTCCCTGGTGCACTGACCATGTGTCACCAACTATCACAGAAGGTATAGGGGGTTTTTCACTTTTCTCCAGTTCCCCTTGAACCTTCTTTACTTCATTGAGCTTCTCCAGAAGATGCTCATGGCTCTCATCACGCTCCTTCATCACAGTTTGGAGTTTTTTCTGAGAAGTAATCAATTCATCTTGTACCTGTTGGACGTCCTTTATGTCTTCAGCCCCTTCTTCAGGCTCTTCTGGTAGGACATGCTCAGAAGCCCTACCGTCAGTCTTACATTCTACTTCTTCATTCACATCATTATGGTCTCCAATATCTCCATTTATTCCAGCTTTCAAGTTCTCCTTGATAGCTGCATCTGTATACTCAGAACCCGCCGGATTCTTCTCTTCCACCACGTTCTGCATCCCATCTGAACTCCCATGTGTCTGCAGCGGCAACGGAGTGACACACCGCTTTTCCCATTTGTTGGGACGTGGCTCCGATGTAGACTCCATGAAAGTGTGCTTGAGCTCACCAATGCCAGCCTGATGTCTCAAAATCTCATCTTGTGATTTATCCAGATCCTTGGTATCACTCGGGAACACTGCTGGGGCTCCGGGCGCCGAACTTCCAGCCTGAGCTAGGTGTCTATATCTCTAAGATGTTTGCTGTCTTCCCGCTCATACATGGCGGTGGGCCATAAGACCACGTTCCCCCCTTGTCGGCTGGTTTAATAACTATGTCATCAAAAGAAGACAATTCAGACAATGCTTGTCTCTGTTTGGCTGTAAGATTATCAAATTGCCGTCTTGTAGAAATTTCAGCAAAATCCTGTGAAACCAGACGTGTAAAAATGTCTACAGCGGGGACCAGCGACAAGGGGGGGGAATTTTGTGGACTTAGGACAAAGGTGATGAGGAAACCCACCTGTATTAGCAGGATTCTGTTCCTGCAGGAGATCCTCAAGATCCCTCAAAGCCTCACGTTCCACGGCATCAAGTTGCAAGTTATCTTTGGTCATAAGTTTTTTCATGATCAATTTCCTCGAGAAGAGGAAGAGGTCTTTGGTCGCTGAAAATGGATCAAAATTATTAGTAGGTGAAAAAGTCAACCCTTTATGCAATACTTGAAGATGTGTATCAGATAGAATATGATGAGATAAATTAATTACCTCAGATCCATATTTTCCTTTTTTGTCATAATAATTATTTTGTGTCTTGCCATATCTAGTTGTCATTCTTTCATGGTACGGACCAGTATTAGATGTTTTTGCTCTGACTGATTCTTCACTTGATGCCATAGAAACTGAGGAGGCTGATCGGGCACGAGAGGATCCACTATGTGCATGATATTTACGATTCCAACGATATGTTGTATTTGTTTGATGATCTTTGATATCCCGTTGGAATTTTTTGGATTTGATATCACAAATATTTTTTTCCCATTTGGAAAACTCTAGATCTAATTCCTTATTTAATGTAATAAGTGCCTCATTGGATAAGTCTCTTTTTAAAATAGTCTGGAGATCCTCAATACCCTTGTCCAAATCCACCAAATTTACACCTTTAATTAACCCCTACATGTGTGAAATTTTGCACACATACACTCATGTAATTGTTAGTGAAAACCATATATCAAACTACATGAAATGACATGGTTAACTCTATGTAAACCATGTGTCATTTCATGTCGGGCGGTTCTGTAATTTCACAAAAGTCGGCATTGCCCGGCAATTGAATCAGCGGCTATTTTACTATGTAGAAGTGTATGAACTATAAATATATATATATATATGTCACAATGACATGTGTATATATATATATATATATATATATATATATATATATTTTATATATATTCTATGTGTGTATATCTAGTGTTTACAAGGAAAGAAAGGGTTTATTTTAATTCCGATATTTCTGTCCCATTGACTTGCATTGGGTTTCCGGTATCTGATCGGCGATACCCGATACTTTTTGGGTATCGGTCCGATCCAATCCGATCTGATACTTCTTGGTATCGGGAAGTATCACTCAACACTAGTCAACACTGCCATTGTCCACTGCCAGATATTTAGCCTTAACGCTGCACTTGTCAACTGCCGTGTCTTCAGTGTCAACACTGCAATTTTCCACTGCAGGTTCTTTAGCATCAACACTGCAATTGTCCACTGCGGGATATTTAGCCTCAACACCGCACTTGTCCACTGCCGGGTCTTCAGCATCAACTTTGCAAATGTCCACTGCCGGTTCCTTATCGTCAACACTTTAATTGTCCACCACCAGGTATTCAGCCTCAAGATTGCAATTGTCCACTGCTGGTTCTTTAGCCTCAACACTGCAATTCTCTACTGCCGGGTCATCAGCGCCAACAGTGCAATTTTCCACTCCAGGGTTTTTAGCTTCAACACTGCAATTGTCCACTGTCGGGTATTTAGCCTTAATACTCGCATCAATACCCGGCACTGCCACTGGCACTCGGACTAGAGTGTGTGGCTGCATAGAAATACATGCAGCCACACACTCCAGTCCGAGTGCCGGTGGCAGTGCCATTTATTGATGTGAGAGACTCGCGTGAGTTTCTCGCATCACACTCGCAAGTATGACACCGGCCTTAGACCTGCAATCCTATGAAATTTATGTGCAATAGTGCATTAACTCCTCTGACAGGATTTTACTGACAGTTCACTAATCAGAGCCCAACCCACGGGATCTCATTTGCTGAGTAATCATGGCAGACAAGGAAGCCATTTTAAGGCTTCCTTGCTGCTATAGCAACTGTTGGAACTTCGCAATCAAGCTGCTGGGGTGCTGATGGGATGACAAAGGGTCCAATCTCCCTTAGAATATTCCTCACATGTCGCTTTCACTTTAGATGGGAATGTACAGTAAGGTACTAAAGACGTGATATTTTCACTTTGTCCATTGTCAGCATTTGAAGTACTAGCATGGCTGTGTAAGACATCTTGTTTCTACGGAAAGTGGCATGGGAACAACTCATCTGCCATCTCTTTGACATAACTACATGTCATATTGCAATACATCACAAGTAGAGATGAGCGACTTTGTCCTTTGGAGGGTCGAGTCGGGTTTCGTGAAACCTGACTTTCTCAAAAGTCGAGTCGAACGCAATCGGACGACTATAGGGAAAAGTCGGAGGTCCGACTGAAACACGAAACCCAATGCAAGTCAATAGGGAAGCAAAGTCGGCACGGAGTGGAGGACAGTAAACACATCTACAGTGTCCATTTCAATGCCAACAACATGAATTCTTATTAATTAAGCTTGGCAGCCTTCATTTACTTTATAATAATAGTTACGCATTGAAAACTGGGGGTTATTTGCCTAAAGTTGTGGGGGGGGTAGAGCTGGCTCCAGATTTTCGTGTGCCCCGGGCGAAAGAGTGTCAGACGACCCATTTAACACATACCGCAATTCATGATGCTCCGATACTGCAGAGAAATATAGGTATATTACAATGACAAATACTTTACTTCTTACATTACATGACTGATATCTATTTTAAATTCTACAATAGCTCAAAAACCGGAGAGTATATACCTCCATACAGTATTATGGCAACCAGATAGTGCGCCATACAGAATAATGATCCCCATATATTGCTCCATACAGAATAATTGGTCCAATATAATGTTCCATACAGTATATGATGTGCTCCACATAATGCTACAGTATATGATGGTAATGTATAAAGAAGTAAAAGGTATTAACCCTATGCCAGCTCACCAACCACCACCGGAGCACGAGACTGAAAGTCCGGACCAAGACATGCAGCAGCAGAGAAAATGAAGGGAGCAGTCCAGCTTCTGTAGAAAGTGCAATTCTTTATTCAATCCAAAAATAAAATCGTCACATAACGGTGTCCTCCAAATGCAACAAGCGGAGAGTATGCACTACCAGCTGTACCAGCAACACGTTTCGACCTTAGATGGTCTTTGTCAAAGCTGAAAATGAATTACCCGCCTGCATTTTTAAAGCCATCTGAGACTCATGGGTGAACTGCTGAAACGTCATATAATTAGAAACAGATGTTTCTTGATTTAACCCTCAGGTGTTTAAGCAGAAGTTCTGCATATATCCATTTCAACAGAAACACTCATGACATCTAGTATGCAATAATTAGACATTTGAGTGCTTAAAGGTATTAACAGTGCACATAAAACAGTATAATGTGCCATACAGTATAGGACGGTCCCCATAGAGTATAATGAACCCCACATATTGCTCCATACAGTATAATGAGTCGCATATAAAGTTCCATACATTATATGATGCGCCCCATATATTGCTCCATACAGAATGGGCTCCATATAATGCTCCATAAAGAATAGGCCCGATATGTGCACCATATGATGCTCCATACCCTATATGATGCTCCATAAATAATGAACCACATATGATGCTCCAGTATATGATGGGCCCCAGGATGATGCTCCAGTGTATGATGGGCCTATATAATGCTCCATATATAATGGGCCCCATTTATAATGCTCCAGTGTATAAAGGGCCCCATATATGATGCTCCAATGTATGATGGGCCCCATGGATGATGCTCTAGTGTATGATGGGTCTAAATAATTCTCCATATATAATGGGCCCATTTATAATGCTACAGTCCATAATGGGCCCCGTATGTGATGCTCCAGTGTATGATGGGCCCCATGGATGATGCTCCAGTGTATGATGGGCCTATATAATGCTTCATATATAATGGGCCCCATTTATAATGCTCCAGTGTATAATGGGCCCCGTATATGATGCTCCAGTGTCTGATGGGCCCCATTTATAATGCTCCAGTGTATGATGGGCCCCATGGATGATGCTTCAGTGTATGATGGGCCAATATAATGCTCCATATATAATGAGCCCCATATGATGCTCCAGTGTATGATGGGCCTATATAATGCTTCATATATAATGGGCCCAATATGATGCTCCAGTGTATAATGGGCCCCGTATATGATGATCCATTGTATGATGGGCCCCACTTATAATGCTCTAGTGTATGATGGGCCCCATGGATGATGCTCCAGTGTATGATGGTCCAATATACAGCTCCATATATAATGTACCCCATATGATGCTTCAGTATATGATGGGCCCCATGGATGATGCTCCAGTGTATGATGGGCCAATATAATGCTCCACATATAATGGGCCCCATTTATAATGTTCCAGTATATAATGGGCCCCGTATATGATGCTCCAGTATATGATTGGCCCCCCATGGATGATGCTCCAGTGTATGATGGACCTATATAATGCTCCATATATAATGGGACCCATTTATAATGCTCCAGTGTATATTGAGCCCGGTATATGATGCTCCAGTGTCTGATGGGACCCATTTATAATGCTCCAGTGTATAATGGGCCCCGTATATGATGCTCAAGTATATGATGGGCCCCATGGATGATGCTCCAGTGTATGATGGGCCTTTATAATGCTCCATATAGAATGGGCCCCATTTATAATGCTCCAGTGTATAATGGGCCCCGTATATGATGCTCCAGTGTCTGATGGGCCCCATTTATAATGCTCCAGTGTATAATTGGCCCCGTATATGATGCTTCAGTATAAGATGGGCCCCATGGATGATGCTCCAGTGTATGATGGGCCTATACACTGTGCAGAATTATTATGGAAATGAGTATTTAGATCACATCATCCTTTTTATACATGTTGTCCTACTGCAAGCTGTATAGGCTTGAAAGCCAACTGCCAATTATGTAAATCAGGTTATTTGCATCTCTGTAATGAGGAGGGGTGTGGTCTAATGACATCAACACCCTATATAAGGTGTGCTTAATTATTAGGCAACTTACTTTCCTTTGGCAAAATGAGTCAGAAGAGAGATTTGACGGACTCTGAAAAGTAAAAAATTGTGAGATGTCTTGCAGAGGGATGCAGCAGTCTTGAAGTTGCCAAACTTTTGAAGCGTGATCACTGAACAATCAAGCGTTTCATGGAAAATAGCCAACAGGGTCGAAAGAATCGTGTTGATAAAAAAAAGCCTCAAAATAACTGCTCATGAATTGGGGAAAATCAAGCATGAAGCTGCCAAGATGCCATTTGGCACCAGTTTTGCAATATTTCAGAGCTGCAACGTTACTGGAGTATCAAAAAGCACAAGGTATGCCATACTCAAGGACATGGCCAAGGTAAGGAAGGCTAAAAAACAACCACCTTTGAACAAGAAACATTATTATTATTATTATACATTTATATAGCGCCTTTTATTCCATGGTGCTTTACATGTGAAAATGGGAAATGTAGACAAGTACAATAAACATGTGCGAGACAAGGGACACACAAGTACAGAAGGAGAGAGGACCATGCCCGTGAGGGCTCACAGTCTACAGGAATGGGTGAGGACACACTAGGTGAGGGTGGAGCTGATTGTGCGATGGTTCAGTAGACAGAGGATCATTGCATGCTGTAGGCTTGTCGTAACAGGTAGGTTTTGAGCTTCTTTTTGAAGGTTTCCGTTGTTGGTGAGAGTCTGATGTCTTGCGGCAGAGAGTTCCAGAGTATGGGGGAAGCACGGGAGAAGTCTTCTATGCGGTTGTGGGAAGAAGAGATGAGGGGGGAATACAGAAGGAGATCTTGAGAGGATCGAAGGTTGCGTGCGGGTAGTGACCTGGAGACCATGTCACAGATGTATGGAGGAGACAGGTTGTGGATGGCTTTGTGTGTCATAGTTAGGGTTTTGAACTGGAGCCTCTGGATGATAGGAAGCCAATGAAGGGCTTGGCATGGGGAGTGGCTGGGAAATTACGGGGAGACAGGTGGATTAGTCAGGCAACAGAGTGTAGGATGGACTGGAGTGGTGCCAGAGTGCTAGAGGCGAGGCTAGAGAGTAGGAGGTTGCAGTAGTTGAGGAGGGAGATGACAAGGGCGTGCAGTAGTGTTTTTGTGGTTTCATAGTTGAGGAATGAACAGATTTGGGAAATAATTTTGAGTTTGAGGCGGCAGGAGGTGGCGAGAGCTTTGATATGTGGTTTGAAAGAGAGAGCAGAGTCGAGGATCACGCCAAGGCACCGAGCATGCGGTACTGGGGAAAGTGAGCAGCCATTGACATTGATGGATAGGTCTGGTGGAGGGGTAGAAAGAGGTGGGGGAAAGCTGATGAATTCTGTTTTGTCCATGTTTAGTTTGAGAAAGCAAGCATAAAAGAAGGCTGAGATAGCAGACAGACTCTGTGGGATTTTGGTCAGTAAGGAGGTGAGTTCAGGTCCAGATAGGTAGATCTGCGTGTCATTGGCATAGAGGTGATACTGCAAACTGTGGGATTCCATGAGCTGTCCCAGGCCGAAGGTGTAGATGGAGAAGAGTAGGGGTCCTAGGACTGAGCCTTGAGGAAAACCGACAGACAAGGGGCGAGGTGAGGAGGTAGTTTGTGAGAGGGAGACACTAAATGTTCGGTATGTTAGATATGACGAGATCCATGATAGGGCCAAGTCTGTGATGCCAAGAGATGAGGGATTTTCTACAGCAGGAGGGAATGGTCCATGGTGTCGAAGGCAGAAGACAGGTCCAGGAGAAGGAGGACAGATTAGTGTTGCTTGCTCTTGGTGGTTAGCAGGTCGTTAGTGACTTTAGTTAGGGCAGTTTCAGTTGAGTGATGTGGTTGGAAGCCAGATTGTAACGGTCAAAGAGGGAACAGGAGGAAAGGTGGGAGGACAGTGCAAGATATACATACTGTTCCAATAGTTTTGAGACGTAAGGGAAAAGAGATATCGGGCGATAGTTAGACACAGAGGATGGGTCGAGGGAGGGCTTTTTGAGGATCGGTGTGATTGAGGCATGTTTGACGGATGAGGGAAAGGCACCATTTGTAAGTGAAAGGTTGAAGAGGTGTGTGAGAGTAGGGATGAAGACTGTGGCAATGTTAGGGATGAGGTGGGACAAGAACTGCTCAAGCGCGCAAGTGGTGAGGTGTGAGCTTGACAGGAGGGTAGAGAGCTGATCTTCTGTCATGGTGGTGAAGCTGGTTTTGGAAGGACAGGGCTGTGTGGCTAAGAGGGGCATTGGGGGCTGCGGGCCGAAGCTTTCTCTGATCGTATCGATCTTTTGCTTAAAGAAGGAGGCAAAGTCTTCAGCAGAAATGAGAGGGGAGGGAGGAGGTGCTGTGGGATGGAGTAGAGAATTGAAAGTGTTGAGCTGTTTATGGTTGTGAGACAGGGAGGATATGAGAGATGCGAAGTAAGTTTGTTTTGTGGCAGAGAGCATGGACTTGAAGCTGGCAAGGGACTGCTTGTAAGCGTTGAAGTGCTCTGTAGAATGGGTTCTCGTCCATCTCCGCTTGGCAGCCCTGGAAGCCCGTCTCAGTTCTTTGGTCAGGCTGGTGAGCCAGGGCTGCCTGTTGATTGTAAGAGTTTTGCTCTGCGTGAGGGGGCGACCGAATCAAGTGTGGCTGTTATTGTGGTGTTATAAAAGTGGCAGCAGCATTTGTGTCATGAAGGGAAGCTATGTCTGCAAGAGGGAGAAGGGACTGTAAATTGAGAGTGATTGTAAATTGAGGTGTTTGAAATTCTTGCGAGGGTGAGTTTGTGGTGTGGGGGTTGCGTACTAGGAGAGGAGAGGGAAGAGAATGTCAGTAGGTTGTGGTCAGACAGGGGGAGGGGTGAGTAAGTGAGATTAGTGAGGGAACAGAGACGTATAGGTCACCATCTGTGAAACATAAGAAAAAACATCAAGTCTGGGACAAGAAATATGTTAAGACTGATTTTTCTTAGGTTTTATGGACTGATTAAATGAGAGTGACTCTTGATGGGTCACATGGATGGGCCTGAGGCTGGATCAGTAAAGGGCAGAGAGCTCCACTCCAACTCAGATGCCAGCAAGGTGGAGGTGGGGTACTGGTATGGGATGGCCTCATCAAAGATGAACTTCTGGGACCTTCTCAGGTTGAGGATGGAGTGAAGCTCAACTCCCAGACCTACTGCCAGTTTCTGGAAGACACCTCCTTCAAGCAGTGATACAGGAAGAAGTGGTTTCTTTCAAGAAAAACATGATTTTCATGCAGGACAATGCTCCATCACATGCATCCAAATACTCCACAGCATGGCTGGCCAGTAAAGGTAAAAAAAAAGAAAAATAATAATATGGCCCCCTTGTTCACCGATCTGAACCCCATAGAGAACCTGTGGTCCCTCATAAAATGTGAGATCTACAGGGAGGGAAAACATTACACCTCTCGGAACAGTGTCTGTGAGGCTGTGGTGGCTGCTGCACGCAATGTTGATTGTAAACAGATCAAGCAACTGACAGAATCTATGTATGGAAGGCTTTTGAGTGTCATCGTAAAGAAAGGTGGCTATGTTGGTCACTGATTTTTTTGTACTTTTGTTTTTGAATGTCAGAAATGTTTATTTCTAAATTTTGTGTTGTTATATTGGTTTACCTGGTGAAAATAAACAAGTGAGATGGGTATATATTTGGTTTTTATTTAGTTGCCTAATAATTCTGCACAGTAATAGTTACCTGCACAAACAAATATCCTCCTAAGATAGCCAAATAAAAAAAACACACTCCAACTTCCAAAAATATTAAGCTTTGATATTTATGAGTCTTTTGGGTTGATTGGGAACATAGCTGTTGTTCAATAATAAAAAGAATCCTCTCACATACAACTTGCCTAGTAATTATGCAAATAGTGTATAATGCTCCATATATAATGTGATCCATTTATAATGCTCCAGTGTATGATGGGCCTATATAATGCTCCATATATAATGGGCCCCATATGATGCTCCATTATTTGATGGGCCCCATCGATGATGCTCCAGTGTATAATGGGCCGCGTATATGATGCTCCAGTGTTATGTTTAGGTAGCTGAGGAGTGCAGGCAAAAAAGGCAATACACCAGAGCAGTTGGAATCTATGAGATTGCAGTACCCTGACTAACCACAACAACTAGAGGCAGCCGTGGAGCGTTCCTACGTTGGTCCTAGACGCCTCGTCACAGCCTGAGAAACTAACTACACCTAAAGATAGATATAGGAAAGCTATCTGCCCCGGAGCAGAACCCCAAAGATAATAGAAAGCCCCCAAACATGTAATGGCGGTTAGACAAGAAGAAATACTGACACAGACAGAAAATAGTATGAGCAAACGTTGGGGCCCAAACTAACTAAATAGAAAAGGATAGGAAGGGTACTTACTGCAATCCCAGAAAACCCTGAAAAGCACCAACTCTACTAATTTCAAAAACACCTGAGATCACACGACCTCTACCACCTAAATTAGTTCTCTGGTGTAACAAAATCAAAACAGCAGCCACTGAAAAAACTGGAAAAAGCAAAAGCACAAACATCCGTGGCTGAACTACACTGAGAGGGCAAAAGCCCCCGGAGGGGACCCTGAAGGCCCCCACAGAAGTGCAGGACAAAATGCAAAAATCAAGCACAAAAGCAAAAAGAAGAAAATGTCTTATCTGTTAGCAGGAGACGCAGACACGACACAGCAGGCTACAAGGGAAACAGAAATCAAGGATGGAGACCAGAACAATTGATCACCGGCAACCCTGATGGGAAGGTGACTCCCTTATATAAGACCAGTCAGTAACACCTGATTCCCAATCCTCACAATCTTCACAATCTTCACTGGACAGACCAGCACCGCTTGTAACCACCAGAGGGAGCCTCTGCTCAGAATTCATCCCAAGCCCACTCACAACAGTACCCCCCCATTGAGGAGGGGTCACCGAACCCTCATTTGAGCAACCAGGTCGGTCAGGATGAGTTCTATGGTACGCACGGATGAGTCTCCTAGCATGGATGTCCGAAGCAAACACCCAAGAATTGTCTTTCTGACCATAACCTCTCCACTTAACCAAATACTGGAGTTTCCGTCTAGAAAAACGAGAATCTAATATTTTCTCAACCACATACTCCAGATTGCCCTCAACCAAAACAGGGTCAGGAGGCACAGCAGCAGGAACCACTGGCTCAACAAACCTCTTCAACAAGGACTTGTGGAACACGTTATGGATCTTAAATGTCCCTGGAAGAAGCAAACGAAAAGAAACAGGATTAAGAATCTCCATGATCTTATAAGGTCCAATGAAACTAGGCTTAAATTTAGGAGATGCTACTCTCATAGGAATATTTTTTGAGGACAACCAGACCAAGTCCCCTACTTTAAACCAAGGACCATCAGTCCTATGCCGGTTAGCAAACCGCTGGGCCCTCTCATGAGAGAGGGACAACCTCTCCACTACCTGGTCCCAAATCTGTTGCATACACTCCACAACAGAGTCAACACCTGGACAGACAGAAGCCTCCGTCTGTCCTGAAGAAAATCGAGGGTGAAACCCAGAATTACAGAAAAACGGAGACATCAAAGTGGCAGAGCTAGCCCTATTATTAAGAGCAAACTCAGCCAAAGGCAAAAAAGAGACCCAGTCATCCTGAGCAGCAGACACAAAGCATCTTAGATAAGTCTCCAATGTCTGGTTTGTTCTCTCAGTTTGACCATTGGTCTGAGGATGAAATGCCGAGGAGAAAGACAATTGAACACCCAGTTTAGAACAAAAAGTCCTCCAAAATCTGGAAACAAACTGGACTCCTCTGTCAGACGCTATGTTCTCAGGAATGCCGTTGTAAACGAACCACGTGCTGAAGGAACAACGGCACCAATTCAGAGGAGGAAGGCAACTTAGGTAATGGCACAAGAGTATCATCTTGGAAAACCTATCACAAATCACCCAGATGGCGGTCATTCTCTGAGAAACAGGAAGGTCGGAAATTAAATCCATAGAGATATGGGTCCATGGTCTCTTGGGCACAGGCAATAGCATCAACAAACCACTAGAGCGAGAGCAAGGCTTGGAGCAAGAGCAAGTCCCGCAGGACTGCACAAATTCCCTGACATCACGAGACAAGGTAGGCCACCAAAAGGACCGACTAACCAAGTCACTGGTACCAAAAATTCCGGGATGCCCAGCCAACGCGGAACAATTAATCTCAGACATCACACTCTTTTTCCACTGGTCCGGGACAAACAATTTTCCAACAGGGCAGCGCTCGGGCCTATCCTCCTGACACCCCTCCAGAGCAAGTCTCAAATTAGGTGAGATGGCGGAAAGAACTACACCCTCTTTCAAAATAACAGAAGGATCAGATAACTCAGGAGAGTCCGCAAGGAAGCTCCTCGAGAGGGCATCCTCCTTAACATTCTTAGTGCCAGGAAGAAAGGAAACCACAAAATTAAAACGTGTGAAAAACAAGGCCCACCTGGCCTGTCTAGGATTGAGTCGCTTGGCAGATTCCAGATAAACCAGATTCTTATGGTCAGTAAGGACCACCACCTGATGTTTGGCTCCCTCCAGCCAATGTCTCCACTCTTCAAAAGCCCACTTCATGGCCAATAACTCCCGATTACCCACGTCATAATTACGTTCAGTAGGAGAAAATTTTCGAGAGAAAAAGGCACAAGGGTTACTTTTAGAGGTCTCTGGATCTTTTTGGGACAAAACGGCGCCTGCCCCAATTTCAGAGGCATCAACCTCCACCTGAAATGGCAGAGAAACATCAGGCTGCCGTAGAACAGGAGCAGAAGTGAATCTCTGCTTAAGTTCCTGAAATGCAGAGACTGCCTCAGGAGGCCAATTCACCACATCAGAACCCTTTTTGGTCAAATCAGTTAATGGTTTAACAATAACCGAGAAATTACCAATAAATTTACGATAAAAATTGGCAAAACCCAAAAATCTTTGAAGAGCCTTTAATGAAGTAGGTTGGACCCAATCACAGATGGCCTGAACCTTGACCGGGTCCATTTCAATAACAGATGGGGACAAAATGAATCCCAGAAATGGATATCCTCTGTATGCCAAAAAGACACTTTGATCCCTACACATACAGAGCATTCTCTCTCAAAATCTGGAATACAGTTCGAACATGTTTCACATGAGAGTCCCAGTCATTAGAAAAAATCAAGATATCATCCAAATAAACAATCAGAAATGTATCCACAAAATCCCTGAAAATGTCATTCATGAAGAACTGGAAGACAGAAGGAGCATTAGTGAGCCCAAAGGGCATCACAAGGTACTCAAAATGCCCCTCCGGGGTATTGAATGCTGTCTTCCATTCATCCCCGTGCTTAATGCGAATAAGGTTATATGCCCCCCTGAGGTCAAGCTTGGTAAACCAAGTAGCGTTTTTCACCCTGGAAAACAGGTCAGAAATCAAGGGTAACGGGTATTGATATTTCACAGTAATATTGTTCAAAAGACGATAATCAATACACGGCCTTAATGAACCATCCTTTTTGGCCACAAAGAAAAAACCGCACCTAAGGGTGAAGAGGATGGTCTGATATGACCCTTCTCCAATGACTCCTTGATATAAGACCGCATAGCGTCATGTTCAGGTACAGACAAGTTAAAAAGGCGACCTTTAGGGAATTTACTACCAGGCACTAATTCAATAGCGCAGTCATAGCTCCTATGGGGAGGCAAGGATGCAGATTTACTTTCGCTAAATACATCAGAAAAATCAATCAAAAAGTCAGGAACATCCTGAGCCTGGGGGGAGGCAGAAAAAACAGGAGTGTTGGTATTAACACATTGGCAGCCCCAACTGGTTACAGACACATATTTCCAATCCAAAACAGGATTATGAGACTGTAACCAAGGGAAACCCAGTACGATAATATCATGCAGATTATACAGAACCAAAAATTTGCAGCACTCTTGATGATCAGGTTCAACCCTCATTATCACCTGAGTAGAGAACTGAGGTTTATTCTCAGCCAAAGGGGTAGAATCGATCCCCAGTAGGGGAATAGACTTCTGTAGGGGTATCAAGGGAAACCCACAACGTTTAGCAAAATCATAATCCATCAGGTTAATAGCTGCTCCAGAATCAACAAAAGCCTGAGCAGAAAATGAGGACAGAGAGCATATCAGAGTGACAGTTAATAAAAACTTAGTCTGAACACTACCCAAGACAACTGAGCGTGCAAAACGTCTTCCCCGCTTAGGGCAGACTGAAATAGCATGAGAGGCATCACCACAGTAGAAACATAACCCATTGCGCTTTCGAAACTCATGATGCTGTGCCCCAGACACCACTCTATCACACTGCATGGATTCAGAAGCAGGTTCACAAGGCAACACTATTCCACCCATACTTCTCCGCTCACGCAAACGTCTGTCAATTTGAATCGCTAATGACATAGAATCATTGAGACCAGAGGGGACAGGGAATCCCACCATAACATCCTTTACATTATCTGACAGACCCTTCCGAAAAAGGGCCGCCAAAGCGTCGTCATTCCACTTGGTCAGGACTGCCCACCTACGGAATCTCTGACAGTATAACTCAGCGTCATCAAGCCCCTGATTTAATGCCAACAAGGCTTTTTCAGCTTGATCAGTGACATTAGGCTCATCGTACAATAACCCCAAAGCCTGAAAAAATGCATCAACATCACTCAAAACAGGATCCCCAGGTGTCAGGGAAAAAGCCCAATCCTGAGGATCGCCGCGCAGGAGAGAGATGACAATTTGAACCTGCTGCGCTGCGTTCCCTGAAGACTTAGATTTTAAGGCAAAAAACAATTTACAATTATTTTTGAAATTCTGAAACTTAGCAACCTAGCAAGATATGCAGCAATACTCTGAACCTCAGTGGCAAGCTGATCCACACGGCCAGACAACTGTGCAAACTCCATTGAGAGAAAAAATCCTCCCCAGCACCCAGAGATACAGAGGAAAAAAAAAAAATGCAACAAACAGAAAAATATCTCTGACAACTCTGACAACCGTTTTTTCTTTCACAAATTTTTTCCCTTCTGTGAGTACCATACAATTTTAAATTTTTGGCCGGTGATACTGTTATGTTTAGGTAGCTGAGGAGTGCAGGCAAAAAAGGCAATACACCAGAGCAGTTGGAATCTATGAGATTGCAGTACCCTGACTAACCACAACAACTAGAGGCAGCCGTGGAGCGTTCCTACGTTGGTCCTAGACGCCTCGTCACAGCCTGAGAAACTAACTACACCTAAAGATAGATATAGGAAAGCTATCTGCCCCGGAGCAGAACCCCAAAGATAATAGAAAGCCCCCAAACATGTAATGGCGGTTAGACAAGAAGAAATACTGACACAGACAGAAAATAGTATGAGCAAACGTTGGGCCCAAACTAACTAAATAGAAAAGGATAGGAAGGGTACTTACTGCAATCCCAGAAAACCCTGAAAAGCACCAACTCTACTAATTTCAAAAACACCTGAGATCACATGACCTCTACCACCTAAATTAGTTCTCTGGTGTAACAAAATCAAAACAGCAGCCACTGAAAAAACTGGAAAAAGCAAAAGCACAAACATCCGTGGCTGAACTAAACTGAGAGGGCAAAAGCCCCGGAGGGGACCCTGAAGGCCCCCACAGAAGTGCAGGACAAAATGCAAAAATCAAGCACAAAAACAAAAAGAAGAAAATGTCTTATCTGTTAGCAGGAGACGCAGACACAACACAGCAGGCTACAAGTGAAACAGGAATCAAGGATGGAGACCAGAACAATTGATCACCGGCAACCCTGATGGGAAGGTGACTCCCTTATATAAGACCAGTCAGTAACACCTGATTCCCAATCCTCACAATCTTCACTGGACAGACCAGCACCGCTTGTAACCACCAGAGGGAGCCTCTGCTCAGAACTCATCCCAAGCCCACTCACAACACTCCAGTGTATGATGGGCCCCATTTATATTGCTCCAGTGTATAATGGGCCCCGTATATGATGCTCCAGTGTATGATGGGCCCCATGCATGATGCTCCAGTGTATGATGGGCCTATATAATGCTCCATATATAATGTGCCCCATTTATAATGTTCCAGTGTATAATGGGCCCTTTCTATGATGCTCAAGTGTATAATGTTCCCCATATATAATTCTCCAGTGTATAATGCTCTCCATATATTACTCCAAACATTAACACTGCTGTTCTGTTAAATCTTTATTTTAGATTCTCTAACTCAATTATTTTTATACCTTTTGCTTACTAGACTGTATGGGCACATGTTTGGAAATAAAAAAAAAAGAAAAATGAAATTTAAATCTTTATTTTTGTTTTTTTATTCCGAAAAAACTTATAATAATAAGCAAAACAAAAAATAGGAAACTACACATACTGTATGTGGTAAAAAAAACAAACCAAAACAAGCAAATCAAACATTTTGTGAAAAAAAATTAAAGATAATAAACACTTCAATTTGAACATATTTACATGGTAATATTAATTTATGTATTCTTGCATGAAGAACAATAAACATGGCTTTGCATAATAATTTTTTGCATCCAGAACATATAATACTTGTTTTATTCTCACAAGAATAAGGGCAATAGCTGCACCTTTTTCTTTTTATTCTGGAAGCACCGCTGGTAGAGGCCATGGGGTTAGAAGTGCTTGTGAAGGCCATGGTTTCAGTTTCCTGAGCATGTTGCTGGATGCTCTGTACAAAGCCTGCTGCTCCTTCCGTTCTGGGTGTTACCTTTCTTTGCTCAATATATGGCCTAACCAGTGATTTTCCAAGTTCTTCGATTGCCGTATGTGGAGTCGGGAAGGAATTTTTTTCCCCAATGTGAAGCTTACTGTTTGCCACTTGGGTTTTTTTTTGCCTTCCTCTAGATCAACATGTTAGGGCAGGTTAGGATAGGATATGGGTTGAACTAGATGGACTTAAAGTCTTCCTTCAACCTTTATAACTATGTTACTATGTTACTATGATAAAGAGTCTTCATTTGTGGAGTTTGTTTGTATTCCAATTCGGGTTGATTTCCCTCCACAACACAAAAGTATTGTATGCCGACAAATCCACAATGTTGTAAAACACAATCATAGGCCACCCATTTGATTTTCTTTTGCAGCTATATGTTCTAATAGCTGATCTAATGTGTCTACACCACCTTTGGTTGCATTATAGTCCAAGATCATGTTAGGATATTTATCTTCCCGGGTACTTACTGCATTATCATGGTGGTTCGTACTCATTAGTATTACTTGTTTTTTTTTTTTTGAACATACGCAACAATTGTTGTATTTGCAGTAAAGAAGAATATGGAACTATGTACAAATCATTTCCAGGCCTTTGTAGCTCAGCTTTACAAAATAAGGCCCTCTTACACAGCGCGTTCTGCGCAGAATATACACGTGTAGTGCACACCTAGTGTTCTCTCTGGATGCGCTCTACATTTTAGTATAGACTGTGCACCAAAAATTATCAATATAAAGACATTTTTATGGTGCGCAGATCTCAATGCATACACCTGGCAGAGCGCGTCTACGATCCCATTGAAATAATTTAGGAAATAAATAAATTGATATACAATGGTAGATGCAATAAATACACCCAACTGAGGTTATAACTCCTTTATTTCACTGAAAATATGGCCTCACAGCTGTAAAAAATGATGCCGGGTCACTATGACCCGAACACGACAAGTGTACAAATCGGCGTGTAGCAAAAAATAAACCCCCCCAAAAAAAATACTCATAGATAGGTCCCCCCAAATGAGGAAAAGTCAAATAAAATCAAGTTTTAGAAACTTATATAAAAAAATCTACAGGGCCTCACAAATTCTCTACGGGTCACTATGACCCGAACAGAGCAGCAGGGTTAAAAAAAATGAAATACCTCTCCTCGCTGGGCACTGCTCTAGTCTGGACTCCTCAGCGTCGCCATCTTCCAGCTCTCTACACTTGGACTGTTTAGGCAGAGGGCGTACAGTCGTGACATCATCGCGCTCTTTGACCTGAGTGTCACTATCAGGAAATGCGGAAGACGTCACATCAGTGGAGCAGGGAGAGGTAAGCATTGCAAGTGCTGGGGCCCTGAGCAATCAGGGGGGCCCACTCGTGGGCAATGGCACTGGCACAGGGCCCCTCATGGTACGCCGGTGTGTCTGACGGTGAATGGGCCCCCCACCGTCAGTAACACTTTTGCGTACTATGAGGGGCCCTGTGCAGTGCCGTCGCCCATGAGTGGACCCCCCAACCTGCTCAGGGCACTGGCACTTGCCTGGTTGCACCAGGTGCTGATGCAAGCCCTAGGGAGTGGGAAAGCCCAGTTAGGGAGGTGGAAAAACTGGCATATGTTGAGGTGTAGGCTGGACGTTCAGCAGCAGCAAATGGAGGAATTGGAGAAGTTGGAGGAAGAGGAGGACAAAGCGAGCCATTTTGCTGGCAACCTATGTGTCATCAGGGGAAGGTGGTACAAAATCCTTTGAAACCCAGGCATGGTTCATTTTACTGAAGGTGAAATCACCTACATTTTGGGTCGACAGCCGGGTCCTTCTTTCTGTCAGGATTGATCCAGCTGCACTGAAGACTCTTTCTGATGGCACACTAAAAGCAGGGCGAGCAAGCTCCTGCAAAGCATATTGTGCCAATTCAGGCCAGGTGTCCAGTTTACAGTCCCAGTAGTCAAAGGGGAATGAACTGTGAGGGAGAACATCGACAGGGGAGGAGAGGTAATTTTGAAACATAGTTGACAACTGCTGTCTCCTGTCTGTTGCAATGGATTCAGTCTTACCAGTCGTGTGAGCGTTACTCAAGAAATCAGTCCACAACATGGTCATGAAACCCCTGTCTCCAACGCCACTTTGACAGTGTGCAATACGAACACCTCTTCTGTTTGGCCCAGTTCGGCTCGTGGTAGAACCTGCACTGCTGCTGTGTGCTGGGATTGCCTCTAACAAACGGTTTACCAGAGTTGCTTGTTTGTTTGCCAATATTAGTTCTAGGTTCTCTTGAATCCACATCCCTCCAGTCACGCACAAACCCTGTACCTGACCTTGGCAAGCCAACATTTTCTCTTGCCCCCTGAGAAGCATCCTCCTCCCCAAAATAATCATCCCCCTCATCCTCCTCCTCCTCTTCCTCTTCTTCCTCCACCTCGTCCAGGACAGTTCCCTGAGCAGACAATGGCTGACTGTCAACAAGGCTTCCCTCCTCCTCCTCCTCCGCTGCAGACGCCTGATCCTTAATGTGCATCAAAGTTTGCATGAGCAGACGCATAAGTGGGATGCTCATGCTTATGATGGCATCATCTGCGCCTACCAGCCATGTACATTCCTCAAAACACTGAAGGACTTTACAGAGGTCTTTCAGCTTTGACCACTGCACACCCGACAACTCCATGTCTGCCCTCAAACTGCCTGCTCGTATATCCTCCCACAAATGCATTACAGCCTGCCTCTGTTCGCACAGACTCTCAACCACATGCAATGTGGAGTTCCACCTTTCTGAAACGTCTATGGTTAGGCTGTGCTTGGGGAGATGGAGTGATCGCTGCAGCCTCTGCATACGACTGGAGTCTACCGGTGAGCGATGAATGTGCAAGCACAGTCTTAGCACCTTATGGAGCAGGGCTGTTAACTCTGGATAATTATTTAGGAAGCACTGCACCACCAGGTTCAAGGTGTGAGCCAGGCAAGGAATGTGTCTGAGTTTTGCCAGGGCTATGGTCGCCACAAAATTGTGTCTGTTATCACTGACTACCTTGCCTGGCGCTAGATTTAGGCTGCTCAGCCATGACCCAGTTTATCGCTGCAAGTAGTCGGCCAGTACCTCCGCGGTGTGTCTGTTGTCGCCCAAATGCATCTTTAAAACAGCCTGCTGACGCTTACCACTAGCTGTTCAATAGTGGGACACCTTGTGTGCAACACTGGCAGCTGCGGATGGAGTGCTCATGCGACTACGCTCTGTCAACGAGCTTTCACTTCTGGAGGAGGAGGAAGGTCTAACGCCTACAGCCAACTGTTGGTTATACCTTGGGCTAGGCAGCACTGTTCCATCGAAGCTGTCCACTGTGGACCCTGCATCCACCACATTAACCCAGTGTGCAGTTATGGACACGTAACGGCCCTGGCCATCCCTACTGGCCCATGCATCTGTTGTGAGGTGCACCTTTCCACTCACTGATTGTTTGAGTGCCTGGACAATGCGGTCTTTCACATGCTGGAGGGCAGTGATTGCTTTTCTAGAAAAGAAGTGCCAACTGGGTAGGTCATAGCACGGGACAGCGTAGGCCATGAACTCTCGGAATGCTGCGCTTTCAACAAAATGAAAGGGCATCATCTCTAATGAGATCAGTTTGGCAATGTAGGCGTTCAAAGCCAGTAGCAAAAAGAGGAAAAAATTTCCTCCTGCCTTTCGTCCTATTGTGGCTGGCATAGGATCTTGCACAGAGAGACTATCTGCCTGGCTGGATAAGATTTTGCAGCCATTTGTTAAGAGAACAGTGGGTTATATCAAAGACACAAAACCCTTATTACAAGTGATATGGAAATTTAATTAGGATAAAAATATCCTTCCGTGTTTGCTGCTTGCTTCTCCAAATCTCTATTTAATGTCTTTTTTTGAGCGCTCAGAACGAAATGGGGACTGTCCACACGAAAGTGTCAGTATAACAGTTCGTCAAGGACATACATTTATTATTCATTCAAGGTTTTATACGTTTACAAAAAGGGGCTAGTTAGTCAATTAACATACAATTAAAAGCTGCTAGATTATTGGCTGTTCTAGTGTAAATATGATAATTATGATAATCATGATTAAAAGAGCTGAAGTTGCAGAATTATTGTTTATATTCTTGTGACCTAGTTGTCTTGCATAACTATAATGTAAACAACAGATATCTAATAGGACTTTTTGTACTTCATGCATTTGTTCCTTTACGAAGGCCTTTATGAAGGCCAGATTTCTTTAAAACGACTGATTATAACTGGCCTAGAAATATGTGAGCACAGGGTTTTTTAGCAAGTGAGATCTATCTAACTGTGAACTGTGAATACATATATGTGAATATACTTTGAATATATGGAATACATATATATTTCCATGACAGTCCCCCCTTAGATACCACTTGCCCTAAAAAACCTGCTCCTGGCCCAAGCGCTGCAACTCTTTTGTTCTGCCTGTGAGTTGAGACACCCCTAGCGCATGTCTCCCCCACCGAATATAGACTTTTCGCAAATGGGCGGTCAGGAGGACTGTCCCTGTCGGGGGTTTATGTGTTTGCAATCATAGTCTCCTTATTTGATAGGATGATTCATCAAGGATGTGTATTCTCAGTCTGGAGGTAGTTCGGAGATCTGGTCAAGCCAGGCAGTTCTATCCGGACTGGTGCGAGGTCCAAGATGGTGAGTGGCATCAAATTGGTTGTCTCCTGAACAGTTTTTTCCATTTTCCTGCGGATACAAGGAATTACACAGCAACCAGTAATTAATGCAAAAATGAGAACCCCCATAATGGCTGTCCCAACCTGTGCCAACATTTTCTGCCACCCACTCATCCACCCAAAGTATCGATCCCATGGGTCAGTGACACCTGAGTTCTGTTTCAGTTCCTCTGATAACTCATTAAGTTTCTGTATTGCCATTGTGACTTTACCATTTGGGCCAGTGTTGTCTGGGATGTAGGTGCAACAGGTGTCTTTGATCATTTTGTAAACACCTCCTTTCTCAGCTAGAATCATATCCAAAGCCATTCTATTCTGGAATGCCATAATGGAAGTGGGGCCTAACTGTGCTGCCAAACCTTTTACAGCATCTATGGTGAAGTTAACAAATCTCTGCTGGTTATAATAGATGTAATTTATCCAATCAACATTTTTGTTTATAGTGACTCAAATCCTGCTTTAACTTGGTCTCTGGCCTTGAACTCATCAGGTAGGTCATCTGGTCATCTGTCTGGTCAGTCAGAGCATCCACAACATCCTTCATGGCTTAGGTGTCTCTACTGGTACGGGAGCTTCCTTGCAATGCGATACGTGGATTCAAACAGGCTTTCCCTCTAGTTACACAGAGGTTGATGTCATCTGGGGCTCTTGGACAGGATCATCAAATCTGGCAGTGAAGAGAAAAACTCGAGAATGGACATTAATTTTTGACCAATTCAATTACATAAGTGTTATGATCTGGTAGCTGAGGAGAGCAGGCAAATAAAAGCAATACACCAGAGAGGTTGGAATCTATGGGATTGCAGTACCCTGACTAACCACCACAACTAAAGGCAGCCGTGGAGCATTCCTACGTTGGTCCTAGACGCCTCGTCACAGCCTGAGAAGCTAACTACACCTAAAGATAGAAAAAGGAAAGCTATCTGCCCCGGAGCAGATCCCCAAAGAACATAGGAAGCCCCCAAACATGTAATGGCGGTTAGACAAGAGGAAATACAGACACAGACAGAAAATAGTATGAGCAAACGTTGGGGCCCAAACTTCCTAAATAGAAAAGGATAGGAAGGACACTTACTGCAACCCAAAAAACCCTGAAAAGTACCAACTCTACTAATTACAAAAACACCTGAGATCACACGACCTCTACCACCTAAATTAGTTCTCTGGTGTAACAAAAACTAAACAGCAACCACTGAAAAAAACTGGAAAAGGCAAATGAACAAACAGTGGCTGAACTAAACTGAGAGGAGCATAAGCCCCCCGAAGGGGACCCGGCAGACCCCCACAGAAGTGCAGGACAAAATGCAGGCACCAAAAAACTAAAAGAAGAAAATGTCTTATCTGTTAGCGGAAGATGCAGGCACGAAACAGCTTTTCTGGGTCTCTGGGAGTGTGCCTTACGCTAAACAGTGCAATAGGGAGTGTGTCATGCCATGGTTTGCGTGTCTCTTGGGCAATTTTTCAGCATTCTATTCTTAAGTGTTTCGTTCAGTTTTTCTACCTTCCTGCTGCTCTGGGGGTGGTAAGGAGTGTGTAGGCCTAAATCTGACCCTACTGCTAATCGGGTCTTGTGTGTCAGATTTGCTGTGAATGCGGGTCCCTGATCACTTTCTATCATTTCTGGAGCCCCGTATCTGCACACTATTTTCCGAAAGTAGCTTCGTTGCAGTAGTCTTTGCTGACTTGGAAGGCTTCTGTTCATCTTGAAAATACTTCTTTTGACCACAATGGCGTATTTGAATCCTTCACTTGGCGATATCTGGATGTGGTCTATCTGGATCCTTTGAAGCTGGTAGAGTGGTCTTTCCAGATGAGGTGAGGGGGACTTTCTTCCATACGTCCAGGCTTGCATTTGCCGCAGGTCAGACAGCTGCTGGTGAATTTGGCTGTTAGGGTGGAGATCCCTGAAGCGAACCAGTAAGCACCAATCAGATCATTCATTTGTGTCTTTGATATGTGGATGTGGGTCCATCTACCCATTGGACCACCATAGGGTGCATACTTTGTGGTAGGCAGAGTTTGAAGTCTATTATTGATAGCCTTCTTTCTTCACATGTTGCTTTTTTCGCATTCAGCTCTTCTCCTTTTGGAGCTTGGTCTTGTAACTTCTTGAGCAGATTCCAGGACGTTTCTTTGTCAGGTTTCTTGTCTTCAGTCGTCATGTAGTAGCCGTCCGGCTCTACGACCTCTCCCACTTCTCCATGTTGTCTTCCTTTGGCTGCTTCTTTGGCTGCCATGTCCGCCATGTTATTGCCTCACGCCTCTTCTGTTCTCAGTTTTCCATGCACTTTGATTTTTTAAATTGCCACCATTTTGGAAGTTGGAGTATACCCAGTAGGTCCTGAAGGCTCCATGATGCTTCACGGTTGTCCCGTTTGCTGTGATGAAGTCCCTTGTAGCCCAGATGGGTCTAAAGTCGTGTGCTATGCCATGCGAGTACCTGTAGTCCGTGTAGATGTTTGCAGTCTTGCCTTCTGCCATCTGACAGGCCTTCGTCAGCGCTATCAATTCTGCTTCCTGGGCTGACAGGCTAGGTGACAGACTTCTGGACCACAGGATTTCTTGATTGCTGGTCACTGCACTTCCTGTGTTGAAACTTCTTCATCATCTGCAAATCTGGAGCCATCCAAGTATCCCCCCTTGGGAGTGGGAGTAGAGCGGCCGGGCTGAGGACTGTAGGTCTGGAGACGGTGACATTATGAGACAAAGGCAATAGAGGCGCCACAAAGATGCCTGGCGGTGGGGAGATTACTGTTGGTTGAGCTTGATTGAAGATTGCCAAGATGTCATGTGGAGTGAGAGTTTCCAGTGGCTGTCCAAGAGTGATTTCAGCAACCTTGTCCAGGAGGGTGTGTGCTGCAGATACTGCCATCAGGCAGGAGGGTGCTCTTCTTGCAACTGGATCCAAGCGGGCTGAGAGGCAGCCTAAAAGTCTCTGTTTTCCCCTGTGAATCCGTGCCAGGACTCCAGTAGCATGACCTTCTTTCTTCCATCAGGTAGACGGAAAGACTTTTCATAGTCAGGTAGGCCTGGTATTGGCGCTGAGACTGTGGAGTTCTTCCAATCTCCTGAATGGGTTGAAGGCTGCGTCTGATAGAAGGAGTGGGGTTGCGTTGATGCAAGCGCACAGAGGCTGCATTAGGACTGAGGCATCAGGGATCCAGGTTCTGCAATACGACACTAGAACAGGGAAGGCCTGCAGCATTCTTGGAGTTGTTGGGGGAGCCATCTTCTCCACAGTGGTCTTCCAGTCTTTTGACATGTGTTTCATCTTGTGGGCAATACAGTGTCCCAGGGATGTAACTTGCTTCTGGCATCACTGGACTTTGTTCTTCCAGACCTTGCATTGCTGTTCTTCCAGGTAGAGTAGGAGAGATAAGGAATAGACTGTGCAGGTGTCGATGTCAACCACACAAAAGAGAAAGTCATCCACGTGTTGTAGAAGAGTGACTCTTGCATATTCTGCAATCCAGTTGACGAGGATGGAGGACATTGTCTTGGTGAAACTTGAAGGGCTTGTTTTGAGCACCTTGAGACAACACTGTCCATATGCACTGCACTGGTGTGTGAAAGCAGGCCTCCAGGTGGAGGGGAAACACTGAAGAAGGTACTGGCCAGGTTGATCACCGTGAATACCGTTGCGGTGACTGGGACTCTTGAGAGCAGAGTGTGATGGTTCAGCACTGTTGGGGTTTCAAATACCGTAGCCTCTTTCGCGGCCTCCAGGCCTTGCACCATTCTGAACTCAGTGGGGTTTACAGTCTTTTTCTTCACTGTGGAAAGCTGGGATTGATTCCGATGGGCGAGGCAGCCCAGTTTGGCCTTGTCCTTCAGTATGCGGCAGGGGACTCCCATCTGCTGGTGCAGAGCTGGCGGGAAAACAAGCCGTCTACTAGGATCCACATCATGAGAGATGACGACCAGCTGGCTTTCTTGTTCTCCACCAAGACAGTCACTGTGTTAGCACCTGCTCTGGTCACAGGGGGTCTTCTTGTTGGGACGTCTCCTTAAACGGCTGCTTTTTTCTCAGCACTGGCCATCAGCAGTTTCTTTTTCTCCAGCTCGGTCTCAGGTCAGTATTTGTGCACAAGTTTGAAGAGCTGAGTGGCCTTTTTCCGGTCTAGGGCCTGGGTGAACTGGTTGATTGCAGGGGGCACCTCCTGGTGCTTGCAAAAGATGAACCTCTGGCGTTAGAGCTGGATGAGGTGTTGCCATTCCATGAAGCGAGTAGGGTCCTTCTTGAGTTGAAATATCCTGGCCAATGTCAAAGTTCTCAGGCCGTCTTCTTAGGCGAGTTCACTTAGACCTTCAGTTGGTCAGAGACATCTTGACTCTGGGTGATGGAGTGGCTTTTCTGGTACTATGTCCAGCACCTCCTGTGATAGGTCTGCAGTGTGGTTGTTTGAGGTTCCTGTTTCTTCTTGGGTCAGGGGTGAAGAAAGTGTCATGGTCCCATCTTCCTGGAACACTCTGGTCGCTTTCAGCTTCTGCAGTAGGTCCACTCCCAATAGGTTGAGGGTTCAGGTTTTTTACACAACAAACTGGGACATGATGGAGTGTTCTGGCTGAGTCCACACGCTCAGGGGCTTCATAATCTGGAAATATCTGACTTGACCATCAATTCCCATGCAGGAAGCAGAAGATTCTGATAGGTAGGTGAGGTTGCGGAGTTCCACAAGAAAAGATCTGACTACGCCATCCACTCTCAGGATATTGTCCCACTGGTGGGGTTCCCTGTGGACTTGGTGTGCTCTTGTCCTATGCACGGGGTTCTTCACTGCTTTCTTTGTTTTCTCCTTGGCTTGCTTCTCTAGACAAAGTGGTGGGTCGTAGGGGTTCTCTGCAGCGGTTCCGGTAATGGCCAAGCTTGCCACAGTTGTAACACTTGACATTCCTTCTGTCCCGGCGGGACTCAATCCTTTTTGCTACTGTGAGCAGGGTATCCATTGCTATTGACGTGTACTCAGGCCTGGCTGCTACCAGTGGTTTCCTGATTGGTTCTCTCAGTCCATGCACAAAAGCCTGTGCCAACATCCGTCTGTGTGTCTGATCATGGGTAATGAGGCCCAAATCTTGAAACACCTTCATTACTCTGTCATGGAACTTCTCCATAGACTCTGTCTTGTCTTGACTCGTGACATGTAGGCTGAGAGTTTGTCCTGTCAGTCTGCTTTTGGCCCATTCTCTGAGTTGCTCAATTAGCTTTGGTCCTGTCTCCCAGGCATACCATCTAACTCTGTTGGAAGCTTGAATGTTCTCTCATAATTGGCCAGAATGCATCACCTGCTTTTATTTCCATTACGGTCCAGAGATCAGTCCAGGCTGCTGCATATGTTCGCTGGATCTGCTGCATTTTTTGGCAAAATGGCATGGGGTGTATCCCTGGGTCTGGCAGCATACTGATCACCTGGCTTGGGATGAAGGGCTCATAGGATGGTGCCTCTACCTGTCCCTGCTCTATTGGTGCTTGTGTGTTTTCTTCCCTAGTATTGGGCAGCATGTGTGACGTTGCATCTTCATCTTCATCAGATAAGAAGTGACATGGTGTACTTGGTGCATACACTGGGTGAGATTTAGGCTTTAAAGTTGTCTTGCTGCATGGGGATTTCCCACTTCCTTGCTGAGGCTGCGGTGGATCAGTGTCATGGTTCCATGCTAGCAGCCCTGTAGCTATACCACCCCCTGTGAAGCCCTAGCAGTGGACTGTTGTGTCTGGGGGCTACATGTAGCATTTTGTGTAGGGAGATCTGCACTTTCTTCTCCTGATATAATGACTGGCAATGTTTGTACTGTGCTTGGGATAGTACAAGGTGCCCTGTGCTGGAGACACTGAATGCAGGGACACCACATTGCTTGGATTGGGCGTTGACCCAGTTGATGACGAAGTAGAAAAAAGAGGAAGAGAAGGGAGGTGTGAGGGAGGAGCGAGAGAAAGAGGAGGGGAGGGAGAGAAGAGTGAAAGGGGGAAAAGAGAGAAAGATGGAGGAGAGAGAGAGAAGAAAGATGGAGGGGGAGAAGTAGAAGAAGATGAAGAACAAGATTTGAGAGTTGGAGAGGAAGAGATAGAAGAAGAGGAAGATGAAGAAAATGGATGTGTCAGAGATGTGATGGAGGGAAAAGAAGGAATGAGAGGGATGGCAGCGAGGAAAGAGGAGAAAAGTCTGAAGAAGAAAGAGAAAGGGACTGAGAGAAGAAAAAGGAGAGGGTGTCCCCCCTGTGACTCTTGAGAGGGGATGGTTGAAACAAAAATGCCTTCTCCCTGTGGAGAGAGGCGGGGAGCGTTTTTCCCTGTACAAGGCTCCTTACTCAATGAGAGCAGCCTACACCTGTCCCGTGTCTCCACATGATGGACATGTGATGTGTGTGACTCTGAATTCTGCTCTTGTGACATGTCAGTGATCTTTTTCTCACAGATGATTTAACACCTTTTCAAACTTATTCACATAAAAAAAAATCACTTCCTGGTCCGTTCAAATTAACTTGCTGTATCTTTTACACAATGCACCGCTGCTCTTTTATAGCAGATGGTAATCTATTAATAAACTTTCCCGTTACCTTTCAAATAACAAAAAACAAGAAAAAACATTTCATTATGCAGCGTAAAGGCTGCCTGTCTATTTGCTTCTCACGTACTCTGACATTCTATTCACATGCCTAGCCCTTCGTTTCTTACGTACTGTGTCTATTCCAAAAACCTATTCAACAAAGGTGATTTAAAAATCTGAAAACTTCTGCACTCTGGTTCTGTTTGTTCTCGCCGAATGCCCGACGGGAGGGGCTACTCAGACCACTGCGTAGTTTGTGTCTGCTCTCTCCCTCAGCCTGTAATTCTCCTTATCTATGTGACCTTGTTCTAAATCAAGCTTGTAGAAAAAAAAAATGGCTGGAGAAATAAAGCTCTAAAATAAATTGCTTAGAGAAAAAATCTCTCCAAAATCATTTAAAAATGTACTTAAAAGAAAAATTTTAAAAAACAAAAAGTTAGATTTAGTAAAAAACTCTAGAAAAAGAAAACAAAAAAAAAAAAAATTCACCAAAAAGGGGAGAAAAGAAAAACCGTATTAATCATAAAACTCTGAAAAACAACCCTTGTTACTAAAACAGCTAATTAAAAATCTCTGGCATATGACAGCTGGCTGCTTCCCCCTCCCTTCCTTATATCTCTGCTTGCTGTCTCTATAGGCACTGAAATCACGTATCAAAAAAAAAAAAAAAAAAATATTATTCCTCAGAATAGCAAAAAGTGAATATAGTTCAGTCTGAATGCCTGATAATTCTCACGTTAAAACCTGTAGCCAAAAAACCTAGCTTAAAAAAAATAAAAATCAAAGCCAAGAAACAGAATGCCTGATAACGTGATTAGCAGAGGAGGGGGGGGTCAAAGGGGTTTTCTCGCTGCTGCAGCCAGCACACTGCTCTGAATGAGATACTGACAGAGCGCACGGAGATGTGATTTAAAGCGACAGTACCTGATACAGACAGTGAGACAGACACCCGGGAGAATACGAATCCCTCTTTTGATGATCTGTGACACATACAAGCTGCTCTGGTAACTGATAACTCACCAATTGCACTGAGCGCGGTGAGGCTCAAGGTTCTATCGCTCTGTACCGTACGCCCTGGCTGGTGCGCCGGTCACAGTAATCTGCAATAGCCTTCATCAAAATTCTCACTATCCACGTCTGATTTGACTGGGATGGCCTCCCGGTGCGTGGACAATTATTGTGAGAACTTATCCAAACAAAGCTCCTGCCCTTCACGTCTGATTTGACTGGGATGGCCTCCCAGTGCGTGAAAGTTTACTGCAGAAACTTAACCGAACAAAGCCCTCGCTTCCACAACTGGATTTTTTGGGATAACCTCCCTCCAATGTGTGAAGAATATCTGCGTGGACTTATCCAAAACAAAGCTCCCGCCCTTCACGTCTGATTTGACTGGGATGGCCTCCCGGTGCGTGAAAGTTTACTGCGGGAACTTATGCAGCAATTTGTCTTTTGCTATACAGCCCCCAGAGATCAGCAAGCAAAAACACAGTCACCGTTCCAACTTTCTCCCGGTTCACATAAAACATGAAACATATACAGCACAGCAGCAACCAACTCGGCTTATATCCCAGGGATTTTGGATAAGGGTATGGACTTTTTACACAACCTGGGAATGCGTGATGACCACGTCCGACCGGCTGGAAGTGTAGGCTAGGACTAGGCACAGGGAACATTCAGGTAAGATGACAAAGTTTTCTTACCTTACTGATGGAGCTGCAGTCTCCGTCCCGTGTGCCAAGGCCAGGGCCAACACCCCCGTCTCTCCGGTCGGCCGGGTCCTCGTGCGTTTCGTCCAATGCCCCGTGTGCAGGCGCCAACTGATATGGAAATTTAATTAGGATAAAAATATCCTTCCGTGTTTGCTGCTTGCTTCTCCAAATCTCTATTTAATGTCTTTTTTTGAGCGCTCAGAACGAAATGGGGACTGTCCACACGAAAGTGTCAGTATAACAGTTCGTCAAAGACATACATTTATTATTCATTCAAGGTTTTATACGTTTACAAAAAGGGGCTGGTTAGTCAATTAACATACAATTAAAAGCTGCTAGATTATTGGCTGTTCTAGTGTAAATATAATAATTATGATAATCATGATTAAAAGAGCTGAAGTTGCAGAATTATTGTTTATATTCTTGTGACCTAGTTGTCTTGCATAACTATAATGTAAACAACAGATATCTAATAGGACTTTTTGTACTTCATGCATTTGTTCCTTTATGAAGGCCTTTATGAAGGCCAGATTTCTTTAAAACGACTGATTATAACTGGCCTAGAAATATGTGAGCACAGGGTTTTTTAGCAAGTGAGATCTATCTGTGAACTGTGAATACATATATGTGAATATACTTTGAATATATGGAATACATATATATTTCCATGACACAAGCACTGTCAAATATGTATTGGTCCAAAGATTCGATCTGGGTTACTTGTGATGTTGAAACCCTGTATTCTCATATCCCCCACCATTTAGCTATCAGAGCTCTCAATTTCCATTTGGAACAATATGGGAATTTTGAGGCTTCCCACACTGAGTATATTCTGCAAGTTGCAGATTTTCTGCTCAAACATAATTTTTTTAGTTTTAATAAGTAGTTTTATATTCAGGTGTGTGGTTGCCCTATGGGGTCATCTTTTTCACCATCTTTGGCTAATTTATATATGTCATGGTGGGAAGAGACTTATATTCATTCGTCATTTAACCCTTTCTGTAAGAAAATTTGTTGGTACGCCAGATACTTAGACGATTTGGTGATTATCTGGCGTACTAACACACAACACGATGTACAGATGTCTTGTGTGGATTTTCAAACATATCTGAATGATAACCCTCTAAATTTGAAATTCAAGGTGGATATTCATAAAAACTCTGCTCCTTTTTTGGATGTTTTTCTACATGGAGATGATAAAACAGGTTTGATCACCACTGCTTTATATGGAAAATCTACAAGCGGTAATTCTACATTACATGCTACCAGTTCGCACACGGCTAATACCATCCGTAATTTACCTATTGGAGAATTTGTGAGGGCACGTAGATTGTGTTCAACTGAAATTTCCTTTCATTCAGAATGTGGAGTTATATTTGATAGATTGAAACAGAGAGGGTGTTCTAATAAATGTCTTAAGAGGGCCTTATTTATTGTTACTAAAAAATCAAGATCAGATTTGTTGAGGGATAATGAATCAGGATTGGGTGATAAAAATCAGCTTACATTTTCTACCCTATATAGTTTGGATTTTACAAACTTAAAAAAGGCTTTTCTTAAATATATACCTATGTCGGAACAGGATCCAATTCTGAAGGAAATTCTATCAAATGGTGTGAACGTTGTAGCTAGAAAATCCACAAATTTGGGCAATTTGCTATCACCAAGTTTGTATATCACCCCTAGAAGCGGCAATATGTGGCTCAGCACAGTGGGTTCATTTAGGTGTGTTACCTCCAGATGTAACCTGTGCAGATATATGGTGAATTGTAAAGAGTTTTTGGATAATAATGGTAAAATTTATAAGATAAAAACATTTATAAACTGTTCGACAACTCATGTAGTGTATTTAGCTAGTTGTGAAGCATGTAGTAAATATTATGTTGGTCGTACATCACGTAAGTTAAAGAAACGATTAGCTGAACACATTTCTGCTTCTGCCCCTGTGGAGACTGCTGATCACTATAGCAATAAAAGACCTAGCTCTGGTTTATCAAAACACTTCTTAGAAGTACAGTCATGGACAAAAGTTTTGAGAATGACACAAATATAAATTTTTACAAAGTCTACTGCTTCATTTTTTACTAATGGCAATTTGCATATACTCCAGAATGTTATAAAGAGTGATCAGCTTAACAACAATTACTTGCAAAGTCAATATTTGGCTAGAAAATGAACTTTATCCCCCAAAACACATTTCAACATCATTGCAGCCCTGCCTTAAAAGGACCAGCTAACCTCTTTTCAGTGATTGCTCCATTAACACTGGTGTGGGTGTTGATGAGGACATGGCTGGAGATCAATCTGTCATGATTCAGTAAGAATTCAAAATAATCCTGACTACTGTGTAGCCACACTGTTAGATCCCCGGTACAAAAGTAAATTTGCCAAAATAACTCCTGCCATAGAAAGGGATTCACGCATGCAGGAGTATCAGCAGAGACTGTTGCATAATCTTACATGTGCTTTTCCACAAAACACCAGTGGTGCACGTAGTGAATCTCACAGTTCTAACTTGCCAACAGTGGGACTGTCGAGTCTTCAGCACTCAAACTGTAACAGAAACAAAGTATCTGCTGGTGTTAACAGCAATTTTGCGTAATCCTTTCACCACTTGTTTAGCCCATTCTTTGCAAGGCCACAGGAGACAAAAAGTCAGACACATAGTCAACGCCTAGAGACGATGGTACAGAAGTTTCTCCAACTGAACATGGAAGCCATGACTGTGTCACTGGACCCTTGCTCTTTTTGGGCTTCCAATCTGGATAAATGGCCGGAGCTCGCCACTCAAGCCTTGGAGATCTTGTCATGCCCCGCAGCCAGCATTCTCTCTGAATGTGTGTTCAGCGCTGCTGGTGGTGTGCTGACAGATTAGCGCACGCGGCTGTCCACTGACAATGTAGACAGACTCACGTTCATAAAGATGAACAAATCATGGATCCGCAAGGACTTTTCTACCCCTGTGCCATCCTGGGGAGAGTAAAAGCTTGAGGATTTGTTAAAATCACCTCACCAAACATTTTAAGCAACTCTGGGGCAATTGATGCCACTTAAGTGGTGTCTGTGCCCCAAATTTTTGGAAAAAAAGGAGACTATTTTTGGAGTCCCCTTGCTGTGTTTTACATGACGTTGGCATCGTCAATTACAGGTGGGTTGGGTCTTTCCCCTCCTTTTAACCGTAAGAAACTACATACACTATGGCTTGGGGTAACACAGATGGCTGAGTGTCAAGACTGAGCTGTTTACTCATACTATAGCCTGGGAATCAAAGGTCTGCTCCAAAGCTTCAGTGTCTGCTAGTCAGTGGAGTAGTCACCGGCTGTAGATCTAATTAAATTTTTTTTTGCAAATTCCTTTTTCTTTTTTTGTGGTGAAAAAGTTCAAGAAAATACAATATACATAGTAAAAGGGGTAGTATAACTATAAATGTATGCATAACGACAGTACATTGGGGGGTACAGGGAGGGTTTTCCATCAAAATCCAGATCAAGCATGTATTTTTCTTTTCCAATAATTATATTCAAATTTTCAAGGACGGGAAGGGAAACAATAGGGAATAACCAAGGGAAAGAGGGAGATAAAAGGAAAGGGAAAGGAAAAAGCAGGAAAGGCAGTGAAGGAGGAAACAATATGAAATTGTAACTATAGTATATTAGTGACAAAGTTTATAACACAAAATGAACTAATAAGAACGAAAACAGACTGTTAGGGCTGGCGGAACGCACAAAATAAATATAAATAAAAAGTGCGTTCGCAGCCCTGGGTCCACCGTGCAGGCAGAGCCTGCTGCTAGTAAGATGGCGGTATGGCGAACTCTGTTACTTCACAGAGTCGCAACAATAGATACTGTGGCACTATATGGCGGTATAAGCGAACTCTGTTACACCACAGATGCAGATATATGGACTGTGTCCTGTTAACTCCACAGGAATGCACAGACAACTGCTGTGCGGACAGCAGTCCGTAGTAACGCAATCAGTAACGCAATCAGACAATCTCCTCACCGGAGAAGCCGGTATTCTAGGGGCTTATTTCAGCCAAGCCCTAAACACGTGCATACAAGTCTCTTCACCGGAGGTGCCGGTATTCTAGGGGCTTATTTCAGCCGTGCCCTAACACATGCGTGCAAGATCACACTGGCGCAAAGCACATAATGCAACTAATACTAGCTCATGGCCGCATGGTCATACAACCCTTTTATAGCAGCAACTACAGGGCCTGCCAGAAAAGGACCAATAGGAAACTGTTCCAGAAAACATGTAGTTTCAGGACCTTCCTGGCGGACCAATAGGAGCTGCTGCAGTACCTGAGCATGTGACCCCTGATCTCCAATGAGAGATCTTACCCTGGGCATGCTCAGAAGGGGAAACGCAGAACTTAGTCTTAAAGACGTCTGCTCACCGCTGACCAGTACTGGCTATAATAGCAGAACCTGGAGAGGCAGCAGAAATCCTCTGCACAGTGCCAGACTGGGCGAGACGCTGGGACCGACGTCTCTGCTGAGCAGAATCCACTGCGGCCGGAGACAGATGAGAGACCGCAGCAGGGATGGTTCGAGATTCCCCTTGTGCAGAAGCTGGAACTCGATCCCTAACATTACCCCCCTCCTAGGGCCCCCCTTCTTTTGGACTCGCTGTGTTCAAAGGCAGTGATGAGCTGCGGAGCGTGAACGTGCTCGGCAGGCTCCCAGGACCTATCCTCAGGCCCATAACCCCTCCAATCCACCAAATAAAATCTTTTGCCCTTACCACCTTACACCCTACGATGGCGTTCACCTCATGGTCATCCGTAGATGAATCCAATGTCCCAGCAGATGACTCGGAAAACTGGGACATGAGCACGGGTTTCAGTAGGGATACGTGAAAGGTGTCGGAGATACCCAGGCGTGGTGGAAGAGCCAAACGGTATGCCACAGGGTGAACCTGCTCGAAGACTTTGAAAGGACCCAGGTAACAAGGTGCCAACTTAGTGGACTCAACTCGCAGCCTGATGTTATGGGCGGAGAGCCACACCAAGTCCCCAGGAGCAAATGTCATAGCGGGGACCTCATCCTCTCCTTGGACGCCGGAATGGCATCCTGGGTACGGTCCCAAATGTCCCGTGCCTCCACAGTCCAATCTGCCACCCTGGAGTCGGAAGAAGACACGGTCATGGGCACCGGAACCCGTGGATGCTGACGGTAGTTTAGGGGGAATGGAGTCTGTCCGGTGAAGTCAGCCACAGCATTGTTCAGTGCAAACTCAGCCTAGGCAAGGATGCCCAGTCATACTGCCTGGCTGAGACAAAATGTTGTAGATAGGTGACCAAGGTCTGGTTGGCCCTCTCTACTAACCCATTTGTCTCGGTATGGTATGCTGAAGAGAGATTTAACTCAATACTGAGTAGACGACAAAGCTCTCTCCCGAACCGAGACGCAAACTGGGGCCCTCAGTCACTGATAATTTTGTCCAGCATGCCGTGTAGACGGAAGATGTGCCTAATAAACAACACTGCCAGGGCCCGTGCAGAAGGTAACCGTGGTAGGGGCACCAGGTGCACCATTTTGGAAAAATGATCGGTGATTACCCAAATGATGGTGCAGCCCCGAGACTTGGGTAAGCCCACCACAAAGTGCATCCCGACCATTTCCCAGGGCCTGTCTGCCACTGGCAAAGGGTACAGCTTTGCCGTTGTCGAGGAGACTTATTCTTGGCGCAGGAGACACACGCCCGAACATAGTCCCCAACGTCACGGACCATATTCGGCCACCAGTATGTCCTCGACAGAAACTCAGATATCTTCTTTGCCCCAAAGTGTGCACCCACCCTGGACGAGTGTGCCCATAAGAGTAACTCCGGTCGCAAATTGGTAGGTACAAAAGTCTTACCCTGAGGCACAGATCTAGCGAAACCGGGGCCACAGTTCTCAGGCTCTCTGTGGGGACAATAAGGCGAGGCTCCTCCTCTTCCTCCTCAGAGGACACCACAGAGCGAGAGAGAGCGTCGGCACGAATTTTCTTCTCTCCCGAGAGAAATGTAGGGTGAAATGAAACCGGGAGAAGAACAAGGACCATCTGGCCTGGCGAGAATTAAGCCGCTGGGCTGTCTGAAGATACACCAAATTCTTGTGGTCGGTGAAGACTTGGAAGGGAAAGCGGCCCCCTCCATAAGATGTCTCCACTCAGAGAAGGCCAACTTCATTGCTAGCAACTCCCTATCCCCGATGGAATAAATCCTCTCTGCTGATGTGAAGGTCTTAGAGAAGAAGAAGCAAGGATGCTTCCGACCTTGAGCAACCTTTTGGATGAGGACTGCTCCAGCACCAACGGATGAGGCATCCACCTCCAATAAAAATGGCTTTTCAACATCGGGGCTATGTAGGATGGGAGCACTAGCAAAATGAGACTTAATAGAAGTGAAAGCCTTGGAGACCTCTTCCGTCCACAATTTGGGATTTGCTCCCTTCTTGGTGAGGGCTACCAAGGGAGCTACCAAGGTAGAGAAATGAGGAATGAACTGGCGACAGTAGTTTTTGAACCCCGTAAAGCGCTGCATCGCTTTAAGAGAGTGGGGTTCTTGCCTGTCCATCACAGCCTGTAGTTTGGCAGGATCCATAGCCAATCCCTGGGTTGAGATGATATAGCCAAGGAAAGGTAAAGACTCCAGCTCAAACATACATTTCTCTAACTTAGCATAAAGGGAATTTGCCCGTAAGAGGTCGAAGACTCTGCAGACATCTCTCCGGTGGGAGTCAATATCTGGAGAGAAGATGAGTATATCATCCAGATAGACTACGACCGAGGTGGAGAGCATATCCCGGAAGATGTCATTAACAAAGTCTTGGAAAACGGCTGAGGCATTACAGAGCCCAAAGGGCATCACCAGATATTAGTAATGCCCATCCCTGGTATTAAAAGCCGTCTTCCATTCGTCCCCCTCACGAATGCGAATCAGGTTATAAGCACAGATCTAGTTTAGTGAATACCCTTGCTCCCCGAAGCCTATCAAAGAGCTCAGAAATCAGGGGCAACGGGTTCTTGTTTTTAACGGTGATGGCGTTGAGACCCCTGTAATCAATACACGGACGTAATTCTCCGTTCTTCTTCTGCACGAAGAAGAATCCCGCCCCTGCCGGTGACACCGACTTCCTAATAAACCCTCTTGCCAGATTCTCCTGAATATATTGTGACATAGCCTCCATCTCAGGAAGAGAGAGGGGATAGACCCTTCCCCGAGGAGGTTCTGCTCCAGGCAAGAGGTGGATAGGACAGTCATAGGGACGATGAGGCGGAAGAGTCTCCGCAGCCTTCTTGGAGAACACGTATGCTTATGACCAATAGCACTTGGGAAGTGGAGTAAGATCTGCGGGTAACTCAGTAGTGGTAACCTGAACGCATCTCCTGACACATCTGCCTCTACATGCATCACTCCAACCCAGTATCCTACCCGAAGTCCACTCTATATGTGGGGAGTGGAAAGGGAGCCAAGGTATTCCTAGTAGGATCTCGTCTATACCCTCGGGAAGGACGAGTAGGGAAATAAGCTCCTGATGGGAAGGGGATACAAACAATGCAAGAGGAACAGTCTGGTGTGTAATTTGTGAGGGCAATGTCGACCCATTCACTACCCGGACAGTCACTGATTTGTCAAGCACCACCAGAGGTATTGCGTGACGACGAGCAAAGTTAGAGGACATGAAGTTCCCCTCTGCTCCTGAGTCCACACAAAGCTCGACTGTGAGAGTGGAAGTGCCTACAGTGATTGTCCCTTTAAGTGTCATCTTGGAGGAAAATGCCGTAGTCTCTAGTGAGCCTCCTCCCAGGGTCACTAGACGCGATCACCTCTGCGATTGCTGTGGACATCTGTTAGTATAGTGTCCTGCCTGTTGGCAAAAATTACAGACCACCGTTACTCGAGCGGTCCGGGACTTAGGTCCCGCTCAAGAAAACTCCATGGCTTCAGAGGAGTCGGATGCCTGAACGGAAGATTCCAGAGGTTTGGCGAAGCCAACCGAAACCTCTGCCGGCACTGGGTCCGCTCTAACCTCCGCTCGTTAAAACGGAGATCAATGCGGGTAGATAAGGAAATGAGCTCCTCCAGTGTGGCGGGAATCTCCCTAGAGGCCAAGGCATCCTTCACATGATCCGCCAGTCCTCTCCAGTAAACCGGAATGAGGACTTTATCTGGCCACTTTAGCTCAGAGACCAGAGTCCGAAATTGGACGGCGAACTGGCTGACCATGGATGAACCCTATGATATTGCCAGCAGTTGGAGTACCGCATCGTGGGTGACACAAGGTCCTAAGAAGACCTGTTTCAGAGCTTCCAGGAAGAGAGGAGCACTCTGTACCACACGATCGTTGCGCTCCCACAGTGGTGTTTCCCACTCCAACGCCCTGCCCGACAGGAGGGATAAGACAAAACCCACCTTCGCCCGTTCAGTGGGAAAACGTGCAGCCAGAAGCTCAAGATAAATGGAGCACTAACTCACGAATCCCGACATTGCTTGCTGTTACCTGCAAACTGGTCTGGAAGCGGGAGTCGGGATAAAGTCAGAGCAGGGGTGGCAGAGGACAAACTGGCTGCAGCCACGCTAGCAGCCTGAACAGCGACAGCGGTAATATCCACAGCTGAGGTTGTGCGCTCTAGAGCTGCCAAACTACCCTCCAGCTGCTAGATGTACCGCTGTAGACGCTGGTCATCTGCCATTTTACTAGCCAGACCCTGGCAGTAGTATTATGTTAGCGCTGGTGGAACGCACAAAATAAATATAAATAATAAGTGCGTTCGCAGCCCTGGGTCCACCATGCAGGCAGAGCCTGCTGCTAGTAAGATGGCGGTAAGGCGAACTCTGTTACTTCACAGAGTCGCAACTATAGATACTGTGGCACTATATGGCGGTATAAGCGAACTCTGTTACACCAAAGTATCGCTAAGGTAGAGACGCAGAGATATGGACTGTGTCCTGTTAACTCCACAGGAATGCACAGACAACTGCTGTGTGGACAGCAGTCCGTAGTAATGCAATCAGCAACGCAATCAGTCAATCTCCTCACTGGAGAAGCCGGTATTCTAGGGCTTATTTCAGCAGCCCTAACACGTGCCATAACTAGTCCCTCACTGCTTGCAGATTCCCTGTAGAACCAGAAACAACTCCTTTAAACTACAAAACATGCAACATGCAGAGTATAATATATATAAAGGTATTTGGTAACACAAAATAATATATAAATAATAATGGTCAGCCGTCCCACCATCAAGGCAACCTTGTGCTAGTAAATCTAAAGTAAAACCTTACTTCCACGCAGTCGCAACTTAATATGTGACTAAGCGTAAGCAGGAACTGAACCCACCAGTTGTAAGCATAGGCCAGACAGGATGTTTTTAGCTCAAAAAGCAGGCGGTGACACTCCTTAATATGCACAAGATGCACTAAAACTCAAATGAAAAACTGGGTATTGCAACTGAAAAGTAAGTAAGTTCTGCAAAGTGGTAATGCTATCAAAACACATGCCATAAACATAGAAAACAAAAAACAAGAAACAAATATCCTAAAATAAAACAAAATAAAAATATATTGCAAAACATGCATGAAGTTTAATAATAATAATAAGGGTATTTGGTAAACATAATTTTGATCAAAAGAATGTACAAGCCATCCCGCCACGTCAAGGCAACCCTTTGTGGGACAGTCCTACTCTAATATTAAAAACCTTTCCACTTGTCAAGTGACGTAAATGTGAACAAGGCAGAGGGACTGAACCCACCAGTTGAAGCATAGGCCAGACAGGATGGATTTTTCAGCTCCAAAGCAGGGCGGTCACACCCTTATATGCACAGATGCACTAAGAACTAATGAAAAACTGGTCTGAACTGAAAAAGTAAGTTGATGTGTATGCAAAATGTAAATGCATATCAAACACATGACATTAAACAGAGAAAACAAAAACAAGAAACAAATATCCTAAAATAAAACAAAATAAAAATATATTGCAAAACATGCATGAAGTTGTAATAATAATAATAAGGGTATTGGTAAACATAATTTGATCAAAGAATGTACAGCCATCCCGCCACGTCAAGGCAACCCTTTGTGGGACAGTCCTACTCTAATATTAAAAACCTTTCCACTTGTCAAGTGACGTAAATGTGAACAAGGCAGAGGACTGAACCCACCAGTTGAAGCATAGGCCAGACAGGATGGATTTTTCAGCTCCAAAGCAGGCGTCACACCCTTATATGCACAAGATGCACTAAGAACTAAATGAAAAACTGGGTCTGAACTGAAAAAGTAAGTTGATGTGTATGCAAAATGTAAATGCATATCAAACACATGACCATTAAACAGAGAAAACAAAAAACAAGAAACAAATATCCTAAAATAAAAAAAAATAAAAAATATATTGCAAAACATGCATGAAGTTGTAATAATAATAATAAGGGTATTTGGTAAACATAATTTTGATCAAAAGAATGTACAAGCCATCCCGCCACGTCAAGGCAACCCTTTGTGGGACAGTCCTACTCTAATATTAAAAACCTTTCCACTTGTCAAGTGACGTAAATGTGAACAAGGCAGAGGGACTGAACCCACCAGTTGAAGCATAGGCCAGACAGGATGGATTTTTCAGCTGTTTACCAAATACCCTTATATTATTATATACAACTTCATGCATGTTTTGCAATATATTTTTTATTTTGTTTTATTTTAGGATATTTGTTTCTTGTTTTTTGTTTTCTCTGTTTAATGGTCATGTGTTTGATATGCATTTACATTTTGCATACACATCAACTTACTTTTTCAGTTCAGACCCAGTTTTTCATTTAGTTCTTAGTGCATCTTGTGCATATAAGGGTGTGACCGCCCTGCTTTTGAGCTGAAAAATCCATCCTGTCTGGCCTATGCTTCAACTGGTGGGTTCAGTCCCTCTGCCTTGTTCACATTTACGTCACTTGACAAGTGGAAAGGTTTTAATATTAGAGTAGGACTGTCCCACAAAGGGTTGCCTTGACGTGGGGGATGGCTTGTACATTCTTTTGATCAAAATTATGTTTACCAAATACCCTTATTATTATTATTACAACTTCATGCATGTTTTGCAATATATTTTTTATTTTGTTTTATTTTAGGATATTTGTTTCTTGTTTTTTGTTTTCTCTGTTTAATGGTCATGTGTTTGATATGCATTTACATTTTGCATACACATCAACTTACTTTTTCAGTTCAGACCCAGTTTTTCATTTAGTTCTTAGTGCATCTTGTGCATATAAGGGTGTGACCGCCCTGCTTTTGAGCTGAAAAATCCATCCTGTCTGGCCTATGCTTCAACTGGTGGGTTCAGTCCCTCTGCCTTGTTCACATTTACGTCACTTGACAAGTGGAAAGGTTTTTAATATTAGAGTAGGACTGTCCCACAAAGGGTTGCCTTGACGTGGCGGGATGGCTTGTACATTCTTTTGATCAAAATTATGTTTACCAAATACCCTTATTATTATTATTACAACTTCATGCATGTTTTGCAATATATTTTTTATTTTGTTTTATTTTAGGATATTTGTTTCTTGTTTTTTGTTTTCTCTGTTTAATGGTCATGTGTTTGATATGCATTTACATTTTGCATACACATCAACTTACTTTTTTAGTTCAGACCCAGTTTTTCATTTAGTTCTTAGTGCACTTGTGCATATAAGGGTGTGACCGCCCTGCTTTTGAGCTGAAAAATCCATCCTGTCTGGCCTATGCTTCAACTGGTGGGTTCAGTCCCTCTGCCTTGTTCACATTTACGTCACTTGACAAGTGGAAAGGTTTTTAATATTAGAGTAGGACTGTCCCACAAAGGGTTGCCTTGACGTGGCGGGATGGCTTGTACATTCTTTTGATCAAAATTATGTTTACCAAATACCCTTATTATTATTATTACAACTTCATGCATGTTTTGCAATATATTTTTTATTTTGTTTTATTTTAGGATATTTGTTTCTTGTTTTTTGTTTTCTCTGTTTAATGGTCATGTGCTTGATATGCATTTACATTTTGCATACACATCAACTTACTTTTTCAGTTCAGACCCAGTTTTTCATCAAGATCACACTGGCGCAAAGCACATAATGCAATTGATACTAGAGCATGGCCGCATGGTCATACAACCCTTTTATAGCAGCAACTACAGGGCCTGCCAGAAAAGGACCAATAGGAAACTGTTCCAGAACACATGTAGTTTCAGGACCTTCCTGGCGGACAAATAGGAGCTGCTGCAGTAGCTGAGCATGTGACCCCTGATCTCCAATGAGAGATCTTACCCTGGGCATGCTCAGAAGGGGAAACGCAGGACTTAGTCTTAAAGAAGTCTGCTCGCCGCTGACCAGTACTGGCTACAATAGCAGAACCTGGAGAGGCAGCAGTAATCCTCTGCACAGTGCCAGACTGGGCGAGACGCTGGGACCGACGTCTCTGCTGAGCAGAATCCACTGCGGCCGGAGACCGATGGGAGACCGCAGCAGTGATGGTTCGAGATTCCCTTGTACAGAAGTGGAAACTCGATCCCTAACACAGACAAGCACATTTTGTATATTTGTGAAACAATTCCATCCATTTGGACTATTTTTTGAAGAATTTATCGCAGTGGTTATTAACCAATGCTAGTTTATATTCAAACGATATATGAAGTGTGATTTTATCAACAATTACTTGAAAAGAGGGTGACGCTGATTTTTTCCAGTAGAGAGCAATGCTGTTTTTGGTTACCAGTAGGATGTGGACTATTATTAATCTCAAATGTAGATCAATTTTTTAAGTATTTAGTGTGAGAAGGGTCAATTGAGGTGTTAGAACAATTTGTTTAGAAGAGATGGCATTAATAAGACCCAAAACTTTCTTCCAGAGAGGACGGATTTTCGGGCATTGCCAGAAAATGTGTGGAAGATTACCATAACGACCACAGTTTCTCCAGCAATTAGGTGAATGAATTTTGTTAATTTGAAATAATCTAGCATGCTGGCATGAGACTTCCCTCCAATAGATCCTTGTAAAAGGATTTAATGTGTACTCATTCAAATTAGAGAGACAATTTAAATTAAAAAGATTAGACCTGCCTTCACCGCAGGGGGGCTCACTCGACCCACCAGCGGACAGGCACCAGTATTGGGAGAGGGGTGCTGGCCGTCAGGGTCTACCGAAGCTCTGGCACAAACCCGGCGACACGCAGGTCGCACGGGCAGGAACGGACTGGCCGTGTCGGCTTCACACTTTTTTGGTTTTAGAAGGGCACGACATGTCTATATCTGTGTCTCCCCCTCCTTTTACTCCTCCAACTCTTTCTTTTCGCATGACTATATGTACTTGTCACTTTTCCATGTGTTAGTTGTGTCTTCTGAACAGTTTGTCAGCTTTTGGACACCTTTGAAGTGTTTTCTATGTGTTTTCTATGTGCTTCTATGTGTTTTAGTTTTCCTGCCATTGGTTTTAACGGTGTTCGACGAACAGTTCATCAAACACACGGGTATTCGGCGAACCGAACCGAACTCGAACACTACGGGGTGGCTTAACACTAATCAGAAGCTTGCAGCTGTATACAGTGTAGGGGTCATTTTAAATCTCCGTATATATTTCCAGAGTCAGACACAGACTCTCACAGGCTCAGTATGTATTACACCAGAATATAAAAAGCAGAAAAAGGGTAATGTTTCCGAAGCGTACAGCTATATGCAGTGTTGTGGTAATTTTAAATCTCCGTATATATTTCCGGAGTAACACACAGACGCTCATAGGCTCAGTATGGATTAGACCAGAATATAAAAAGCAGAAAAAGGGTACTGTTTCACAAGCGTACAGCTGTATACAGTCTAGAGGTAATTGTAAATCTCCGTATATATTTCCAGATTCAGACACAGACGCTCACAGGCTCAGTATAGATTACACCAGAATACAGTTACATGAAAAAGTTTGAGCACCCCTATTAATCTTAAGCTTAATGTTTTATAAAAATTGGTGTTTTTGCAACAGCTATTTCAGTTTGATATATCTAATAACTATTGGACACAGTAATGTTTCTGCCAATTTTTCAGGCAATCTTTCTCTAGAACTCCAGAATCAGCTGTAAGCAGAGATGATCAAATTGATCTGCTGTGAATCGACATTCATAAACTTCGTAGATCCTGGCAAAATCAAACAATATTCAAGTCAATTCATTCTTACCAGCAAAAAAGTAAAAAAAATTGCCCTGCACCGTTCCACACATTGCTGAAGATTGCATCATCTGGAGACCAGGCACACATACTGTTAGGGCACATGGGTTTCCTCATAATGCTTTCCAGCTATCACATCACTTGGTCCATTGAAGCCATTCAGGATTAAAGCAGGCTCTATAAAAGATAAAAGCAAGTAAAATAGTCAAGAATTTGGGATTTTATTGGCCAGGGATAATCTGTCAGGTTGCAAAGCTCATCATTAAAAATTAGGGTTTGAAAAGACTAACTCATAGCGTGGTGTACTACTGTAGCATTGAAGAACACAGAAAATTAGAGCGGTAATCTGAGTCTGTGAATAATACATAGATTCAAGTGATATGGACGTGTAAGAGTTTGTGTGATTGTGAATTGATTGAGTTATGATATACTGTAGCACAACACCTTAGGAGACACCTTTTTTTTTCTTTTTTGATCCCTGAAAGCAGAAGATCTCATTCACAGAAATCCCTGAGTACATCTCAAGGAGTAATGTAGGACGTGAACAGTTAAATACTGTAATAATAGCTGAAGAGACAAATAACATATAGTTAATTAATGGACAAATGGTTGCATAAATAAACATTAAGTAAGTGTAAAAACATACAGCAAATAAAATAAGAATTGAACACGTCGCCAATTTGCTAAGGAAATATATTTATAAAGATGCTGTTGACATGAAATTCTCACTAGTAGTCCCATCCAATCCACAAAGGCAAAGAAATAAAACCATAAATATCCATTAAGTAAGTTATATTTACTAAAGAGAAATGACACAGGGAAAATTTATTGAAATCATTAAGAAAGAGAGGTTTTAAGGTCATGACATCCATTGAAATCTTACAGTAATTATAAAGCAATCTTGCCACTTATTATTTTTCACTATTAGCTGGTTCAAGTCATGGCCTATAAAAAGCTTGTACAGTTATTTCAAAGAAAACTATTTAATAATGCACTCAACCTCCATGGCCTGCATGCACGCTCACCAAGCAAAACTCAATTGCTGAGCAAAAAGCATGTTCAAACACGTTCAAAGTTTACTAAACAACATTTAGACAAGCCTGTGAAATACTGGGAAAATATAGTGTGGTCAAATGAGACCAACATTGAACTATTTGGATGCCATAACACACGACATGCTTGGAGGCCAAAAGACATTGCATATTACCCTGAAAACACCATACCAACAGTCAAGTTTTGAGATGGGAACACCCTGGTTTGTGGCTGTTTTTCAGCACATTGATAAACTTCATATGATTGAAGGAAGGAAGAGTGGACAAGTGTTTCAAGGCATTCTTGAAAAAAATTACTGCCATCTATCAGAATGATGAAGTTGAAATGATGGTGAATATTTCAGCAAGATAATGACCCCAAACACAGAGCAAAGGAAACTAACAATTGGTTTCAGAGAAAGAAAATAAAGTTAGAATGAATCAGCCAATCACCTGACCATAATATAATTTATTATTGCACATCAACTCATCAGATTCAAATTTCAAATGATTTCATTCTTTCTAGACATAGACAGAGGACAAGATTTTGCAGAGAAGCAATCAAGTATATTTTATTTTACTTCTCAATTCAAAATGATAATAAAAGCACATGCCATTAACTTCTCAAGATTCATGTGAGGTGTAACAAGGGGAAGCAAGTGAAATAATTACAATAAATAATTACAATAAGTAAAATATTACAAAATACTTTTATTATTACATGATAGATCACAATCACATGCATAAAAAAGGGTAAGAAATCAAAAGGCAAAAAGTGCTTATACCCCATATGTAAGTCCATATATTGGTGGATATATGCTTATTTAGTCACCCACAGCAATTTTGGATTTTTTGTAGTCTTTTTAGTTATTATGGTTTCTGCCTCTTGATTTCTCGCCTTTCTTTTGTGATTGTGATCTATTATGTAATAAAGTACTTTGTAATATTCATTGTGCTTCCTTTCTTTTTTTTTGTAGGTTGTTACATTTTCATGAGCATGTAGCTTTTGATTAATATTTAGGTGTGCTGTAGGTTGTTGTTAAGATATTACAAGGGCTGTGAAGAAAAAATAACTTTAGTGCAAAGTTGTAATATAAAAAAGATTGAAAAAAAGAAAATCCAGTTTAATAAAACAGAAAGTTTAATTTGTTTAATAATAGAAAGATGAATGGCAGAACACAATCTGATCTCAGGACTGGTTATATAATTCACCAGCTTTGATATCACTGATCTCAATGTCTGAACATCTCATGCTGTTCAGAAAAAGAATGCTACAAACATTGACTTAGTTCTTCTTATCATTGTAAATTCAGACATGTCAGATATTTTAAAGTTAGATCCTAGCACAAGGTTGTCTGTGCTTTTCATATGAAAACTAGACATGTTCAGGAACTGGGATCAATATATCTCAATGTTTGAGGGATATTCCCAGCAGTGAGTTCACACTGTGTTCCATCAGATTTTCTAGACCACATGAGCGTGCAGCTTCTCTAGGACTAGAGCTCATCTGTACTAGTTATTTTTTTTTACAAGTTGCAGAATATCTAACATTAAATAAATGTGTAAAAAAACTTCATAGAGAGATAAAGAATCGTTTTAACCTTGTGAAATTACACTTTATTCCAATATGTTATTCATTTATTCTAGTTACTGACTTACTGATATACCAATTGTTATCTTTAAAATGGGAAACCTACTCTAATAATGTAGCACACTACACATCTCTATGACTGTTATACATAGTCACTATTTGTGGCTGTAAGGATTATGATTGCTGAATCTGTAAATCCAACAATTTTTGCAGTGCTATAGAGAGATTGTCTTTCCTAGAGATAAGCAAACTTCTTCAGAAAACATTCGCCAATCTCAAAATAGGCACAAACATTGCAAATTAGGATTCGTGTTCAGATTCCCGAGCATTTCCCTCAAAATTGGCAAAATTTGGCCTGTCTATGCGTTTGGTTTTGTCTATCATTGAATTCAATGGTGTTTAGTTATGTTCAGTGAACATAGCCAGATCAAACCTTAAAAGGTTCGCTCATCTCTAGTCATTACTAAATGTCCCCAATGTAGCTTTTAATCTAATTTGTGGGGTGAAATTAGAAATCTCAGAGCAAACTGAAGCAAACTTGTAGAGCACATACTATCTCTAAGTAGTCTTGCTATGACTTAAGGCATACTAAGTGCTGTAATGTGTAAAATAAATATGAATTTCTTTCCTGGAAAGTTTCAAGGTCTGCAAAAAGCCTAAAGTTTTATTTTTTTGATTGTGGAATTTAACTTTCTCTTTAAGGCTACTTTCACATTTGCGCTCGGGCGACCTGCGCCTATCTGCGCACGGCCGCCGCTAAGCTCCGCCCCCGGCCGCGCCTCCTCCCGGCGGCTCCGCCTATGGGCGCATGACGGCGCATGCGACCTGTGTACCCTATCTTTATCATTGGGTACGCAGGCCGTGCGCAGTATGCGTTTGACTGCGCATGCGTCCTTTTTGAAGGTGCGCCGAGCGCACTAAAATGCAACATTGTGCGCTTTGGTGCGCTCGGCGCAGCGTCAAAAGGACGCATGCGCAGTCAAACGCATACTGCGCACGGCCTGCGTACCCAATGATAAAGATAGGGTACACAGGTCGCATGCGCCGTCATGCGCCCATAGGCGGAGCCGCCGGGAGGAGGCGCGGCCGGGGCGGAGCTTAGCGGCGGCCGTGCGCAGATAGGTGCAGGTCGCCCGAGCGCAGATGTGAAAGTAGCCTAACTTCATGTACACATTATTTTAGTTGGATTTCCATCAAGACCATAACCAAAGTGCTGCTAATCAACAGTGTTGTATTGGCTTTGCCACCAGATTTTTCAACACAAACTGCAAACATAATTAAAGGGTTATCTGGGTACAAGTCTGCAGTCACTGTGAGGAATCTCTGGTGACAGCTAGAGATGAGCGAATTTATTCAGATTCGGTTCCAAACACGATTGGAATTGAATATTGTTTTTGCAATATTCGTCGAACACAGCCGACCGTCATTAGAGTCAATGGGAGTAGAAATTACGGAATATGTTCGGAGCCGATCATAAGTCACACATTCGGCATGAATATTGTTCCAATATGGCTCGAATATGTCAAAATCAGACAAAAAACGAACAAATTCGCTCATCTCTAGTGACAGCACCAGAAGCTTTAGGTCATTTGATTGCAAGTATGAGATTTTCACACTTCCAGCCTCATTCCAACTAGACGTATCTAGCCTAGCTCAGTGAATCTAGTTGTCACGAGTCTGTATGTATGCAAATCATGTACTTCATTTACTCGTCCTCTGCTCCAGGAATTGGCATAGAAGTATCCTCACAGTGTGCAGTGCAGTCATATAATGTGACTGAACACTTGTACCCTTAGGATGGACAACCGCTTTAAATTGATCTTTTATACCTGATGAGTAGTGTTGAGCATTCCGATACTGCAAATATCGGGTATCGGCCGATATTAGCTGTATCGGAATTCCGATTCCGAGTTCCGATATTTTCGTCTTATCGGATACCGGAATCGGGATGTCACTGTCACTGTCTGTGTCCGTCGGTCGGGTCTGTCAGGAGTCAGCGGCACTTACCTGGCAGAAGATCTCCGGCGGTCACGTCCTGCACTGCTTCATGGCCGCCATCTTCTTTCCCCGGCGGTCACATGCAGTTTCTCGCGATAACTGCAGTGACTGCTGGGTAATCGCGGCCGTAAAGCAGTCAGTCCGATGACGTCACCGCCGGGGAAGCAGGTAATCAGCTGTGCTGCGTTGCAATGACAGGCTCTGCCTGTCATTGCGATGTAGCAGAGCTGGATCGTCGTGGGACTATCGTTATGGACTGCGTCGGACAGGTGGTATACTGTTGGTTTGTTTTTTTTCTTTTTTTACAGGAGATCGATGGCGTCGCAGGAATGAGTGTATAATAAAAGAAATGAAAACTGTGTTGTCTCTTTTATTTCATTAAAAGACTTTTTTCTTGCTGTGTCTTTTTTTTATACATTTAATAACTTTGGGATTAATAATGGATCGGTGTCTTATTGACACCTCTCCATTATTAACCGGGCTTATTGTCACCGTGCAATCAACGGTGACAATAACCCCTTATTACCCCGCTTGCCACCGCTACAGGGCAAGTGGGAAGAGCCGGGTAAAGTGCCACAATTGGCACATCTTTTGATGCGCCAAATGTGGGGCTGCTGTAGCCTGGTATTATCAGGCTGTTGAGGGCCAAAATCCATGGGCCTTGACAGTCTTTTAATACCAGGCCGCAGCAGTCTGCATTTTACTTGGCTGGTTAACAAAAATAGGGGGGATCCCCACGCCGTTTTTTTTTCGAGGGGATCCCCTATTTTTGTTAACCAGCCAAGCTAAGCAGACTGCTGTGGCCTGGTATTATCAGGCTTGCAAGGTCCATGGATATTGGATCCTTACCAGCCTGAAAAACCAGGCCTCAGCGGTCTGCTTCATCTGGCTGGTTAACAAAAATAGGGGGGACCCCACGCCAATTTTTTTCAAGGGGATCCCCTATTTTTGTTAATCAGCCAAGATATGCAGACTGCTGTGGCCTGGTATTATCAGGCTGGCAAGGTCCATGGATCTTGGCTCCTTAACAGCCTGAAAATCCAGGCCTCAGCGGTCTGCTTCATCTGGCTGGTTAACAAAAATAGGGGGGACCCCACGCCAATTTTTTTCGAGGGGATCCCCTATTTTTGTTAATCAGCCAAGATATGCAGACTGCTGTGGCCTGGTATTATCAGGCTGGCAAGGTCCATGGATCTTGGCTCCTTAACAGCCTGAAAATCCAGGCCTCAGCGGTTTTCTTCATCTGGCTGGTTAACAAAAATAGGGGGGACCCCACGCCAATTTTTTTCGAGGGGGTCCCCTATTTTTGTTAATCAGCCAAGATATACAGACTGCTGTGGCCTGGTATTATCAGGCTGGCAAGGTCCATGGATCTTGGCTCCTTAACAGCCTGAAAATCCAGGCCTCAGCGGTCTGCTTCATCTGGCTGGTTAACAAAAATAGGGGGGACCCCACGCCATTTTTTTTTCGAAGGGAACCCCTATTTTTGTTAATCAGTTCCCTCTGACGTCACTGATTGTGTCCCTGGCTGACCTGAAGTGAAAGTGGAAAGCAATCAATTAAGCTTTCCACTTAAGGGCCCGTCTCACATAGCGATATCGCTACCGAGATCGCTGCTGAGTCACTAGTTTTGTGACGCAGCAGCAAGCTCACCAGCGATATCGCTGTGTGTGACATTCAGCGACGATCAGCCCCCCTGCCGGGTATCGCTGATCGTCGCTGAAATGTCAGGACCTTTGATCGCTGGTTTCCCGCTGACAGGCACACATCGCTGCGTGTGACATGCGGGAGACCAGCGATCCGCTGGTAACCAAGGTACACAGCGGGTTTCCAGGCGCGGGGCTGTGCCTAGAAACCCGCTGTGTACCTTGGATACCAGCGCCCTGATGCAGGGAGCTGGTATCCAAGGTACACAGCGGGTTTCCAAGCGCTGCGCGGTGCCTGGAAACCCGCTGTGTACCTTGGTTACCAGCGGATCGCTGGTCTCCCGCCTGTCACACGCAGCGATGCGTGCCTGTCAGAGGGAAACCAGCGATCAACAAAAGGTCCTGACAGTTCTGCGACGATCAGCGATACCCGGCAGGGGGGCTGATCGTCGCTGAATGTCACACACAGCGATATCGCTGGTGAGCTCGCTGCTGCGTCACAAAACTAGTGACTCAGCAGCGATCTCGGTAGCGATATCGCTATGTGAGACGGGCCCTTAAGCGATGTTACCCGCAGTGTCGCTGTCCCAGATCGCTGCCTGTTTGGCAGCTCAGCAGCGATCATGTAGCGATACACCAGCGATCCTGACAAGTGCATATCGTTGTCGGGATCGCTGGTGTATCGTTATGTGACACCCAGCCTTTACTCTCCTGTCAGGCAGGAGAGGAACTCATTCATTTGGGGTTTACTGTGAGGCTGCAGCATTAGCTGCGGTCCCTGCAGTAAACATTAACCCTTTCTGAAGGATTACACCGTGGGGCCCTGACTGTGCATGGGGTAGGTAAGAATAATTTTGCTTTTTTATTTTATTTTTATTACAGGGAAAAGGTTTTTGCAGTAAAAAAAAGAAAGGTCAAAAACATGTGTCTTTATTTCATTAAAATGATTTTTAATTAAAGTGTGTGTGTTTTATTTTTATTTATGCAATAGGATTAATAATTTATAGTTTTTCTAATTGACAGCTCTCAATTATTAACCTGGTTAAGGTCACCTTTCAATAGAATGGGTTTTAACCCCATATTAAACCCCTTTTGCCACCGCTACAGGGCAATGGGGAAAAGA